>CM053168.1:3525859-3614879 GCA_012977825.3 Pteromalus puparum | reverse complement strand
GTACACTCCGCGCAAATCACGTTGTAATCTCTCATAGATTGTTTTTGTTTTCGGGGCTTTTGTTCGAGGGGATTCATCGTGTGTTTTTTTTTTTTTTTTTTGTTGCGCTAGTTTTTTTTTCCCCGTCGTTGAGTATTTGTTTTACGCGTCGGTTGATACGTTGGGTTCATTATGCGATAGGCGAGTAATCGGTTGGTTGATAGTGAATGCGTTTCGCGATGCGTGTGTGTATAGAGAGATGTACAACGTGAATTTTTGCGCGGAGTGTATACGGGAATTTAAAGCCGAACACTTTGACGGGCTTTAAAATTGGATGCAGGTGGTTGCGTACGCGGACACGTTAGACTGATATTAATCTGTAGTTCGAGTGAATGCTTCAATTGTTGCACCGTTTAGTGGGCGTTAATTATTCGAATAGCCTTGGAGTGTGCAAAACGTGATTCTTTATCGCTTTTGAGTTTGTTTTTAATAATCGAGCTGCAATATTCATACCGAACTTTGCTGCAAATTAAGCTCGTCTTTTCACTCTTGCAGAAGCTTCGTCTTGACTCGGTCTAACACTGATTTATTTAGCACTTCTCTTCTAATAACGCTGCTCTCGGAAATGCAGAAAGTTATTAATTACACTCCGAAACTATTATGCTCTAATTTTATTTCTGAGACTGATTCAACGCGAAGTTTCAAAAGTCGAATTTAACAGTATGAATCTAAATTCGATAAACTCATAAATCGTTTATCCGTCTTAACAATTCCGAAGATTTGTTCATTAAACGCGTCAATGTGCGAATTGTTGTTAAAACTATAGTCAGAAGCATTATTTCGGCTCGTATTATTAAATCAGGACAGATAAGCAAACTTTGAAAACTCAGCCCATTTTCATTCTAATTATAACTCCTGCTGCTTTAACTGCATAATTAGAAGAGATAAACTATTGCGGCACTTCACTAACAGACTTATTCAATCATAAATTTGGGTAAAATATTCACTCTTTCAGCTTTAACCTCAATTTTTAATTCCATCGTATACGATTAATAAAATAATTTTACCAAATTCCTATACAGCAGCGCAACATCCATTATTTCGTTAAATACAAATACACATACAAACTTGCACAATAGTCGTAACTCCACGCGCGTAGTGGAATCGAACATCGAGTGAACGTTACACTTTTATTCCTTTCAGCGAAAGTGTCAATCCGTTTTTTCCTCCCATAAAAGGGAGATGCGTATATATGGACGTCCCTTTCGTCGACTCGGGGGAATGTTAGTTATTTTATTGTTGCAGCGCCGGCCGAACTTGCGTGATCGCGTGCTAACCGGTGATCGGAACAAGGTTTACTTTTGCCGCGCGCGCCGCTGATCACAGGGTCGAGAGAGTTCAACCTCGGCGGCGCTCTCTTGCTCGCTCTCTGGCCCGCGTGTGTAAAGGGTATATATATGTATACAGCGCGGAACTAGACTATTTTCCTTGTAAATTCGATTATACGGGAGACCCTTCAGCTAGTTTTTTTTTTAGTAGTTCTATCCTGTAATTTATTGTAGACTGTTTTTACCGTTTGTATTTCATTAAAAGTGGTTTTTATTAGTTTTATACGTAAAGTGAAATATGCGTTGATTGTCTTTAATATATTGCGCATTTTTAAAAATTGTTTCAGAATAATCCACAATTTCGAATTGTTCATAAATTGAATTTCCAACATAAATTATTACATATGCAGTACTTTGCAAAGCCATTCAAGTTATAAATCATATAATCGTACTTTCCTTGTGCTCATATAAATTTCATTGATGCATAACGCATCAAGTTATAAGCTTCGCAATTTTAAACATCAACATTTATAATTCCAGAGTTCCATCATCAAATTTCAGCTGAACGAAAAATGAAATCGCTTCGCGTGCATTTTGGGATATTCGAAAATACAGTATATATCGCGTCAATGAAATAACGTTATAAATCCGCTGCAGCATTTCATATTATCCAAGAATTCGACATTTTCGTTGCCAGGAAATCTCGCGCACGCTACTTATACAAATTATCGATCCACGCGTATATTTTGCAATTATATATATATATATACGTGTACCGGTCTTTTTTGAAGAGGCGAAATCTCATTAAAATATTCACTCGCGTTAACTCAGCTCAGCTCGAAAAAAAAAAAGAAAGTGTAACGCAAACCATAAATATGAAAATATCTTCAGAAACTGATCTCGAAACCCGCTCCACTACTCCCAATAACAATAGTCTCCGCTCACTGCAGCCAACACTTTCCCGCAAAGCGCGCGTAATATAACCTGCTAACTCTCCGCATATTAATTCACGCCTCTCACTCTCTCGCTCTTCCCACTATAGACCGAGAACCGAGAAATTCTTGAATGAACGGTCAAGAACAACGGCCTCGCCGACAACTTCATCGAATTACGTATAGCTGCGGAGCTTGCATTTCCGGCCGCGTATACACATGTGACTTCGTATATAGCTATATATAGATGAGCCCGCCTATACTCCTTGGCCATATGTGCGCAGCGTATAATTGTCGTGCGCGCATATATGAACGGGAGCGTCGATGCGTTGACGTATATATATATATGTGTGTGTGTGTGTAGGCTCTGCGGCGCGTGAACGGACGCATTGGATATGATGCGCGACAGAGGCAGAGGTTTAATGGAAGCTGGATGTGTCCGGTCGGGTGATAGGGAGGCAGATGTAGAATTATCTGCGGGAAATTGCTTCTTTTCACGCTGGTGTGACTTCGTTTGCGCGAACGCAATACTATATAACTCTCTTATTGTGGTAAAAGAATTTTTGGAAATTTTTAGCGAGTTTATATGGGTTTCTGAATAAAGCAGCGGTGTATATGTGTGTGCATGTAGAGGGAGAATTCAGCGCGCAGCTGCGGACACGTTGCTCCGATATAAAACCGCTGTCATATTCCAGGCATTACCGAATATCGGAAAATGTGTGTTCTAAATATTGTGGACTGCGTTTGTGCCGGAAGGCGTTTCTTTCTTTCTCGGTTGCAGTCGCATATCGGAATCTCAATAAGCAGAATACAACGCATTTATATATACCCGAGTGTGTTACATTTTTTTTTTCCTTATACATCTTCGCTAGTGAAAAATAATTTTTGAAAAAAAATTTTCACTAGAAAAACGAAGTAGCGAAAAGTCACACTCGACGACTCGAGGAGCGCGATGCCGAACCGTCGTAATTTGACGCGCTGCGAGAGTCAAAACGCTCGCGAGTGAGTCGAACTGAAAATACTACGCGACATCGTCGGTAGCCGTGCAATAAAACGACCGACCGAATGTGTGTACGCGAGAAGACGTCAAATATTTAGACAGGCCATGAAAACGTCACTTTCAATCAGTGCCTAGGACGCCTCGAGTATTTACGTTAGGTATACATATATATACCCGTTCGCGAAAGAACACAAACGTTCGCGATCCTCCTCTCTCAAGAGAGAAAGGTAGCCACGTGCGTTAGACAAGCAGGAAAAAAAAGTTCTCTCCTACGTGTATTCTGTCAAATTGCTTTGAAAGATAAACGAGGTTGTTGCAGGAGTATTTTATATAGTTTGTTGAAAAGTGAAGGAATAAAAATTATTCGAATTGCGCAACGTGATTCCGGCTACTTGGAGTCTAAACGCATCTTTATATGCGAACGCCGTAATGACGGATAAGCAGTTATATATGTGCATCTCGGGTGCAATTAAATTTCTCAAACGCGTTTCCTTGAGATAGACCGAGTTGCATATATGAAAAGAGATTCGCATATAGCGGTTGAAGCCCTCGCAACAGCTAGCGATTGATGTTTTATTTGCTCTCGTTCTCCGACTTTCATGTCGATTTCAATATCTCAAACGGAATTAATTAAAAGTCCTGTATTTTATTTTTTTTTTTTTTTTGACGTGTACGGCTCATCCTAATTTGAAGCAAATGGAGCTAATTTGATGGCTTTACTCCCCGGGTGCTCTCAAAGATGTGCTTCAGAGTAAATTAGTTAGGATGTATTTCAGCATTGCATAACAAGTACACAAAAAACTGTAAAATTCTAATTACATTACCTTTGAAATCTATTAGTTATTCGAAAACTGTATATGCGTATACATATATCGAAACTCTTCGCATCTAATTGCATAACGTTTCCGACGTATACACGACACACACACATATATAAATAAAGATACGCATTGCAAGCTCGTTATTTATAAACGACAAGTTGAGCGACCAAACGCAAGGTCGAGCATCGACTCGGTTTATTTTCTGCTTTATATATACGCAAGTAGTAGGAGTCCGGAGCCGGTTAGACTCTATATATATATATATACACGTATCTTTAGATCCCGAGCGACTGAGTGATATTTTAATCACGAGAGCGCGTTCTGCTCTCATTCATAACTCTCGAGGCTTAAAACTCTTCGAGTTCTAAATATTTCTGTATTTACGTAGTAGACATATTTTCCGCATACATCCCAGGTGTGAAATAAAACTCTCGAGCGAGTAAAAAAAAAAATTATAAAATACAAATCGATTCGACCAGATACAGGTCGTCGCTTCAACCCGAGCAAATACGATACTACCGCAGTGTGATCATTTAAAAATGATAAAAAGTTCGTTAGCAATAACTCGCAATCTCTCCCTCACGACCCGGATGTCGCTCACACAATAAAACGGAAGCCGATATCAGATCGCGAAACGAACGTTGTTTTCAACAACACACAGGGGTGAGGGAAGTAGTAGAGAGCCCCCTATATACGAATCTGCATACACCTCGGCCGCAATTTCGGCTAACGTCGTAGTAGGCCCAAGCGCTAAACCACCGCTATAGCGCTAATGGAGCGAAGCAATCGCGTTAAACGCGCGCTCGCACGTTTCAGTCATTAAGCCTTCTCGTCCCTCTCTCTCTCTCTCTCACTCTCGCGATAGGTAAACGCGAGACCCTTTGTCGATTCCGATCGCACCAGCGGAGAGGCTATATTGGCTTTGACGCACGATCGTAACGCGGACGTGTAACGAGATTGTCGACGTACGGGACACATTTCTTCCTCTTTTTTTTTTGGAATTCCTGTATAACGGGTGGTTTTTTTCCATACTTTTTTTTTCGAAGCGTTATTGAAATTGGAGGCGCGTGAGGGAGTGTATGAAGTGTGCTATATGGATTTTACGGTTAATCGCTGCTGCGGGGGGAAAAGCGTAATTGTAGTGTGCGCGCGAAAGAGAGGATTGTTCCAGATATTGGGAATCGTAACGCTCGCCACTGTGTAACGAGATTCTAAAGGCTGTTATTAACATGGATTTCGCGCGGGAGTTTCGTTCTAATGGATCGAGATCATCGCAAACTACTGTTATATATACGCGATTCAAGCTTTCCTTTTATAAAAATCGATTCGCGTATATGAATCTCCGCAATTGAAATAGTCACCGGTTCAAAATTGAATCCTATGCATCTCTTCCTCTCGCAAAAACATCGCAAACACCTGCCGTATGGCAAAATAACACACTGCGGCAATCCTTAATTCTATAGCCAAAAGACTCTCGCGTTTACCAACGAGCGACAGTTTAACGACGACACTTACAGCGCGCTCTCGGAGTATACAAGCGTATACTATCCCCGACCACAAGTTCTCTCTCTCTCTCTCTCTCTGTGTTGCATATATATCCAGGGCATGGGATTTTGTCCGGTGCGCAAGCTCGCATATGGTAATCGCGACCATTATGCGTCTCGCGACACGTGCACGGACTGCACCGGCCGTTACGCGAGAATGACGATTTCAGCTAGCTGCTGCTGCTATGCTGCTGCTTTCTTCAGCTTCGCCGAGCTTGTGATTTTCTGACTCAGCAGCTGCTGCTGGTCGTCGGAGATTTGCTGCGGGTTTTTTCGTGTTTGTTTGTCCGCTGTTAGTTTCTGAATTTTTGAATATTTAATACTACGGCGAATTTCGCTGGTGAGGTACAGCAGCAGCAGCAGCGCGTATGCACAATTAATAACGTCGCGGCCATTAATACATTCACTTTATCGCACGGCGTTATCGCAATATCAACGCAGCGGCACGTACTAGTACCCCCATGTATCAGCCCCTATCAAACCCGATTATTCGCCAAAAAGGGACAGCTATCGCGTGTTTATATCTAACCGATCTCTCGTGCTATTGCTGACGTTTTCTCTCCCTCTCACTCCTGATAATGGCGCGTCGGCTATAAACCATATCCTCTGCATCATGTACTGCTTGCATAGGTGTACATACGCGTTTGCGAACGACGGCATCGCGCGCGCGCGCGCGCGTGTGTGTGTGTGTGTGTGTGTGTGTGTGTGTGTGTGTGTAGAAACGATCGCTTCGGAAGGGACCATCATCAGTTTGAAACATCCTCTATGTATTTCGCTGACCCTATTCAACGGTTGCATCGCACCTTTGCCGTTAAACAGTTTTTCATGCATATACACATGGGTGTGTGTACACCGTATCAAATGTAGCGCCCCGAGAAACTAACGTTTGAACTGTTCGTAGAGTTGATGCTTTGAATTTTCACTTTTAATTAATTTGGCTCTGCTACAGCTCAGAGTAGCTGCGCTTGGAACTATGGAAATTGTCAAACGATGCTTTGCAAACATTTTCATTTATTTCATTAAAACTACTATGTGTGTGTCTCGGCCTCCTCTGCTCAATGGGAGGGCTTTATACGGAAGAGGGAGTTCCCTCTCGCGCTTGTAAATTGGACTCTGTGTGTGGGTTTATTAATATAATACAGGGTGAACAAGCCAGGCGTCGCGCAGCGTGTGTTTATTATACACAAAGTTGACATGCTGATAGAATTAAAGAATTTTGAGAATGCGAGTTGAAGCAGCTATTTTTTATTTTAGTAATATAGTATACGCAATATTACATGCATTTTTCATTTCCATAATTTTCCTCTTTTTACGTTGCAGGTGAGTCAAAGATACTATCCGCTAACTACGTTTCCATCAACACGTGAGTTTAATTATAATAATTTTCCATACAATTTATATCTCACCTCTTGGGCTGCGTATACGCTCTACATAAAGCTCTGAAAACACGACGTCACTAACATAATCCACCGCATACACTTATTTAATCACTTCGCCCCATAAATCAATCCCGATAACACTATTCCCGTTCGCCCTTTGTTAGACGCACATTATACACATATCATTAAAGCTTCAACGCGAACCGGAGCAGGGCCAAATTACTGTATTAATAATGCGAGGCAGACGCAGTTGCGTAAAATTGCCAAAAAAAAAAAAATATCAATTCAAATAATTCAACAAGTGGTTCTAGCTTTCGCGAGTATATCAGGGACGAAACAGCTTCCGTTTCAAAGACTGGTACACACCATTATTCTCAGGTTACAATCGCGATAATGAGCGATGCGCGAGTTCGCGGCTTTACGATTCCATTTCAAAGTCACGTGCGTATATGTGTAGTGTGTGAGAGAGAGAGAGAGGGAGAGTTATTACTTTGCGTCGCTGCCAATTTATGTCTCTCTGCGAGCCGACGCATATTTCATCGCTATGTGTGTGTGTGTACATACGGTAGTACGTTAGTACATGCGTGTACGGAAAATTTTCCATTAATTATGATCCCGACCACCATAGAGGCGTCGCCGTACGCTATCGGATTAACGAGTTTGCACTGCGGACACGCGACAAGTTAAACAAACGTGGTTGAGTTGCTGGTGGCGTTCGCGAGTTCTTTTTTTTTCTTTTGCTATCGCCGTTTATATTGGTATTGGCGGGTTGGGATCGATGGGTAACTATTTTTTATGGCGAAGGTGTGTCCAGGACTTTGAGAGAATGAAATGCTGGCCTTTTTTTAATCAACTGGTACGTTAGGTTTGTGGTCAGTTAATCGAACGGTTTTTGAATTTTCAATCAAATTTTGCGTTTTCGAAGAGGGAACTTTGGATTGATGAAAAATTTGTTTGGGATTGCGTGCATGTGCGAATGAATGTTAACATTCATCCTTTAGAAACCTTTCAATGAAACGCACACTCGAAAATACATCTCTCAAAAATTGCATACTTTTTCGCGGTGCTCTCCAGTTGCGTACACTTGAAAATTTCTTCCTTGTCGAAATATTCTATTATATTTTAGTCAGTTTAGTATTGGAGAAATTTAAAAATCGCAAAATTTCCTCGTAAATTTTTGTGAAATCATTTTTACAAATTCAATATATCTAAAATACAGTGTAATTGAAATCCTATATACAATTTGAAACTCGGTTGGTTTTCACACCGAAACGTGTCAGTCGAGCTTTATTGAAAATCGTCGGCATTCGCTAAAATCTATAACGTGTAAAATACGATTCGCTTAAAATCCGTAGGATTATTATTTTTTTTAAATCGATCGAATTATAAGTTAAAGCTCTTAATATTCGAAGTTAATTAGTTCGGGTATTACACTTCGCCCAAAAAGCGAATAAAGATCCACAATATATTTCCATTAAAGGGCAGAATCAATTCCCTACATTCACTAGTCGCATTATCGGATTTTCTCATCAAACACAGGTATTCGAACACAGCAGTGGACTACCTCTTTCTCTCTCCTCGCTCTGAATGAATCCAATCGCGACTGCTTTTTTTCCGGTTCTCGCATATACATATATCTACATGTATACACACACAGTAGCACCGGAGAGTGAATTACACGCTCGATGCGTTTATTATCGGGGTGATTTCCGCGTCTTTCATTCACTTATTCTTTTATTTATCTACACATGCCACCGGCAGGTACGACGAGACTCATAAATAACAGCAGCTGCCGTTGGGTATACATCTATACGGTATAGGCAGCTGCAGTATAGTAGCAGCAGCAGCAGTAGCAGTAGCGAAGCAGTAGTTCCGCTTTGAAGCTTCCGGCACATTCTGGCATGTCAACGAGATCCATTTAATCAGCGAGGCCGCAAATTCCTCCGATGCTGCGAGGCTCTAGCTTCTACCCTATAGCGTATTGACGAGCCTCGAGATCGATGCCATATAAGTGAACTTTGATGAACTTTCTTGTTTCTCAGCATGCGACACGTTTTCTAATCAGTGGGCTGTAAACATTCTCTTCTTCGACGTTAGTTGCTCAAGAGTCTCGAAAATGTAAAAAAAAAACAAAAAACAAAAAAAATATTGTACCACGTCAACTTCAGAAGATTTACACGAAGCTGTACAAGAGCCGAGCTCGTGTTTGCGGACGAACTTGGTAGTCGTACAACTGTTATTTTTTCCCCTCCTCGGTCTCGCTGAAGGATGAGCTGCACGTCACGATAAAGACCCGACGCGCATGACATAACAGACGGACGAACAGACATACATACACACGGTGACGATGTGCGGAGAGGGAAAGTGACCCAAGAATAGAGAAGATTGAGTAGATCCGAATGAATGAAAGAGGGAGAAAGTGATGTATAGAAACGGTGAGCAAGCGGGAGATGGATAGGAGGTAGGTAAACGCTCGTTCCCTTGCGGCGCTACTGCTGCTGTCAAGTCGCTGCTGCGCTGACTCTTGTGCCGCGGCTCTGCGAGCATTTGCATACCGAACAATTTCCTGTCTTCCTCTCGGTTAGCTCTTGATGGCTACAGAGTGGGTTCTCTCTCGCTGACTCTTGGCACTTTGGTATTCCTTTGGATTCTCCTCTTTCTTCTTCTTCTTCTTCTTCTTTTGTCGGCGTGAGTGGAGAACAGCTGAATAGGAAGAGAAATTGCTGAGAACCGAGACTTTGAGAGGGTATTTTTATTCGCTGTTGTCGTGGCGCCATCTACTCATCGCAACTCGAGAACTATTGCCTTTCCTTTACCCATTTGACTCGTATCCCGTCTGTTATAGTATTAAAAAAAGAAACAAGCTTATCACTTAAAGGATCATCACGCGTCGATTCTCAGATGCTGAAAACACAGTTGCTGAAAGGATTTCTCTCTCCGGGTGTACTGCAGGCTCACCGCGAGCAAACCATTTCGGATTCAATTAAGCCGTGGTCTTTAGTATCGTACTTTAGTTCGAGCGTAAGCTCTCCTCCTCTCGAAGATTGCCTCTCTCACCCGGCGACTTTAGTAGCACTACTTGCATCCAATACTCAAAGGATACGTCTCTGTGTATAGCGTCACGCCCGCTGCCAAAGGCCAGACAGCTGCAAACTTCCCTTTACGGCTAGGAATGACTGACGGTTGCGGTATTCTCTCTTGAAATTTCTCTCGAGTTTAACTTCTCCTTTTCCTTCTTTTTTTTTTTTGTTTAAGCCAAGGCGTTGTTAAAAAAAATCCTTTCGAGTTCGAAAGCTCCATCGATTACCGTTACGCTCCTCTCGGGTGTGACGTCTTAATGGCGCGTAACGTAACGCTCGCGTAAAACTTTGCTATTTAAATCCTCTTGAAGATTGAGTTAATCATAAATTTAATTAAGGTGTATATTTGGCCTTTGCCCCACACTAAAAGAGAACTCGCTTTGAAACTCTTGGGTAGCAGTTCATGCAGATCCGCAGCAGCGCCGCCACGGCGTAACATTCGTTACGCTCACAAAAGCGTGACTAAATCGCGCGTGTGGCGGTAGCGGTGCAACAAAGATAAAACTACGGCTTCTAACTCCTAATCCAGAAATGTGAAGGTGCTCTCATTCTTGCAAGCTCTCTCTCTCTCTCCTGCGCGCGCGGGACTTTGCATCAGAAAGCAAGATAATCCCTTGAAGTTTAATTAACCCAAGCCAGGTTGAACCACGTCGATAAAATCTCCTTAAACCTTAACTCCCGACGATATCGGACATATATACACACACTGGCGCGTGAAAAATACAAAGCTCGGCAGCTTGAAAGCTTTTTTCTCCAGATTCGCTTCGATCAGCGCGCACTTACTTAGCCCAGCATGAAAACGCTTTTGGTATAGCGCAGCACGGGCTCACCTCCGGAAACTAAGCTTTTACCGAAGGCCGTAAACACAGACTAGAAAAGCGAGAGCAACGGCGGTACCGGCGGCTCTCACGTTAATCGCGAAGGGAACCAGCAAGCACACCTCTATATAGAAGTAGCGCGTGCACGAAAGTAATCCGGCACAGAATTAATCACTTAAGTTTTTACTTTACACATCCCTTCCGTTCGCTTTACCGGGTAAGCGTTATATGTGTGTATAGAGACGCGCAGAACACACGGCACACATTCAGCGTGTTATTCTCGATTCTAATCGAATGGATACGTTGGTGGTAGAGGGGGAAGTTTACAGCCAGCCGTTATACATGGCGCATGTCCCGATACTAAAAGATTGAGTTTCCGAGGGTATATAGCTACATAAAGACGAAGCTCTCGGTCTTCGACTTTACTTCTCAAGCTTTTTTTTCCTACTTCAAGCTTAGTGGTTAGCTCGAAACGTAATTTCGTCTAATGGAAGGGTCCCCTGCGCGTAAGGGCGCAAATTCCCCGTGAAATCACGCTGACGTTTATTCGTTCGAAAGTTTTCGTGTATTACACAGCCGGAGCTTAATCCGTACACGCGTCTAATATACAAGTGCGAGAGAGCAGCGTTACAGCTAGGGGAAAACTCTCTCGGGCGCGCGCGAGAACGAGAGCTATACTAGGCACTGGTGCTTCAACAAATCCGCTGTGGATCCCAAGTTGAATTTCGTACGGTCGATTTCGGTAATCCGGTTTCAGAAAGCTCTCGAAATCTCGTACTTTTGACGGCTTTTTCGAGTTTTCGAAAGCTCGAGAGTCTACGTTTATATAAATCGAAGAATAATCAGGCTAGTCGGATGGTTCTTTTTTTTTTTTTTAATCCTTTGGTTCGGGGGTGTTACGAGTCCATTAGCCGTTAGTTTTTCCTACTTGTAAGCCTTTAAGCTGCTTCGAAAACTCATGAGCATCAGAGGTATCTCGTTTTTTTTTCTCTCCATAACATCGTCTAATTTTCTTTCAGACGCGCTTTTATCCAAAGACGAAATCCTCTCTCTTGCGCGGTCCATCGGGAAATGAAAAGCAGCAGAGCAATTACAGCTCTCCTCAAAAGCTTCCGAGATGGCGATCTAGGGAATGATCGTCCCAATCAGTGTTATCTCGAATCCGAAATCTATTTACACATGTCGCGTCAAAGTGGCTCTCGCTGAGGAGAAGCCGCTACGGAGTAAATGGCCAGCGGCATCAGAGCAGCTGAGGACTCGCGTTGAAGTGGAGAGATACCCCTCAACCACGTCTAGACGTCTCGAAACGGCTCTCTCTCTCTCGCTCTCTCTAACGAGGTAATTGGAGGGCCATTAGCGGTGCACTTGCTCTTAAACCCCCGAAAAGTCGCGCGGCAAGGTCGCATCATATATACATATACATATACACTCACCCTTTCACCTCGCGTGTTTGCGAATACAACGAGAAAAGGAAAATAAGGGAGAGAGGAAGGGTCGAGACTAATTAAGGCGACGAAGAGGCGACACCTCGCGATTCGTTCCGTATACATATGATAATGCCGTTAATTATTCCGAGGATATATTCCCGCGGCTGCAGCAGGTCTTTCCGCCACAGGAATTATACTCGCGCGTTGGTATTCGTTAATTTCGCGCACACTACGCGAACGTCGGCTAATTGTGAGCTTTGCCCTCCTATTTTACGCGTCGTCGCGCCCGCGAAAATTGCAAGCGTCAGGCCAAAAGCTCCAGCTGTCCGCCCATGACCCGAGACGACTACTCTCTCTCTCTCTCTCTCTGCAGTGGCGGAGTTGTATATTTTGCTGAGAGAGAGAGAGAGAGAGTCGCTGCGGATTTTCATTTAGACCCGTTGCTGCTGCTGCTGCTGCTTTCGGCGTGATTTGTTGGGCTTTGAGAGACTGGTTATTAGCAGTTGCTTGTGTTGTCTTTGACGCGTCGTGTTCTCGGAGTCGGACGAGTTTGCTTTCGGGCTTGATTATTGGCTTCTCCTGCGATTTAATATATGCCAGCTACATTTCTTACTTCGTCTCGTTGTTTTCGCTTCTACTTCGCGTGAAACTGCAAGTGGACTCATTTATCTGCTAGCGACAAATCTCTTTAGTTTTCCGCTTTTCCGCGACTAATGGATAAAGGGTGCGCTTCGCTGATGCGTTTTTTTATTCTTTCTGTGTACCGCGCCGTCGTCTCGAAAAAGAAGAATAGCCTCTCCCTTTTTTTTTTTTCACCAGCGCTTGTACAGCAACCGCGAGGTTTCCAGAGAGACTCGAGGTAAAAAAGTATTCGCCGTTGACGGTAATTACACGCTTGTAAATTAAGCTGACCAAAGTTACTCTCGTCGCTTGCTCAAACTTTTTTCTCTACCACACCGTCAATCTGTGGTTTTCGCGCGGAAAGTTAATTCTTTCGGTTTGTATATAATAAAAGAAAAAAATAATTTCATAAAAGCCAATTTTTCGCCGTTTGTTATTGTTATTCACGGTAGGCGGTAAAATATGTTTACTCGGGCGTTTTATACGCGCGTTCTCTCTTCCTGCATTTTCGCGTCCGTCTAGTCGTTTTCCTTCTTGGCAAAGGCACTTCCATGTATCAACGTAAATGTACAGGGGGGGAAACCAAGCGTAGCAGTGTATTTTGAATTGTCAAGCTGGCAAAATAAGCCGCCGCCGCGCACCGGCGCTCCGAGAAGAAACTGCACACGCAAAGTCAGGAAATAAGATGTTGCTATGATATTTTAACCTTATACCATGTATAATCCCGTAAAATAATAATAATAATAATAATAACACGACAAATTCAAAATAACCCCGACATTTGAATTCCAAATTTCTAATCCAATCAGTGTACGACGACGACGCCGACTGACTCCACGGGAACAAAGTTTATCTCCATTCTCTCTGTCCCCCGTTGATATCTTCGAGCGACTTTTCCAACTGAAATAACCCAGTGAACGAATTTCTTTCCTATAAACACCGTCTACGCAATCTACATCCCGCGCGCTCGAACTTTCTATCGCATCGAAACTATTTACCGAGTCTATTATATACATACGTTTTTGCGCAACAACAACGGCGCTTTTTCCCGCCGCAAGTTCAAAAGCTCGCATTATACATATATAGAGGACCGTTAGTTAGTAGCAGCTAGTGTAGCATAGCAAGTTCTTCTCGGCACCTGTAAACTGTCTCATCCCCCGCGGGCGCGAATGCCGATAATGCGAGACTGCGGGGCCGTTAATTCCTGTAACTATGCGCGGCCTGTCACGCCGAGCGCCACGTAATTGGACCAATGGCTCTTACCCTCTACCTCTCTCGCATACTATACTCTGTATACCTACATATACATAGATAGAGGCATTGCTTTTGTGTATACGTGCGTATATAGCTACTGTGTGTATGTGTGTAGGTAGTGCTTTTCCCTCTCAGGAGGGAATTCTCGGAGGCGGAAAGTACGCCAGACCCTCTGATTACATTATGGCTGCCCACCGCGCGTTTACTGCAGCAACGAAGCAACAGCAGCAGCCGACATTCGGCGTAATTACGCGGGCCGCGGTGCACCACCTGTATTTTTTATCCTGCGGCGTTACTGCTGTCGCGGTATTTTAGCGGCTACTACTGCTACGCTGCTATCTATTCCTTGCGTTCGCGCGACGAGTTTTTGTTTTTCGGCTGGGTTTCTTTGCTTAAGGGGGGGAGATGCTTGGTTGCGTGTGAGGTTTCGGTGTGTTTTTTGTTATTGCGAGAGAGAGCCGAGACTGGAAACATTCGTTTACGCGCGAGCTCGGTAGTTTACATTGTTAATGGTATGCGCGTGAAAAATGAGACTGGGATGCTGTTCGTATTTTTTTATTCTGGTATATACATGCAGGTACTGCCTGGTATCTGGCTATTTTTTCAGTTTGTTGCAATTTATTGTTGGGACGGCTATTCAAAATGAGGTTAATCACAAAAAGGATACCTACACTCATCATGTGAAAAAAGCCCATTTCTCCAGGTATACGCAATATTCCTCGCATCGAAATTCCCAACGTATATACAAGAAAAGCCCTCGTGTCGTTCCAGCCCGAAGAGCGATAAATAAGATAAGAAAAAAAATGTTATTCGCGCTACCAGCGCAATGCCTCTCTGTATTGCGGTGAGGAAGCAAAAATACGTGCTACCCCGAAATCGTCTTACGGGAGCTTTTCTAATGTTTTCATCCATCACGTGGATCGATGCTCCCGAGATTTCAGGAAACACACATACACACACACAGGCTTTTCGGTTGTGGCGCTGAAGATTGATTGTTTCGCCACTAGAATTCCAATAGGAAAAATACCTCGATTTCCGTAATCCTCCGGCATCCCAACTCTGCTCTATTTTTGTATTGTAAGGAGCCTTCCTTCTTTCGTCTCTCTTTTTTCTCTTTCTGGCCGACACTTCGTTTCGTTACACTCCCTGAGAGTTAATGCGCTCGTTTTCTCGAGTTAACTGTGGAAACGTGAAGGAGAAGAGAAGCTTCGCGATCGATGATCCATTAAAAACGATGGATCGGAGTTTTTGTTCCGATGCCTAGAAGTGCGACTATGCTATGCTCCTTTTAACGAAATTGGAATATTCTATACCCGAGGCTTTCATAGATGCCAAGTGCAGCGCTGGGATATTCGATACATAATAAATCGCTGAAAAATGCAAAATCGTCGTTGCATTGCTCGAGTGATTTTTCTTCATCATCGCTCGCGTATAAGAGTGAAAGTAAAACAAAAAAGCGACGAATGATCCCTAATAAAAAGAGACTTGAAAAAGAGATGAAAAAAAAAAAAATCTTATCGCGACTCGGGCTATATTATGTCTCGCAACAATCGCTTATACTCTGGCGGCTCTTATCGCGTCGCTGGCAGTAGCAGCACATAGCGCTGCAGTATATAACGGAGGAGAGAAGAGGATCGATCGCTGCCGCCGACGTCGTGGCCCGGTCCTAAGACTTTCCGGCTGGTTCGCATCTCCAGGAGATCTATTCGCCCATCCCCCTGCTTTCTCTTCATTCTCTTCTCGTACGTCTGCACCTGCTCACTTATCTTCGCCTGCTGCTGCTGCTTCTCGACGTGTCTTCTTCTTCTTCTCTTTTCGGACGTTATCTCGAGATATTTCGTTAGAGTCGTGCCTAGAGATTATCGGTGGAGTTATTTTTAATCTCAGAGATTGTGTAATTTGGAATTAAGTTGATTTGCGTATGTATGTTTTTCAATTTGTATATATATATACTGTGGGAATTGTTCCTTTCACCTTTTGTTATATACCGGAGAGTTTCTGGGACCGCGTGTGCGTTAATTAAAACCCTTAAAAAAGTGAGGCGTTAAAAAAGTGCATACAAGCGAAACCGCGAAATTCATATAATCGTAAAAGCAAATTAGCGCGTAGCCAAATCCGTGTGTATATATAAACTTATGAAAACGCTTTATTATACGACCTGAAGCCATTTGGACGCGGGAAGTAAAAAAATTTAAGTTATAATGAGTATATAAAAAAAAGGAAACTGTCTCTCTTACGCATAGCAGAACAGACATACGACACATACCACTGTAGAATCGTAATCCGTCTAAGTGTCGATCATTACGAATTTTACTATGTTGCACAAGACACTGCAACGGCATTCATAACCGCACTCCACTTATCCGATAATTGCACGTGTCATAATCCCGTAATATATCTCTCCAATCACGGGTGTACTGAAAAAACTTTCGACGTATCCTCATTCTTTCTCATTAAAGCTCACACCTCGATTCCACAGGAGAGACGTTCACGTTTCACTCTATTCAGCGCGCGTTATACGAAAGAATTTTTTTTTAGCGCGCCGTTAATCACCGCTAAACGGACGAGTTTCGACCTTTAAATTCCGCTTCTTCTCTCGGAATAATTCAGCATAGCAACGTATAGCGCCAACCTCTGCTGCTGTGCTTCTTTTCAGTCACGGTTAATTCGACGGCCTTCCTTTTGCTTTCGTACGTCCCACTCGTTGTTTCTGGGCTGCTGCGACGAATGCTCTATACGTATACGCGCCAGGTACGACGACGACGAGGCTATTATGATGCGCGACGCACGATTCTGCTGCTGCTGCTGCTGCTGGTCTGTTTTTTTAATGAAATTTAACCGGTGCTGCTGCGCGACGTGCGCTACTGCGAAAAAGGTCCGAGACAAGAAGTCGACGCGCTGGAAAAGAATCTGGTTGATTTTAATGAAAATATGTGTGGTACGCTACTGTTTCTGTTTTATATGTAAAATAAATTATGATTTGGTGTAGTCGATGAATTTTTGGATGTAATAAATTTTATTTTACTATCGCGGAAGAGATAACGATGCGAGTGACACGGTTTTTTATGATCACTTCTTTGGCTGTAAAATTTGATTTACACGATATGAAAATTCATGTCTGCATCGGGATATAAATATATTCGTATACGTATTCATTTTACGGGTTTTAATCAATGTCTCGCTCGTCGTTGTATTTCAGCTTTTTTTTTTACGGTGAGTATCCGCACGCGCTCGAATGTTCAGAAATCGTCAAACGAAATATAAATGAAATTCGTCAGCAAAACAATCGGGACGACAACGCACACAATAGCCCAAACATGATGCTATTCAGATTTTATTCATTATTCACGATCGCAGCGCGTATATACACTGTGTCGCATATATTTATAAATCACCGAAAATTTGATTGAACAGGCTTTTAACAGCCGAATACACCGCAAGTTATTTCACATTCGATTTTTATTCCCAATATTTCCGGTAATTGCTCCGTATGCAAAGCAGAGAAAGTCGTGCGCTAAGACAATTTCGAAGAGAGCAAGAGATGTGCGCAGTCTTTATGATAATCATTGTCGGATAAGCTCTGTTTCGCGTTGCTCTCTTTTTTTTCTCCCTATTCAGAGCTGCGGAAGCTACGAAGCTACAGCTCAACGTTTATCGCTATTTAGCGCCGACTGAGATGGACCGTTGGGAAACGTTCGCCTTTTTGCCTTTATCGGACCGTCGTCGTCGTCGTCGTCGTCGTCGTCGTCGTCGTAGTCACCGAGAGATGGCATTTTATCTGGAGACTTTTTTTCGAGCCAACTCCCGGCGGCTCTACTGCTAAAAGTTTAACTATTGATTTTGCGACTTTCTCTCCGCGACTTGGGAAGAGAAAATAGGTGTTTTTACATCTTTGAGTATGACATGCTATTTTACCTCGTACAAGATGTTTCGAAAAGTTTCAAACTGGAAGGTAAAATCGTTAGAAGAACTGATAAAAGACAAGCTGTAAGAAATTGCGCTCTATACCTTTTTTCGCCTTTGTTTAATTTGAGCTTCACTTTTTTATAAAGCTATCCTTCCACATTTTCACTGTAAGTTCGTTAAATATTTTTGCGAGGTAAAATATTATAATAACCTGGGCAGAGTTGAAAAAAATTAATTAAAATTTACGCAAAAGTAACGAGATGCAAAAGTTTGCATATACGTTTTACAAAACTAAAAAAACGTCCTTGCTATTTGCATTAATGCTAACTTCGTGCATACAATGTCACATAGCTAGACGGAGAAAAAAACCCGTCAAGCTAGCGGTATGCGAACGTGTTGAATCAGTCGCAGTAGTGCCAAGTCCGGGGCCAACTCATACGCAGCGAAATGAAACAGTTTTGGACTGACCTTACGCCTTTGGTCTCTGGCCAGCGACGATAGGTGGCGCAGAGGAGTTTTCCTACTTCTCTTGTCACAATCAAAACTTTATATTGTTTTGTTCGAATCTTTTTTTTTTTAATTCTAATTCTGATTTTAATTTTGTCTAAATTTTGAATTTGATCGTACCAAACATACCTACCATTAAAATTATGAATCTTAGCTAAAACAAAAAAATGTTTTTAAATCATGCAAAATTTCCACTTGAAAAATTATCTCCTCCACATAGCTAAAGCTAACCCCACGGTAAATCGCAATCAATACCTTGCAAAGTTAATCGGAAGTTCTCGATAAAAAATGTCACAGCTTCATCTCGTCTAGCGCTGCAGCCGCTTTAATCCGCTGATGTCAAACGAACATTCACTTTATATTGCGCAACGTCGGCCATGTCGGAAAAATAGCTGCGGGCCTGGATATATATTGTCCTGCTATACGCTTCGGAAAAATTGCGGCAGTAGAGCCGCTTGACCGAAACCGTAATCTCGGTGCTGAGGGTAAAAACTCACTCGGCGCGGGAAATTTAAGCAAACACGAATATCTTTTCTTCCTCGAGCTTCTTCTCTCCTTCTACTACTGCTGGACGGAGAGAAATATTACTGCAGTGGTGGTGCAAGCGCTTCTCTGAAAAATGACTTCCAACCACGGGACGCTTTTTTTATTAAAAAAAAAAAAAAGAGGGATGTTTTCAAAGCCGCGTTAGCTGTCGGTTCGAGTAAACAGCGAGTTATTTTAGTAGCGAAATATACTTTTAGCTGTGTACTCTGCGCGAGGATTGATAAGTTTAACGAGTTCGGCTATCTCTTTTTCGGGACTGTTTCTGAGAGATGATGAAGGAAAAGTTCGCAGTTATGCGGATATAATTGAGAGAGAGAGAGAGAGAGAGAGAGAGAGAGAGAGAGAGAGAGAGAGAGAGAGAGAGAGGCGATGGATGCAATTAAAAAAACTTGGGGGTTTCAACATTTAGCGGAAAATTTTATTCTTTAAACTTTTTCTCCTTTCCGCGCCGTCGACGAAAAATTTTCTCCTTTATATTCTTCGGAACAGTGAGTAAGAGAAGTTGAACTTCGCGAAAAGTCGAGTTAATTAATATAGAGGCTAGATAGCCGCTGTTTGCCCAAGCTTTTTAAGCGAAGCCAGCTCTCTCTCTGAATCGAGTCTGCAAATGAAAATCCAACGGTGTATAATTCAATGAATCGGGGAGAGACTTTTTCGCTGATGCATATAATTATAATAAGAGAGGAAATGCGAGGCGATGAAAAAATAAATCCCGTCGGCAAATCGTGCATTACACCGTTATTATAACAGGCATCATCGTGTGATCTTCTTTCATTATTCACGTTGGGTGTACACACCATAAATCTCTCCGAGTCGCGCGCGCGCGCAAAACATTGGAGAGAGAGAGAGAGAGCCAGCGGCCGAGCCGTATACGTACACGTCAGGCAATAAATTAGCAAAAGCACGACTCCTTCAATTCTTCATAAGCATCCGCTGCTGCTGCTAGCCATATCGCAAACAAAATCAATGCTACATCGGGCCATAATTCAGTCGAGTCTCGTATACATATATACACTTTCTTCCAACTTCCTCTCTTTCCATATCTTTTCGCGCTATTTTTGCCCTTCGCATATACTGCCTCTGCTTCCTCCTTCATCTCTGTCGTGCTTCCGTAAAGCTTTCGCTCGTGGCTTTTGTTTAATTAAAGCTCTAGACTGTAACAGTTCTCCACTACTGACTACTACCGCGTAGTACAAACTTGGCAGCGTCGGACATTTTTCATTTCCCTTTCCTCTCTTTCTTTTACTCATTCTTCTCTTCGGCGTTGCAGCTCCGCCACTTCGAGCGCGGCTTTGACTGAGAGAGTTCGAAGTCCGTTCTTGCAGCTGCAGCTGAAAGTTCGACGAAGGAAGTACCGTCACCCTAGGGGCCCCTCTCTCTCTTACTCGAACATGACGTGATTCCTGATTTCGGAGGGAGAGTAGAGTAATATGCCTGCGCTTGGTCGCGCATACGTTATTAGGGTCGAGGGTGAAGCCGAGGCGTTGATGAACGAGCTTTTGTGTACTTTTTTTTTTCTCGTTTTTGCGGTGAGATCTCTCGAGCTTTTATTTTGTTGCTGGTTTTGTATATGTTATTTTTACGAATAATAATATATCAGATGTACGTTTGGTTTGGTATTAGCGCTGAAATTGAATGTTCCGACGTTATTGTTCGTACATTTGCATGGAAATTTCAATCTCGCGAATGATATACAATACAAAGCGCGCGCATTCTCTCTATTCCATCCGGCTGCGCGATGATGCATCAATGCGAAAATTTTATGAAATAATTCAATATTACTCGATAGGACGGTAATCGGAGAACCCTCCGAGATAAAAGCATATATATGAATACCGGATCCCTCCACTCCTATATATACGTGCGGTCATCGCATGTATGTATGTATGGCCAGCGTATCGGGAATCGGATTATCCTCTCGTTCCTTCTTTTTATTCGATTTTGTTTCATAGCTTCATCTAGTTACGTTTGAGAAACAAAGAAACGCTATGAAAAAGTGATTGGTAAAAGGGAGATCGAGCAAGAGAAAGACCGATCCGAATAGCCCATTGGCGTCATATCAGTCCCTGTGGTGCTGTCCGACACAATTGCATTTCATTCCGCTCTATTCGTATTTATTAGAGTGTACGCGGTTTGCTTCTTTTTATACCCTGTATATCGATGATCCTCGATGCAATTCGATGTCCCTTTATACTACAGCAAATAATACCGTGACTGATTCATCGACGATCACTGATAATACCTTCGCAGGTAAAAACGATCCATCATCCAAAAACTGCCCAGCGCCACTTGCGTTTCAATAGATATCAATCCGCACTTCCAAAATGCCTCTCTCGACGAACCACGTCAAAACCACTTCATCAAATCGTTCTACTTCGGAGTAAAAGTCGAACCGACGTCATGCGCATCAGCATCAGCGAAAAGAGAAAAAACCGGCTCTGATTTTTTCGAAAAAAAAAAGAAAGAAAGAAGCGGAACAAACAGCGAACGATCCGGTTACATACAATGCGTTCCTCTCGACCCCGACCTTGGGAAGAAATTGCGGGAAGAGATCTCTCTCTCTCTCTCTCTCTCTCTCTCTCTCTCTCGGCGCTGTTTACGAGGCTCATTAATTCAAACGCCACCGTCGGAGAGCACAGCACAGCTCTCCGGGCCAACATAACGGAAGATCCTCAACGGCGTTGGCGGCGCTTGAATTCCCGCCGGCAGCGGTTCACGATATGATGTGTATAATGTGTTTGCAGCTATAGAGTTGAACACGCCTGCTATGAAAGGATATGTATAACGTGAGCTTGTCGCTATCGTCGAGTTTGTCGTTGCAGGTCTCTCGTATATACTTATTTATTCTTCGAGTTTTATGTATATACGCGGACGCTGAGAGTTTTTCTTGCGCGAGCTTACACGAGAGCTTTCGTAAAGGTTTGCGGGTGCTTAAAGTTTTACGAGAGGACGAGGCTTCGCGGTTATGTACTATTGGTGTGTATTTTAGATTCTGTAATCGAGTGCGAAGTTTTCTGATAAGACGCTAGTTTTCGAGGATCACAAAGTCGTGTTTGACGAGCGATTCTTCCCCCGGCTAGTATATAATCCGGAGTTTGAATTAATTTGAATTGATAAGTGTTTCCCGCGCAATATTGTCATCGCGGATTATGTTCCTAATCTCCGCGTTGAATAATGCATTATTCCGCTCTTCGGGTACAAATTATTTGCAGTCACGTGCGCGACATTGTATGTGTACACACTACTCTCGTGTTTTCATAAAGTCGAGTCTGTGGTATATGACTGCGATATGTAATGATGGCTTATTAATGTTCCCGTGATGGCATATGTCACACACAATGAGCGCATTCAAAAAGAGTCGTTCCGAGCGTTTGGAAATAAATACTTTACACACGTGTATATATAACGACGTAAGTAAATACGCGATATTATGCAAATGAAATTTGCCGTTCAAACATTATTATTATTGCTTACTCCCGAATCGCATCATGATTATCGCATCAAACATCTCTCTTTTGGAGAAATACCAAAAGCCACGTCTTCTTTTCAAAAATACCAGTGCGAAAACGCATTTCCATATCACCGAATCAATCATAGCTATCTCCCGCCGTCTCTTTACGTAACTCGCGTATACGTGCATATAAGCGCAATAAGTCAGCGCATCAAAAGCTCGTGACTCTCTCGTGCGCGTCATGCCACCAGGAATTTAGAAACTCCACGTTATATGTATATACCTACGAAAAATATTTAAATAAATTCTCGCCGCCCGAAAAAAGGATCGCTGCGTGTATAACCGAGAAATATATCTCTCTCGGTGGCGAGACACATAAAAAAAAAAAAAAGGAATAACGGATGAATAATCCTCTCTTCCGCGTGTCGGACATTCCTAGGCGGAATTTCCGCGCGAAAGTATACGCAATTTACACGCGCGCCTCATTAGCATGGATTGCGCAAGTAGTGTGTCTTTCGCTCGATATATAATGTATACGGATAGACAGATGCGACGCAGGGATCACTTTCGTTTTATTCCGGCTCACCTACTTAAAGCGAGTGAGAGAACGTGTAACTGTGTGTGATATCACGCGCGCGTTGCTCTCGTACTCCAGTAACCGCGATACGTTTTCTTAGGCGTCGGTCAGCGTGTTTTTACCGCCTGTCGCCGATCTTCTCTCTTTTGCCCGTAGCAGCAGCAGCAGCAGCAGTATGCAGCGATGATTGATTAGACTCGCACTTTTTGCTCTTGCTAATCCAGTTCGATCCCACAGGAATTTCAAAAATTATACTCCGTTTTTTCTCTGAAGTGTACACATTCGAGTTGACGTGAAATTTGTTTTAGTCTTCGCAATTAAATACATAATTAGCCGGTAATTGCTCAGTCGGGTGTATACGAGAGGTATGTTTGCGTCGGGACTTTAATAAAGAACAAGGCTAACTTCGTTTTTGACTTTGTAGTATTTGCGCGCGTTGCGCGAGGGGAGAGAGACTGTATACGCCGTGTGGTGCGGTATTGTAACTAAAAGTTCGCCCAACAATTCCTATTAGAGCAGCAGTTGTACATAATTTGCTCTCTGGCGGTATACAAAGCTTCCTGACAATTCTAGTTTGCCTCGAATGCCGCTGCTGCTTTATTTCGGTAAATTCGTCTGCTGCTGCTTTTGGCTTGTGTTTTACTCGCGCAAATATATTTTACCCGAAACATTTTTCTTCCTCCAGGTACACAACGCTCTCACAGCTCTCTCTCTCTGGAATATGACTGACACAAATGACGTGGATGTTTCGCGGGTAATTAGTTTGTTGTGCGCGCGCGCGCGCGCGATTCGGGATTTTGTACCGGGCAACGTGAATAAAATTATATTTCGCGGTGACATCGTTCTGTAGAATGATGATAATGTCGTGTTGCAAGCACTGTCGACGGTTATTTTTTCGTTTATTACATTGAATTAAATTCAGTCGCGAAAGATTCTCGAATAAACAAGCTTGTTTCGCGATGCGTATTTTATTTGTTATTTCGCTCTGCAATCAGCGAAAAATTGTTAATTTTTCGTTTTTCCATCGTTGTAAACAAGGTCTCTTCATATTTACAAGCACAGTAACGAATCCAATCACTTACTTTTTCCGAGCAAACAAGCAGCGTAAAAAAATTTTTTTACAGCAAACCCAACCACCACAGGCTGTATCCCCTGAACGCAGCGTTTGTATCTAAACTCTCTTTCTCTCTCAGAGCTCTAAAATCCCTTTATCACCTCTGGAAAAAAAAGTCGAGTAATCGAGTCACGCACTCCTCTGCGTCGCATCCCATCAGTTCGTCCCTAGTGTAGAAGACAAATAGAACAAAAGGCAATCAAGCGGGTTCGCAAAATTTCGCCCGCTTCTATATCTACCGTATACACACTTCTCTCTACTCTACTCTACTCTCTGTCTCGATGTGAAAGCAGCGCATCCTCTCTCGCGGGATGTGTGCAACCCAGTTTTACGCTGTACCGCCACCTGCATTTCTCGTGGCCCACACCTCTCCCTCTCTCTCTCTCTCGTGTGTATAGAGATTCGATATCGGAGCTGCCGATGTTCCAAGAGAAGCTTTGTGTGTGTGTTCGCAGAGAGCGCTAGAAACGAGAACGGTCAAGTGTCTGGGATTCGCGATCTGTAATTTTGGCGAAAGTGTGAAGTGCGAGAGAGAGAGACTTTGTTGAGTGCAGGGTTGCGCCTTTTTTCGGATCTCTCTTCTTTCTTCAAGAGGCTTTGCTTGGGTTATGGACGTAATTATAGGTTCTTCGCCCTGAATTCCGTTTGTTTGCAGCAAACATCGAGTTTTTAATACCTTGCGTTTAGAAGAGTCTGCTGATAATATTTGTTTAATACTTGTCCAACAATGTCTAACTAAGCAGTTTTGGACTGGTCCCTTTGTCACCGCCTAAACTCTCCGTGTTTCTGACTAGCGAGGATAGGTGGCGCATAGGAACTTTTCCATTTCCCTCATAACAGTATGCGCGCCGAGTTTAGATATAGCCGTGTGCCCCCAATGTTAGAACTGCCTTGTTTGGCCTGCTGCTTTGGCCCGCTCATGCTATAACTGCGCGCGAAAGGAAGTTTCTCAATTTTTCAACGATCGACCCTGGTAGTAATTCTTGTTATAGACGTTTTTAATGATCAGCAGTTTTTGGGCAGTCCATACCCAGTTCGGAAGGAACTAGCCAGTTCCATCAGTAGTGACTGCCCAGTGGACGCGTCATTTTTCGTCAGATTTTTAAATACTTCACTGCGCAAGAACTGGCCAGTGAACTAAAAAAAATAGAAAATAGTAACAAACGGACGTTTGTTACTATTTTTAGCATTTAAATTAGTTAAAAATGCCGGGGTGAACCGTATTAATGCAGCTAGAATGTTTTTGGCAGGATAAATATAATTTTTTAAGTTGATTTCTAATTAACAATAATTATTGTTATTATATATTTGTATGACTGTTCTTATTATAGACGTTTTTAATTCATATAATATATTTTTATATACTACTTAGCTGTTCTTCGCCAGTGACAGTATTTCGAATTCGCGTGTTAGCAGTAATTAGTCTGCTGGCCAGTTTCACTACTCAATTTTCTACCAGGGTCGAGTTTATTGAAATAAAATCCTAGAAATCTGCTTCTACTCGAACCCATGAACTCGGTTAATTACTTAACCACTTTCCCTTCTTTAGAATCCGAGACATACTTACTCCACAATAAACGACTTGCTCGCTTATATACACAAAGTATCTCCGCAACGCATCTCGAGAGCAAGAAGAAAGCATAACACCGCGTCTTTTCCCAGACACATAAGTCGCAACCATAAATAACTCGGTGATCAAAACAGTATCAAAATATAAAGTCTCACGACCGCGCGCGACGCGATAAATAATCTTCTTTTAAAAAAGCCGAAGTTCTGAAGCTACCGCGACTCGTCTAGATCATTCATTATCGGCTTACCAAGAGCTCTACTATGCGTCTCTTTCGTTCGTGCGAAATAAAATTCCAAAGCTCGACTCTCCATATATATTATCGGAAAAAGGATAATGCGAGACTTCGTCACCCATGGCTGGACTCGTCGAGGGCTTTCGCGGCTGTGTATATAGATATATACGCGTGAAGTGTATAGAGTGGGGAAGGATTTATCTGTAGCGGACGAATTTGTCAGCGCTTATTGTCCGCTTTGGCTGTACGCGACGGCAGTGGCGGCGGGATGTGAGAAAGCGAGGGAAAAGTTTTGATTGCTGTCGACACGGAACTAAAGTGCGTGTAGTCTGTAGTTTTAATTGTTCGTTTAATAAGGCTGTTTCGTGTTGGGAATTTTATCGTGAATGCATAATTGAACTATTAATTGAAATTCTTTAGAAACATTTCTTTGGCATGGTTCAAGTTGTTCAATTAATTGAATATTTTATTGGATTTAAAAATTTTATTGCTTCTCGGCGTTTAGAAAGTAAAGCAGGAAATGGATAGTTGAATTATGACGAGACGACGTATTTATTGTAATGAATTCTGAGAACGAACATTCGTGAAAATAATTCTAAAACGTTAGACCATAAGGTTCATAACATAGAAGCATCGTATACAATATGTGTAATGGTTAGAATGACTCGCATTTATCAAAGCAGACGTATACTCTTATACATAAATAATTTTGATTTATATAAATGATTGTGCAAAGAACCATGAAAGAATTCGAATATTCATGCGAATTTTGCGACTCACAATGATCATGAGCTTTGAGGGGTTACTGTATGACACCCATTGCGTACACTCAAATACAGGATAAACTATCTTGCCAGTCATTTATCATTTATATGAAGATTTTCCTTATACTTCTGGAAAAATAAGCGAAATTATTCAGGAGTCTTTACATTGGACAAAGCAGGATAAGATCAAACTCATGCGATTATTCTATGACTTCATCTTGAAATTGTTGATGCTATATTATTAGAACAAAATTTTACCACTTCTCATAACCACTTCAAAAAAAGGCTATCAATAACCTGGTCCACCTTTCTCATTCCGTATTATCCAATATAACTCGTACTTTCAAACTTTAAATTCAGCCATCAATTACGCCCTAATTGACCATTTAAATCCACATCAGAGCACCGGTCTCCTCTCTCTCTCTCTCTCTCCTACGCCCCCATCGCCGGGGTGAAAACAAAGAACCCAATCCAACACTGCCACCCCCGCGGGCGCAAACACAGAAGAAAATAAGTCACAGCCGCGGCCGTTATACCCGCAGCAGATCTCGCGCACGTCCGAAGCAGCAGCGGCAGCGAAACGGTTCTCTCTCCCCCGTGGCTTTAATCGGTCACGTTCGCAACATTAATTACGCAATCGGTGAACTCGCTCTCTCGCGTGCGATAATTGTAGGCTCTGCTGGACTCACTCGATAATTGATTCGACTATACTCGTTCGTGTACACACGCGAGCTTATGGATACACGCGGGGGTGGCTGGAAAAGCGCTGCGGCGAAACGATGATCGAGTCTCTGGTGGTGGAATGTTGTGTCGCGCAGTTGCGAATCGGCTGGTTATAATTTCATTCGGAACCGATCGCTCGATAATCCCTCCAGGTAGTTGGAAGAGAGATTTTGATTGTGTAGCGCCGCCGCCGCCAGTGTTATTAGAGTACGGGAGATGATGATGGTGATGGTGATCGATCGGATGTGTGTATAGGTGTCTTTTTACACATTGGTTATTTGGGAGGAAAATGCTTGATTTTTAATGTGGCTATTTTGATCTGCGCTGAATAATCCGATTGATTAGAGTGGATGCCGGTGTAACGACTGTGATTAGCTTATACCAAGTTTACTCGCGACACATTTTTGCACTCGGCCTTGTGGTTTGCTATCTATCGGGAAATTTTCATCTGAAGAACAAACATGCGCGTGGAATAGATTTGATAAATTTGAAACACTCGCTCGCAATAACCATTTCGTCGAACGTAATATCCGACAAAGGAAAAGAATTTTAAAATTCACCGGAAACGCCACCTCAGCAGTAGTACATCGCAATCCTCCATATTTCTCTCATATAATTTTCCTCAAGACATCTGAAATTCCAAAATCCAGAGACGCCACACTCTTTCCAATAGAAAAGCTGATCTCATTCCACATCGCCAAGAATCGAGCAGCAGCACTTCGATTCCGCCGAGAAAATTAAGTAACTTATATCACGAGACAGCAGCAGCAGCATACCAGCACACAGAAAGAAAGAAAGCGCAAAGCTTTCGTCGTCGGTTCGCGGAAAATCTCCCGCAACTTTGAGAGAGCCTCTCGCCAAGAGGCATTCCTCTCTCTCTTTTCCGCTTCGTCTGCGCAAAAAGGATCCGCCGCCGCTGCTGTTTTCCGTCCCCATACTATATAGACACTCGCAGCAGCACCCACGCGTCAAATGCATAGTGATCCCCTTATTTCGCGCGCGCGCGACCCTTTGTCCATCGGCTCTCTTTTCAGCGACACGTCTCTCTGATCCTTGTGTTCTTCTAGTTTCGCGCGCGTTTTCTCGTTCCATTTTCCACGAATCCGCGGCCGCACCCGTTCGAGCGAGGAAATGTATTTTTCAGAATCACGTGCGTGGCTGGTCGTGAATGAGATTATTACGAGGTGCGACTGAATTTTTCATGAGACACGCGCGCTTCATGGCGGGGGACGTTACTCAAAATTTCGAATACATATTTTATAGAAGAGAGGAGGGAGGAAGCGTGTAGGGGATGAGAGTAGTTTTTTGGGTGCAGTTCAAAAATAGAGGAAGCGAATTGCCGGTTATAAATTCAGCCGGAGAGAGAGAGAGAGGCATGATACTTCTCTTCGAGCGTCAAGTCGTGATAAATTCAGCGGTGAGAACTAATTACCTGCATTGCGGCATCGGCTAGTGTAGAAGCCGAGAAAAGAAGAGACGATGAGTCATTCTGTCGAGGAAATCGCAAGTTTGAAGAATGGGATAGTGTGTGTCTTTTGTACTTATACGAAGACTCTCGAGAGTATGAAATAAGCATCGACGTGTCTGATCAATCCGCGCGGGTTACTACTGATGCATATATGAGGCAATATTTCACTCTCCGACACGGCTCTATTATTAATAAAATCTGACTACTCTCGCGAAGAGTCAAAGAATATTTCCGCTTCGGTAGCGCGCGCAAAAAAAACACGGGTTTCAAAGCGGACGAATCTCGGTTATTTGCGCAGCGCAGTGAGAGCAAGAATATCAGTTTCTTTCTCTCTCCATCTCTACTTCCAAGTCAAAAAAAGAACTGTCTGTTTACACTCGTCCCGAGTAAATACATATTCAAAATAACCTCCCGCGCAATCCTTCCTTCGCTGCATTTTAACAAGCGTTTGCTCGCGTACTCCTATATATCTCTCGAAAGTGGAACATCGAGGAAGTTTGTGAAATATTTAAATGAAATCATAGGACATTATTTCGTGATACAGCTGAAACAGTGTACGGATGTATACGCGCCGTTCGCGTGTGTTCGCACTCTCTCCGTTTTATGGCTTATAGGTATTGCTCTGAAGTCATTCTAACGCGAATAGCAGATAGCTGGGCTTTCTCTTGCGCTCCCATCTGAAAATTCGCGATTTGCAAGTCGAGCTGAAAGATCCGCGCGATATGACTGCGGCTTTATTATTTTTTGAATGTTTGTATCTCTATACTGTTGTACATACGGAGAAAAAAATCAGCCGTATAATGAAACAGTTTTGGACTGTCTCTTTCCCTCACCGCTTAAACTCGACTCTTGCTCTCTGTTTCTGACTATAGCGACGATAGGTAGCGCATAGGCGTTTTTCTATTTTCCTCATCACCTTGATGCGAGCACACTGCATATATAGCGGTGTGTTATATTCATGCCAAAATTGCCTTGTTGGGCCAGTACTTGAGCCGCTCATGCTCTAACTGCCTGAGTTTACGCGTGTTCCTAATGGGTATAATAATCTTCAGCACATATACGCCTCACTATTAATGACAGGAACAATTGAGATATCTTGCTAATAAATTGAAAAAAATTTTCGCAAATTTTAATTCAAATACAAAAGCGACAGGTCAAAGATCTGGGAAATTCAAACTCTGATCGTTATTTTATATCGCAAAATATATATATTCGGTCAGAAACAAACCCGAGAGAAAGAGAAAAGAGCTGAACGAAATTCAATAAATGCCCGTTTAAGCATGAAATCCTCCAATTTATTTTATATATATTTTTCGCTGCCGGCTCGCACTCAAAAGTTCCCTAACCAAAAGGAGGTCAATCCACCGCTGTTTTTAATTGCTTTTTTCCGCCCCCCCCCCTCCACACACACACACACACGCTCTCTGGCATAACAGTTTCACCGCAAAGCGCTTTTCCCACCCACTACCCATTCCGCTTTCTCTGTACAATGACATATAATATAAAATCAAAGAATATCCTCCCGCGGCAACGTTCGATTGGTATCGACCGTCGGATCAACGTCAAAACTCGAATCGAATCTTCGAAAATTCAAATTCTCCTCGCGAGAATAAACATTTCTTGCGCGTGAGTGATGTCTAAAAAATCACCCTTTTTTATCGTTGGCCGCAAGAATAAAATGAAATTTTTGCGCGCTCGCGCGTTGAGTTGATTGCTTTTTGAATGAGATCGACATAGACTTTGATGGGGTCGCGGCGGCGCTGATGCTTCTTTATTCCGCAGCTGATGCTGCTGCTTTGTACGGGACTACTATATGCGCTGCACGTCTATTATTATTCCGAAGCGCTTTAGCGAAAGAGAGAGAGAGAGAGAGAGATATGCATATGCGCGAGCGCGGGCCGTTTTCCCCTGGAATAATCCGGTTTTATTGCGGGCTGAATGTCGAGCGTTCAATTTATTGATGATAGTAATAAGGGCTGTGTGTATCGCGTTCTCTCTCTCTCTCTCTCTCTCTCTCTTCTGGCTGCCGGTAGTGATAAAAAATAACTGGATTTTCGAGAGCGAGTTTGCCGGCTTGTGAACGAGCGATATTGTGCAATTATTGTTCTGCGTTCGAATTTTGGGGACGACGAGAGGACCTTTTTTGACGCTACCAACAATTACGTGGGCGCATGTTTTTCAATTTATATCTACATTTTTTTTTCAACGATCGACCGACGAACCAATCACCAAAGCAATTGTGAAGAAAAACAGCTTTTGGTATAGCTGAAAATGTTGAATAAATAAAATCCTATAACGAAAATATATTCTCGTTCAAAAGTGCAGTTTTACAATATTTATTTTATCGATTCGAAGCAAAATAGCGTTTTCACTTCGTCAAAAACAATCACGTATAGTCGTGTTTATATTTTCAACACGCATCAGCAAGATCGAAAGATCAATCCTTACAACTACATTCGATATATAATTACCGCAATAAATAAAATCTCTTATCCGTTCAAGCGAATCGTACAATTTTCCCCAACGATATTTCATAATAGCGAGTATAGAGGGATCGGCATTTTTCGCTTTTTCGCGACTCTCTCTCTCTCTCTCTCTCTCTCTCCCTCCTTGTTTTTTCCTCTTATACGTATATATAAGCGACGGCTGCCGTGCAGCTGCAACGCGCGAAATATGACAAAGCGCGCACGTCGATCTGCGCTTTATTCGTACTCATCCATGCGGGAAGATTTTCCTCTTGCGGAAAAATCGCGTCCCGGCCATTGATGTCGCGTAGCAGCGAAATGTCACCTGATTACCGCAAGCCTGTATTAAATTCGTTATCGTGTGCTTTCGCTCAAAGAAGTAGTTGCGCGCTGCTCTTCTCGTATTATCTCTATGTCTATGTGACTGTGTTGTACCTGATGAAAAATAAGGTTAACTCACTCGCGACCGCTTTGTACGCTATAGAGCTACATCTGCTCTTTTTTTTTTATTTTTCGCTGTAGCTCGTTGTTCAGCTCTTTAATCTCGTTTTGGAAGGGAATTTTTTTTGTTCTTTCGAGAGGCAAAATTTTTCAGTGTGTATAGTTACCCCGTTTTTTTTTTTATCGTCCGTGTACTTTGGACTAATTCGGAATTGCGGATTCAGCGCTTCGCCAAGCTCACACAATGATGATTACAAAAGTTATAATTAAGCCGCAGCGCGGAAGGAGCAAAGAAATAACGAGATATGCGAAACTAAATTCCTTGTCAGCGCAGTGAATTAGCTCGCGGATGAGCGAACGCGAGTATTTGGTTTCAAATCGTCGTCGTCGTCGTCGTCGTCGTCGCACGTCGTGGCTCACTCCGAATTCGAATTGGGTGTGAAGTATATATAGCTATAGGTACACTTAGTTTTTGCCTCGATTAATTACTTCTCGCGGGAAAAGTTTACCGCTGAATCGATGAGTTTTTCTTTCGCTTGAAAAACGAGAATCTCATTTTAACAATACCGAGTGTACACGTATATATGAAACGCGAAAATCCGATACGCATTACAGTACACGAGGAATATAACTCAACGAGAAATGCTCTCACCGCTGCAAAAAGGAAGAGGAGCACATATCAGCCGATCGAAATGCATCTCGAGAGCTCGCGATAAAGTATGACATCTGTACTACGAAAAAAAAAAGTAACAGAGATAGGCAAGAACGATCGGACACGAATAATACACGCGTCGATCTGAATCGATCAGAGGATATATACGTTCTCGCGTAAGGGTCCTCGAAGCTCTTATACGCGAGCGTTTATAGCGCAGCCAAATATCGGACGGCTTATTGAATGCGATATTGGATTCGCGCTTTCTCTCCATTATGCCGTGTGTACGAGAATTTCGAACTCGTCTCACTCAGCCCCTCGTGGTCCTGGATTTTCTCTCTTATTTCTCTTGTCTGGCCTATACGTCGCAACGCATGGAATCGATATTTTCAACTAGAGAGTGGAAAATGTGTAGCTTCTTCTTCCGATTGTTTCGAGATAGAGAACAAGTGTTTACCGTGTGGAATGCGGGGGTGTGGAATTCCAGGTCGAGTCTGAGGTGCGATCGATATGCGTAGGATGATTGTTCGAAAATCATAATTTTATGTTTCGCGCGTAAAATCAGCTAAAGCATCATCGCGAACGAGAGTCTTTATAGTCCGCAGTGTAATGACACACGACACGAGAGAGTAACGAGGGATTTTTCATTTTACAATATATATAGGCAAAGTTATATCAGGCGTAAATTTTCGAAGCCAAAGTGCCTTTCAATTATTCACTTTACGCCCCTGTAAATCTTTCCTTTTCTTTCAGCGTGTGTAAAATGCACACATGCGCGCACTCAAAATTTTATAGCATATATATGGCTTGGAAAGAAAAAAAAAATTTGATATTCACAGTTATTCCGCGACACGACGACGACGACAAATTCCTGGAATGTTTTCCCGATGCTTTTACAAATGTAAACACGCGAGAACAAAAACGTGGAATAATCTTTCTCTCTACTACTCTACAAGCGACCAGCAACAACGCGTCAAACAAAAACGCTCGGCTTTGTAATTGCAAAAATCGTAATTACAGCGCGCGTGGGCTCTTTTCAAATGCGTTCTCCGTTTTCAGCAGGGGTTTTAATTTTAAAATCAGAAAAAGCTTGCATTTCGCGGAAAAACTGCATTATACTACACCGCACGAGAGCTAAAATGCTAATTGGCTTCGCTTTGGAAATTTTCGACGATGCACGATTTTTTAAACGTATGAAAACATGCCCCGACAAAAGTTGGCTTTTGTTTAACTCTTTAACAACAAAAGCTGCTTAAAATTTGAGTCTCAGATATATACGCATGTGTTTGGTGTACATAACGCATAAATTTCGTCTTTGTGAAGTGTGCACGTCCCCGAAGTAGTACAAAATTGGAAGGTCAAACAGAAGTTACAAAACTTATACCAACGGGAGGGTTAAACTCTGCCCGTCTAACTTGCTAGATTCTATTACGAGATCGTAATAGTTGAGAAGTTTGCGTTACAACTGTTACGATTCCAACTTCTTCATTCCGTTGGAATTGAATTATGAGACACCAGAGGAACTTCCGAAATACGCGGGAAATACCATCACTCGCTATTCGGAAAAATGTTAATATTTCGAGCGTTATATAGCGCGTATATTCGGACCCTCAGCCGATTACACGAGAGAGACATTAAGTCGTCGAGATAAGGTCGTGGCTAAGATGACAAACTGCATATACATGCGGATTACGAAGAAGACGCATTCGTTATACATAATAACGAGAGACGTCGCCGATGTAACGTCGCTTATTATTATAAGCGTCAAAGGTCCGCTCGCACGAAATCCCCTTCGACAAATGACGGTCATTACGTATTTTTATTGCTTTGCTGCTGAGAGAGGAGGAGAGCGAGATAGACAGAGAGGATGTCTCGATCTCTCGCCCGTGTTGTGGAAATAATTTATGTGGCTCTCCGAGTGTCGTTTGCATAAATTACGATCTTATCTGTTATACAGCGGCAGACGCGAAGTATACATGCTATGTATATACATATAGTCATTCGTGTTTATTGAAAGTGTGGAAAGTAAGATATGTGCTTCTATATTCATCGGTTAGCTAATCCAGATTGAGTTGTGAGCTTTTTTTCGTATCGATTTTCCATCCGTTATAAACACTTGAATGAAAGGATCATTTTCATTTATTAATTCAAACTTAACGGCGTCGTAAACGCGAACGTAAATATTGAGATTAAACTCGACTTTTAAACAGAACCAATGTCCGTTTGATATATAAATATATACACACCGCAGCTCGGTTTTCAACTCGGAAAAAGCAACCGCGCGACTCTCTCTCCCTTGGATAAATAATAAACGACGAGGATTTAATCGAGTCTCATCCAATTTGTTGCTTCATTAGTTTCGAGTTGAAAAGTGTTTTATATACACGGAGGCAAAACCGACCTAAATCGATGAAAAATTAATGAAGCCGACCTTTGCAAAGCGAGAGCAGAGCTCGTCTATAATGAACAATCCCCCTCGATATAAATATTGCTACGTCACTCATTGGCGCATCATCGACTTTCCGAATATTTTCGCAATACACACAAAACGTAATGAGAGAATTTTATATTCTTCCGCGAACCGACAGCGGACACATTTCAATGAAATTTTTAACCTTAATCATAAACGTTCACCCAAATCGAATTCCCACTAAATCCATACGCGCTGTGTCCACACACAATAAAGCCTCTCTTAAAATTCCCGCTGCTGCGTGACACGTTTTAACGGGTAAAATTCCCTGCGTATATACACTCGAGTATCGAAAAACAGAAGCACTAGAAGTAATCTATGCGTCGAAGTTTGCACATTACCAGTACACAGCCCAAGCACTTTCCATCTCTGTCGTCTCTCTATACTAGCTTACGACGAGGAACTTTATGACGCGTCGAGATAAGGTGGTACAGAGCGTTAGCTCGCGCCTTGGGACTTGAGTGCGCTTTATACAGCCCATTCACTTTCGCCCCAGAAGGGTTGCAGGAGTAGTGCTATACACGCAGCTGAGGAAGAGAGAGAGAGAGAGAGAGAGAAGAACAGTCGTCAGCTTGGCGTAATATAACTTCGATCGTATTAGCTATGCAACGCAACACCTATATACACGTGAGGCGTGTTCTTGGTCAAGCATGTACTTACACGCGTGCGATAACCGAGGTAGCTATGGGCACGTATAGAGACTTAGAAACATGTTATGGAGAGAGTTGCTGGGGAAAAGTCTCATCTAGGGGAGCTAGTTTGGGATATATATACTTCGGACTTAGTAGATACGCTGTAAAAATGAGTTAGTGCCAATCATGCTGGATCGGTTCTTTTTTATCAACTTCTCTTTATACTTTTACGTTTGTTATACGGACGCTTCGTTAAACGGCCTTTTGCGCGATTCTGGAAAAAGGGGTTTGTCCTTTTTCTTTTGTAGGGGACGATTTAATTTGCGAATCCTGGAGCTTTCGCCGATAGAGGATGAAGATATGCTGTAATTTAATGAAGGCTTCTGGTATAAAATTAGCCGTATTCTCGATTTATCGAGAGATCTGCTGAATTAAATGTATTGAACTTTATAATTAAAGCAGAAAGCAAATACCCGAGAGTGATTGATCGTTTGCTCTTCTCCGACGTGATTGCTCCCGCGGATCTTTCTCTTATTCATCCACGATGTTTGCTTAATTCCTTACCATCATCCATTTCGAACAAACGTTATACGTATACTTCATCTTTCATATACTGATTGAATCATACATTTCTGTTTCAGGTAAGCAGTGTTAATCAAACCTTTTTCCCCCTCTATCTTCGACACATTAAGGTAACGAAATCTTTTTATAATAATAACATAGTCATTAAGGACTTTTCTCGAGCTAAATCGACGCTATCGTTATTTGCCATCGATAATTTTTTTTCTCTCTCTCTTTCCGCATAACCGGGCAAAAATAAGCTCATAAATCTTCGGTTTTTCACTCGCAGCCGTCAAAAGAAAATATTTCCCGCTCTCGCAACCTGTGGCGGCATCCGTTGAGCCACACGCATCATTGGTTACACCCTTTGCCATGCGAGTGAGTTTGTACAAGGGGTGATTGATGCTGCCGCGATGTTACTGTGTGCGTCTATGTGTGACGGAGGTTAGAATATGCTTGAGTTTTGCTGCGTGTTAGCGTATACCCACCGGCAAGAGAGGATCTCCTTTTGCGATTGAGCACCTGAGTAAACTCGAGCTTCGCTCTCTCTCTCTCGTGTTTTCGAATTTCCCGCGCTGCGCGATTATACGTATAGCCGCGCGTATACCACTGGTCGATGTTATATACAGGTATATATTTGATGTCCGATGATTGATCGACGAATCGGAGAATTTGAAGTATTATCGGGAAACGCGATTGGAAATATTGTTATAAATTCGCGATGATCGAATGCCGATGTGTAAATGTTTGAAGCGAAAGGGGAAAAATGTTTGAAAAGTAACGTATTTTTAGAGCAAACAAAACGCGCGTTTTACGAATTCATGCGATCATTGACTTGGTACACACACACGAATCGCTTCACGGTCAATAAAAGATTGCGTTTAAAGCAACCGCACAGCGTATCAATTAACCGTAATTGACTATTCAAAGCAACGCCGTTAACAAAACCATCAACAGCGAAGGTCCCGGCCTATTGAACACTCGCGATTCTTTTGAAGCGATTCACAAACGCCTGAAATGCACCGAGAGAGAAAAGATAAAAACTATATAGCTAAATTCGCTTTTATTTCTCCGCCAAAGGTATGCAATTTCCGCTGTCGTAAAATATAACAAAGTTCATAACGAAAAACGTAAAATTATGTCTAATAATAAAAATCTGAAAGCGGAAACTCGATATTAATTTCACAGCGTCGCAGCAATATTTTTTCATTCAAAGCCAGCCATTCATCGTTGAGAGAAAGATCGGCTCGAGTGCAGCACGCGTTGGCTTCGTCAGAGCTCATTTAATGCGTGTGTCATGAAAATATGTGCTCGCGCTGCAACCAATGTCTCAGTTGCCATGGCGCCTACCGGTTGAATTGATAATAAAGTCTGACTAGACACTCGCTCGAATTATATTACAAAACTTGAAATTAAAATTTAATGTTTCGCGTTTTACATATTAACAATTTACAAAATATGCAGCAACGGATTTAACGTCAACAAAGCGCAAATCCACCCCGAGTGTTACAAAATTAATGCAGATTTCGAAACAATAGCCGTGCACGGGTTCAACTCTCGCAATGTATAATACTCGTGTTATTCAACAAAAACAACGTTCAACTACAACACACACGTATATATACAGGGAGAGAAGAGCACAATCAAGCTCTCGGTGAAATATAATTCCAGGTCGCGCGCACGAAACTATATGTTTTACCGCGTTCAATTTTCACATCGGACTGTACGCCAGGCATCCTTAATGTTTCAATAACCGAGCTCTCTCTCTCTCTCTCATGCTGCTGTTGCTGCTCTCTCGCGACCGGCATTTCTCCTTTACAAATGCTTGCACGACTATGTGTCACCGCTGCATTTTATTGCTTTCACTTTTCTTCGATTCGAACGCGCACTCGCGCGCTTTTTACAGCAGACAATTCACATCTCTGTACGTAAAGTGATTTAGTCCTCGAGTGTATATCCCTGTACATACGGCTGTTTCTCATCGCGTTGAGAGAAAACTCGTCGCTTTTCTATGGATTGCGTGGGAGTGATATCGGTGTACATTGTGCGACCGATAAGATAGCGTTTAATCTTAGCGAAACATCGGCGTTCGATACTGTTCCTGCGTTCATCGGTCGCTAATTATGAGCTTACGTAAACGTACTCGGAGCTTTTTTATTCCAGCGTTAAATTTATTCATCTAAAGGAAGAAAAAGCAACGGTTTACTCAGCCATGTCGTATATCTTCCTCCCCGAGTTTACTGAGAGTCAAATTAAGCGTTTACCTTTGACCATTGCGAGTTTTGCCTTGTGCAATGCGATCAATCAAAACAGCCGCTCTTTTGCTTTCCCTTCCACTATTTCGCGTGTAACCGCGCTTAATATGCGGGGAGAAAAAAAAAGCTACCGAGTTTACATCAAAGCATTAGCGCAGCAGCATAAAAGTCTGCAAACTCGGCCGTGGAAAAACAGTAGCGTCTGTGGAGAGAAGAAGGACTGTATAGCATCCCGTAGGGTAATATTTTTATTCCAGAAAAAGAAACCTCTACGACGTAGCAGCTTTTCTCTGGCTGCGAATTAACAGGTTTGCTTTTTTCGACCTTTTCACTTGGCGCGTACGAAAATAGTCGCGCTTGCGATGACGGAGAGAAAAAAAAAGAGCTTTCCATTTCTCTTTCCTGTCTTATATTTCCCTCTCTCGCTCTTTCTCTCTTGTTTGCGTCTATTTCGCGCCTTCGCCCTCGACTATTCACTCGTTTTTTGCTTTTTCTCTCGACTCGCACACGGCTGCTACTGCTACTGCTCTTCCCTTTGGCCCATGTCTCTGTAATACTGGCAGCGACGACCGGAAGAGGCGGATGTTACGCGCAACGTGATTTTTATGGTGTTTTTCATGTGGCGCGCTACTTTCGGCTTCTGCTTTTTACTACGCTCTTGCGGAGAGCTTCTCTTTCTCTCTGTCCGCCCCCTTCTTTCCCTGCGATTTATCGACCTATTGCCTCGCAACGTTATCGATGAAATGACGAGTGTGTGTGTGCAGGGAGGGCAGAGCCTCTTTTTTAGACTTCTCTGACCGTGCTTGGCTTTTTTGTGTACTCGACCGACCGATCGAGAGAGGAGGAGCGAAATTGTTGTTGGAAACGCTCCAGGATTTTGATTTGAAGAGGAAAAATTACGCGATATAATGGTTTTCGATACCGAAGACTTAGTCTGCGCCAAAATCGACGCTAGATGGCGCGTGTCGATTTCTTCGCTCATTGAATAATTTCTCCTCGGATACATTACCAACTTTGCAAAGCGATTCATCACTTCCCTACACAAGAAGAAACAACAATCCCATCTCTCTCGCGACTCTCCTCAGAGCAGTTGCGGCGACATCAAAGCATCGCGAGCCGTCTCGAAACTCCGTGGGCTCTATGGAAACTCGCAAGCGTCGTCCGCAACAATCGATCAACAAGTTGCGACGACGATGCACACGACTGGCTCGTCCTATAGACACACAGCTACTATAGCACAGGGTGTTTCTCTCCCGTGTAGTATAGGTCGTAAAATCAGGCGCGTCCTAAGTGCACGATTTCTAACTCCCTGTGGGTCAGACCGTATATACTATAACTATATACATGCATACCCGTCAAGCTGCCCAGCAAACACACGGTAGTAATGTTGAGTGAGTTACTCGTCGGCGGGGGTAATAGCCTCAGCCTGTCTCGCTATGTATAGTGTAATACCTCGTATTCTCCTTCCCTCTCTCGAGGGTATACGTATATATAAGGAGAGAGCAGTGCCTTGGAATATCATATCCCCGTACATTATGCACTGTACACATGCCGTGTATAATATCTATAACGAACTTCTTCGTTCGAGGGTAAATGATACGCGCCCCGGGCATTCTATTTCGGCGGAAGTGCAGCAGCAGTCGAGGATCTGCTAATGACGCGCTGTGCAGCTGAAGCTTTCCTCCCTAGAGTCTCTTCGTCTTGTCGGCTGATGTGTATGGCTGTGATGACGATGTTCTAGCTTATATTATGGCATTAGGCATTGTTTGCTATACATGTCTGATGACGAGTATTACATCCTGTACTCATCGGAGGTACATATCATCGGGAGAAAGAAATTATCTTCAGCTCTGCTTGTTTGTGCACACGGAGCTTTGGATCCTCTCCAAAAATGTGGTATCTCAATTTATGAGGCTGCCTTAACTCGCTCTATCCTTACTGGTTATCGCTACTGATTGATTATTAGTGCGAAAAGACGTCGCAGTGTTGGGATTTACGAAAAGTAACTGAGATACTATATTATTCGCAAACGTATGACTACGCAATGGTGTAACCGTAAATCGTGTCGGACGAACCTCAGATTGGACAATTTAGAGTATAATAACGCTACCATCATAACCGTATGACAAATCTCGCCTGTGGTGATACTCGATTAAAGCCACAGGCTTGCAGAAGCATTTATGCGCACTTATGAAAGCAATATTTTCGCTCAACTGTACACATACAGGACATTCACGCGGGTATTATCCCGGACGTTTGAATTACGATCCGAAGAAATTACAACCCAAGGTGGCAGAGGATTTTAATGAAGCGTATAAATAAAGCCCGACTGCTCATATTCCGCTGCCCAAAACATACACCACGTGAAATGTATCAAACATGGCTTCGATATCAGCGAAGCGACAAAATATTCCTAATCGATTCGTATAGTGCGCAACGAAACGCACATAGTACAAGTTCGCTAACACAGCACGCAAAGTGTGTGCGGAAAACGGTTACACCAGCAGCAGCAGCTGCGATTACAATACTCATTACTAGAGATTCCTGGGCTAACATATCTATTTTAGAGATTCACAGCTTGCCGCTGTGGTCTGGACTACTAAACTCGACCTCCTCCCTCTCTCTCTCTCTCTCTCTCTCTCTCTCTCTCTCTCTCTCTCTCTCTCTCTCTCAGCAAATTCAAACGCGTAGACTCTCACGCGCTATAACATTTCGGTGTTTGATTACGCCGCCAGGATGTGTAATGGAACTCGCGCCTGTGTGTAATACTAATGCTATACTTGAAAGTATATGCTCCATTTATATAATTCGATGTATAACCGATACCTGCATTAATTAATTAATTAACCCCTACGATGATAAGCTTCACAAAACACCAAAAGCACGTTCCTCGAAAAAGCACAGTTATAATAGGCTCTAATTACAACCCTCTCTCCGCAGCATTAACAACCATCAATCTATCGAACATTATGATCCGGACGGCTTGGCCCGGTGTGTATTTGTCACTAGCTTGGTGGCGTAATATACAGCGGCCACAATACGGCTCCGTGTGTAGCGCGGCGCGCATGGTAGCCCAAAATTTGGGCTTCATGCATGAGTAACGCGATTCTCTCCCCCCCCCCTCTACTGCCTGGCGCTCCATTCTCTCACTCGCATAAACTTCGCACTGTAGGCCTGACAAGCCGTGCATTGTGCCGTTCTCTCCTTGCGCGGCTGATTCAATGCCGATAATTGCGTCGATCGCATTAGCATCCGCAGAGCTACACAAAGGCACACACATACGTGTCTATATAGGGATATAACCGTGTGCTGTATATGAACTTCAGGTGCGCGACGAAGTAAACTTATATATGAGCGCGTTTTTCGACGTCGTAAATCATGGAAAACTATATGAAGACCGCCCACGTGTTTGTATTAATGTGAGATGCTTGTTGTGTGCATGTGTGCGTGGGCATTCACCATTCGCAAGTTTCTAACGGGCCGTATAACGGCTGATAATGCGAAGACGCAACTACGTGTGTCGCATAACGGCGTCGTCCCGGGAAAACACTTCCTAAGATGTATTCCTATAGGTTACCCTGGCAGGTCGTATATACGTAACGTGATATGCAGGCGATGACTTGGTGCATACAAAAGTGAAACTTTCCTATTGTGCGTTGAATGTACGGCAAGTAACGCAAGTAGTCAGGAAGAAATCGTAGCTGAAGCTTCTATACTTAATTCTTCTCCGGAAAATTTAACGCTCTTTCACTCGGCAAGAGTGATCCCCTACGATTGCGCATATATATCCAAAGTATTCTACATACGGATACCCGATTGTTTTCTGTGCTGATCTCTCTCACCACGAATGCTTCTGTATTTTTTGTGAAAGCGCGTACACGTGCCGCTTCTGCAAGTATTTTTCAAATCGTTCTTGCAGCAGCTGCAATTTTCTCTCGCCTCTTAAACGCGTGACCGATTCGAAAAATCCCAGAAACCTAATAAGCCTAATGATTACGTCTCAGCCTCTCTCTCGTCGACATCCTAATCTAGCACACTGCATCGCATCAAATCCCAACGTACATAAACTCGAGAGAGGTTCGCTCGAAACATCCGACAAATTTGAAATTCCGTTGCCACAGTGCAACGCGGTAAACAGTCAAGGCCTTAATTTGTTTTACTTTCAACGCCCCCGCACTAGTGCTGTATAGAGAGAATGCAAATTTCTCCCTCTACTCTCTCGGTACACCTATCGCAGCGCGTCATCTCGGTTTCGCTCTTAGATCAACCGCGGCTTTTCGCGCTTAGATAGTATACACTCTCATCTATCGTATATATATATATATATATACGCGGATAGAGGTGCAGCGTTGACGGCTTATCCGATGGAGGCATCTCTCTTATATACACACGGGAGTATTTCGTGACTCGTTTCGCGATCTCTCAAAGAATGCCGCTACTGCTATGTGTATGTGATGAAACTTTTAGGCGACGGGATTAGCTAACGATGAAGAGGATTATTCTATGTATGTACGAGGAATGTCTTGTATAGGTTGTTATTTTTTTCGTTCGACTATATTGTTTGGATTTTAGAAGGGTTATTTTGCGAGTTTCTTCATGGGATTGGAAAAGTATTATATACGCTCGGGTTATTTACTCACACGGAGCAATAATAGACGTCAGCCAGTTTATCAAGAAGGTAATAGAAATTTTACAACAAAGTTACGGTGTATGTGTTTTACGGTTTCGTAGTTTTCTCTTCTCTTCTCCGCGAGAAATTTAGTTGTAAAGCGTAAGTTACGGTTGCCGGCAAAACATCGGTAGTTCGTGATAAACGAAGAAGTTCAATGTTTATTATCGCTCTCGGCGCGCGTTCGATTGTAAAAGCTTGAAAGGAAAAATGGATTTTTCCGCCGAGTGAAATACACGTCTATATATACGCAGTTCCGAATTTCCAAGCGAGACTTTTTTTTCATCAATGAAAGCGAAAAAAGGCCTTACGAAGGATATCACGTGTTTTACCAACGGAGTGTCGGGTATTCCAACCGGAAGCAGGTCGATTTCACCGATGATGCATGTCATCACTTTTTCCATCGAGCCTAGCATACTATACCGTGAAACTTACTTTCAGCAACGTCATAATTTTTAATAAGCCCTCCCACTATATACATGTACGACTCACCGAAGCTTTTATTCCTCGGCACTTTAATCCCGAATTTTCCTCTAAAACGATCGCAGCAAAAGGATCAGTAGCAGACTTGCTCTCGGTTGAAAAAGACGCAACCGCATCTCCTCCTCTCGTCCGAGTTAAAAAAAAAATCGCGCTTCTTCTCCCTCGAAACACAAAACAAACCCAGAGCAAGAAAGAAAGAAAGAAAGAAAGAAAAAAAGAAAAAGCTCAGCAGTAGCAGTGGTGGAGTATAGAGCATTCAATAGTTGCATTCCGATAGCAAACTGCTGCAGTAAAATAAGAAAGCGCTGAGAGGATAAAAAGCATTTGAAGAGCTTCTCCTCCAGACGCAGAAAAACGCGGCCCCGCGAAAAAAAAAGAGAGAAAGAGAGAGAGAGAGAGAGAACGAGAGACCAACCCTTTTTCTGCCTTATCTCTTGAGGGGCACCTCGATCAAAGATTCAAACTGTTTCCAAGCCCGTCTGGCACAGCTGCAAGAGCTACTAGGAGAATTTTGCATCGTCCGGCTATAGCAGCAACAGCGCGTCTTCAGGATCATGTGCCCGCTGCAGTGTACGGCGCAAGAGTTACGTATTTGTTGTGAGTTGGAGGAAGAGAGAGAGAGAGAGAGAGAGAGAGAGAGAGAGAGAGAGAAGGATGGATCTGTCACATTTCGTATACTGGCTCGGTTGAGCTCTGATTCTGAGACAATGCCGAGAGAGAGAGAGAGAGAGAGAGAGAGAGAGAGAGAGAGAAAGAGAGAGAGAGAGAGAGAGAGAGAGAGAGAGAGAGAGAGAAGGATGGATCTGTCACATTTCGTATACTGGCTCGGTTGAGCTCTGATTCTGAGACAATGCCGAGAGAGAGAGAGAGANGAGGGGAGAGAGAGAGAGAGAGAGAGAGAGAGAGAGAGAGAGAGAGAGAGAGAGAGAGAGAGAGAGAGAGAGCTTCTGGAAATGAAATGCTGAGGCAACGCGTTTGGTCGGTTTGTTGCTGTAGCGGCCTGGAAGTGATTTGCTTAAGCAACGAATAGATTCACGCCAGATGCTACTCTGCGTATTTTCGAAAATTCAAGCCAAAATTATGAGGCTCTTGTTGTATTCGCTTTGGAATCCATGTGATATTAGAAAGAAGAGTAATACCGTTGATATCACACGCTGTTGTACTCGATAGTATAATTTGAATTTCATATACGGATGTGTAGCGCAGTCGAGCGTCATCGTACCACGTTACAATAGAAGGTAATTGGACATTGATTTTACGACGGTAATTCGGATATAAACGCGGGGCTAGATTCGTATTTAGCACCGACCTAAATTCAAATCCCGGCGTTATATAACTTTCTAATAATTATTGCTCGCTGCGGTGTATCTTATGACGGGAAGCGATTTCTATCCATTACGTGTCAGCGCTAAGAACGATAATTCCTCGATTTCGGTAATCTCACCTAATTCCACGGAAATTTACATTTAACCCGAAATCGCAGCGTTTTGGCTACGTCTACTTCCAAAATGCAAATCGTCCGTTAAACGCACTCTACCCTCCCAAAAAAATATAAACACCCCTCAAACGAAGAGAGAAAGAGCTAAGAAGCAGAAAATACAAGCCCGCAAAGAAGATTTCCATTGCAAATGGAAGATTGTCCATTGTTTTCCCTTAATTATTCCCCCCAACTTCGTCAGTCCCTCCTCTCTCTTCTACTCACAACTGTTTTTCTTCATTCCTTGGCAAAGTTCCATCGACGTTTCGAATTGCTCTTTTTCCGGCTGCCGAGGCTTTCAGCAGAGGCGCGAGCCAAAAGTTTTTCACCCCTTTTGCGGCTTACGAACCGCGAGGGAAAATTAAAAATTCCGATTCGCTTTGCATATTTCTTGCTCCTGAGAGATTTCTACTACTATACTGTATACATGACATCTTTATTCATAAAGCACTCGCTACTACGATGGATATATCCTCAAGGTGTCTTGGCCCTTTTGTTCTTCCCCGTAGTCTTTGGAAAGTGTATCTCGATTAATATTAATGCGAGCTTTGCTATCGGGGGATGTTTTGAGGGACAACACACAACATGACGGTTTGTAGGAACGTTTTTAGAGCTGTGTGACGGAAAATTTTTAGAGTCGCTTAAGGAAGATTTTTTTTGTCGAATATGCGCGAGAATGAAAATATTCCGACGAGATGAAAGATTCTCTGTACAGCTTTAACAAGAAAAGCCTTTTTAAGCTTAAGGGGCGCTCGCTCGAGCTCTGAAAGGTTTTTCTTGTTCCGTGGGTATGTAGATTATTACGGGCTTATGTTCCGGCGGAAAGTTTTATTTGATTAGAATGAGGAATAAAAAATCAACCGAATTTTTTCATGAATTAAAGTTTGAATCTTACTCCGCAATCACCCTAAAACAGCCAGACACCCATCAAGCAGTCGTTACTCGCATCGAAGACTCCGAAGCGATAAGGCCGTATAATGACGCTTCGGTACAAAAATAGCGAGTACACGAGGGATTATTTGTCGTAATAAAAGTTTAAATTTGTTGAATGGCTCGAGCGTGCGAGGCCAGCAGTAGTAGCTAGCATTGCGAGTTTCGAGCAGGGGTATAGCTAGCCACGGAATGAGGGATTCGTGATTGTCGACTCGCGGAGTTATCCGCCGGAAAGTTTTCCTCGTAAGTGGAAGAGCCATGGGAATTTTCAAGTTTTACCCCGTCCTGCACGTGTAAGAAACTTGCTTCGCGTTTTGCTGATGTCTCTTATGCCTTGCTTTTTTTTTGCTCTTTTTCTCGCCGAAGCCAGAGCGCTGGATTTATCTTTTTATCTTTGTTCTGGATGATTTAAGTGACCGATTTCTTTATCCGATTTGGAAAGCTGTGTGCCGCGCTGCTGTTTTTGTTTACTTTTCCGAGTTTGCGCTCTCTGTCTTTCTTCGTGTAATGGCTTTTCGAAGGCTATTTAATTTCCTCCTTTCGGCTACTGTATTATGGTATAATAAAAATAGTGTAATTATACGTTTGGGAAATTAAGTCATGTCGTAACAGATTCAACGTTATTGCCACACCGTCAATCTTCTCTTGGCTAATGACTGTAATTTGAAATTCGACGAGATCAAACAAACTCATTACTCAATTAATTAAATAACCGAAAGTTTGAATCCGTTTGATCAATGACGTATCCTTGAATCAGGATCCAATATCATATGCGGTAAGTTTTTTTTCGCCGCTATAACGACGTGTCAAGAGGTGAACGGCGAAATGTGGGTCTCTAGCTCGCGGTGAATTTCTGTATACATTATTACCGCATACTAATAACTAAAATTATAGATGATTCTGAAAAATCTGTCACGTCCCGTATACGTGCGTGAATTTATACGGCTGCGGAACACGATTGCATCTCTTGATTCCACATCCAATAAATTTGATTCCAATCGTTGTCGTCGCATTAACGCAGTATCTTCCAAAACTATATAATATTTCTCAACAAATATCTCCCGCGCAATCTATACAACAGAAGTAGATACACATTTCAAGTTTAACAACTCGCGCGCAGTAACAACCGGAGCCAACGAAACTCTCGTTTCCTCGAAGTATGCGCACAAATTCGTAATAACAATCCAGAGCGTGTATATGTATACACATACGGTAGCAGCAGCGCCAACTGTTCTCCTTCATGATTCTTTACGGCTCCTGTAATTCGCGAACTGGCCAGGGCTCTTTTTATCGCCCTCTCGTTACTCGCGAGCGAGGCATTGTTTTTTGATAACGTGTGCTATGCCGTAATAGAATTTCGATAAGGGTCACGTTGAGGCGAAAATGATACCGTAATGAAGCTGCCATGTATATAATAACACTTATAATGATATCTGAAAAATTACGGCATTGCGTAAGCTTATCTGTACAGCGATGCGAGAAGAATTATATTGCGTAACGGAAACGAAAAAAAAAAAAAAATAAAAGTGAAATCTAGGAAATATAGAACAGCGTTTACTTTCTTAAAATTAAAGACAAGAACGGCTGCAGCAAGCGTTATTCCTCTTACTTTCGGTGTGCGGTTGTATTTATCTTTCTGCTCTGAATTTTTTTATACCCTATACCGACTCGTTATATTCGCTTCCTGCGCGCGAGGAAAGAATCGTCAAGAAACTGAATAAAAGATCAAACAGAGAATGTCTCTCGGCTTCATTTTTTTTCCATTTCTCATCTCGACTGACTAATTACACGAGCGTGAAAGTAATCTCGATTGCGATGGTTTTTTCGTTTTCCTCGTAGCTTCCTCAGTATTTCCCTGAAAATTCAACGCGCAAGGTATATACCTTAAAAAAACTAGCCACTTCCAAATCGAGAGTGAAAATTCAACGTCGATCCAGAAACTGGTGAACATCGCGGAAGCTGTTATAGACACAATAGCCTACTTCTTCGCACCGAAGTCTGATGATCGTTCTGATCACCCAGACAGCCTGTATATACGCACTCTTTTCTCTCTTTCCGTTTTCATCCGCTTGATCTCCTTTCACCCGTATGTATGTATACACGAGTCTATACTGTACACCTACATATACATATACACAAGAGACTCACGTAAGAGGATGTCTCTCACGATGACCTTTTACGCGAGAGCTGCTGTAGCATAAGTAAAACCGGTACACACGTGTGCAGCAATGCATTTATATACGGGTCGATGTGCTTTTCCGCTAGAAGCGTCGTGCGATTAATTACGTTTTTCGCGGAAGTGAGCGCGTCGTTAGCGTAGCTTTGAGAATTAACGAATTCCCGGAAAATTTTCAAGCCGATTAAGTGATACCGCGTAAATGAGGGAATTTCAATTTCGAGCAAATAGCGGTGGAGACACGAATTTCGGGGGTTTTGGGACCCGATATTCCACAGCTTGAAAGTGACGGTCGTAGCTAGAGAGGGAAGTATACACGTTACATCGTGAAGATTGCGGAGTAGGGCGTCAAAGGCGCGCGGGAAGCACGTCAGACAGAGGAATGTCCAAACAGTGCGCGACTCCCTTGGGAAACTGAAGAGACACAGAACTTTCGAGGAGAGTATATTTGTTTTGCGAATACGACGCTCTCGAAAACCCCTTGACTTTCGCATCGTCGGTGTGTAATAATATTGGAGGAACGTGATGAATCGTCGGCCGTTCGGTTTACAATTACGAAGCGCCATTAAGCACCGATAGCTTCACCTAATTAATTGCCAACCGTATGTGTGTGTGTACAGCAAGGTAGTATAGGTAGGTGATTAAAGATAATTTTGCAATTATCGAACGTCAGCATTAACGTTTTTTTTTTTTTTTTTATCAATCTCGCATACGTATACAGTCTCTGGGGATTAAAAGGAAACTCGAGAAAGCACATCACGTCTTCGAATGCAGCGCGTCGGCATAGCTTTCATCGCATTAGCCATACAAAATGCAAGATGCATGAGAGCGCGCTTCGTGGCTGCGTCTTTCGTATATAGTAGTTTTTTAAGTATACGTTGTATACTGATGCACAGCGAAATGGGTCACGACATAGAACGAAACTTATTTCACGTATATAAAATTGTTGAATATAAGTACAGTATAACGTATATTGTAGAAAGATGGAAAAAGTTGATGATTTGTTTCGAATTTACAGCTTTCCACAAAAGTTGTCAATGCCTGGTTTCACACTCGCGCGCTTCGCGGTCAAAACGTCAAATCAAGATAACACACTATACTAGCCGTAATTACGCGAGAGAGCTCTCGCACGCTAGCACTAGCGTAGATCGTAAACCAAGCGTAAAATGGGGCCATACCTGGGGTAATTATAGTCGGAAACTCGAAAATGTAATCTCGGCTACGGTAAATTTTAATCGATTTACATTATACTCTCTCTCTCTCTCTCTCTATCTCTCACGTGCGATCCCTTATCTCACATTATTCCCTCGGATTACAGCGCTCATTGTGTTCGCGGCAGCTGTGGCCTCTTCACCTATAATACACGAAGCTATTATACACTGTTCTAATTTTTCCAGCCACTTCTATTTAACTCAATTTTCAAACTCGAATAAAGAGCTTTAACTCTTTAACATCTTTTTTTTTGTTTCACTGTATAACTACACACATAGCACAGATTCCACCAAACAGTAGTTCATAAAACCGATACACATCGCTATACATAACGGTAAATCACTCACTCCATTCGCGCGCGCTCGATCTCATCGTTTCCGGAAGTTCCCAACAAGCTTCATTGTGTCGTCGCGGCTCTGTAAGACGAAAGAGAGAGAAAAAAGTACGTGAACCTGCCTTAATTTAACTTCAACAAAATACTCGGCATTGGAAAAGTTTAACGAACTCGCGAACAACTTTTCTCTCTTTTGGCTTCCACTTCTTCTTCTTCTTCTTCGCGTGAGTTAATCGCTGCGATTATTAGGTGCACTATAGCGATCGGCCGATTTTGATGGGTATAATTCGTCGGCGGAAAGAGAGCGTATATGTGTGCAAAAAGTTGTTACACGCGACGACGGCATACAGAGCGAGAAATTAGTCTGAAGAACTATAATTCGAGAAATGTTCGTCAACAAGCTTGTTTTCTCTCTTTCTGGAATTTACAAAAAATAACTAAGATCTAATTACAGTAGCTGAAATTTCGAAAATTGCAAGAAAGTTCATTCCTCTGAGCTTTTTTGTCTCGTGAAATTCCGCCATATTTCACAAGCCCTTCGTCGTTAGACGCGCGCGTGTATACACGTCGGGGGACAGCTGCCGAGAGTTTCACTCGAGTTTTTTAGGATGTAGGGGGAGTATACACTGAGTAAACTCAATTTTCTTGCACTGTATTCTGAGTGTTTTTTTGCATTAAAGTTGGATGGCTTGAAAGCACTCGTTACACGTCAAAGAGAATGTTGAGCTTCTCTTATGTGTACACTCTTCGCGTTCTTAGTTTCGATCAATTTTGAATTTCTCCTTTGCTCTGCGCATAAACCGTCAGAACTATACAGTCGATCTTTAAAAAAATCGAGTCATTTCCTGCAGACGAAGCTGTGCTGGCAAGAATAAGTTGAGAATACACACAACACCGGACGTATAAAGGGCCGCAAGTACAGCAGCGGCCGAGACTTTAGGGGATAATTGATGTACCGCGAGTTTGCGTAACGCCGAAACTTGCGCTCTCTCGCGTCGCTCGCGCGCTATTATGCCGAGGGCATATAACCTACGCGAGAGTTGTTCGCTCAACTATATTAGGTTTCATCCATCTTACGGAGGCCACCTTATACTCGCTGGACGCATCATTAACGTGCACTTTCCCCTATCTCTCCCTACGCTCTTTTGCAGGCCTGTGATGGTCCAGATTTTTCTTCATTACGTCTAATTAAAAAAGTTCCAGCGGCACAACTCCTTTAATATTCAAACTTCCCGCGCTGTAACTTATTTGTATGCGTTATTCTCGCGGCGTGTAATACTTCGCTTGCGTGCGGCAGGTGATAATTTAAAGGCCGAACGAGCAAAACACTTCGATCCGAAAAGTTTGATCCCTCGATTTTTTCCGCCGACTTCTTTGCTCGAAAAGACTCAGATAATAGCTTATACATCTCTCTCTTGCGCGCGACCATTTCTCTTCGTATAAAAACACACACACACTGGCATCCATAAAACTCGACGCTGTGGAAAAAATTACCAGCCCGTTGTCGCCGCGCCTTTCTCTCTCTCTCTCTCTCTCTAGATTGAAAAAAATGACCCGGAGTCTATAAGAACCTCGAGCCATTATCACTGCGAGCTAGCAGATAGAGAGAGAGAATAAGAGATAAGAAAAGAAAAAAAAGCAGCTAGTGGTGGAGGACGAAGAAAGAACAATAAGAGAACAGTAGGGATCAACGCGGACGATTTGATCCGCGTAAGCGAGCAATTGCAGAGCCAGAGTAAAATCGGCACGGCTGCAGAGGCAAACGACGCTTTGCATTAGCGAGCTGCGACGCGCGAGGTATAAAGGAGAGCGAGCCGGGTATTAAGGATAACGACTCACCGGCTCCCATTTGCGTAGCCTGGAGAGAGTATCTGCAAAAGGCTGTACACGACGGTTTGCGGCCTGCTGCCGCTTGCGGGGATTCTTCCAAGGCGCAGCGATTGGAGGACTGTGCTGTGTAAGCAAGAAAAGCGACTGGCGTGGAAATGTAATGGCTTTGGGGTGTATATTTTATAATCAAGTTTTTGAAAATGATGTGATTAAAATATTTTTTAAGACACGAGTTTACATTGTGATATATACGTGCGTGAAATTTTCATTCAACTCGCGCATATGATAAACGGTGAAAGAAAGAGCAAGTCCTAATATTTCATCCGAAAACAACCCCCCTCGAAGATTAACCGTCTTATACACAAAGTTTCATTATAAGTTACACGCTAGTTGCCTCGAGATTCTTCTCGTTATTCAGAGCTTATGTACCTGCTGTTACCTCGTGTTCGCGCTCGACTCTTCATATCATGGCATAATTCCACGCTGATTTAACGAAAGTCATCTGCTTTGCTTCTGTTGTTGAGCCGTCTCGTAATTGAAAATTTATATCGTTTCAACAGCGTAGTTGGCCTGCAGTGAAAATAATGCGTTTGTCGAGCGTTTTCGACCCTAATAACAATATACCGTTCTTAATAGAGGATCTAGATAGGAGAAGAGGGCTTTTTGGAAAATGCCTTGGTGTGGAGACGTTCGCTCTTAGCTAGGAATTAACTCGAGAGTTGCGATGCTCGTTTTCGAAAACGTTTGTGTATACTGAGAATTTCGTCGAGTTGAAAATTTTATCTCGAATAAAATTAGCGAATCGAATACGGGCAATTCAATTAAGTCGTCGTCGTCGTTGTCGATAGCGAGAGCTGACGAAGCGAAAAGAGAAAGAATCCTAGTTAAATTCGTCTTCCTCAAGATCGCATCAGCCGACGGTTTTTTCCTCTCTTCCGAGTGATCCGACAGGAGAATCTTAATAGTCGATTAGACCGGTGAATCAATCAAAGGCCGTGACCCATCGGTATAACGAATAGCGGATGACTTCACTTCCCGAAAACTCGTCCTCCTATAGAGGAAAAATACTTATCGGCGTCTCTAATGTAGTCCCTCGCACGTCATTCACTTTTGTAATTCATAAAGTGTTTTTCTTATTTTCCCTTTCTGGCTTCTTCTTTGTGTATTATAGTGTATACGCGAGGAAGGAGTCGTATCGCATTATGCAAGGGTTGCATTATGAAGAAGCTCATTTTTCCGGACTGTCGTCGTCATCCTCGAGCTGCATTACGTGTCGTGTGGGGTATGCTTTTGTTGCGCAAAGTGGCCTCACCGCCGGCTGACGCTGATCGTCGTCGAGTGTCGACGAGGGTATATTTGAATTCAAGTTGGTTACAAGGATCTTTGGGGCTTTTATTTATGGACACTGGAGTTTCGTTGTTTATTCGTTGTTTTTAATTTTATAATCTTGTCGAGTATATCGTGAAATCGTATTTTTGTTGTTTATTCGTTGTTTTTAATTTTATGATCTTGTCGAGTATATTATCATGAAATCGTATTTTCGTTGTTTATTCGTTGTTTTTAATTTTATAATCTTGTCGAGTATATTATCGTGAAATCGTATTTATACAAATACTTGTTTATTTTACGAATTTTTAATGCTGCGCGTTACGCATTTCGATAAGCATCATATTGTGTTATTATTTATTATACGAATCAAATATCCGACGAAGCGTTCGCTTCACCATTATAAATCCAGCGTGTACGTTGCATTATTTTAATAATATCTCGTAATTCCAGGATAAAACCCGCGTATAACATTAAAAACACATTACTTTAATAATCTCGAAAGGCTTTCTCTCCGCAGCTCCAAAAAAAGTCCTCATCCCTCATCAGCGAATTTCTCCCTGGCAAAAACCACGTAGCAGTGCGGTGGTATAGTTTCTTCATTCCTCCCGGTGCAGCCGCTATACCCCCCGCACTCCCATCAGTCGTAGCAGAATGTAAAAGATTTTTCGCACACTTTCATCTCGTGTCCCTTCTGTCGCGACGACGACGAGAACGTGATTTCGCAAAAGTAATTTCTATCGAACCCTCATCACCATCCCCCGAAGCAGCAAAAATTCCGAGGAACCGAGAAATCTCCTTCTCGAATCGATACTCTCTCCCTCTGGTTAAATTGCGAGGAAAATGAATGTTTTGTGCGAGCGCGAAAAGAATGAGAGGACAACCGCACGGGAAATAGCGTAGGACCGACGTCGTCGACAAAAAAAAAAAATTCAGAAGAGATATATAGAAAGTATTAGAGAAAGAAAGAGTGAGACGACGGCTGCGATTGGAAATCGATGTTCGCGGACGACGAATTCGTCGGTTTGTATATACTATATATTAGTCTCTCTGGCGGTGCAGGCGTCATAACCGAGGCCGCTTATATATTGGGCCGGAAATGGCACAGGCTCGTCCAATTACCGTCGCGGTGCGGTGGCAATCTTCCTTTCCTGGCCGTTAAAACCAAAGGAGATCTCTCGCGACGTCGCGCAGTATTGTGGTGGCAGACCAGTTTCTACACACGTAAAAAGCTCTCAAGTTTTACTCCGGAGCAAACTCACACACACACACACGTGACTGGGGCGACCTCTATGTACACGTCCTACTGCCTCGTAAGAGAGAAGAGAGCGTATGGCTTTCCGGACGGTTCCTCCTCAAATTGAAAGCAATTTCAATTAGCCGCTGGCTGCCGTGCGGGAAACTGAGTGGAAACGTCCTCTTTAAATAGAGCGAATGTTACGCTGAAGTTCAGAACTGCTCAGGTGCTTTGTACTCTTTCTCCCGAGGAGCCTGGACTCGTTAAGCCGCCGCAGAAGCTCCTAACTGAAGCTATGTAGAGTTTCTTCTTTTTTCCTTGCACCTCCTGATTTTTATACCCTCGTCGCGTTTTATATTCTCAGAATTTATTTATTATTTCCAAAAAGTACTCGCTCGCTTGTTTGGAAAATTATTCCGAGTGATGCGTATAGCATTGGCGCATGAGTGAAGATGATGGCAAACACGAAAACTAGCCCGTGCCGCTAAATTCAGCTTTGATTGTCGAGAGTGCAAGCACAGGACTCAATGCGATTTTACGACGAAAGCTGTTTGCCCAACTGCAAATGGCCCTATACACACTCTATCTCTCTGTCGCTCTCGGAATATCGAAGTGATTTCCAAATTTGCTCTGACGAGCCCACGTTAATTACCGTCAATGACGATAATGAGCGATAAATAATAATGCCGCGCAAATGCGCGAAACGAACAATCTCTCTCTCTCTCCCTCTTCGTTGATGCGCGCGTTGATTGGCTAAATAAAGATAATTCTCGCGCTCACGCGCGATATTAACATTATCGACCTGTTCTCGCACATACGCGTACGATATTGATTGAATTAACGTCGCACACGCGGTGTTATTGCGAGTTTCGAGCTGATAAACGAACGTTAAATCGCGAAACGACTGTTCCGAGTTTCGGAAGGATGATCGATAATGCACAAGGTAGAGAGAGAGAGAGAGAGAAAAAAAACGAGACTGGAGAACTCGTGAGCGGAATAGGTGTACGTACGTCTGGCACAGACGTGGCGGCGATCGAAACGCTATACGTGCGAACAAGAATTAGCCGCGTGCTCCGAAGTAATCTAACTTTCGACAGTTATGCCAGCCGGTAAAGCACCTCGAGTACACTTATTACGGGATACTCGGAACTATTGAAGATTGCCGCAGTTCGACGCGGAGGGGAAGAAGTTATATCGATTTGCGAGGAGAGAAGATTCTATTATTTCAAGCGCGATGATGATTCACCTGTGTGTGGTTGCGAAACGAATTTTTTTTTTTTTTTTAAATTTGCGGGTTACAATTCGAATTTATATCGGTGTGTATAAAAAAAATGAGGCGAGTTATTTTCGTTGCGAGAGCAGGAAAAGAAAGCTGAATTTATGTTTACGTCCTTCGGCCAGTGACGATCGTTCGGTTCAAGGTATCTTCGATGCTTCAAGATGATTTCCCTGTGGTCGTATGACGATTACGAGGCGAATCTCAAAAGTGTGCCGATCGCGCGCTGCGTATGTGCGACCTTAATAAGACTTTTTTTTTTTAGTTTTATGTACGCATCGCGAATAAAAAGCGGGATATAATGTATAAAGCATCTTCTAACGGTGTAAATTTGGAATTTCAGCTCGCACACACCCTTGGAAATTCCCTCGAGCAATAACGCATCTAACGAAGTATTGACCGACTGTAGTTAAAACTCCTCGAACTCCGCAGCGGAATTCCTGACTAATTCGTTAACAAAGTTCGACGAGGTAGCGCAAAAACTCGGTACACACACTCGAGAACACCTGCTCGGAATAAAAAGCTCAGTTAGAGCCAGTATAGCCAATAAATACCAATCAGCGAAACGTTTTCGTTCAATAACAACTACAACAACTACGTTATAATCCAAAAATCATCGGTCGAAATTGCCAAACTAATATCAACGCCTATATACTCTTTGGTAAAATCGATAATCGCCTCGAGACCGTCCGATCGCAATCAGCGCAAACATAACCGTTATATATACCCCAGAACGTTAATTCGCTCGTTCGCAGCCGCTGCAGAGAGAACCGTTCGACGGCTGAAATTTCGTCGACAAACTTCCCCCTTCCTCCATACGTATGCAACTTCTCTAAACATCGTCAAATCCATATAATCGTAAAGCCGTGTGTGTTATTGGTCTGTGCTTGAAACGAGAGTAATAAATTCAATTATAATCGCATACGGGATGAGACAAGTCAAAGACTTGGTTGCCCGAAGACAGAGAAGAAGTTTACAACCAAAAGAGCCAGTTATATAACTTCCGTTGCTCTATGCAGCCCGACTCAAAGGATCAAGGCTCCTATATGTCAGTGACTTCCTGATGTGCAGAGAGGACCCACCACGGCTTTGGCTCGTTAAAAGGCCAAAGTTAAATTATCCTCAGTCAAGCGCGACGATTATCGAAGCTTGCGGCAGGATTACGGCCAATTTATGCTCGTCTCTCTTCTCCTTTTTTTTTCGGAGATTCCTCTCGCTTTGGACCCTCCGATTCTCCGGAATATTTGGACTTTTCGGCCGTCTCTCTCATTAGACGCGTTTCAAGCTTGAGCGAGCAACGTTTCATTAGCTACACACAGAGAGCATGTGTCTTTGACCCGCGTCGTTCGATTTTTTTTTTTCTCACAAAGCCTCAATCAGAACACGACGAGCTTCGCAAACACAAAACTCACGCTTTACACAATTAATAAAACGCGACGAGTCTTTCGCTATAGCAAACAAACAAACGAAGAAGAAGCTACCGCACCGTCGTGTATACATTAACAAAATAAAAAAGCTGCAGCGGAGCTCGAAACGTATTCATGAATTCGCGAAATTGTCGTATTCCGGAGAACGAGTACAGCAGTAGTAGTAGTAGTAGTCCCCGCCGTTCAAGCTAGCGTAGAAAATATGCACGGCGGAACTAAATGTTTCGCTTGCTTACGTCGCGACGCCGGGGGGAGTAAACAATGTGCGCAAATAGCGCCGCAGACGGAAAGGCAAATATGTGCCACAGCTCTGTCCTGATGCTTTCGCGGAGCTTGTGAGGCTTTTCGACAAGAAATGTTAAATTATTAATGCTCGATATGGCAAAGGATTCGCGTGTATAACAGTATAGTATACCTATATATAGGTACCGTACTGTGAGCGTTATTTTGACGCGCTGTTTGGTTTGAATGCGAGATAGCGTTTGCGTTATGTTTGTTTGCTTTCGGAACTCGTATATGTGTACAGATTTCCGAGAGAAGTGATGCATTTATTCTGTTTTCAATCATATGATTTTTGTCGAGGTTTATAATCACGCTATATAGAAGTGAGATCGATATCATGTATTCAAATGGGGATACAAGGAAATTCCTGCGGAATATTACTCGAGAAAGTTATAAGCTTCGGATTTAGGCCAGAATTTTCGAGTTGAAAACACGCAGGTCCGATCGAAATCTCATTATACCGATTGGAGCGCGAATGAGAGGGAGAGGAATCTGACCGGACTCCTTTTACGTGACATTAGCCAAATTGGCGCTTCTGAGTTCAATTTCTGCTCGAGCTAATGACCATCTCGAGGCATTAGCCTATATATTCTTTCCATTTTTCTCCTTGTTTCCGCTCGTATTGCCGATCTTGCGAAAAATTCTTAATTCCGTTATACAGCTCTTCGGCGCATCGACTCTGCACACACATGCATAATTCGGAGCAGTGGGTCATTCGGACGTAAAATCAAATTTTCTACACTGTGAACCGCAATAATTGTCGATTACTCTCCATGCGCTTTTGATGTACAATAAACGTAAATGTAATACCGATATAACTAAAGCTTCCGAGTATAAAAAAAAGCTAGCATTCATCAAGCCCTCCGCATAGCGGCAGAATTTCTCGAGATCAAAAAGCGTAACACGATAACGTTCCTTCATATTAAACTCTTTGCCCCTGTGTGTAAATTATGTATATACGCAAGCCGTTTATTTGCTCAGCTCCTCTCTCTCTTAGAGCTTTGCGCTAAAAACACGCGCGCGCCGAATCGCAACTGCGAGCTTGCACGAAAAGCTCGTCGACGTCTCAAAGGTGTGCTACTACAGCAGTCGGAGTAACGTCTCTCCGGTGGCGCGAAATATAACCTACCCCCGTAGAAATTCCCGTGAAAGTCTTTTCTGGTCTCGGTTCCGCTGAAACTTTAATGACACCTAATTCCCGGCTCTCTCTCTCTCTGCCGTAGTAGCAGAGAATTTTCGATTTCGCACGCGCAAGCTCCCTTTTATTTCGCAGCTTTCTCGTCGTCGTCGTCGCTCTTAATTCGAATTCGCGTCGTAGATGAGCTCGCTAATATGTCTTGCTGTTGCTATATAATGAGGAAGAGGTATACAATTAGCGTCGTGTTGTTAATTAGAGAGAAGAAATCGACTACTATAACGACGAGCAAATCACAGCGTCGTTGCAAATAACATGTGCGTATACTATATCTGTCGCGTGTAATCAACTAGCGTGAAGTAGAAATTCGTCGTTGGTTCTCTGATGAATTGTTAGTTGGAATAAGGTATGCATCGTTGCTATCTGCAATGATTATCTGGTTGCATGCGATGTTGAAGTTTCTAATAGCCGAATCTTAGAGGGGAGAGAAAAGTGTACGCAATTAACTGATAGTGCGCAATCGCTTAATGAATTTATATTAAGTTTTAACGCGATCCCATCAGTTATGGAGTGCATGTTCATTCAATATGAATTGCGGCTTGAAAGAGTGAGTCACGTGTGTGCACTTGCGAGGGATACGTATATACACCCCAAGATACGTGTCGGTCACGCAACCCTAAGCGACTTATATACGATAACGCGTTTGCGCTTGTGGGCGCTAAGGATAAATATTAAAATTTTATTTTTCCCCTCGGAATTAATCCGTGCGCACCTACGCCGGTGAAATACTTTCAGAGGATTATACGATGGTTTTTACATGAATTTTGTGGTTTTTAAAAATAGATGTTTGCCATTTTTTTTCGCAAATATTTCTGTTTGTAAGGTAAAAATTCATCGTTAAAATTCGAAAACGCGTTGTATAAATACACTCGACAACTTTCGCAGTTCAAACAAAACGACATAAAATATTCATTAAAACCCAGAGGTATCAGTTACATATTCCCAATTTACCAATAACTCTTTGACAGCGAGAGCGACATCGTTTTCACTGCATCACCTGGATCAACCGCCATCAAACGTATATGTCCATAAATACACACGAGCACAAAAATAAAAGATAATCGATATACACAAGTCCCCAAAATCCCCTTTAGTCTATATTTTTCCAACTCCCATGTTTCGTTGCTCACTACTGCTAGTCAGGTGCATTAGCAGTTTAATGCCCAGTAATTACAGCGCCTCTCGCGGCTTGTGCGACCTATACACTTTTTGAGACGGTCCGCACTCAATTTTCCGAGGCTTAACTGCTCTCTGCGAGAGAAGAGAGAGAGAGACCTCCTCCTGGTTTTTCCACGTAGGGGGCAGCAGCAGCATTCGAATTCGCCCTGCGAAGACCTCTTGTTCTTCGTCTTCTCTCTCTCTCTCTCTCTCTCTCTCTCTCTCTCTCTCTCTCTCTCTCGAAAACCACACGTAGTCTATCCATCTCTATCTCTACTTCCATCTATTTTTCTCCTTGTTTTTGCGCGAGGGTCGTCGCGGCTGTATATATATACGCTCTTTGTTGCTCACTCGCGTTGCTGGGTTCGGTTTTGTTCGGGCTCGTTTGAGTGCTTCCTTTTTGTCTTGCTTGCGGCTTCGGAAGTTTTTCTATCTCTCGCGTTCTGTCTTTGAAAAAACCTCGCTGATTGTATTATTTTTTCTTCTCTCAGTGTATGCGTGTAATTAATTTCCATTAAAAAGTAGTTTAAAGCGCCTCCTTTTATTGCACGGACTAAACACGTCGTTGCGCAATAAAAGGCCTTTGAGGCGATAAAAAAAAAGGAGGCATTAAGTAAGAACATTTCACGCGAACGAGTAAAACGCTCTTTTTAAATTACCAACACCTACGCGTGTGTAACGATTGCGTATAAATTTATAGATTCGTAGATTTCGCAACGTTCTTGTGTATACACTTATACTTGCAGAGGAAGAGTTTGCGTGAGGCTAACGGACCTCGTAAAGTCTCCGCTATACAAATCGAAAGTCTATAGAGCATCGACTTTTACTCTCACTCTTACGGATATTCCGTATGGAAGATTAATTAAAAGATGCTGCGAAATTTATTCCGTGTACGTATTATAATCGCTGCGATAAATAGAAGTATTTTTAACTGGTTCGATTTAAGTGCATCACACACGAAGTGAAAGTGTGTTTATGGTATATCGTAAGTGCTCGAAAATAATATAAGCAGACGTATCGAGTCGTGCGATTACTGCGAGTGGTTTTGCATATTCGATCGTGTCGAACGCAATTTTTCCCCAGTATATGAAGAAGATTATATGGATTAGTTCTCTCTCACATCCTGATATTTACATAAGCTTCAGAGATGGTTCACATCAATTTCTAAAGAATTTTTCATTTCTCTGTTTCAGGTAAGCACGTGGAGCGATTTATTTCAAGTACAATCTCTCCCTTCAATGTACCCGCAGTGAGTATATGTATGCAGCTTTTATAAATCGAGGTCAGCCTAAAAGCTTACAATATATTAAAATATCAGGAATCGATCACTTAACCTCCGACCAGTATAGGAAAGCCTGTGATACGACATTGTCAAACACATGGGAATAGGGATATTTCAGTAGCTTCATAATTTCAAACTGTTTGCACTCCGACGTTGTAAAAGTCGAATCCCCCCGCGTACCGATAAAGCCAAGTTAATGTTTACCGAGCTATACACATCGGGCAAAATCGATACTACAAAGTTTGACGACTTGACTCCTAAATCCGTAATGACTCTCGTATACGCGCACACCCAGTAAACTTAACGTATGTCACCTATACACAACAAAAAAAGATCTTTGCGTAAACGTCCAAATAAAGAAAGAAAAAAAATACACAAAAAACTCAAGCGCGCGCGTCATCGCAGCAATAATTCCAAAGCCGATGACCACCTGGGAATGCTCGGCTCGTGCCGAGGGGAAAAAAAAAAAAAATCGCCTCTTCCGTGTGCTGGCACACACTCTCTCGAAACATTAACCGGCGCTCGATCGCGTCGGGACGATAAGGGCGCGAATGGATGCAGCGACGCGCGCGCGCGCGGCCGATTAGCCGCTGGATAACAATGCAAATTTCCCGCGCTCGCAAGACAGGAAACGACGGGTGAAATGACGCCGTTGCCGTGCTGCTAGGAAACAAAAGGCGCCAAGCAATTTGCGCGAAAGTTAGCGCCGGCTGATTTTGGACGATGTTTACAGCCTGCTTTTTAATCGTTCTCTAATTTAGTGCCTGTATATTATACCTGTATAATTAAGTCCTGGACACTTTATGAAAGGATTAAGCTCTCGATCGTCACAATGTACAGGGTATTGATTATGGTTCGATTGTCGTTGACGTCGTATGCATAATTGATATAGGAGCTAATTTTTTACGGCTATCTTCACGAGTTTCTAACTGCTTTGTTACGAGAAGTTGTAAATCGTGCTTTACTCTTTCGTGATTTATGGATAAGGAGAAAGAAGGCTTTTTGTTCTTTAGAGCGAGTGTATCAAATCGAAAGCCGTTTGCATTACAGTAGCCTAAGTGAATTTGTTGTGAAAAATCGAGCTGCGCTGATGTTCGCGTGCGGCGTATAATGAAGTCATTTATTGCGGCGAAAGGAACATTAAAAAGGCAGTTTTTAGAGGTGCACATGGCAACAACAAAGTATATATACACGCTCGCGCCGCCGTACAGTAAATTACCGTTAGCCGCGAACAGTTTTGCCTGGAAAAATCACCACGAAACACAGAGCGGATCCTGATGTATAGAATAATGGCCTGAATTAATCCGAGAGGAAAAAAAGAATTATAATATATAGTTAGTAAAAGACGCTATAATGAGACAGAAGTTGCCAACTAAATACGTTGATGTCAACACAAATTATGTTTGAATACGCAGTCAGAGCAGTTAGCGCTTAGTACGTGGCTTCTCACTCCAAAGTGTGCGAGAGACTCCACAGTACGGCTGAAGTTGTTAATGTCATTTGAATACTAACTGCCATCGGGGACTTTGACTATATATTGTATATACGCGTGTGTACACCGTATACTAGAGAGAGCCTCTGAATACTCGTCTCGCCTCATTATGAAAACATTTTTCAGCCGTCCTACTTCATCGCCTCCACAAACGAATGGTATATATATATATAGAAATTAAGTGGAACGATTGCGTCATGGATTTTCTTATTAATTGTATACTACTACTATAACAACGATCGTCTTCCGATCCGACGTCTAACGAGACACCTTAATTGAAGAAAGAGCAACCGTTATGAAACCGACGCACTTCCTGAAGAATCAAGATACGAAATGATCTGGTTATGTCACATTTTAGAATTATTTCTGCCGCGCGCGCGTGTGCTCGCGCTGATTGGAAAACGTTTCCGACGTGCGACGCTTCATCGTGGCGAAAGTGAAATATCACGTGTACAACCTGCCCGGTCACGTTGTTTCTCTCTCTAGAATATAATAACGATTGACCTTTATGCTCAGGACTGGTGAAAGTAGGTGATACGCGCGTTTGGTATAGAAGAAGTCGTTTCTTTCTTTTTCTCTCATCTCGGTGTAATTGGAAGGTAGATCAAAGTTAGGTAATAATCTTCTCCCATTTACACGATACTCTCGGAGCCAGAGACAGAGGAAGAATAGAGCAAAAAAAAAAAAGCGCAATAATACATTCAACGGCCGTTTCCAGAACAATTCGGCCCAACTTTCTTCATAAATTACACCGAACTACTTCGGGGCATTAAATCAAAATTCAGCCGAAGAATATTCCACTTAACTCGTAATTTCATTTCGACAAAGGCCCAGAGCAGCCGAGCTCAACGGCCTCAACAAGTTTCATTATTCCAGCTAATTGGACTTGCGCGCGCCCTTTGTGTACGTCACAAAAAAAAAAATCTGTTGCTCCTCTCCAGTTTTAGCTCCACATCAATTATACCACGTATTGTTCTGGACGAGTACCTATATTGCAATAAAATCTTCGATCTGCCCTAAAAGCGATATCTGCGCTTGTAATTAGAGAGAGAGAAGCCTATGGTGCGGGTAATGAGCTTTGTTTAAGAAGCTCAGGCCGACTTGGAACATATCCTTACTTAAATGAAGGAATCATCGTAAAGATCCTATTAGCTAACTTGGACAAGAATTAATATTCATAGGACGTGTATATATATTTTTTCCCCGCGGAACTCGACTTTAAACTTTAATGCACGCGCACGCATATCGGTGTTGCGGAAAAAAGCTCGACACGACGATAAAGCTACGCGAGCTTGTAGAACGCAAGCTGCTGGGCTAAAAAGAAGGAGATTGCGAAGGAAAGAAGCGGCTGCGTTGCTCCATTATTTCAGACAATGAGAAAATAACGATGCATTTTCTTCGAGCTTTCCTTCGCTTTAGAGCATACACAGCTTCGCACACACATACACAACAACTTTCACATTCGAACGTCGTCGTTTTGTCATGGGCTTTGTTCGTCTGCGTGGAAACGAGGTCGCGCGCGATCGAATTTTCGAAAAACGTGTGTTATAATGCGCTTTTTGTCCGATACTCGCGACCGAAATTGCTAACGAGTCGTCAATGCGTGTTTTCCATCAGAGGAAAATACTTTGCGGAAAAATCGCGTAATCAAGCTCGCGTGGATTAATTCATCGTGGGCTTTTGGTATTAGCGTAGCTTTTTTTCAACTCGATGCATAAAACTGCTATGGTATTTTCTGCGAGCTTGTTTATATTTCTGCGTTTTGTAATAAAGGCTTTACGAGAACGGCAGATGCAGGTGGAATTAAAATGTCGCTAGAGCTTTTTTTTTAAAAAAAAAGAACGTCTGCGCTCTGGGTCTGTGAATTTGCATAACGACGACGGAAGGAAAATTTTATTGTCCTCTGCAATTATTATTATTTTTTTTTTCTTGAAATTTAAATAAGAAAACGTGCTCTTTTTATCGTCTCCTCGGATTAAGAGCTGAATGGACGCATTCAACAAGTCTTGTGCACACGACGCTCTTGAATAATTGATCCACACGTTCGCTTATAGCTTGCAAGCTCGGGAACAGCGATTCGAATTATTCCGCTTATAAATGCCGTATCAGTTATTTCCGTACTGTGTGCCGTGGTAATCGATGCGTCGTTAAGAGCCATCGCTGGTTATAAAATAATTGTGATTTATTATATTATAGTCAAGAGTGGATTATAGCATCGATTTGTCATTCGGATAATTAAATTTGAACTGAGCAAATAGCGTATAATGCAGCTGCAGCTAAAAAAAAAAAACAACAAAAGTTAAAAATTCTCATCCGGCAATTAGATTCTCATAAACTTGAATCCAGATAATGCAAGAAACATGAAGGTACACCGTCGACCCAGAAGCCAGCCGCATCTTTCATCCCTCTGCGAACAAAATGAGATACAAATAAAGCAAGTCCACGCAAGTACAACTTTTACCCCTTGCGTCGTTGGAGAAAGGAAAAAAAAAGAAAACTGGAACAAGAAGAAGAAGAACGACGACGACGAGTCTTGCGGAGAAGGCGGAATAATCAGTGCGACTTCCTCCAGCACCACATGCATATAACTGCGCATCCCCTCTCTCTCTCGGCGTTTGTCGTTCGCACCAATCTCCCTTTTTTAGCCTCGAGCTAACTCACTGCGCTGTGCAATCTGCTAACTTTTCTCGAGCGCGAGAGCTGCATATTTATACGCATTAGCCGTTCTTCTCTCTTACTGTGTATAGTGTATTTACGTGGCCGAAGTTCGCACGGAGGAGAGAGAGATTTCTCGTCGAGCTTTTGATTAACGAGGTGGCGAGTGTGGTCCTAACGACGACGACGACGACAACGACAGCGACGGCGAAGGATTGTTTGCGGTGAGCGGATGGATGTATACGAGGACATTATGGCTTGTGAGAAGAGCTACTGATATGCTTGATTAATTTGGTCGTGTGTGTCCTGTGTGTGGAGGCGTGACGAGAATTCAATATCGTCTTGGTTTTTTTTAAATGCTATTGATCGAGACGTTTATGAATTACGAAGGTATAACAAGTCAATTTTAAGTAATTTAATAAAACGCGCGAAGCCTTTCAACTCATATATCCTTTCATACGCACAAAAATGAAATTTAATATTTCTCCCCGACGCACTGACACCATTTCTTCTGGGCTTGATATTCAACTCGAAGCGACCAAGAAACTAGTTCAAAAATTCATAATATCCCCGCGTCCCGAAAACGTACGTTACATTCACGTATACACACACCTCAATCCTTCCGTATCCAACAAAAGAGAAAATACTTTTCAAGTATGATAAACAAACCCGAATCCCCACAGCAACAAGGCAAACTCTCAATTGGATTCAGCGCTTCTCTCAGCGACGCGGCAAAATCCGATCTCCCTCTCGACAAGCCCTTTCTCCAATCCTCTGGAGATTCATATTATCATACCGATGCTTTGCGTTGGCATGTCTCAAGGACGAGCAAAAGGAGCATCGAAACGAGTGAAAGGACACGACGATGCTCTAACAACGCTCACGGAAAGTGTGTTAGCGGAGCGTAATGTGACGTCAGACCGGATTTATAATTCCTTTTAACGAGCCTTGCACACTATACACGCGCGGCTTTGTTTGTGAGATATTTCGCGCTTCAAGAGCCTTTGTTTTTTTTTTCTGGACTCGTCCTTTTCTCCGGTATACTGTTGCTGCTGCGTTTGCAGCCGATATTACTGTTTGTCCTCGCTCTCCGACTGTCCTCCTGGGAGGTGTGAGAGCCGCGCGCTTTGGTCTTTAAATTCTGAATTTATATTGTTCGCTAATTTGACGTTTATTGTTCATTTCAGCCAAGCTTTTAATTCAGTAGACAGCGTTTAGTCCGCCGTGATTCTATCGCTTTTTAGCGTTTATTTAAGACTGTACAGTGCTTTTTTCGCTTTTTTCAAAATTCCTCTCTCTCGTAACTGATTTTCGCGCAAAGCTTTCACACGAATCGAACGAAAAATCCCGTCTGACCACAAGCGCTCGAATTCACCATCAGCTAGCGGGAAAAAAAAGCGCAATATGCTGACGAATCGTAAACGCTCGTCTGGGAGCCGTTAATTACCATTTGCCCGCGTAAATATGACGCGCCTCGTAAAAAGTCTTTTACGCGGCTCGTAAAAGCTCTCCGGTCACGCGCACACGCTCAGAGAGAGTATAGTACTGTGTACTACGTGCACACCGTTGACGGCAATAAAGCCTCATCAAGGCGTACGCCCGAGCGAAAGGAGCTTAGACCAATTGCCAATGAGTTTACCTCGTCGCGCATAGTGCGCGCACTGTACTGCACTGCACGCTGGGGTCTTAGTTAGGCGAAGAGCAGCAGAAGCAGCAGCTACTGTATGCGTCTCCGTATCGCAACAGTTAACCGTAATTAATGCCGCAGAGCCGCGGTTTTGGAGGGAGGCGAGCAAGCGCGTACGTGTCGATCGATTCGAGACTGCCTGTGCTCTGCTAGCTGCCCTTCGATGAAATCTAATTGCCCCAGCTGTGTGCTGGATCGACGCTGTTTGAATTTCATGCGCTCTGTGCCGAGGGATATCCTCTACTGTGCGATGGCTCAGAGGCGCTTGATGAGGGAAAAATTGAGGAGTTTGGGAATTTTGGCTTTTGAAAATTGGAAAATTATAGTTATATCACTCGACGATATATAAGCACTTTTTCGCTCGGCATACATAGCGACGCGATGCAATAGCTTCGAGGATCGAAGAAACGAAATTAAATTCAGATTTCAAATTGAATTTTTTCTCTGATACGGAGGAGGAGAGACGACGCGCCAAGTTTTCGCAAAGTCAAATAAAACAAAATCCTGCACCCCCCAAGCTTCCTCGGAATCGAAGTGTAGCCCCTTACCCCTCATCCTTGGACTTAATATCAATTTTCCTCTTTTTTTCGCATAGAAATTCCGGTTGAAGCATAATAAAGGTGAGGCGCCAGCTGGATACTCGATAAGATTTTCCCTTCGACGTCGGAAGGGCGCCGATTATTAAAACCGATATCCGGCGCCAAGTGAAACCGAGTAGGCAGCACTATCTCTCTCTCTCTCTCTCTCTTAATGCATATAGCCTCGGAGAAAAATAGCTCCTCCGCCTGACGCGCTCACTGGATTTACCTTTCCTCCCCTACTCCTCTCGTATACACCATCGCTGAGAGAAAAAGAAAAAAAAAAGTGTTTTCCTTTGATTATCATAGACTCACTTTCGCTCTTGATTCCTGCACCGTGACGCTTTTTAATTCAAGTCATCAAACCACATCGGAAGCTCTCGTATAAATATGCAGATGGAAAAAATACAGAGCAGCAGCCTGGTGTGTAGGTATATACTGCGCTGTGGCTGCCGAAATGAAAAAGAATGCAAATCGCGCGCAGTCTGCTGGGGCCGCGTCGAAGCTATTTTCGTCAACGCTCGGACGACAATGCCGCCTATGCACTGCCTACGCTGTGTAGAGCGTTGGAACCTTGGGGGATATTCTTTCTTCTGCTCTTTTTTGTCGTCGTCGTCGTCGCACTTTGTGTGTTGGGCAAGTTTTAGTCGTGTGTATACGGAAGCATGTTTTCGGTCCTGTGCTCTGATGAGAAAGATGATGGACTTGTAAAAGTTTGTTTTTGACGATGTTCCTGATTTGCATGTTTATGATTCGCTTGCATAAGCGGATGACTGCAGCAACAGCAGTATGGGGGGGGGGGGGTTCGTATTTGCATGGAACGAATTTTAGAGCTACACGCCGCGCTCTAAAAATAACCTCGTCGTCCGCAATGAATTTTTAATCAACGATATCGTAGCTGAGGGATTTACATCTTGACGTAAATCACAACGCAGGCGTTGAAGGATTAATGGCATACGGTAGAGATCGGTTGCACTGCAGCTTTGTAAAGATGTCAAATCCTATATGTTTCAATTTAGGAACACTTGTACGTATAATAAACACAACTCAGCAAGTTGTAAAAGCTTATCCGTGCGAGACGGATAATGATAGACTAAGGAAATAGCCGGCGATGTTTCTTCCTTCGGTTAAAAGGAAAGAAACGAAGAAGAGAGTTATCGGTTTCGTTTTATTATCTTCCAATTATCCCGTACCAGGAAACGACGGGAGTAGTTTAAACTTCGCGCAAAACAAACTCTGGAGTAACAGGATTTTGCAAACTCCAGCCGCGAGGAAGAAAAGACTAAGCTTCGTTGACAAAAAATGGGATTTCATAAGATGGCTTATTTTATCGTCAAGCATCGTTCACACTGTATAGAAAAACTCAGATTTGGAAATAGTCGTATTTTTAAAATATTTTGTAGCTGTTTACGTTCTTGTATACAGAAACATTCTTTACAATCATCGTATACAAAAAATCAATTGACGAAATCGATATCCATCAGTCGGTTTTTATTGCATTCCTCATCGAACCACCAAACATTCTTCCAAAACAGCGTCAAAGAAGCAGACGACCACATTCATCACTCGATTAAACAAAAAAACTAATTGATCAACCTTCCTCAATATTCAAAAATCTCCATATCCACCATTGTGAAACAGACCGAATGCTCGCGCGGCGTCCTCTCACGGAAGAGAGAAAAAGAGCCGACTCTGAGCGCACGGTCGTAAAACAAGTGAAATGGAAATTCCGCCGGTCAGTGTATAGCGAGTAAAAGAACGCGGTCATTTCGACAGGTACGGGTAACTTCGAGTAGAGCGATCCCGATCCTCTCTTCTTTCTCATCACTTGATCTCTCGCACCCGCAGCCTTTCACAAAATACCGCCGCCGCTGCATCCGCTGGTCCAGATGACGCAATACGTATGTCTAGAAGTGTGAGATTTTTGTAAAAGTGGTTTCGTAATTATATCGATGAAGGAGAAATCTTTGAATGAATGCGATGAAGTGACGGGTACGTAAATGACGAGGTCGAGTGAAGATGTGCCTGTGGGTATATGTGCGGATAATTATGTTTTTGGCTCGCAATTGTGTGAGCAAATATTATTTGATTTTGTAAGATTAGTCGAAGCGAATATTTTCTCTGATGTATTAATTATACGAAGCAATATAATGATAAATAAATATACCTATATAAATTCGAGTTAATGAACGACTTCATCCGTTTGAAAATGTTGATTTCGAGAGATACGCTGAATTTTCGTTATTTTAACAAGGACGATGAGAATAATAATAATTCATAATGCTATTACGCAAACGTCGAAAATTCAAGCGTATAATATATTTCTCGATCCTTTTTAATCTTTTGCCAGGAATATACGCATTTCAAATTAAAATTGTAAAAACGTGCATTCCTGACTTTCTACGGATTAGCATATATCACATTTTCCAAGAACGACGAAGCTCGAATACCTTTTTTTTTTTTCCAAAACTGTTCCTATTAATTAAATTTCCCCAAAATTCTCCAGCACGTGCCGATAGCCGCGCGATCGAAAAGAAAATTCACTTTCCCATCCCAGTGTACAGCAGCAGCAAAGTTCACGGCACCAATTTGCCGTGTGCCAATTAAACGTACTTTACGCTCTTATCCTCTCGCTCGCGCATATATGCTTGCATCGCGTCGCGTTGCCTCACATTCGCGCGGTTTCGCGATGCGCAAAGTGAAAGGACGTTACAGTTCACCCGGACACGCGCTCAAGTGAGAGAATCCTCGCCTTTTTTTCCTAATTTCTTACTCTCTGTGTCTCTATCGCTCTTGGTGTGCTTTCTCACACAGTAGTCTTTCCGCGGTGGAAAGAGGACGAGTGTGAGGCGAGAGATTCTTATCAAATTTTTCTCACGTTTCTTTTGAGAATCTTATCGTCGCCGTGCGGTGTGTTATTAATTAAAAATTTTTTGAATTTTCCTCGTCCTTCGCGCTATCTTGACTTTTTCTTCGAAGCGAGGAATTTTTCACATATGTCTCTTGAAGGACGAAAGGAAGATGATGTCATCGCGCTGCTTTTTAAAAAGTGGGACAGTGCGAATATCTAATCTTCAAAATATTTTTCACCTTAAGCTTACGCAATACACGCTTATTTATCTTGCGTTAAAATGCATGAGATAAACTTCTAAAACCCAGAATCAAAAGAACTTTACATCAAACAGCTCGTCGCGAAATTCCTCTAAACTCTCGGACTCTCTCAATCAGAGTCGGTCGTAGTCGGGCAAAGTTCAAAAAGAATCTCACGCTACACCGGTGCAGTGGCTTCGTGCAGTCTATGTGTAGTTAAAGTGTCCCCTCCTCCTCTCTCTCTCTCTCTCTCTCTCTCTCTCTCTCTCAATCTCTATCTCCATCTGCCTGGCTATCCGAGCAGATGGTGTCGGGTGTCGAGTGCAAGGTAGACCAGTTTACTTAAAGTTCGCGGGGTGCGCGTTAGCGAGAACGACATCGTCGTCGAGTGAAAGGATGGATGTCAGGTTCCTGTCCGTCGATTCCTCGTCGTCGCGTTGTCCTTGTCGTGCACACGCTCGAGAGCGCCTATAGCTGCATGTGTACGTGGCTTTTACTAGATTGCTTTGCCTCTGCAGGAAGCCTCAGGTAGCTATACCTATATATCTCTGTCTCGTGCGTGTGTGTGTGTTTGAGGTTCGTTTTTTAATCGACTTTGTGTGGTCTAAACAATGGTTGACCGTTTTTTGGATTAAAATTCGCGGCTGAAAGAACATTGTTCGCAAAAAATAAAAAAACAGTCTTCTTGTATACACCAGAGCGGCTAAATTGCAAACCGAGTAACAAACGCGTTTTGCATGCATAGGCTTATAACGCACGCATCGCGGCTTCTTCGCTTATTACGATTTACGAGCTCGGCCATCATGCGTATAAATCAAGCTCATAGCTTTCTCCCTCTCTCTCTCTCTCTCTCTCTCTCTAGCTCTTCCGAAAGTGCATCTCACGCAGCAGCTAGCGGCGCGACGAGGACGAATTTGCATGTGCAATTTTGGCCCGCGAAACTTTTCGAGTCAAGAAGGAGAGGAGAGAGAGAGAGAGAGAGAATAGCAGTAGGCGACGTCTCGTGTGTCCTCGGGAGGGATTTACATTCATAAGTGCTGGCACTCGCGTAATCGCTGATCCGCTAAAGCCTCGTTAAGACGAGCCTTTTGCGCGCGAGAAGCGCGAAATTGCCCTTGTGTCGATCAACTCCTTAATATATTAATTTGCGTTTGAGGCTTGATTAACTGATGGGTTATTGAAAACGATATTGTTGATAAGAAATCCTGTTATCAGGAAATAAATTTCAACTAGCTTTCAAAACTTTTCAAAGTTTCTCTCTCGCTCTCTATTCTCTCCAGCGCTGGCAGTAAGGTAAATCGCAATATCTGCGTATTACAGTGAGCTGCCGGTACTGCTGTGCTCAAATGAAATATTGGACTCTTCAATTTTTCAAACAAGCAATTACACAGCGTGTGCTTTGAAAAGCGATGACAACTTTCGCAGCTTTCGATATTACACCAGTTCTCTTTCTCTCCTCTCGGTATTGCCTCTCGGTACACTTTGAAAAAAAAGCGCTCAACGATCGCGTTGGAATACAAAATAAAGGCCGGAGGGTCGATATAAAGGAGAAATTAATAAGGTACACACATGCATACACAGAGAGAGAGAGAGAGAGAGAGAGAGAGAGAGTTTTACTATACTCCGCAGTTGAGATTTTAATTTAGCTCTAAGTGAAAAATACAGCCTTGAGTATAATGTATGCTCCTTTTGGACGAGCACAATTTTTCGAAGGAAGCAATATTTTCCGCCAAGAAACAGCGGTAGCGGCCGCGCTCCCGTGTCTTTCGTAATAAATTGCTATTGCGTTTCGTCGTTTTCCTCTCGTCGCGCGTATATACGCGAGACGAGATATTTTTCTTGCCTCGAGGACATCTCTTTGATATATTCCACCGTGAATATATTTCCGCTTTTCCACAGTAACGTTGAGCTCTTTATTACATACGCTTCATTAAACTCTTCGCGAAGGGTCAAAGCTGCTTTTTGACTTAGCGCAATTTTTCGGTCTTTAAGAAAACTTTTTTTTTCTCTTCGAGAGATACGAGCCGAGATGAGAAGGTTGAAATGCGATAAATGGAATTTTAATGCGCCTGTCGAAAGTTCGCGCTAAGGCAGCAGGGTCGTTACGGATTTTTTTTTAATGAATCGTAGAAGAGGAAAGAAGAAGAAGAAGGGATGCTTCCTTTGGCATTTAAACGCTGTAAAAAAGTTCGACAGAGTTAGTATTCATAGAGATGTTTGTTGATGGGATTATTAATCTTGTTCCTGAACGGTCAATTTTTTTTTCTCTTCCGCTTATTCTTCGGTCCTTTGAAGAATTTTTTTTTAATTGGAATTTCTTAATCGACCTTTAACTAACAACGCTATCGTGTAATTATTATGCGCTGAGAGAGAACAAGAGAGGTGAAATTATCCCGGCTTTTCTTATACTAGCTAAGAAAATGGCTTTTTTATCGCGTTTTTGCAAACTCTTTGAGTATAAGAGCCCAGCAACTTTTTCAAAGCCCTCGTTATTTCGCAAATTTATCAAGAGCGCATTATACTATACCTCGCGAACAACAATGCAACCGCCGTTATCTTCCAGAAAAATTTTTTTCGAAAATAAATTACCTCGCTTTATCAACAGATTACTTAAAACCTCATTATCCCCTGGCAATAATCCCCAAAGCTCTCAAGCTTGTTTCCCTCACTCTCCTACCGAGAAGAAACTCCATTACTTAGATATCTCTCCCAACTGTTTTCTAGAAAAGGAAAAAAAAAAAAAATAAGCAGCAGCGAGTCAAAAATGTTTTTACGAGGCCATAGCCGGCGAATTAAGCTTCAGCTGGGATACGAGCTAGCTCTCGCGTTTAATTAAACGTAGTAGCCACGTTAAGGCTGGGTTATCTGTCTCGGGACGCTACTATAGCCGAACTATTCGAGGCGTCACGCGTTGCACAGGCTGTTTTAAACTATCTACTCGCCAGGCCACTACCGGTAGAGACCAGCCCTCCGACATAATCAACTTGACGCGTACACGCTGCTCTCGTCATGTCTATGTATGGTCGTCGCGCTGTGCCTCATTATGCCGTCAATTTGAGCGCGACGGCACTTGTAAGCGCCGCCGCCGACGCTGTGGACGCGTTTAGGGAAGTCATTGTACTAGAGGACGGATTGAGTATATTATGACGAGGGATTTTTTTTTTTTTGGAGGGGTGGAGGAGGTTCTGATTTTGACAGTCGGATAAACATTAGAAAGTGTGATTGAGAAGGAGGTATTATATTATCTTTGAAAATTTTACTCGATGACATTGCAGTTTCTTTTTTATGAAAAGTTGATTCAATCGAGTGCGCACAGCTGTAATGCAGCCTATTTTATACTATTTATTGAAGCGTATACACGATCGATATAATATAGTTTCACTTTTATACACCGCTTCTCGCGTATCAAATTCCGTTATATTCGTTCGTTCATAATACGAACACAATACAATATCCGAGATTTTCATAATTAAACTCTCGATTCAACAGCGACATATACAGGTAACATAAGTAAAAGCCTTTGACAACACGTGTATATACACCCGCAGCCGAAAATTTAATCACGACCCGTGCGAACGACGTTTAAACGTCGCCTTTCTATAAATATACATTCAATTAAGCATTTGTATATCCGCGCCGAATAATTTAGCCGCCCGCATTTGCGTATAAAACTCAATCACGCAACAAAATTCAAGAGAGGCATACATGCCTGAAACCGAAACTTTTTAGCGATGCACCGAAACGTCACCATTAACATTAACACAATTACGGCCGGTATTTTCCTACCTTAAAAAGAAATGTCACCTGTTTGTTCCGCCAGCTCACGTCATTGTTTATTGTCCGGCGACGCGTGATTCCACTCGATTGCGACTTTCTATTCAACGTCGCGTTCGTCGTTTAAAATGCGCGTCGCGCACTCGCCGCTATACTATTTTCCGCTGTTTTGTTAATTATGGAGAGCTTCCGGAGAACTGAAGCGAGTAAACTTGATTATTTTACTTTGCGCAAATCAAACTTCCCGCGCAAATTTGGACAGCGCGCGTCGACTGTGGTGCTGTATTTAACTTTTGCTATTACAAATATAGCTGAAATTGTTTTTTTTTTTTACATAAATATCTTATCCACTGGCAAAGAAGCTTCGAAACAAACGCTCTATTTGCGGAACATTTTAATAATCCTTACTAAAGCCTTTGAAGGCGCCTTGCAATATTAGCACAGCTTATACCGTTCGCATCGGGCATCTCCGCAAACAGCGCGAAAAAATCTCCGCCGTAATCTAGATAAGCACTGCACTTCCATGGAGTATTAATATTCTTCCAGAAAAGCCCAACATTGATTAATAGATTAATTAAAAAGTTATATTTTATCCGATACTCACTCTCTCTCTCTCTCTCTCTCTCTCTCTCTCTCTCTCTCTCTCTCTCTCTCTCTCTATCTCTCTTCGTGTTAAGATAAAAGTTTATAGCTCTTCCTCGTGAGCGTCAGAGGCCAAAAGAAAGAAGCCCTTGCAGAGTTGCAAGTTTCAACAATGGATTACAATTAAAACTTCATAAAGTCAATAAAGATGTTCTCCGCGCTCGTGTTGCTATGATATTTACTGCCTATTCATCCTAGGCGTTAGTTTCAATGGGCTTTTCAACGCCGCCGTTGATGCAAAACGCAATTCAGCTCTGCTGCTGCTCGTCTCTATACTGTCCCTCTTTTATTTTCGGCAAGTGAGAGGACGAGAGAGAGAAAAAAAGTTGCAAACGCCCAGTGGAAACTCATTTTGGCTTTTGCAGCTTCCGACTAACGAGTATTGTATCCGAGAGAGAACGAGGCAAAAACATCGCTAAGCTAAGCATAAAAAACCTCACGGAACATAGAGTGCAAATGAAAGTGGCGAGTACGGAGATTGTGCAGCGCGTCAAATGAAAGCGCTGATTTCTTTTCTGCTTCTTTAATTAAGTGCTCTTTTTTTTCCTTGATTTTTTTAACTGCTAATGGCTCGTGATTCTTTTTCTTATGGACAATTACGGCTGATGCGGCGTTGTTTTTGTGGAATAAAATGTGGCTCGTTTGTAATATTCGTCATCGCTTAACCGAAAATTTCTCTCTTTTTCTGTTACAGGTAAGCTGAACACAGGAATCTATTCTCTCTTCTGCATGAGACGTGAGTAAGTTGCGCCGATAAAAAACTAGTTTACGCAAGCGTATATTAACCGAATGCAAATTTTCTGATTTATTAGATGATTTTTCACGTCGCTTTTTAAAGACGCGCCGTAAAATTTTATGAGTCTTTGAATAATAGAATCATGTATAGAGGGGAAATATTTTTACCGTATAAAGTACTTTATAACCATGTCAAATTTATATGACGCAAGCTTGCAGCAGCGACAGCAGTTGTAGTAGTAGTAGTAGCAGACGACCGAATAAAGTCTGTAGTAAAAGTTCATCCCAACATGTAGCGACTAACTTGATACTTTGTCTACACGAGTCAAGTACCTCTCGTGTGCTGCGGTTTTTGCTTTACGTATTTTCAACTTGTACTCTCACTCCCAAACTGCTTCAATTAAACTAAAATTTCGTTTTTAGACCGGCTATATGTAGACACTATAGTCTTTTATAATTTCGTTAACCGTTACCGTGATACCATACGTGTTTTTCTCTTTAAAAAATAGAGTTATATTAACTCTCGCTAATATTAGTGTACACAGCGTCAGAGAAAATCAATTAATTATTTGCGATCCGTGTCGATTGAAAAATCTTCGCTACCGCCTCGAAGCCTAATGAATAATGACGGAGGGAGCTCGAATTCGTCGATAATTACAGGAAACGCGCAGATGCTTGCGCGAAACGCCGAGTAAACAAACTCGGTGCAAGTACCTCACCGATACAGCTCGATCACGGGGGGATAATACTGAGTAAAAGCCGACGAATAAGTAAATATCGCGCTCGGGGCAATTCGATCGAACGGTCCATATTCCATAGCGCTGCTAATTAGAAAAGTGTCGAGTGGTATTTCTTTATTTTAAATCAATCAATATACAAGCACATATATCGATCACACGTCTCATTCAATTAAAGAAAGAGAACAGCATATGCAACTTACAGAACGAGGACCCATCCTCCCATTTTCCAGCTAGTGGATTATCCGTTACGTTGAAGAACAATAGTTAAGGATAATCCAGAGGCACTCCGCGGACACGTTTCAGCTCGTCATTGTCGACATCCAAAACTTGACGGATGAAAAAACTCGCTCTACAGTCAGTTGGTGCGCGCTGTTCTCTTTCTCTTCTCTTTTCAGCTCGGCTCGCTCGCGTTCATTCTACCTTTATATTTCGGAACAATGCATCTCTCTCTCTCTCTCTCTCTTCCTCTTCGCATCGCGATATCCTGTACAGATTAAACAGAGCCGAGCTGATGTGCTTGTAACACGTTTGCGGGACCGACTCGCCCGCATATCTGTCCATCACTCTCATACAGTCATTTTTATCGATTTGATCTGCAACGAGTAGTGCACATTGTATATCACGATGCTTTCATCGGTTCTATGCAGTTATAGTACAGCAGAACTTTTTAAACTAACGCTCCAGAATCGTTGTATTTTTCGAGCCGTCAATTAAAAAGAATCAATGTCTCTCTCCCCCAGTTTTCGCTCGGAAAAGTCAAGCCGAACCATACACGTATCCGATTCCTGCAGCATTAGCCCGAGGAAAATAATGACAAACATCCAAAGCCATCCATTAATTCCACGAGCGAAAATACGTCGGCTCCGAGCGAAAAAGCTAATGTAAAACTCGACTCACCAACGGCAGCAGCTCGCTTTTCACGCCTTTTCATCACACAGCATCGTTCGAAATCGAAGGGAAAGCCGAACGGATGCGCGGAAACGCGACGCTTTTCATCACCGCCAAATGATAGATCGACCCACAGCTGCATCTGTGTATACACGACCTGCAAGTTTTACACCAAAGCGAGAGAGAGAGAGAGAGAGAGAGAGATGGATGCATAAAAGCGCGTAATTCGAGATGACACCGCCGTGCATCCTTTTTTCCGTGTACGCTATGATGCACTGCACACATGTGCGCGTAGTTTGTCATACACAAAGGAGATAAGGTGTGATACTTGGTCGAGCGGTGAAACGCAGTCAAAAATTAGCCCTGGCAGGAAAGCTAATTAATTTCACCTAACAGATTTGCCCTGTAAATTAACGCGCGGAGAACTACGTGGATCAGATACAAAGTGTGCTAGGTATAAACAAGCTTACGTCAGTCTCAAGGAAATAAACTACGTAAACGAGATATTACGCACCTTTGTGCACCGCTAGTATAGATTACAAAGAATCTCGGGAAGTTGTATATAGTATCTTGTGAAATTTCATACCGGACGACTTACCTCCCAGGAATGTAAATCAAACACTATACTTATTGTAGAATCGATCCCGCGAGATTCCATTTTAATATTCCGATGTTTGCACCGCTTGAACTCTTTCTTCTTCCTTTTTTCTCTCCGTGAAATCGCAATCTTTGAAAATTCCAGGCTCTCTCTCCGTGAAATCAAAAATCTCTTACCTTATATACGTGCGCGTGAAATTTCAGGCAGGCGTTAATCCGCTTGATCGACCGAAGAATCGGCGAGGAATGCGCACTGCCGCCGTCGTTGTCATCCAACGGGCTATAGGGCGTAGGTTAAAGGAGCGTCTGTCTGCCTTAGCTCTCCTCCTCGGGAAATTGAATTACGACGCTCCCGGGACTCGTAATTCAAACCACGCGCTCTCTCTCTCTCTCTCTTGCGCTTAAAACGGCGCGTCGCGTAATAACGTTTCTCGGAGACGCGCGCAAGAGAGCGTCGTATTATCTTTTTCGCGCTTGCACACACACACACAGGAGGAACCGATCGTAGGATTATTCCAAAAACCCGCTATGCCATAAATCCCAAAGCCCCGCATAAATCTCTATTTAGTAGCCCACAGGATACGCGAATTTAATAACGTGAGGAGAGAGAGAGAGAAAGAGAAAAAAGGAACGACGTTCAATTTCTCGTTGGTGCGAGTAGTGCATTAATATCTCGTCGCCACAGCTAGAGAGAGAGAGAGAGAGGGAGGTGACAGGACGCGACGTTGAATGCTCTTCCGGCGTCCGCACTTAGTCTCCGAGGACGATTAATAACCTGTGGTAGCATAAATCGTCCTCGGGATATTCGCGTATTAGAACTAAGTAGACAAGAGAGCCGCATAGCTTGCGCTAATCGTACAGCTCTGATGTGTCGCGTATTTTTACACGTGATGACCCCGAAAATATTGTATAGCATAGTAAGCACGTGTACACGGATGATGATGCATCAAGGATATATAACGCGTGCGATTTTCATCTGATACCGATGGATTATATACGAGGCGTAGGAAGGTCGGGAAACTTTATCCTCTGGAGAGATGCAAGGGATTATGCGGATAGAGTCAAGGTGAGAACGAGCTCAGCTGTTTATTGGAAATAATTACGGGATTTGTCGCTATGGATTTTTTTTTTCCCTTTATTTTTAGTACCTAAGGAGATTGCCTTTCGTATTATTATACAGAGGGACAACGTCGAGGCTGACGCTTATAATAACGATATATAAGTATAGTCGTCTCTATAGTTTCAATATAAACCAGCTGCTGAAAAATCTTCGATTCAGCGTTTTCCCATTGTGCCGTAAACACAATAAGCCAGCCTCGTGACACGCAAAAACTACGGACGGCTTCTCTCACGAGTCAATAACGTCGAGAAGTTATACGCCAGAAAAAGAGCCCATGTAACAGAAGGAAAAATTCCCGGAACGCCGCTCTAGCACAAAAGCAGCCCAGTCGAAGGGAATTTTTCTTCTTCCGGCAGTGCAAAGTCTCTCCTAAATCGAAACTCGACTCTGCTTATGTGTGTGTGTGTAAGGCGTTGCCCTTTTCCCGTATATATACATGTATGTATGCTCGCATTTTATCACCGCGACGCTCGCCCTTTGAGACACGATGCAGCCGGAGCGAATCCCAAGGTTTAGACCGTCGTATAATTCGACTTTGCTGTGTCTTGATACCGTGAGCTTTTTCCTCTCTCGTATAACTGTAAATCACTTCGAACGATCGTAATGCAAAATTGAACGTCATGGATTCGTTTTGATCCATAGCTTCCTGCATAGTTTCGACAAATTTTAGCAGAGAAGAGAAAAGTTAGTAAGCAGAGAGATGTGTAAAGTTTCTGGCGGCTAATGCGCCGCGAAATATTTTAGCAATTCTCGAAAGTTGGCGTGAAAACGTCTGACCTAACTCTGTTTATTACTACTTAAACTTGCCCTACTGCAGCGCGCTACGAGATTTCGCTCCGATGGCTTGAATAATTCCTCTCGCGACTTTTGTCGTAGACGTCGTTTTTCGACAGAAAAAAATTAAAAGGATTTCATTCTCTTCGGATTTCACTCGTGACGTCAGTCCGAAGACGCAAACGAGCTGTGGAGAGGAAAAAAGGACGAAACGGACACGTTCCCTCTCTTCTCTACATCGATTTTTGAAGACACTCTTTTTTGGAAAAGAGGTCGGCTCGTGTTCGCTTGTGCAGTGATAGCGGAACCTTACCTGAGAGAGAAAAAGAACATATACTCGAGAAAAGGAACGAGAGCCAAGATTTCGAACGTGCAGAGCTTCCGCTCGTAAACGTCATCGCTTGTCGGAGTATTACGAGCTTTAACGTCCTTCGGATTGACATAACGATGTTCTATTATCTTTTCCTTTTTATTTATCTCATAAATAATATTGAGAGCGTTAAATTAATCCAACAATACGCAGCGTCGCATCAGCGCTAACTTCGGACCCGTTAAATCCAGAAAAAAAACAAGGGAAACTTATACGTGTATATATAGAGCGCGCGTCTTTCAAACCCCCCCATACCAACGTCTCTTCGAAGGCTTAAGTCTACCCAACAACCGGAAGTCCATCCTCGGCTTCTTGTCCTCTCGTGTAATACTGCTCGCTCTTCCAGCACAATAACCCCGTCGCTGCTGCTACTCGAGTTTGGATATACTCGGAGGTCCAGTAGTATGTCGTTAGCGGCTTATCTGCGGAAGAGCCGATCTTACCCTGAGTAGGGCCGGTGAGAATCTCGAATTTTAGCTGCTTCTCGAGTTACCGTATATATACGTTATATAGCGAAAGGACTGTACATTGTTGAGGAGATGGGTCGACTTGAAGCTTCTCTCGAGAGAGAGTGGATAAAGTGGTGAGTACCACACGGCCAATTGGACGAGCTTGCGCAGAGCTTTTTTACGCGCTCGAAATTCAAAAAAAGTCAGCTAGATTGAATCGGATTACTTTTTTTTTTAGCACAAGGTTTTTGCCAGTCACAGAGAGGACGGATCGGAAGTCATCGGGGGGTGGCAGTACGAGCGCTGAAGAAAATAATTAATTACGCGAAGGAAAGAAGACGAAAGGGACGAGTAAAATGGGAAAAGACAAACGAGCCGAAGAAAGAAGCGTCGTGACGACGACGAGGACGACTCCTTGCGTTGCCGTGTCCCTTTGTTCGCAGCGTCCATTTCGAGAACCCTCGGCAGAGATAAAAGAAAAGCGGAAAATAAAAGAGAGCCCGTTGATTTCCGCGAGCGCGAGAGTGGAGTCATTTTTATCGGCAGCCGCGCGCGTTTCTTGTATCATAAAAAGGAGGGTAGGATTGTCCTCGCAGTAATCGTCGAACAAATGCGGCGCGTCTAAGGAAATGAAAGGACCCGATGACGGATCGGGGGTAGTTTAAGGAACACCGGCGACGAGGGAAAGTCGTATCTTTCTCTCTTAAACCGACTTTTCGTTGAGAGAGGAGAAGGAGAGACAATGGGAATTAATTTTTGTACTTCCAATTTCTAGTCGTTAAATGAAAAGCTCCTTTCGAGGAATCGTCACGATTTGACAGGCCACCGCGGATATTATGGAAATGAATGTTTTAATATTCTGGTGGAATAAAATCTGAAAGGCTATTATGAGAGGGAGAAGAGTAGGGTATATACTGTGATAGCAGGTGTTAAAATGAAACAATTTCAAACCTCCTTCGCAAGCAAGAGCTTGAATTATACGCGAGTTATCTCGCGGAGCTTTCTCGAGGGAAAGAGGAGTAAGAGCTCGACCCTTTTTTTTTATCCATAATCTTCGCACGCAATGAAACTTAATTTTTACTCCCTTTACGTTTCCGCACAAATCGCAGCCCAGTAGTCGATATCTGTTTTCCTCGCACACAGCATTAAAACTCGCATTTCTCATCGGGAGGCGATCGATCCATAAAAAGTATAAAAAGGCCGCTCCCGGAAAACCGAGCGGGAGAGGAGAAGGAGGAAAAAAAGAAAGAAAGTAACATAATCGGAAAAATATCAAGAAATCCTGAATTCGGCACGCGTCTCGCTTGTTCCGGGCGCTTGCGCCTACGTTTATCGAGGGCAAAGTCGAGAGAGCAAATGATTCGACGGCTTTGATGTTTCTCGCCGGTGAGCATAAGAAAACCCTTGCGTTGGATCCGAACAAAGGCGTTCGCGGATATACGCTTCCGTTCAAATATACGGGTAGCTGCTGAGAAGAAAGAATATAAATTTTGTGGAAGGTGCGAGTGCAAGTTTGCGAGTAAACACGTCGCGTTACGTGGAAATCTTCGAGAAACTTGCGATTCTCAATCTCGACGAGCGCGAGGTGCGCGAAAGAGAGGGAAAAGTGTAATTAAAAAGCTGCGGATTAAAGGAGGCCGAGTGGCGGCCAAAAACATCCTCTCTGGGAGGCTTGAGTGCTTAAAGCATTTTCAATGTTCCGCGGCAGTGGCAGCGTTATTTTTTTTGCATCCCCGCGCCGAGAGCGAGAGAGAGAGAGAGAGAGAGAGAGAGAGAGAAGAAGAAAGTACAAGCTTCCGGGCTCGTGCATTATCGTGAATTGTAGGGCAGACGAAACAACGGAAGCTTCTTACTCTCTCCCTCTCTCTCTCTCTCTATCCGCACATGTGTGTGTGTGTGTGTGTGTGTGTGTGTATCTGCAAGCTCTTCGTCTCTTTATTCTGTTTTCTGCCATCCCTCTGCTCTCTCGCTCCTCTTGAAAGTACCCTGGAGGATCGTTTGAGCTTTTAGGTGGAAACGCGACACCTAAAAGCTTGTCGCAAAATCTATAGCTCTTTTCTCTCTCTCTCTCTCTCTCTCTCGCGTAGCGAGATGCGTCGAGGTTCGCGCTGTTGCTGTCTGATGTTCTTAAAGACGTATATATCGGCTCTTCGCTTGCTCACCGAGTTTAAAAGTATACGCGCGGAAGCTAAGTAGTGGCTAATAATAGTGCCTCTGTGTGTATGCGCGTGTGCTTTTTTGTTTTACGTCCATAAAGTATACACCTGCAGTGCAGAACAGTCGCTCTTTGTTTGGAGCTTGCGGAGATGGTAAAATGGTAATGAGCTTATTAGGTTAAAGTTTTAAAGTTGGATGGAACGCGCTCACGCTCTGGCGTTGCTGCTGCTTCTGGGTTTAGTAGACCGTAAGTAGAACACGTCGTGCATGGTTAGACCGGTCGTCTCCTCGTAATGCACCGTATATTATATATACTTTATAAAACGCACTCTCGATGATAAAGTAAGAAATTTTATGCTCCTGCTATACTCGATTAGCGTACGCGAAAAATATACGATAGTAAAAGCTTTAATTTTCAAAACGAAAGCTCCGCAAGCTCTCGACCAATAATTCATTCTCCACACAGAGCTCTCGTATGCGTCCTTGAATCGACGTTTCCCTTTCTCGCCGAACTAATTCCTTTCCATCGCTCTCTCTCTCTCTCTCTCTCTCTATATATATACCAAAGAAAAGTTACTGTAAGGCTCGCTTTCGCCCCCTCGTGTCTCCCTTCCCGCACTTAAGACTCGAGCCACTTGGGTAGGCAATTGACCGAGAGACGACTTCGTAGGGAAAAGAGAGAGACAGGGAGGGGGGCAAAGAAAAAAAATTATTTAACATCTGTTTTCTCACCGTTGACCCTCCTCATTTATTTTTACGAGCTGCGAAAGCCCAGGCTGAACCAAATTTATTAGCCTTTACTTGCCGCTCACGCGTTTTATTATTCCCTTCAGCGGGCTCACTGCGAGTGCGGAATGTTTAATTAATCATTGTTGAGCTTTCGCGCGCGGAGAGCTAGCCTCGCTCGCGTCGTTTGCAAAAAAGGTGATAAATTCGAGAGAAAATTATGCGAGTGTCGAAATTAATGAGCGTGATATATATTCGAATACATAAATTGCAGTGGAGCGCAAGCTCTCTCTCTTTTTTCCCGAGCTTTTGTTTTATTTTAGCTTCGGTGTTAATTTGGGCTTTCCTGGTTGAATTTCACTCTGTGACACTGACGCCTTTTCATACTACACGAATTCGTTAGAATATAGCTCGAATACCTTGCTCGTGATAGTAACAATGATCGCGTAGTCAACAAGCTCCTCGGCAGCTCCTTCGTAATAACTTCCGAAGAAAATGAGTCCCAGAGCGAGATGGCTCATGAAATACACACAGGCGAATAAGCTACTTGCTTTCCACCGAATGAAATTCCAGACTAAAAATTGCAATTCTCTCTCTCTCTCTCTCTCTCTCTCTCTCTCTCTCTCTCTCTCTCTCTCTCTCTCTCTCTCTCTCTCTCTCTCGCGTGGACTTAATGAACAAAAAAGACTCGCATAATGCATCAGCGAAACAGGCCAGAGACGTTTGCCGAGAGAGCGTCGTCGTCTTATCAGAAGCGACGCTCCACACAGGGGGTGGTCTCTCTGATGCATTAGCGCAATTTGCCGACGCATAAACAAAGCTTAGGATTATTTAGTCGCCTTCCCCCTACTATACCACTCGGTTAATTTGGCCGACGCTAATGCGAATTTATTGCAAATTTAACTTCCGGTTTAAGGCTGGGAGGGGGTATAAAGTCAGGATGAGCCACCCCCCAGTCGCTAGTGCACTGGAATTCACGAACACGGAGTATAGAGGCTCTCTCGTTTTGTTCCTTATTCTTCTTTTTTCGAAGCGCAGTAGTGCAGCTTTTTTTTTGCTGCTGGAATTTTTATCCGCGTTCTTCGGGAGCGAGAAATTCGGGGCCGATTAGCTCTCGGGAATTAATTCAGCGAGATGTTTTTTGCTCGAAGGGTTAGTTAGTCGGAGTGTTATTGTTCGAGGGTGGGGTAGAGCTGAATTCCAGCGAAAAGTTGAAGCCAGCCAGAGAATTTGAAAAATTTCGTTGCAACGCTTCTCTTAACAATATTTCCATCGGAACTTTGTGAGCCGCCGAAAGGAATTTTATGTTAAAAAAGTTTCGAGAGAATTTCTCGTTTTTTCCTTACCGTCGACGTCGTCGTCGAGTTATTTACGCAACAGCGAAGAAGCATTATGCATTACGAGGTGCTTCATCGCGGCGCAAATTGATCGAATGAGCGATTTCGAGCTGACTAGGTATTATTATTCGAAAGTTTTTTTCGCCAAGTCTGGGAAAGAGCCTCGTGGAGTTGGAGAATCGAATTGCGAAGTGCTCGTCGAGTCCACCTCGGCATTATCGAAATTTCATAAGTCGGTTCGCTCTGCGGACGAGCCTTAATCTCGGGTTAATTATTCGTTGGGATGACAAAAGGATGAAATCCAATTTCAGTCAGACTGCAATTTTCGTCTTCCTGATCCTCGTAGTTTCTGCGTTTGAATATACTATATACTCGTGATTCTGTCATAACTTGCCCAGATCATGTCCACGCCTTAAAAAGCACTTTAACGAACGAAAAAAAATTCTTGAATAATTATAATCGATGTCAAATTTTATGATAAATGTCCAGAAAACAATTGGAAGACGATAAATTATGTTTTCATTTAGAAAATTAAATGTCAGTTCCGTCCCCTGTCCAAAATCGATATTTTGGTTTAAAACCACAGACGATATGCAAAATAAACAATTAAAGCATACCTCAACAGAGACATATTGAAGTATAGACCGAATTCATTAATTTTCACTAGTTTGTCAGAATAATTTACACAATTAACACACATTTTTTATCCAGTGATTTAAACACAAAAGCAGATATCAGCAATAAACGTTTTTGAAAATACGCTTTGTAATATTATAGCGCTAATTAAAGGGCGAATTTGATAATATTATACCCTTAATGTTCAAAAATTGAATGTCTGGCCACTAAATATTAAAAATTCTGTAATTCTGTAATTGCAAGCAAAAAGTATTTTTAATTTTGCAACGTACAAAAATTTGAGTCAGTTCCGTTCCCTGAGTAAATACCTGTTTAAATAATGTTTATAGGTAAATGAAATGGGTTTTTTGGTAGTATTTGGTGGGTAGAAGAATATACTATGCGGAAAAGTTTGAATATTAAATTTACAATGAACTTCTTAAACATGAAAATGTCAGTTCCGTCCCCCAAACATAAAATAAATCATCATGGCATATAAGAACACTTCACACTTTGAAAATTTTGATAATTTGTAATGATTTTATTTAGGATACTTTATTTTAATCATATTGTAAGTGTGCTTGCAAATGCAAATAAAATGTTTTTTAAACCGTATAGACAAAAAATAGGCTATTCTGGGCAAGTTATGGCAGAAATGCAGAATCACCCATATATAGCGATGTAATTTGTTTCGTTAACAGTTGCACCTACTTGCTTCCCGGGTATATTGTATTCACACTGGCAAAGCGTTGCCTTGGGCGTAAACATCAATATTATTAGTAACGTTGGCTATATTACTGAACCCTCGGCTTCCGATCCCTTCCTCGGATCATCGGTAGGGCTGTAACCAGGACATTATGATACTTGTTTATACAAAGCTTTTATTATTATTATGATTGGATCAGCCCGGCGGATTACGAGTTAAATATTGATAGTCGTTGTACTGTTCCCAATTTTCACTTTTTGAGGTTAGCAATTCAAATACACCCAGACATTACGAGGTAAAACGGCCAATCAGATGACGAATAGAATGATTTCCATATCTTTTTTAGAGCAGAGAACTGGAAACTGGATATTTTACATCCCAGTACAACGGAAACCCAAGAAAAGCAGTATAGAAAGGAAGCAGCCAAAAAGCGCCGCAACCATCAGATATCTCGCTCGCAAAACATTCAATCAAAAGTTTATCGCAAACAAGCCGCCAGCAGTCGGAATCGATTCGACTCTCCTTGCGCTTACACACACACACACACACGCACACAGACACACACACATATACCGGAAGATCTATCGCGGCCTGTGAAAAGCGATTGAAAACGGCCGACTCGTGATCTGATTCTCCGCTTCCCCCTCGCGCGAGAAAAAAAACCTCGCAAGCAAATCGTTCGCGCGGACGAATTTATACGTCGGTCCAACCCGAAGATTCAATTATTTTTTTGCGCACTCCACCCACTGCGCGATGAACGAATGAACGTCGACGCGGAAATCGCATCGGAATTTTCGCGAACGAATGAAAATGCAAAGCGTGTATTATATAAAGTTATTTTAGAAAAAATTTATTGTAAGAATGTCCACTAGGTCCTCTTCCATCGCGAAGAACTTGGCCAAGATACATAATTCATAAGAGGATATATTTTGCTCGCTTAGTGTAGATTCAAACGAGTGGAGAAAATCCTCGTTCCTCAGCAACTTCGACAGTCTGTCCAAGCTCATAGTGAAAAGTATCTTAAATAGCGCGAAGTTGCGCCATAAACCTTTACTCTCTTCATCTGCTCAATTTCGGCCGCACACTGCTCATACTGCTTGCGCATTTGCGGCACACTCATGATCAATCTCAAGTCTTCATCGTCGATTTGTCGCTACTCGGCGAGCGCGGTCATGGCCAGACGCCAGACCATCTGTTTAGCAGCTCCACTGTCGAAATCGATGAGCAACTGAAAAGCGGTAACACAGATTCATCAAAACTCCACCCCAAGCAATGATACCATAGCTCATAATAGCATCAAAGTCTCAGTTGACATTGTTTTCGCAATTTTGTAAAAAATGTACACTATAGATATTTAGTTTTCTTAACAATATATAACATATGCATATCCCATTTTAGATTGTAATCTATAACTATGCCCAGATACTTGTAGTTAATTTATTATCTTGTATTTTTACATCTATTTGGTTGATATAAGTTATGTCCGCTAGTGAATTTTCAGCGGAAGAGAAACTTTGGCTGGGCGATGGCTATTCCCTGAAGAAATCTTGGCCCGTGGACGTGTATATATAGAGATCCCTCCCTGGATGTTGAAATGCAAAATTCCGTGATTGTGAGTTGAATACGAAAGAGAAATGCGCGAATTTTGAAACACGTCCTGGAATAGCGATGGTCAAAATTTATGGGGAAAGCTTGCGAACCTCTATAGAAAATTTGCGAAGCGAAAGAAGGAGCTTTAAGGGGGATAGGAGAGCCGTCGTGAGACTTTGAGAGAGAGAGAGAGAGAATAAAGTACGCTTTCTTATACGGAAGAGACGCACAAGTGGCTCGTGCTTTCGGATCCTTACACGAGAGCAAAATGCGCAGTGTGGAGGCGAGGTATTAATAAAAAGGGTGTACCGTATCGTAATCAAGAATCTTTTTTCTCCACGGATGAAAATAGCTGCTGTACAGAGGCTGTAGCTAGCAGAGCCGCGTGCGCAGAAGCTCCAGCTCTCAGGGAATCGAATTTATCTTCCCCGAGGAAATTACAAAAGGCATCTTTTGTAACAGCCGCCACCTTCTTTTTCCTTGTCTCCTTTCTACTTGCTGCTCCTTTGCCGAGAAAGGAGAGACTCAGGGTCGATACTAATTTTTTAAAAAGTATCATCGTCTGCGAGCCAAATGACTGTTTCTTTATTTTTCTTCTTCTGAATTTCAAGCATCAGAAAGAGCGTAGAAGGAAGAAGTCTCAAAGAAAGGATTAGGAAAGCTGAAATTTAGACGCAACGAAAGAGAGTCAGAGAGTTTCCGCATCAGCGTGTCGGCAAATTAAATTTAATAATTTCTTCATTCACAAGGGGTAAAGTGTACTTAGAGCAAGTTGGAAATTCCTAACCTTACAACGAATGAGCAGCGCGTGAAACTTGTTTGAGGAGAGGGCACAGGAAAGTTCGAGCTACCAGTGGTGTAGTAGTAGGGGCCGAGAGTTGAAAAGTCTAATCAAATTAAATTTACTTCGGGCTCCTGTTTGTTTTGTGGTATTAGCCAGGCGAATCGCGTCTTGTAATTGCCAGTTAGGAACTTCGCCATACCCGTCGACACAGTCCGACCAATTAAAGAACGAATTTTCGAAAATCTACTCCTCCGTCTGCACAGAGCAACGAATCTTCTGGCAAATAGTCGAATCGAAGCGATCCGTGTGTGACATAACGAGAACGGGAACGTGTCCAGGTGGAGCGCGTGCCACATCCATCTAGCAGACGACTGATTCACTCGGGCAAATAAGACGTCGTGGAGGAGGAAGAAACGTGACGTAAGCGATATTCATGGCCGCATCCTTGCCAACCTCGTCACTTCAACAATGCATGGAATATTTCCCGACGCTTCTCTGTCAACTTACGATCGGTCGTAGAACCCAGGTAAGAAGTGCCGCATCTGAACTTTGCACCAACGTCACGCTCACGTGACAACTTACCGTTAGATACAAAACTAATGCACTGAGAACGACCTCGACGTGCGGACAGGACCTATCCCAACGTCTCATGTCAACATACGAATCAACGATCGTAGAACCGCTCCCCCCCCTCCACCCC
>CM053168.1:3074787-3525380 GCA_012977825.3 Pteromalus puparum | reverse complement strand
TCCCCTTCTCGTTTTTGCTGACGCGTATATAGAGGAGACGCTGTGCGCGCGCGCGCTGTCTCGTCACGAGATTGACAGTTTTAATCAGAGGCATAATTTATGCCAGACTTTGATGTAGATTGGGTTAAGCTAAATATTGATGTAAAGGTCGATGCTGCTGCTGCTGCTGCTATGGGCGGAGCGAGTGACGAGGATATTGTTCAACAGCTTCTGCCGATGATGAAACGTGATACTTTGACGTGTTAATTAAATTTGCAAGTTTGTCAGCTTGACTTCCATCCATAGCGTGTATTATATATTATATGTACGAGAGGTTGTGCATAAAATACATCTTACGTTATACCGTCCAATTTAATGTTACAGGACTCCGAATAGCGAGATAGGGTTAAAAATGGTTCCCTTCGTGTTCCTTTTTGCACATAAGCCCTAATACAAGCCATCAGATATTCCTGCATACTTGATGGCCTAGTCGGGAGCTTGACGGAAATGACCCTCGACGTCGAACATGCCCCCGATAACCGCGAGCCGTCGCTCGGGGAATTCTATTGGCGCTTCAGATTTTCGGCACGTTCGTCGCGTCTCAGCTGTATTATGTGCCTTTTTCTGCTGAGTCGTTTGCCTCATTTACCACGTCTGAAGCTGCGAAAGGAAATCGACGAGTCGTTCGTGTGTGAATTTATAAATAATTTTATCGCGTGTGTTACTGCAGTACAATTTTACGAAAACAATAAGAAAAAATTCGATTGACCTTATTTTTGAACCAACGAGCAATCAACCGGCTTCGCTAAAATTGTAACCGATATATGAATCACCAACGGCGTCCACACAACATCCCATTAGTCTCAATCAAGCACTTCTTCCTCAACATCTCGCTGCAGCCTCTGGTCATTCGGCACCTTTTTCGCGGCGTCTCCCTCTCTTTTCAACCCTTCACTCGTCTCTGCGCGCTGAGTTTGCCTCTAAGCGACTGTCTAACGCGCTGAGTGCTACTCGAGGAGGGAAAAAAGACAAAGTTTGCACAAGAAGAGAGAGAGAGGGAACTCGAGAGCTAGATTGTGTCCCGCCGCGGTTTCACCGCGCGCTGGAGTTTCGGGTTTCGAGAGAGTTTCCCGCGCGCGCAATCAGCTTTCGTAGGCTAAGTGCTTTGCTATGGATTGACTGTAATCGTATATTTTTTCGATAATTGTAAAGATTCGGGTGAATATCCTGGAACATTGCGCACACGTCATCCAAAAATGATGCTCGTATTCTCTTCGCATGGAATGCGGAGAGTCTTCAAGGTATAGAGAGAGAGAGAGGGAGAGCGAAGAGCCCGGCTAATTACCAGACTTTCATTTTCTTGCTAGTTGGCACTGGCTGCGCGGTATAAGTTTGCATCAGATGTAAAGTTGCGAATTTCCAAGTTACGTGTCTCATTAACTACTCGCAGCCGGCCGTCTCTTTTCCCCCCTCTCCTCCCAACTTGATATCAACTTTAGGAGCGTCCCAGTGCCGACGACCAACAGTTCCATCCTCTCTTTATACACGCGCTCGTCTCCTCTCTTTTTCTACATATATATTTTCACTCTCTCTCTCTCTCTCTCTCCGAGTGACTTCATAACTTTCCGTGTTCCTAAATCTCTCGCGCCCCAGAGTCATATTTCTCCTTTTTTCCATCGGGCGAGACCGTTCCGTTTGTCTCTCCCTCTCTCTCTCGCATATTTCGCCCCCTCCGCGTCGTCGTCGTCTCTTTCCTCTTTCATTACCCGCTTATACCAGCTACTCTTCTTCTTCTTCTTCTTCTTCGTCTTCTTCTCCCACTGGTGTACCGTCTTTTTTTTCGACTGCTCCAGAGACGATACAGAGAGACGACAGCGCTAATTAAATAAAGCTCCTCTCTGCAGAGAGCCCAGTCTGTGTATACCGGAGCAGGAGAAAGAGAGAAAGCTAATTATTTTTCCGTTACCGCGTCTTTGATAAACGCTGTCCTGTTAATTTAAACGTTGCGTTTTAATTAAACGCGAGCGCAAGCGCGTTGCCCCGGCAAATTTATTCGCCCAGCGCAACAATTATAATTAGGCTGGTGTGTGCGCGTGTGTCCTAATCCTCGCTTGCACAGCGTCTCTTTGGATTTGATAAATTAAGAGCGCGCTCTGGACAATTAGCGAAAATTTGAATGCGGACAAGAGAGTCGAGCCAAGCGATCTTCCGACTCGCCGCGGATTTACATAATTTGATATCTCATTATAATATTTGCCGCATAAGTGAGGGCGGAGAGTTCCCAAGTTCGCCGAACTCCGCAAGTTTGGCGATTTTTGATAAGCGGCTATTGTGGAAACTCAATGTAACCGAACTCCTCGCTCGCCGGATTCAAAGGTATAGCCCCAGCAAAACAAAACCAATCCCGCAACTTCCTTCCCGTTCGTATAATACGATCACCGATCGATTAGCGCACACCGCCGTTATACACTGCTATATTCTCCGAGCGAGTACGGGTGACAATAGCCTCGCTCCTCTCTCTCTCTCTCTCTCTCTTCCCCTCCAAACACACATTTCTGAGAGAGAGAGAGAACGGCAGCCGTTAGAGCAGGTATTCAATTGCGGCCCCAGCACTCCTAATCGGCAATCGGCGTCCTCCTCCCCCTCCAGTCGGCCGAACAAGCCCGACAATTGGCCGAAATTGTCTGCCCCCAAGCCAGCCGTGCAGAGTAGAAGCCCAAGAGAGGTCTTCCCTCTGTTTCCGAATTCCAACGCCGCCAATGTACTTTGCCGGAGCATCTTTGATGCGCGATTGAACCCTGGTGTGTATCTATACGCAGTTGTTATTTCCGATGAAGCGTTCGCTTCGTTATTGCTTTTCTCGAGAAACCGAGAGATATCGGCGCGGTTCTATAGAAGTTACGCCATTGTTTTCCCCGTTCGGCATTTGCAATGGGGAAGTTTTCGAACTTTCGAATGAATGGCAAGCTTTTGATGCATTTCACGTTTGCTAAGAATGTAACGTCTCAATCAGAGACCTCTTCCCGCCGATAAGAGGAAGAAAAAAAAATCTCGGTTGTTTATCGGTGGCAAGCAGTAGCAGCAGCAATCTCCTCCGTCTCGGTGCCCCTATATGTCCCACGCACTATACTGCAGCACCCGCATCACAGAGCACCTTACATCAGCATCATAAATAACCGGAGCCCATTTCAGCATCGCGTACTGTTAATTACAGAGCCTCTGTGCCGTATAGCGCAGATGCGCGCGATATATGCGTTATTCCAAGCGAAAACGCTGGCAATCTCGGTTAATCGCCGGTGCGCGGTGTAACCACTGGAGGCTGTTTATACAATAATCGAACTTTATTCACGATTGCGTTAGAGGCTGCCTTGTGAGAATTCATCAGTGCAGGCACGGGAATTCATGCAAATTCGCGGTGCTGCAGTAGCTTCCTCATTGTGCAATCAGCTGAAGCTTCTAGGTAGAGATGGATCTGTAACGTTATACGTTTCATCATCGTTCGAGTGTTTGATCAACCAAAGACTAATCCTCTCTCGTCGACGTCGTGATTTCAATATCGCAAAATATCATACAACCGTGTATTTGCTCAGCAAAATAAACACCTCCCAACTCATCGCACTACATTCCAGCGGATAATAATCTACCGTAGAGGAGTATCGAGCCCTAGCCTAATTATTGCCTTAAACACACTCTTGCGGTAATATCTTGCAAAAGCAGCAGTCTATATATATACTGTCACGAGTATGTGCCGAGGCTGCAACGCAAACTGTCGATCCGATATGCGCGAGAGCGGTAAGCTCCTCAAGTTGTATGCCGACGCAGCCACCGCAGCGTTGTGTATATACTGTTTGCTCTCACCCCCATTGCAGTTCTCTCCCCTCCCCCCTCCTCTCCTGCTCTATGTGATCTGTTCCTTGCGTATGCTTCTGTGGGTCCAGATGGCACCTGGGACAAGAGCGAGGCGCTTTCCTCTGCGAACAATCGCGTCTTCGGTATAGGTGTGTGCTCAGAGGTGAATAACGTTTGCTTGATAGAGAATCATTGGCTTGGTCAAGGTTTTCTCTGGCTAGTCTGAAAAAAATATATTGCTTCTATCCTAAGGGAATCAGACTGGATAGACCCCTTGGGGATCCACCGAGCCTAGAAATTTATGTTTTTTTTTTTCGCAAGGAATCGAATGTCGGTGGTTAGAACGCGCTCGCGCTATCGGTTGTAGGATTTTCCAAATATCAACATTTTGCCGATTTCGCGAAAACGGGCTGGATGGACCCCTATTTGTGCTGGATTCGAGCGACCTATTTATTTACTGGTTATAATTATTAGATTGGCTATAGTAATGCGTATAAAATATTTATACGTTATGTAACTGGGGTATTTCGAAATGAATGTATATACATCAATGTGTATTTATGCTGATCAAGACATCAGTCATTAATACTAATGAGGATTCTGTGTGTTTGTACGTATCCGTAATTAGAGAAATCAACTAATTATTCGAATAATCCCACTGCAGTATTGGATTAAAATGTATAATGTTATAATTATAACATATCGAAACATCATCCACGAACCAATTAAACGTATCGATTGAACGTCAAAGACACCCATGTTATCTTTGAAGTTGAACAAGAACACTTGTCAAAGCTTACGAAATCACGACGTAACGTAGACCTTTTTTATTTCTGTTCCAGGTAAAGTAACGAAGCCGTAAACTTGATTATACGAATCACTCAAAGACCCTTTGTAAGCAACGCAGAGCGAGACTTACGTAAGTGAAAAAGTAGAAGAGAAATGCATCATCGGAGACTCGTCGGTACATTATACAATATCGATACCCCGTCAAAGTGACAAAAGCAATCCCATCACTGCACGAGACACGGCGTTCAGCTAATATACCCTCCCAAAGCGTCTTACTAGTTTAAGGGTTGAATGGTGTATGCTCCCCAGTAGCAGCGGCAGTAGCACAGTCGATATAAAAGCCAGAGCACGTATAGAGTAAGCTCTTCTATACACGCACCTATCCCCGTCCAATCTCCATCCATCAAAATCAATCCATTTTGCGGATGCACTTAGGCGGCCGAGCGCTACTGCTGCTGCCGCTGCAGTAAGAGCTTTCGCGAGCTTTCTGCTCTGGCTTTGCTTCATCAGGATGATTTCTGCGTGCGTATAATCGTTTGATGAATTAGCATCAGTCCGTTGATTTAATTTTTTTATTTTTTGCGTACAGTCGAGGTGTTTACTTTTAAATTATACTCTCACATCTGCATGAAGCATTTTCACAGAGCTTTCTCGAGAATTGTCCGAATAATTCGACCGTTTATATAAATTTTACCTCGCGCGTTTTAAGTGCAGTAGTCAATGAATTATTTAGCCAGCAAGTGCAAATTTAATACGTCCAATGCGGAAGGAGGCTTTAATTTTAAAGCCCCTGACGCGCTTCTGTGTAGATATATATATACACGTATAGACGCGCGACTGGTCTGTATTGATTTCTCATTCAGCAGCGTTCGACTTAAGCGATCGTAAAATAAAGATGCTTTAGAAGGTGATTAATCGATCAAGAGCTGCTCGCGGATTAATTCGAAATATAAACCAAAAGCACCGTCTCGTTTTTCACGTCGATAATTCACTTCGTCTCGTTGCACCTCGTTGTTATTATTGTATATTACTGTCTCGTAAAATAAACGGCGGTTATCGTATATTTATTAAAATATTATTAATCCATATTTACTGGCGGATTCGATTCTTTCGAGTGATCGTAAAAGAAATTTAATTTCATGCGCGCGCGTTAGTCCGGATTGCGAAACAATGAGAAGCTTCTTCGGTTTACGAGCAAACGAGCGCAGCTGGACGAGACTCTTGATTATCATATTCCGAATAAGAGCTGAAACGCTGTTGTTTTCCAAGTAGCCTTTTATAATACAACGCGCGTCGTTAAATATCGTATAAATATCGTATGAATATCGCGCATCGCATTATTGTATCGAGTGTCCATTGTACGAAGCTCAATAAAAATCACACTCCTCTCGCATACCTTAAATTTTACGATGTACTAGAATGCAGGGAATTCACGTTTGCGCGCTACACGATACACACGCAGGTCCTATATCAACTCGCGATCAAACGTTTCGTCGTCGAGAGGCACAAAAAAAATGTTTATACATGCGCGCAAAGGGAAGGTAGGACGTACCCTAGGTGTGCAGTACGCATACATACACTCTCGGGGGGAAGTTTTGAAATTCGATGCCTGACAAATCGTCGAACATTCGGTGCATCTCCTGTTGGGAGAGGAGAAGAGTATATTGGAAAAGAGACATTTTTCCAAGAGAGGTGAGCTAGCGCAACGACATCGCAGACTCATATCAAGCCTGCAAGCTTCAATTCAGTTGAGAGGACGAAGACGACGACGGGGAAGAGATAACGCAGGGGAATGCTGATACGACCTTTTCTCTCTCTCTCTCTCTCCCTACGTGTATTCTACATCGTAAACTGTCCGGGGGCATCCAATCTTTCAACGTCGATGTATACACGCGTAGCAGACGACAACATTTTCGTCGCAGCGGCAGTTATAAGATGTACCCGCCCAAAAGAGCCTATAGTTGTGTTTAACGAGTTTTGACTTTGCGCGTCTCGCAAAGTCGACCCAGATATCTAAACGGCAAAGCTGTACAGCCTGCATCGGAAAAGAATCACAAAGGAAGTCGCGAGAGACTTCAGAGGAAGAGAGAGAGAGAGAGAAACGGATTAAATTCCAGCCGAGCGAAAGTTGGCTGAGACGCCGCCTGTTGGCGTAGACCTGGAAGCTCTCCAGTCGTTTGTCAGTAAGTTTCGAGTGGCCGTGTGCCCAGGCGCGCGCGCACGACCCTAAAAAGTGCATTCGAAGAGAGGTCAGCGACGGTAAATCCATGTTAAGTCCGCATCAAGGACAGGGAAAAGCTCTCGAGTTTCTTCAATGGTGCAGGCTCTCTCGCGCAGCAGTAGTTGTGTGCAGCTGATGCGTGTCCGTATATAGCTCGCCTCTGAATAAGGAAGCCAGCAATCGCTTTTCCGATTTCCATTCGACGAAGGGCTTGGGATTTCGTTTTCATTCAAATCCCTAGAGTATAGGGTGACTCGCATGTCCGACGAACGTTAAAACTGGTGTTGTGTTATTCGATTTCGTCGACGCCGCATACATTATGAATATGTATATAGTCGCTCCATATGATTAAAAATATTTCGATCCGCTCTGCGGTGAATTCACGCACTATTTATCCCATTTAAATGAAAAGGTAAATTTCATTCGATAACGTCATCCATCCGAGGCGGGGAAAAAAAAATTAATCCAAATAGCGCATCGGAAGTAATCCCATTCGTCAAAGAGGATGTAGCTATAGCAAGAGAGAGAGAGAGAGAGAGAGAGAGAGAGCGACGCGTTCGGCTCCCAATATAACGACGCGCAAAATAAGAAAGTGACAAAACGACGCAGAATTTCCTGACGAGCGCGCACATTCGCTATATGCGATGTGAAAGGGAAGTCGCTGCGGCGGGCGCCGGCAAATCCCCCGGAAAAATACCGGACGCGATCTGTCATGCTACGACGTGAAGGAAAAAACGCTCGTGTCGCGGAAGGAGAGAGAGAGAGACGGGGACGTGAAAAAAAAGAAACGATGCGTCGTAGCAATCGCTCTCTTTCTCTAGTGAGATGGAAAAAAATAATAAAACTGAAAGGATGACGAGGAAGAAACGGCTCCGATTATATAGGTGTGTGAGAGCAGGAGCTTAAAAAAAATTCCTATTGTCTAGGCAATAGGATGTAAAGTCAAGCGGGAAGAAATCGTTGCGATCGTGCTGTAGATTTTTAATTTCCGATGGATGTACTCTACTGCGTGTGGTTGAGATTGTCGTGTGTACTGTTATCATGGATTGATTGGAAAAAGCGCGCGCGTTTTAAATTCTGTTATATCCGTGCTCGTTGTATAATGTATACAGTGTATAGAGTGAGACTGGGCTCGAATTCAAATGGGTTTCCAATAGAATTGGCAGAAAGAAAAAACAAAGCTGTTGTTGTACACACGAATTTTTGGCCGGACCGGACCACTTGTGCGCTCAACTAATTGCACACGTGCAAGACATAAAAAAAGGGACTACAAAAGCAACGGTGTCCAAAAAAACAAAGAAGCTTGTATACATTCGTGACTTCAATTTCACCGTCGGAATGCGTAAAAAGAGCGTAATTTTACATTCAAACGACACGTGCATTTTATTAAATTTGAAAATCTCTGCTTCTCGAAAATTTTTGCTCGTAGAAGTATAACGAAAATCTAATATAAGAATTATACGAAGACAAAGCCGAGTATAGATACATTTCCCAGCAGCAGCAGAAGCAGCTGGTGTAGCGACATACTGTCTCTCTTTGTCCTTTCCACGTAGAATCACAAAGCGATAAGGGTAGAAAAAGCCTCGGGGCACATGACTGACTCGCGTCGTCTTGTGTACACTCGATTCTCGCTGAGCCGCAAAGGCTAGACGCCGTGGCTTTTCTTGCTGCTATAGGCGCTTCTCAAACGGAGAGAAAGACTTAAGAAGCTTGAGAGTATCAGGCATTTAATTATCTCGCTCTAGGGCTTTGAAAAGTACATTTTCTCGTGTATAAGTGTATACTTATCCTGATTTTGAAAATTCTAATACACTATACTCTACTCGCGTGTCCCTTTATGAATATTCAAACGTATGTGTGATAACGAGCGCGAAATTATGTGTTTAAGTCGAAAAAACAGAATAATCATGAATTAAACATAAAGCCAGCTAGCAGCCGTGTTGAGGAAAAAAAGTCGGCGCAGAAAGGGCTGGCGAACTTGAAAATTAGGTCAATTAAAGTCTCTTTACGATTATGTCGTAAAAAAAGTTTCGAGGTCGATTGTTTCCACAGCCCTCGCAGCTTTATAATGTTCTCGTGGTTCTAAAAACTTTGGCAGTCATTTTTGCTATATTCACTCACCCGAAGCTCCATGGGACGGCGGTATTATTTTTTTTTAATTAGTTAATATGCATACCCACTCATCCTACTTTTTAAAAGTTCTCGTCTATTAACAATTTGCCAAAGATCTCGTGAAAACGTTTGCACAGTAAATCAAATGAATCTTCTTTTCCACTTCAAAAAAAAAAAAAAAAAAACCGCTGTAGAAAAATTCTAATAACCGACTCTCGAGCCCTTTCAAGCTCACACACTCCTCGTTCGCAGAAAAAGCGCACATATCTCTCTTGACGCAAAAAAAAAAAAAAAAATATCTCTCCCAAACTCCATCAACTATACACAAGTCCGTGAATCCTCAGCTGCACAGCCGTCCGGCAGGAACAATGCTCGCCGCGTCGCGCTTGCAAATCAGCCCTCGAAGCGTACACCAAACTGCTGGATTCTCTCTCTTATATACATATATACACGTATACATATAAGCACAGGAGGCTAGAGAGAGATGGATAGAACAATGCTGCCGTTGCTGCCTCCGAGTGTTTTCGCCGGCCACTCGACGCCGGCTGCTAAATCCCTGGTCCTTGCAGAATATTCTCTCCGCGCCGAGTTATGCTATTGATTTTACGACGATGAGAGAGAAGAGAACAGTCTCCGGAGGATCGCTGCGACGGAGATTACGGGCTCCTTCTCTCTCTCTCTCTCTCTCTCTCTCACGTGATTTTTCGTGGGGGATATTTTATTTGCGAGGGCGTTTCATATATATATATATTACGCGCTTAATCTTAGGTGCGGTCGTGAATTTTACTGCCAAGGAGAGAGTTGATATATAAGTAGATTCGAGGGTATCTCCTTTAGTCGTAAAGCGTTTTACTTCCGGCTGTACTACGTTGCGGTTTAGAGCCTTGTAGATAAAGTGTCTTATTGAAATGTCTGTTTTATCAGTTTCTTCGTTCGACGCTTATATACTGCAGAGTTTCTCCGAGAGATTTCTTTATTGAATCGAGGTGCGAACGGTCAAACTTCAAGATTCTCAGCTTATAATTTGCGAGTCGCCGTAAATTTCGAATAACGAAAGCTCTAGACCGAAACGCGTTTCATATAGAAATCAAGCTCTAGTAAATATAAAACGCGCTGCGAAGAAATAACCGAGTAAAATACGATCGTTTGGCTGATGTTTAAAAGTTAAGAACTCGAGAATCAGAGAGTTCCTCGAACTTTCGGTTTGCGCACAATTGACGCGCGACTGGCGCGTTTTATTTCATTTCGCGGCCAGTAAACTTGCGTCGGAAAACTCGTCGAAACATTTTTCAGAGCCTGTCTGGCACGCGCGCCTCGATATTATATTCTATATACAGAATCTCTCTCCTCGTGTACATATTGATTTACGGTGACGTGAGGGTCCGAGATCTAATAAAATCCGCGACGCGCCGATCGTAATTTTTTTTTTCCCCCTAACCAAGTACATCGTATATATACATTGTTGTGCTTATTATACGGCTTTATTCGAACGAGAACCAATTTACGAGGGCCAAAGCCTCTCCTTTCGATAAAATTCTTCGAATCTCTTCGTCAATCAGCCACACAGTCGATAAGAATCGCTTCATTTGAAAATCACGAGCTACGTCGAGAGTAGGCGGATATCTCGAGCCAATTTCCATGAATCACAATGCTAATTTTTTCCTTTTCCTCCACGCGGCAGGAGCCCATTTTTCACGAAGGTTGAAATTCAATTTTTCTTCGGCAATTAGCGGTGCCCGCTCGACTAGTGGAAAAAGTCAGGCTTTGCTCAGACGAGCTTTCTTTTCAAGAAGGTTAAGAACTCGAAGCTTGATTGACCTCGTGGAGAGCACAGCATCCCTCCCTGATGTTTACAAGCCGTCTAATCCTTTGTTCTCTCTCGGGCTTTCTTTACGCTTCACCGGTCAATCGAAGCAGGCCTCTGATTGCTTTGAAGCATTTCGCTCAATTGTCGTCGAGCTTTGCTTTCAATTAAACCGACGTGTCGTACTACTCGATCGTATAAATTTACATGAGAACATTTGCGAAAGAAAAAATCATCGGGCTGAGCTACTGTGATATGTCATCGTGCAGTGTCTCTTGGCACCTAATGCATTAATTATCACGAGAACCGCGTTCACCTCAGTTCGTCGGGGAGTTTACCGCTCGGCACTGTTTCCGCGAGGAGTTGCTCCTCCCTTTCTCTAGGGGCCCTTAAATTCTCGCGGATCGAAGGAACCCGCCTGCGTCTTTGTTAGCGCTTAATTAAGGGGATTGATGAAAAGATTAAATGATGGAGCGAGTGAGTGCAAGACGCGCACTGCCTCTTCCAGTTCCCGAGAGCGTATTTTGCTTTTCTCTCTCGACTACTACACTCTTCTGTGGATATCGGAAATTTCTGTCGGCAATACTCTCGCCGAAGATCTGCGCGTATATCTCGTTTCCTTTTTCAAAGAGAGCAAGTGTACATATATACACGATGCATCCTCGTCTTTTCGATTATTTATAGGAATTTCATCAAAGAACGAGCGAAAGCTGACGGTATAAAGCTCTGTGTAACGCACGAGGCTACTTTGGCTTATTAAATATTTTTCCCTTCGCAATTCCGCTGCTGCTTCGTATAATATATGGGAACTTTATCCTCATCGTAAATTCGCAATAATCATCGGCAAAACACAGCACCAGCTCGCGCAATTAAATCACCCATCGAACAAAGCCTCACCCGATGCACGAAGATAATAAACAGCTTCTCGCGTCACGCGTATATAACACGTAGTATTTCGCGCGAGAGAAAAACCACGCCGTACGTTCCATAAAGTAAATCAGCCTCGACGCGCTCTCAATCAATACTCCGCGGCGATCAGGAACAATGCGATACCCCCTTTTTTTTGCGACTATATAGCTCTTTCTTCTCATCGGTCACAGCCTATATACCCTTTTGACGCGTCAGACTCGATCACGTAGACACAAGAGAGAGAAAGATCGAACGGAGCTGTCTGCCAGTAAAAAGTAGAGAGTAGAGAATTAGCACAGCCTGGGCTAATTAATTATCGACTCGGGTGTCGTCGAGACGCGACGTTTATGATCATTAATAAGAATCGAGCGAGCTTTGACTCTAGAGGTCGATGGAACCCACGGGAGCGTTTATACCGAACGTATACGTAGTGCTGACTGTTCTCTCTTTCTCTTATTCTGCTTTTCTTGCTCGATTTCTTTCTCGAGGAAAGGGAAGAGAGAGAAGCTTCTTTTCCTTCCGGAGCTTTTTGCGCCGAGCTTTCTCGAGGGCTGCGCGATGCTCGAGTGCAGTTCGTGATGAAATTAAAGAATGGCACGTTGGTTGCCGCCGCTGTATTATAGTTGAGGGGACGATGATATTGCGCTATTCTCTCTTGGGGTTGTCTGATCGCATCCGGTATTTTCTACTTATATTACAGTCACTTCGTTAATTAAGTGCGATTTTATCCTACACGATTTAATTTTTAAATAAATAACGAGAAATGGAGAGAGGTAAGCGGGTGAATTTAATTTTTTCGCTCGATTTCATTGAAGCTTGATCGAATGACGTTTCCCCGAGTGTTCCGAGCTCGATGCTTTAATTATGTTTGCAAAATGAACGAATGTCAATGTTGATGGGATACGATTTTAATTTAAAATCGAGCACTGATGCGCCAAGATCGAAACAATATCGAAGCGAGATTAAATCCGTTAAAAATAATACCTCTGCATTCATTACCGATTTTTCGAAACAATAAAATTCCAAAACTGCCAGGCCGAAAATACCTCGACGAATTCTCATTAAACCCTCCAACGATAGAATTTTCATAGCGCGTATACCCACACACACACACACACAGCTATATAGCCTCTCGATACCAGCCAACGGTCAAGCGGTGTGCAGGCAAACAGCGTCCAGTCGAGCAAGAATCCGTTGGAGAGAGGCGGCCACGAGAAAATTATCGAGAACCGCAGGGGCCATAATATCGCAAGAAGCGGCCCTGCAATCGGCCGTAACCGCCGCCACGCCGGACGATCCTCTGAGCACGGAGGGGAGGGAGACTGAGAGACCGCAAGAATCGCTTATAGCCGTTCGCAAGAATGACTCGTGCCGCAGGCTAACGAGATTGCCGTGCCGCTCGAATTAATTTGCCATCCAAGTAGTGGCGCGCGCGAGTACAAGCGACGATGAGACGAAGCGCGTGTGCGGGATATTTTCTTTTGTTTTTCTTTTATGCTCAGGGCTGGATTGATTAAAAATTTCACGTTTTTTGCACCAGTTATATAATATCGGCGTATACGGAAGGAGCTGATGGAAGATTGAAAAATTTGTTGCTACCTTTGAAGCGGAATTAATTAAGCGACGATTTTTCTTTTCGTTTTTCGCATGCTGAAGAAACTTTATTAAAAAAGCAAATATTTTTCAATTTCTTGTAAAATTCAGCTCACGGCAAATCAAACAGAGAGGCCTGAAATTCTTTCCCCAACATATTGCGTATTTAATGGCTCGACTGACCGCTGGTTCCCATATATGCAAATCCGCTCATAACTCAGAACTCTCTGCGATCTGTCCATTTTTCCGTCTTAAGCGAAACTTTGAGCGCTCGTGCGTTATGCTGAAGCTGCGCTTCTTGATCCCTTACGTTTTCGGGCGAAGCCTGTGTGTCTGAGCGAGGTTTTATATTCTAACCTCGTGGGACGTGGCGATTTGTAAGGAGGGTTTCTTTTTTCCTCGTATACGCCTTTTCCAACTGGGCTGCCGCTCGAATTGGAAATTTATTTACACTCTCGTGTAAGGTGAATTCTGTCAATATTTACGTTATTCCAACGTAATTTTTTCAGATATTTTCCGACGAAGGATATACTTATATCTTCCGGCTCGTCTCCGCGCCAAATGGAAATCGAAGAACAGTCATGAGCGCGCGAGACTTCGAAAACCCACGAAAATCCCTGAGATCGAGTTCAGTACGGGGGAGGCTTTCGCTGCCAAGACGCTGACTTACGGCCTCGAGCGTTATTTTCAAAATACGATTTATCACGTCTTATTTGACTTTTTACCCTCAGACGCCGCGCTTCGTCGTCGTCGAATTTCGTGCTTATTTGCCTCGTTATCTTTGAGTGCTTCTGACGCTTCGTGAAAATGGTATTTTTCTCCCTTGGTAATAATATCACGTTGAAAAAATTCTACTCATCATTTAACACCTCTTATCCTCGACATATTAATCCCAGGGCTATATACATTTCAAATTAATTTCATAGCCCCGTGTGTATAACCGCAACTAACGAGAACGAATCAAATCATATCCCCGCACTGATCCCCCTAGCCTATAAAGTATATTTAACCACAGCCGACAAACACTCAACCAGCGTAATAATACCCACAGCCACGTGCTGTGTATATGAAGTAGTTTAACGGGATTATAACCAACGAGCGATGGTAGGAGCGCGTAATCGATGTTTTTCGCGAAACCCCATTGTGGCTTATTACGCGTATACAGCTCCCTCAAAGCCGCTATACGCAACTTCATACTCGGGTGAAAATCGTTAGAGAGGATCATCGAATAAATATAGCGGTTGGTTAAAAAAAAAAAAAATGCACTGGTGAACACCTGCGTACTGAAGCTTGACTTTTGACTCTGGAATTTGTTTTAGCGCGGCGTGTAAATTGCGCGGTATTGAAATTCCCGTTCGCCACGGATTTCGAATGGAAATGTATTTTCTATATTCATTGAAATTCCCGCGCTCTGTTTTTGCATGAAAAATCCTTCGGTGTGCTATTTGAATCCAGTTTACGAAGTTTACTCTGTAATTATTCCACAGCGAACCGTCATCGCATCCTTTGTTACGGAACGACGATTCCTCGGTAAAAAAAAAAAAAAATAAATAAAGCGTACCTTATAATATACATCTCATCCTCGGCGAATAACAACTCCCGATTGTTCACTCGTCCGCGCTTCCTTTCTATCGTACGCTGAATTAATACTTCGTCGCCGCAGAGAATGCGCGCGCGTTTTTCTTCATTTCCGCGCGCTTTTTTTTCATTTCGACCGTATGTGCGGCGTTCGGTTCTTTTCCATTTCGAGGCCGCGTATGTGCGCTTGATTTTCCAGATGAGAGCGCGTTACTGTAATGATGCGTTCCGTTGGAGAAGTCATGCGGCAAAAGTTACAGGTCGCCGATTGTGTGCATGTGTTATACCTGTGATTGGTTGGCTTTTTTTTTCTTCTTCTGTTTTTGAAGTTTGCTGGCTGGCTGGTGAAGTGCGAGGGTGTGTGATTGGAAGTGAGTTATTTTCCGTTCGAGCGAGAGTTCGACATTGTGCACGAGTTAATTTGAATTTTTTCTAAATCGAATCGCTAGTAATATTTTAAAAACTGTACTCCAAACCCTTTGCACAAAAAGCAACAAAAGGGAAAGAGCCGATATTTTCCAATCAGACTCGAAAAAAAACCATCCTTGCACCACAGCAAGCTCTATTGTCCCGGTATCATCATCTTGCTGGCAAGGAAGCTTCTTTCTCACCCCCAACTTCAAAGCTCTGTACTTCCATCCCTCTGGCGCCATTACACCCAGACGGAGATACCACGACACTATAGCAACGAAGGGAAGAAGCAGCAACTTCCGCAATCAGCGTAGTTCGCATTGTATACACCACACTACTATACTACACAGAACGTGTAAATTGTCAACGACGAGGGTTGACAGTTGTTTGCTCACAGCTACGGCAGCAGCCCGTTACAGTCTTGATATATAATAAAATTGCATTTCGCCCGGAGAAAAGAAGTGAGAGAAACCGTACACCCGAGAGAATGTGATTTAAATTCAATCGCAAAGCTCCAGCCGTTCGTATCTCATCATTACCAGCACTGCTGCTGCTGTTAGCTTTTTTTGCTATATTTAGCATTGGAGAATCTTTTTGCTAGGAGAACAGCAGCGGTATAGAGAAAGAGAAAAGAGAGGATACACATTGCAGCTGCTGGTTTGTGTGCGCGCCAGAGGGAAAATAGGGGATATTGAATTTGCCGCGGATGGATTCGCATTTTGTTTGTAATGGAAAATGGGTAATGCTGCTGCCGCCGCGAGGTTCGAATTGCGCGCGCTTCGAAAATGCAAGTTGGTTTTTAATATCAAATATTTGCCGAGCTGGAATGATGTTCGGGGATTTTTTATTCAATACCCGATTTTTTTCTTTTACATTTTTTTTTTTTTTTTCGATGGATTTTCAGTGGTTGGCAATTCTTCTCGGCAAATACTGTGTTATTGCGAAATCTCTCTATATTATTAAGCTTTTGAATATCTCAATCCCGCGAATTACAATAGTTGCTCAATAATCGTCTCAAAGCCACAAAAGAAGAGCTCTCTCCAACTCGGTTAGAAAAAAAAGTATATCCCTCTAAAATAAAGATTCGAGTTCGATAATTGAAGTGCCAATTATCCCACTTGCGGTGGTGCTCGTACTACAGCTTTTTATTCCAACTTCTCTCTAACCATTGTTTTTTTTTATCTTCTTTCTGTTTCATCTGCGATGATACAGAACGAGAACAGAGCTCTACGACTGAAGGAGCCGCCGGCTCCGCTGGGACTCTCAGCTGGAAGTCCCGGTGGCTACGTGGATCCGGATGGCACACCCGTTGTCATGTCATCGGAACTTTTGCCTGCCCCTACTGCTGATCCTAGAGTCACCTGGAATTACTTTGACGAGCAGGGGTGAGTGTATATAACAATTGTATATTCGATTAAAAGTTTCCGATCCTTTGATAGCGTTTTTTTCAAAGCTTTATTTATTCAAACGCAATAAATCGAATACGTTTCAATTCACCGCGCTTTTGAATATATAACATGCCATATGACGCATACGAAGCAATCAGTTGTGTAACACAGAGAAAAATTATTCCAACGACAGATACATCTCGAGAGGTGGACTCCGAGCTGGCGAGGATCCATACGCGAGGAACAAGTTTAATCAGGAAGCTTCGGATGGCCTGCCGAGCAATCGTGATATTCCTGATACGCGCAGTGCAATGTGAGTATACATATATATCCATATTATATATCCGCGCACCAAAAGCAATCTTCCTCTTTGCACAAGACGCGACGCATGCATATTCGAATTTCCCGCCGCGAACTATAGCCATTGCCACCGCTGCAAAGCAGCATCAGTCAATGAAGTAGAGCCTGTAATCAGGAGTCATCGTTTATACGAACAGAAGCGATAATTTACGCGGAACAGCATATACGCGTACCTTTGAGCATCGAAGATACGCACAATGGAAGCTGCAGCCGCAGCAGCTTTGATCGATATTCCGCTCCATCGACTAATAATGCAAATGAAGGAACCGCCGCGTATCTCTCTCTCTCTCTCTCTCTCTCAATAGTCCTCCCGGCATATATATATAAGCCCAAAACGCGATACACCTTATCTCTCTCGGCGCAGAAGCAGCGCAAATCGCGGAGGGAGAAACATTATGCGCGCATTGTTATTCCATTGTCCGCATGAAAAATGCCCGATAAAAATCCGAACTTCCATTAAAGGATATATATATATTCCAGTAGAGCGGCTCGACTCTTTCCTATATCTCCGAAGGAAATCTCTCGCGATTCAAAGGAAGTAGTGTGTTTTGCGTCCTCCTGATCTCTCTCCTCTTCTTCGAGGGAAAAGTTTACGTAATGCAAAAGAAATACACGAAGCTCCGCGAGGCATTTCTACCTACGCTATACTCTGTCTCTCTTCAGTGCACGAAGTATGTCCTTGAATTTCAAATCCAGCTTACTGTATAATGTGCACTTGCCGTGTGTCTTTCTATATACAGTACGTCTCATTCGTATACACACACTGCACTTTATGCTTGCGAAGGATTACGTATATTATTTTCTTCCTTTATTCCCTCTCGCTACGATTCTTCGAGGCGATATACATTCATCGTTGCTTTCTTCGACGGTAACGATCGCGGAAATTGAAGGAGCTACTTCTCTATACTGAAATTGCTATATTTTCCGTATAATGTATAAAGAAGCTATACGCATACAGGTCGGTTCGTCTTGGAAAAAGTTCTTTTTCAATTTGCAGCGATACAACCGGAAAATCGATCTGCTTACTCGCTTGCAAAAGGAAGATACTTCGAGAGAAGTTTGATTCTTTTTAAAAACCCATCCCAAAATCTCATCATCCCCTCCCATGTATATTCTCCAAAACAATCAATTTCCAATTCGGCTGAATCCATCCCAAAAAAGCTGTACCTCGTTAGGCAGCCCCTCAACGAAGGGATCGAAATATGGTAACAACGAGCATTAGATTCTCGTCGTGCGCGAGAGCGACAGAGGGTCAAAACTGTCCCCTTATACACGTGTATATATATATATACACAGACGCGAGTGAGAGCGATATGCCGTATAACCGCGCTGTTGTATAGAGGAATCGCAGAAACGAGCTGCTGCTCGGTACGGGGATTGAGTTAGCGAAGTTTGCCGGTTTGACCAGGGTAGATACCGTGAGAGGCAACCGAGCTCGGCATAACTTCCGCCTTAATGGCACTGGCCTGCTTATATAGGGACGCAGTGGAGGACGAGGAGAGACAGAGGATGAGACTATGGATTGCACGTGTCGTTTGACAGAGATGGAGAAGATGGCAAGGGAGAGAGAGAGAGAGAGAGAGAGAGGAGTGGAATGAATTGGTGTGGGATTTTGGGAGGGTATAGTCAGTGAAATGTCTGATTGGATGATTTATCGGGATTTTAGGTTGTTTTTTATTCGCTCAAATCTCTAATTAATCATTAATCGCTCTGGAAAAGCAAACCACTGCGCAGCGAATCGTCGCCGGTATAGCAATGAAATAGCGTCTAGTCGGAGAAGCCGATAACACCCTTGCTTACGATCGGCCTTTTCAGCAAAAGCCCGGTTTCGTCGTCCGCAGAGAGAGAGAGAGAGAGAGAGAGAAGGTTATGCGGCGGCCGTTAAAGGCACTAGTTTACTACGGGCTTCTCCTGGAGAGGCTTGTTTTCATTCGAGGGCCTTGATTTCGCGATAGGACCCTGTCTCTCGTAAAGCCCAAATCGATTTTCGTCTCACTCTCGGCGCTTAAAAAGCTCGCGATTATTACTATAGGGCATTCCGTTGTGGGATTTGCCGCAAAGAGAGTTTATGGAGAACTGATCGCGCTGCGGGGCACTAAAAGTGGATTAAATTTACGGGAGCTGGGAAGGCTGTAAAAGCACGCTTGGCTCGTAAATTTTCCGATTGCTTATTGCTGTGTTACTTTATACATATACAGGGAGCGAGATGTTTTTTTTAAGGGCGAGTTTTGAGTCCATACGGGCTTATGATTGAACGAGTGCAATTTTTTTAGTACATTGCACGAACGGCTGTTTTAATTAACAAAGTTGGAATATTTTTGGCAATGTTTCGCGTCGCGGTATGTAACACGCGGAATATTTTTGGCACAAAAGCAGGACTCTTTTTTCAATATTTATCGGCGGTTTGGAATCCGCGACTGTGCAATTTTAATTTTCAAAAATAAATAAATATACTCCGTCCACAGATGGATTTATTTTTTAATTAAAAATGTTTCCACAGTTTCAAATGCCCGATATATATCCCACTAATTACAATTTCAAAAAGCCACAGCTCGTAACCCCTGCATATAAAACATCATCCCCGGTCACACCTAAGCTTCGCTAAAATTCATAATCCCCGGGCATATGTCTCTCCGTATCTCGTACAGGTGACGCAGTTATCCAAAACCCGCAGCGAGGGACATTCTACTCAATTTCGATAAAACGATAAAAGGCTCTCGAATTTCCTGGGGTCTATACTACATAGCCCTCTGATAAAATTCCTCCTCTCTGTCACCACCGCAATTCATTAGCATCACGCGCCACTATAGCCACACTATCACCTTCCCCGACTCGATTATCCTCTCTCTTTTTTTTTCACTTTCTGCCCCGGTTCGATTTTCACCGGATACTATACGTATACCTTATAGTGTGACATAAATATTGCGCCTCTGATACGCGCCGACCTGGAGATAGAGTATAGTCTGAGATATACACTAATGGAAAACGGGAGAGATGCCTCCTGGAAAAGGATTATTAAAATGCCTCGTGGTACACGAAGACGAGAGAGAGAGGAGAGCGGCAAAGTAAACTCGGAGAGCTTGTATCTTTGGATTTCATTCGTCTTGGAATAGAGAATTTCGTGATGTACTAGCTTCGAGTCTGAGAGGAAGATATTCTGCTGGTGCTGCTACGACGAGAGATGCTAATATTTGCGCGTGATTTATGGGATCCGCTTTGAAATAACCCAGTGTAGCAAATTTAAAGACTGTAGGTATATATAAAACTAATTTAAAAGTACCTTCAACGTGTATAGAGCGAACGAACGAGGTCGTGCGTGAGAGTAGGTTTAATCCGTCGATAATTGATTAAAGTCTGAAAGGAAACCGGAGAATCTTTGAGCCTTTTCCTTAGAGTTTATATATATATCAGGTGCACTTTTTGCCGCTACTACCGCTTTCAGCTTCTTTGTGTGTGAGTGTGTGTGTGTGTAGGCTATAGCTACTGCAGCAAAAGTTTCCAGCTCCGATGCCCCAGTCTGATACAGCAACAGCTATACTGGGTTTTAAGGTATATCCAATAATATGAAATTGACTTTGCAAGAAGGTAACATTGTGTAGGATTTATCGTCGCATCCTCAGGTGAATTGCCTTCATCCTTACAGTTGGCTCGTGATGAATGCGTACATAAAGTTCTGATTTTTATAATACATGCAATAAATGATAATCTTGTACACCAACGAGCATATAAAAGCTCGATGCTTAATTCCAATACGGTCGCCGAGAAACTCGTAATTACAAGCGGTCGAAGCTCGTGTTCTTTTACGACTCGAGACCCTATACTCCTTCCGATAGGATCACTTTATAGCGGAAGGATCAAGATATTAAAAGGATACCGTTGCCAGGGAGGAAAATTTCACGCGAGACCAAGTCCAAATATCAGTCTATTCCATAACACATACTATACTTGGTTTTTTTTTTCCACTTCGTTATGTAGAGCGCTTTTATTAAAATCCTAAAAAAAGTCTGCAGCCGACACCGCTTCTAATTTGATTTTCCGCACACTCGTCGTTTTACGTTTTACTTGAATAGACGTGTTGAAATAAAAAAAAAACCTCTCGACTAACCCCCCTACTCGACAATACTATACACTGGAAACCCGTCGACAATGCCGCTCTCTCTCTCTCTCTCTCTCTCTCTCTCCGCGCGCCAAGTTGTTACGAGCCAACAGTTGTTAACGTCAGAAACTGCAGGTGTAATTAGTGCAACGCCACGCGCGCTCGTAAATAGTTCATCTCCAGAAACGCTTTCGTCGCCTTGTTTTTTTTTTTTTTTTACTATATATTTCATTGTCGATCTTGACTACTGCGTGTTATGCTTGAAAAAGATCAAATCTACGAGTCAAACACTGATTTGCATACGTGCGAACGTCCATCACTCAGGGGATGTAATTAACATCGTGAAGGCGAAGGAGGGTGAGGTTTAATCAACGTTTTTTTCGCAAGGGCCAGTTTTTTCATCGCGATTTGGCGACTGTAAAAACAGAGCAACTATATACAACCCAGTAGCACACTTTGCGGGCATTTAAGATTCACAAGGAAGCTAAATTGCGGTAGACGAGCGCATTGTCTATCTCTCTTTCTCTCTTGCTTGCGCACACGGAATGCGTAAGATCCACTTCTGGCTCCTGAAGAGTAACCACTTGCCACTTCGAGCTAATTGTGTTTGTATTCCATTTAAGTTGTTTACATTTCTATTTGCATCCTTGTGGCGGCCGTCCGCTCTTCGTTTAACTCGTGCGCGACGGCGGCTTCTTAAAAGCATCTCTCGCTGCAGCTGTCTCTCTTGTTATATTAGCAACTTTATAAACTTTTCTTTTAGTTGCTCTTGCGTATATGGGAGTGAATTTAATTTTGAAAAATTCGGATCTATTTAGTATTATACACGTTCGTGTGATTTAGGGACGTTTTTTGCTATTTTCCGTGGAGGCCAACTTCGTTGATGGTATTTTCCTAACCAAATTTTATAGCAGAAACTTTTTTACGCTGCGGGTCCTGTGCTCTCTGCACGTATATATGCAATGAAAATAAACTCGACTGTGAGCTTATATTTTGAAAGTTTTTCGCCCTGGAATAATAATCCTGCTTTGAAAGTACGCTGCCAATTTGAGAAAATTAAATTAGACAAAGGTCCTTCCACGAGCTTTCCCTTTAATTCGAGCAACTTTGCCGAAAAAAAACGTTATACTTGTGTATCCGTCATCGCTTACGTATCTTTTTTATTTCAAAAATATTCATTGGAAATTCCACTCCAAACTTTTCGCTCGTAAAACTAAAGTACCGTCAATAATTTTCGTCCATAGCTTGTATAAACCCTAAAAAATCTTATATTCTGAAATCGAGAAAAAGAAACGACGCATCTCATTTAAAAAAAACTCGCCGCGTTGATACCCTTAATAATCCCGTGTCTCTAACAAATTCGTAACGAACCACGCCTGGAAACATAATCAAGACACCGTCGACTCGGGGGCATGTAAAGCGAAATCGCGACGAGAGGCGTCTAGTCTTATTGAATAATACATCGGCCAAGTGAAAAAATCGAAAAAACTTTTGTTTCCCTCCCAGAAGAGAACATCAACCAGCTGGCGGCTTACTCATTATGCCGCTCATTTTTTTCTTCCACTCGTCGCTCTCGAGGACAAAGCTTTTATATGTATACCACGCGATTCGGTCGATTCGCTTGACGCATCCCGTTGTTTTCTTTTTATCCGCTTGGGTTTCATCTCGTTTAAATTAAGACATGTAAATGTGAGTCCGCGAAAGAAAAAGCGTGGGTGAGAGAATATCCGATGCAATTACGCCGAGTGAACGCAAGTGATCGAGAGAAAGAACGATCGGTCTCGGTTTCATGAAAGTTTAATAAGGATCTATATGTACCGATGATTATTTCAATAAATCTTGACTCCTCTCACGTTAAATTCGTTAAAGATTCATTAAAAGACGCGGATTTCATTACAGGCCGCTTGAAAGTGTCAGCTGCAAGTGTAAAAATTATATCTCGGAATGCAATTTCGATGTCACCTCGCTTCGAGAGAGAGAGAGAAAGAGAGCTCTTGGCTGAAAGGGGATTTCCCGTAGCAAAAAGAGCAGAGCAGCCGCGCACTCTTATATACTCTATACAGCGACGCGGCGGAAAAAGCGCGCGACGGAAAGAAGAAAATGAGACGAAAAGAGAGAAAGAAAGGAAGTGGAGAAAGATGGCGCGGGTAATGAAAGACGCGCCGAGAGTGAAAACAAAAAGGGGCGAAGCTACTTCAGATGCGCGACGACGAGAGCGAGAACGTATGTATATACGTATATGTATATATATATATACATACGTATATACGTAGAAGAAAGTAGATATAGCGGGTCATTGTAACCGAGTGCAATTGCGGCATCGCGTGAAATTACGACTATGCCGAGGCTATATGTGCCTTCTCCTTTCCTCTCTTGAAACTTATGCGAAATTAGATTTTAAATTCCATCGCCTCCGCGCGTCTTCGTCGGCCCGGGGCGCTATGCGCGCTATATACGAAAAGTTGGATCTTGGGCGAAAAAGTGCGCGCGATGATGAAAACGCGTATACCATCTCTCTCTCTCTCTCTCTCTCTCTCTCTCTATTTTCTCTTTTTTTTGGCTGTTCGAAAGTTCTGGCGCAGCTTCGAACTTTTGAAATAGCGCGCGCTTTAATTCACCGTAAATAGCACCGACGATTTTTTTTTTTTTTTTTGTTTCGGGAAAGTAGAAAAAAAGTCGGCAATTACTCGTAAGCGATTTTTCCCGAAACACAACAAAGAGAGGTTCGAATAGGGTATAACGAGTAAAGCGCGTGTAGTGATGGAAAGGAATACGGCACACAGCGTTGGAATAATTTGACGCGCACGACAATCCCAACTGGCGCACCGTTGTCAACGAAATCGTTTGCATGCCTGTCGTTTGCATAATGCGTATACATATAGCCAAGCCACAGTTTGCTTGTTTGATTTATACCTCGTGATACATTGACGAGCGAACGTTTGCGCTTTTTCAAATCTCTGCGTATCGATCGGAAAGTCATTTGTGTGTATATATAACCTGTGGCTCTCTTTTTTCTTTTTTCGACGATTTTAATGATTCGTAAAAGCTTTGTGTACGCGATTTCGGAATTTCGCTTGCATTCAAGCGCAAACAGAATCTCACTTGCTAACCGGAAACATAAATATTCCACTCCGTCAAAAAAAAAAAAACTTCGCAGCTCTCTATCGAAGAATCATAAATAACGTCGTAAAAAAAAAAACTCGTGCTGCTGCGCTACGCACTCGGGGCAACAATATAAGCAGAAAACTTTACGATTTCATGACAGCAGCAATACCTAGTAGATAGCAGAGCAACGAGAGACGCATATCTCGTCCAATCGCGAGAAGTAAATGTTTTAGTGGCTCTTTCGTCCTCTTGTATTTTTCAGCATCGCATCACGATCCATTAGAGAAAGAGTATATGTATATATAGACACTACAGCCGAAGGCGACATCGTTATACATTCAAGACAAAGAGGCACAGAGGGGAGATGTGCTTTTTCAATGGATAATCGATAGTTACGAGAGGATTTTCCATTCGAATCGATCGAGAGAAAGAGATGCAGGATAGTCGAGTGGATTTACAGAAATCGCTCATGTCGACTGCATAATGTGATCAACGTTGTACGGGGAGAGATTGGGAAAATTGTTACAAATCGTTTCATACATGTGTGTGTGTGTGTGTGTGAGAGCGTATTGGATCTTACTACCATAAATGGCCGGGGATATCGAACGGTGTATACGCTTTCTCGGATGATTCGACGAAGCTTTTGTATGCAGGCAATTTGCAGTTGATGATAGCGATTTTGCGCGCGCGCTGAGTGCAAAAATCGAGGTTGTTTCGAGGATTACCGTGGATTTTTTTTTTTTTTTCGATTATTACTATTCTGATGCGTTGCACGTTCTGACATTATATCGTATACATTATACATGAAATGGTCGAAATGACGCTTGATAAATTATTAACGCGAAATACTCGTAGTTCGAATATCTGACTGATCGACAATTAGCGAGTTTCGATGATGTTCGGTAATAACTAGAATATCGTGAAATAATAATGACTCGTATAAACCAGCTTTGACGTATTTCCGAATAACACACTCGATAATCCGAAAAAAAAAAGAGGAAAAAATCGAATCCTCACACATAACCCAAAATAAATCCGGCATCTTATAACCGTAAAAAAAAAGAGGAAGAATAAGAAGAAGAAAGCTAGTAGGCGACTGCTCTCATATAAGCGCGCGAAAACGAATAGCGCCATAAAATTTTGAAAGCGCCGGTGGCGGCGACCTTGTCGGGAATTCCGCGTTGGCGACAGTAGTCCAGTCTGTCTCCTCAATCTTCCAGCTCTTCTGTGTTTTTTTTTTTTTTTTTTGTTTCAACTCTCGAGATGCGGTGCGACTGACCCGTTCCGCGAAATTCGCACCTCGTAAATCCGTCGATGGCTACGGTCTCTCCCACTACCAGCTGTTTTTACGAGGCCCAGCGGGACGTTATATACGGATCGGCTCACGCGCTCGACTGATTTCACCGATCGATCGTTTGCCGATTTTTCGATTTCCGAGGATATGTTTATACGCGTGATGTCGAGTCGTAAATCTTGACGTTAATGAGTTAGATGTGTTAATTCGAGGATGTATAATGAGAGGAATCGGTTAGTATATGAAAGGTTTCGCGAGATAAAAGTAGGCTGGCGTTAGTTACTACGAGGAATTCGATTAGTTGTATTTTTGTATAGATAAAAATCTGGAGGTGTACATTGGCTGTAACTGTTTGTCAGACTATTTAGCAGCGAGATGAGTTTCGGCCATTTTTCGTTTGACACAAAAGTATAGGGGAATGGCTAATCCATATAGTTAAAGCGTTTGAATATTAATCGAAATTCACTAATTGCGTTGACGAGAATATAGCCAATTTTACCCGATGAGTATAATTCGATTTTCATTTAGGAAAATGAATTCCCGATGGGCTTTTGGAGTCATTCATTTCGACTCCCATTAAATGCGCTCTCGCTGATTAATGTTCGAAAAGAAGAAAATCAGCCGATTGTGCATGAATTCTCTATATTCAAATTCGTATTGTGGGAATTATGGAAAGATCGATATTGCAAAGCGGGAGATTCGTCGGATTGAAAAACATTTTGATGGCAAAAATGCCGATTTATTTTTCGCTTTTTAACGAAGCACATCTCAGAAGTACAAAAAGCTTTCAAGAAAATTCCACTTTTAAACAAACCCTTGTACGTCTATATATCGCTCGCATTTGAAGTATTTCCATCCTAGAAGCAATTGAAGTTTTCCAGAAAACTTTCCCAAATACTCATATTACTTCCGCGCAGTATATATTCAAATACAAAAAAAAAAGCTCCAACGCTCAATCTACAGCTGAAAACGAATATACACCGTTTTTAAAATCACTGCATCCTTGCAAAACAAAACACCGACGAAAACTATCCTTTCAAAAATAACAAAAATTCCAATTCAATCAAAGCTGCGCACATTGCCGATAACAACTCACACGAAAAAATCAAAATCTTTACGCACGCTAACAAAACTAAAACACGAAACTCGTTCTAACAAACATTTATCCTTCGCTTCGAGCAATTTTGTTTATCCCGCGGAGAATCATTGCAACATCGGCTCCTAGGCGAAATGTGTAAACCCAACAAGTGTGTTGCATTCGGGAAGCATATCGATGATCGCGTTACCTCCCAAACGTTCTCTCTTATTCCGAACGCGATTCCGATACACGACGCGAGTCAAATTTAATCCAGAAACTTTTCCGTATATACTCGCCAGTGCCTCGAGCGGAATAAATCGAAGACGCCTTTCTCGTTAACTCAACCGGATACCTTCTGCCCTGTATTTTCAATCCCAAATAAAATCGAGTCTTCTATTATCATTACTATTTCTTTAAAAGAAAAAGAACGAGTAGAAAAGGAAATAACTAACCATCCACTGATTACAATCAGCTCCGCAATTTGCGATTCCCTATAGCGTGAGTAATTTCCAGAGAATCAGCGTGTCAGAAACAAAAGCTCGAGACCACGTCGTCTCGGGATCATTTAAAATCCAGAGAAGCACGACTCCGGAAAAGTATATACGTATACAGGTCTGCGGGGGTAACAAAAATAAGAAAAAGAAGAAAAAGATGGGAACTCGGAAGGCAAAGTACTGCAAAGAGAGCTCGGCTGGCGAGAAATGAAAAATAGGAAAACTTGCTGCGGCTCTAGGAAAAGAACGATGGGCAGGAGAGTCTATGTATATATGCGCAGGTATATACATATATATATATACAGCTGCTGCCCGAGGCCTCGTGTCATGAATGCTAAGGCCTGTGCGCGAGTTATGGGCGTTAGCTCCGTTATATTTTCCGTAGAGCAGAGAGAGAGAGAGAGAGAGGGACGTGCGGAAGGACGTGCCGCGAAGCTGACAAAGAAGTTTGTCCGTCTCTCGATTTGCATCCCCGCAGCACACAGCGTTGACCTGACATGGCGCGGTGTCTTTTGTTTACCGGAAATTTTGAGGGGGATAGATGATTCTCTCTTCTTTCCATTATGTGCGGTCGAGTTTGTGTCGTATATATAGTCAGAGTGATAAATGCCGCGACGTATAGTGCCATTGATAAATCGTTATATTTATACGGAAAAAGAGTCGCAGGTATATAGAAAGTGGGTCAGTTGCGTTCTATTGTTTACTCCAAAATGCAAGCGCGTTGCGACTGTTTAATAAAACGATCGAATGTTTACAGTATATACGTGGAATCGAGTTATTGAATTTCTGTGATACATGTGTGTATATGTATACCGGAGATATCGATGTCGCTTTTGTGTGTTATGGAGAGAGAGCCATAGCCGTTGGCGTCTTCCCTTTTATCGTGAAAACTAATGGGGCATCATGGCTATTGTCGAGGCGAATGCATGAGCGTCGGGCGGCGCGAAAATTGAGCTGAGAGAGAACTCTGTATACGGTCGAGCTTCAATGGCTCCGAGGCAAAAATGGAAAACACTTGGCGCCTTCCGAGTCTGCTGCTATTTTATAAATAACTGGCCGCATTCAATTTGCGCGCACGGCCCACGCGTCGCTTCTTAGATATTCAAGCGGTCGTCAACTTGATCTCGTAATATGATTTCACGAGAATTTTTCGGCTTGAATTTGAATGTTAAAAAATACCGCTGAAAGCTCTCATCCATGATCAGCTCACGTGTTGAAACTCAGCTATACGTGAAAAGGTGTCGCGCGGAAGCTCGTCCAGAATAAAGCACAATAAAGCGACGTCGGATATTCTCCCGCACAAGAAAGCTCGGAAGAAGAGACGAGCTACACTGTATACATTTCCTTAAAGTGCCCGAGGAGAGAAGCACAACTGTCGCGGTAGTTTCTCGGGCCAGTGAGCCGAAATTTTGAACGCTAACTTCCCCCCCCCCCCTCCCTCCCCCCTTACGTCTTGCTTTTTATTTGCACTGTTATTATCTTTGGTCACCTCAAGAAAGGGAAAGAGAAGCTTGCGCGCAATCTCTTATAGGAACGAGAGCTTTGTGCTTTTTACTATCCTTCGCTCTGTTGAGCTTCTTCATTTCGCAGCAATTAATGGCCGCGGCGAGAGAGAGAGAAAGAGGGCTGAAATGAGATTATTTTTTATGGTCTATACACACTGCGCCGCGGTATTAACTTCTTATAGAGCTGATGTACTTTGCGCGTCACGTGGCGGTTGTAAGGGAGAATGCGGTTCTACTACTAAAGCGGTTTAGTCGATGTTTATGTAGATGGCGTGGGTTGGTGTATTAAATTTTTTTAGCGCATTTACTGTAATTAAGGCTGTCTCGTTTTGCGGTAAATAAACGCACTGCTGGATTTTGCGTGTAAAAATTAAACATGGATTAATCGATGTCGTTTTACCGAGAGAAGGAAGTTCTCGTATTCTTTACGCCGGTCTCGCAGTTTGTTAGAGGATAATCGCCAACTATGGCTTTCACAGCCCCATTAGCCGTATGAAAAGACAATGGAACTCGCTGCTGCGCAGTATTGTTAACAAGCCTACCCTATAGCTGCGGTTAAGGAAGTAGTCGGATACCCCTTTAAATCAAATGGCTGACCGTATTTACCACCTCGAAGTGTCTCGTACATCTTATTTCTCTGATTTTACTGTTCCAACGTAATTTTGCAATAATCTTCTGCCAACCGAATAATTAATGAATAAACACACTCCGAAGTATAGGTGAAATAACATAGGTGGACATAAATCTTATTGGTCGCCAATTTCGAAACGGGTAAATTGCCATTAGGAGGAAACGATTCTTTTGGCCGTGTGTACAGGGGGGGGGGGGGCGAAACAACTCTCCTGAAAAATCAATGACACAGATCGGGACATAAATTTTCTTTACGCTATTGTATTTTTGTGTATTGGGCTTGCGCGAATAAAGTATAATTAACCTTTCCAACTCGAGACAGTGATATAAACAGTCGATAAAGCCGTGCAATGCAAACAAAAGAAACCCAGTATAGCCTTTTGTGTCTCGTCCCAATTACGTCCTTCTGAAACACCATTACGCCTATTATACTTTTATAAAATGTATTCACCGCGACGGCAAGCAAAAATCACACACACTTGTTCGGAAGCAAAAACGTCGTAAAGACTCCCTCGACTAGTAGCAGCGAGGAAAAGCCCTCGAAAAACGAGCTCGTAAATTGCGCACGTCAGCCAGCTGCATTAACCGCGCGAGCGTCGAACGCGCATCTCCCCATACTAGCAACGCTCATAATTCCTCGTTGCCGGGCAATTCATAATCTATCGGTCTTCCGTGCGGCCGCGGCTGTAAAATGCCCATAAAGCATAGCGCGACCTGACGTACACGCGGAAGTTACTTTTATGCGTTTTTCGATGTACCTGTCGATGCACTACATGCAATCCGTATATATGCGTACATATAGGCATCGTGAGTAGAGGACAGCAGCAGAAAAAAAAAGTTTTTTTCGATGCGTAGTGCGTTGACCAGATCGTTTTGAGAGAGAGAGAGAGAGAGAGAGAGAGAGAGGACGAACGTGCTTTTCGAGAAGCTCTCGAGAGTTGCTGCATAACGTTCTGTCGTTGGGATTTCACGATGTTTGCATGACAACAGGACAGCGGTTTATGATGGGAGTTTCGAGAGCATATACCCGCTTTTTTTTGGCGAGCTCGATTTGGAGATTTTTATCGAGGTTCTATTCGATGGTTGATTGAATCAGCGTTTTTTGATGCGCAGATTCTTTTTTTTTAATAATAATTGGACAATATCCACCTCAAAACAGACGCAAAGCTCTCGCTAATTAAATTTACATATACGATATCCGTAGTCTCTTTCGATGCGCAGAAACTCACGTGGCACTTTACACAGGCGAACGAACGCGCCTCTCTCGGCCTCCTGTAGAACGACTGTCTCGAGAACGGAGTTGCCTCGGTTGCTACATGCATGAATATTTCGTGCGAGCTTTAGCACAGTAGCCTGGATTTTCCGTTTGTGCAACCCGGCCTAGAACAAATTTCGTATGCATGGAGGGGAAATCGCTGATTGCTTTGCTGATATACCCGCGGGAGTAACTGGATGGCTCTTTAAGCCTACTTTTTTGCGGTTGTATGAGGCTATTTGCGAATGGCTATGCGAGATGATTCGATGCTGGAATATCTGTGTTGTTATGATGGAAAAGTTAATTTTTTTTATTAGTGACACATACATTCAAAATAATTTATGATGTTGATTTGTAATTTTTTTTAAATAGTATCATTTTCTATTACTGGTTTGAGGTTATATGTCGGTACAGGACAGGCCAATTGAGAAATGTTAGTTCCACTTTGTGACGCTGCATGGAGCCTGGTTTTTCTTTCCCTCTACCGAATCCCATAACTAATTTCTACAAATATACCCACAATCCGTTTACATACGCATTGTTTCGTCCAAGTCACCCTCGTTTCTACAAGTTTCTCAAAAATGTTTCGTTTTGTATCTGAAGTAATATCTAAATGTTGTCGTTTTTTAATGTCTTTGTTCTACATGGTACTTTATCTGCATTTGATGATTTGTATCTATATTTTTTATATCATATTTGTGCTATCTTACTATGATCTCGACGATCAAGAAGTGGCTATTATACAATTTTTTATAAGATACATTATGTTATAAATAAGATGTATCTGGGCTATTGAAAGAATATAATGTACTTGATTTACCGTGTTTTAATGTAATGTATAAATTTAAAGAGAACTAATCATCATTCAAGCTATATACGCAATAAAATTAAAAAAAAAATGTCTATCAAACTCAATTGCGCCTTCCGTGTGTACGTCGTTTAGGCAATGTTCTTCTATAAAATGTTAGTTCCATTTCGCGCCGCAGCACGGAGCCCGGTTTTTATTTCCCACTAGCAAAAACCGTCACTAATTCCTACAAATATTATACCCACAATTCTCTTGTGTACGTATTGTCTCGTCCAACTTCTTCTTGTCTCTGCAATTTTCACAGTTAAACAAAATATTGCTCTCCATGTTTTTAGCTCTGCTCTTTTACTATACTATTACATGTCTGGTTTGATTTTTATACTTATGTGTCTTTTTTTTATGTTATTTCGCAGTTGACGGATGAACTTCCGCACGAACTTAAAGAAATTATACGATTTGAATGACGATTTGATAAAAGAAAATAATTGACGCTGCGTTTTGATAATCAAACTAGAAAAAATATCCATCAAACTTAATTGTCACAGCCCACATCACGCTTGTATTAATAAACACCGACGGCTCGTTATAAATTTAGAACATCATTACGATTCAGCGTCACATCGCGGAAGAGAGATATAATGAAGTCGAACGAACGTGCAAAGCTTGCATTTCGCGATAATGATAATACACACACAGTTGTATTATAATTTGTCCCTCCTCTGTGCAACGACGCGTATATGACCCTCCTGTTAACTGTAATCGAAATATCAAATCACTAATCGAAATAACGATATATATCCGAGGAACAACAACAATCGGAATCGTTTATTCGTTATTATGTACTTCGAGGGGAATTCAATTTCGATATCATAAATTATTGTGTACAATATTCAGCCAGCAATTAGAATGATGAAGTGCGTTGCGGCGGTGCGCCAGCAATTCATTATTTCTAACCGTCGGACTGGTAGGGGCTCGCTCTCTCTCTCTCTCTCTCCTCGAATTTCGGGCTATATAAGCGTAATTTCAAAATCGCATTTGCGAGGCTAATTTTGTGCCCGACCGAGCGTAAGTGCGCTGACGCGGGATTTCTCTGTGTTTGCTGACTAGATCTGTTGCTATGTATAATGACTGTTCTTTTACGCTTATCGTATAACACGTCGTATAATGCACTCGATTTTCGAATAAACAGCGGAGACGTTCAAGATTCACTTGGAATCAACTCGAGAGTAGTCGTATATTTCTGAAAAAAAAAACCTCGCGCACCAACTCGAACATCGAAGTGTGAAAATCTATTGCCCCAATTGCCTCGCGTCAGCACTAATGCAGTGCGATGTGTATTGGATCATGTGGAACGGGAGCTTTATGAAAATTGAAGTGCCACGCGCTGCGGCGCCGCGGAATTAAGGTCAACAGGTGCCTTCTCCTGCGTCGAACTTGAAGAATCGTTGATTCAAGCTTATACGTCGATAAATTTCGCTGCACCTATGCATAGGCTACGTAGAATTTTTTTTTTCTTCAATTCAAAAGATTTAAATTCGATGGTTATACCAAGATGATCGAAAAAACACAACTTTCTATAGGCCCGATGTGCATCCCCTAGCACAAAGGGGTCCATCCGGCCCTATTTCGAAAATCCGAAAAATTTTGATTTTCCGAAAATCTTCCTTCTCTCACTTGGATTGAGATTTCGATATAATCGCTCGCTCAATTAATATTAAGAATTTACCTCATGATCGCGAACGAAAAAAAAAAAAAAACGCCGAGACACACGTGTTCCACACATCTAGCGCAGAATCTACCAATCTCGGGAGCATCGGTCACGTGTTATATACATGTATATATAGGTTGGTTCAACGAAGCCGCGAGCGCTAAATTCCCGGGGCGGCGATAAAATCGGCCGAATTTATAGCCAACCCGAGGATAAAGCTCTGCGCGCGTACGATTGCACTTTCTGCGGAGAGAAAGACTATACCGAGCGCGACGAAAACAACCTGCCGTTGGATTATCGAGACTCCGAAATTTATACTCGAGTCTGGAGGCGTTTGCGAAAAGGTCCAGCCTCCTAATCCTGGAAATGTAAGGGAGATCTTTCCCTCGCGGATTTTCTCGGGTTTTCGAATTCGAATTTGAAAAATTTAGTAGTCGCTGAATTTACCCTGGAGGTGTGTGGATTTTATATCGGAGTGAAAAGATTCTTTCATACGCGGTGAAATTCGACGCAAATAGAGAAAAAAAGCTCCGACACAGCAGCACGTCCCGAAAACAACAGTTTATCAACGCTGACACCGCTACAGAATTGCGAGCCCATAGCAACGCCGCATATAACGAACAACAACAGCATCGGGGCACAGAGTATACTATACACAATAGATAAAATTGTCAGACTCGAAAATTGCATTCTCGTGTGCAGTGGCAAAGGATTAAGCTGTTCGCGCAACGGCTCTCAGTAGTCTAACTCGACGCTTGGCCCGACGTTATCCACTTTACGCGCTCGCTCGCCGAATCGAAGTTTCGAATTAAAGCCGACGAGGCTGCGGCTACGAGAGGGAGATGAATGTGGCGTGTGTTTTTCCACCGGCTGATGCGGGTCTGGAATTGATCATTATGTGGTTTAGGTGCTTTTCCATTGAGTTTGAGATAGAAATTGTATATATACCGTCGTTTGTTACCATCGACTTGACTCGATTTTTCCATGCGGAATCAAATTTATACCTCGACCTTTTCCGGTTTACGAGAGATTTCCGGAGGATGAGAGGTGACCCTGATTATCGGGGTAGCCGCGATAAAAGTAAAATATTTCGTCGATGTAACCCCGATTCATCTCCGTCGTGCGAATAAATTGCGCGTTAGCCTTCTTTCCCTCGTCGAAGTATTCGTATTATTATGCAAAATTGATTCTGAGCGCGCTGGACCAAAATTACGCGAAATAAAATAGAATCAGCCTGTATTAGAGGCCGGCTAGACAGCAAGCTGTTGGAGTGTGAAATTAAACTAAATAAACTAATTTAGCGGATGATTTAATCGTCCTCTCTCTCTCTCTCTCTCTCTCTCTCTCTCTCTCTCTCTCTCTCTCTCTCTCTCTCTCTCTCTCTCTCTCCTGCATTTCAATTCGCGCATCGCCGACAAATTCCATTAATCGGAAGCCAAATTGAAAAGAGGATCCTAATTGCAGCACTATACATACATATATATACCTATATGTGTTTCCCCCGCAAGCTCATAGCAAATGCGAGGTACCGCATCGCGCTCGGGCAAAAAAATATTTCCCCGCAATCAAGATGCGCATGCAAACTCGAAAATTTCTCCAGCGATACACGTATACACACAACATAGCTATTCGGTTCGTTCTTCCGGGCCACTTGATCCCAGAGCGTGTGCTTTTCAATTTCCGCGCGCATAACCAACTTCCCTCCACGCGCTCTCTCTCTCTTCCTTTCTCTGCTTTTTTACCATCTCACAACGCACGTCTTTCGAGCGTATAGGAGTATTCCGCGCACGTAGGGGGCGCGAGTTTATCCGGACGAACGCAGCGCCACCTATAGCGCTATACTATGGGATCATCCTCGTCGTTTGGCTTTTTCTTATGTGTATATGTCATAGTGTGCTGGTATAGTTTAAGTTTTGGCTGCGGCTTCGTATTGGAAAGTTTGCTGCTGCTGTCTTTGGAGAAGAGAGAGATGCTTTTTCTTCCTGCGGGCTCGCAATGGCTTTGTCTTCGCGCGGGATTCCAAAGGGTTATGAGTTTTTATTGGAGTTTCGCGAGGAATTTTTTGGGGAGAATTCAGAATAACACGGTTTTTATGCGCTTTCTATTCTGTTCGGCGATAAGAACTTAAATATTTTATGTCGACTTGTTTTTGTTGTTATTATTTTTGTATTGTGTCTGTCGTGTATAAATTAAAAAATCGTGAGATTACGTCAGGACGATAAATTTTCGTATAATCAACGAGGTTTATATAAAAGGCAGTAAACCTGCGAAGGAACAAAAAGCGCAGTGGATGAATCGTCGCAGCAAACAATGCCTGCAACGATAAACCCTTCAGCAATATTTGCCATGTATATATTGCTGACGCGACTGATGGTCTTACGACCGCGTACACATATATAGCTATATAAGTGTAATCAGAATTGCGATTAGCAACGGTTCCCATTTCATAGTTGCGTGATTTGCAATTACAACGACAAATCCCTTGTGTAATGTACGCGCGCGCGCGACGCGTCGCTTAACGGCCATCGCCGGACCGACGAGAAATCGCATCCAATTTCTACGGGAAGCCAACCCTATGTGCTCTTGATAAGCGCGTTAGCGCGAATTGCGATGACGAGCAGTTCTTGCGCCTGTGTTTGTTCGTCGGTTTAATCTTTGTCTTGATAAACAATTGCTTTTTTGCGGCGTTGAGTGTATACGAGAATAACGAAACTATGATGGAAATTGCGAAAACGAGTATAGTACACGTCCTGTGTTCAGGATTTTTAATTTAAAAAATATGAGAAAGAAATGTTTAATTAACAAACGAAGAGCCTATCGACCGACACTAATGACGTGTTCTAATTATGATTTCAGGTGCAGGCTGAAGCAGTGGAGGCAGGATCTTCCACCCACATCAGTAATTATCACTTTTCATAATGAGGCTCGCTCTACTCTCCTGCGAACCGTTGTCAGGTAATTGCTATATATACCACTTCCTAACACCAAACGTTATATGTATCCATTTACACACAGATATCCCACGGCGCGCATTTGACCCAATTTTTTTTTTTTGTTATCCGCATTTGAGGTGTATATAACACAAGCGAGAGAAAAGGCAAATGTTGCGAATAAAAATGCCGTGAGTTTTTTAACCGGCAGTTTTTATCACGCGGAAAAAAAACGCGAATGTACATATATGCGGCACAGGTTCGATTTTCTTTGCCGGAATAACTGCCAAGTCCGTTACACCGATTTATCGCGGACGTATATATCTGGCTGGTCTTTGATACTTTTCGATTTCCCAGCAATATCGTGCGCGGTAGCAGCGGACTACTGGCTTTCAATTATTCGCTCCGCGTATATATTGAGTCGTGTACGGATTTTTCTTTTAAACGTTATGCAGCCGTTTCCGAGCTTTATTCCAGCTTTTACTCTCGTTTGGCAGATTTTTTCTCTTCGAACGAAAAATCCATTTCACAACGCATACATACTTTAAAAAAAAAAATGTCAGAACATTCCCAATACGTGTATAACCGCTCGAAGAAACGAAAGATCGCAGAGAAGTCGAAGTTAGGGTAGAAGCATCGTCGTCACGATCTTGTGGCGAACATCGCGCGCACGTCCTCTCCGGCAACCAAAGGAATTTTCTAATCGCCATTCCTTCGTCCCGAGCGACGCTTCGTGCGCAGCGATGGCATCCAATTTCTGCACGACTACTGCCCCTGCGCTTAGCGCCGCTGCCGACATAAATCGTCGATCATTTTCTCACGCTCCTTGCTGCTGGTAGAGAGCTCTATCCACTGCTGAGCGAAAATGCAAATTAGAGAGGGACGTCTTGGCTTTTAATGCCTGCGATATCCTTTAATGAGTTCTTTTACTGTTTTCCGAGCGTATACGTGACGAGAGTCGCGAGCCTATGGTAAGCTTTCACTTTACGATGCTTGTAGGTGTTTGTTTGTAGTGTTAAAAACATTTTAACAAAGTGGAGCTACGCAGGATTACGCTATAATTATACGAATTTTTCCTACTTCAATATTCATGCGCTTCATTCCCGGAAAATATCGCAAAGTATTTCCCTACTCGAATAAAGTATAGCGAAAAGCCCGAAACGAGTTTACACAGACTAAATATTACCGTCGCGCTCTCGTTTACACGTAAAAGACACTTTGACTTCCTTGAAAGCGACTTCCATCTGCAGGCAACTCATTAACATAGCGCAACTTCGTCTCGTCTGTTTTCAGCGTTCTGAACAGAAGCCCAGAGCACCTAATCAAAGAGATCATCTTGGTGGACGACTTCAGCGACCATCGTAAGTACCAAAAGCTATATGATATATATATACGTCTTCCCTTCACTTTGCGAGATTAATAATTTGTATTCCCTTTCGGACGAGATATACATCTGATAAATCCCTCGAAATTCCGGTATACTCTGAATTAAATGAATTTTGCCAAAAAAAAAAAAACGCAAACTCACCGCGCGCAATATTTAAATCTCCCGCGTTCGCAATTAGCGAGCCGCGCGCGTTAACGATATCATACTCTCTTTATCCGGTGCACCGAAATAAAAGCTCGCGTATATATTTTTCGAAAAATTACCAAGCGCGCGAGCGCGATATCAGCCCGCGGTTTACAGCGTGGCGAGCTTTTCATAGCAAACACGAAAACTTGCATGAAAACCCGCTGCACGCTCACTTGGGATTCATAATCAACGACGCGGATAGCTATGTGCAATTTTTTTTTTTTACGTAAATTGTACAAACAGTCGACAAACCAGAATAATAATAATAATAATAATCCTGTCGAAATTTCATCGCAGCTGAGGATGGCGAGGAACTGTCGAGGATCCACAAAGTGCGAGTGATCAGGAACGAGAAACGCGAGGGTCTGATGAGATCGAGGGTCAGAGGAGCCGATGCAGCGACGGCTAATGTCCTTACCTTCCTCGACTCGCATTGCGAGTGCAACGCCGATTGGCTCGAGCCTTTACTCGAGAGGGTAGCCGAGGACCCAACTAGAGTCGTGTGTCCCGTCATCGATGTCATCAGCATGGATAACTTTCAATATATAGGTGAGACGCTTTATCGATTGATTGATGTCGTTTCGGAGGATTGACAGCTTTGTCGGACTGGTTTTCGTGAATGTTTGGATAATGCAAAACGCGCACGCTGTTAAATATACAGCGAATAATAGATGGATCATTAATGATTAAACTGAATTGAATTAACTCGCGGTAAATCGAATCTGCTTAGTGTATGCAGGATAGAGATGATATAAAATTTATCGATTACATTAATACGTAATTCTAACAGTGGACTGGATATTACCGGAGATTTTCAAGTGAATGAATTATGCATGGATCCGATTGTTCCAGATATAACCGTAGCTACAAATCCATTTTTATTCGAATAATATCAACTAGTATAATAATATCTGCAATGTCCGCTTCAATAATGCATTTAAATATACGTGGATGTATAATAGATGCCGAAACGGCGCTGTATAGCTCACCATCTCCCCAATAAACAGCGGCGCTGTAGTTCACAGCATCCGTCGCTAGGAGGCGTGTCGCCTATCGACCCGTGTAATAAGTATAGGCTGCTGCGCTCTCGCAAGAAAAGTAGCTCTTCGAAGGGGTCAAATAGAGGAGCCGAAGCGGCGAAAAGCATACTTACCTGGCGCAGAGGTTACCGTGATCATGAAGGCGGTTCCTCCAGGGCGAGGCTCTTCCATTGCACTACGGTCGAGCTGACCCTTGCGAATATCCCTAATGTGGATATCTCGGGCGTATAATTTTTGTTAGCCGGGACTGCGTTCGCGCTATCCCGAATAATTAATTCAAACATAAATTACTCATTCAAAAGTGAGTTTTTTTCTCGTTCTCTTCTCTCAAAACTTCTGGGAAGTTGGGGAACTTGTAGATTTTTCATTTTCTTCCTATTTCTCGTGGCGTGTTATATTCATTTGTTTAAAATTGAGTGTGTGCTTTTCACAATTTTACTGGCACAAACAGCCGAGCGTACTTTATAATTAAATTGCAAATTGAAAGCGTGCGCGAAAAATGAACCATCGAGATTTCAATAACTTTCTATAAACTTCGGCAACAATCATTCACAAAGTATCTATCCCGGAATACGACGCTTCGATCTCCCATAACAAAATTCAACTTTCCCTTCCTAATAAAACAATAAATAAATCAGAATTCCTTCGAAAAATCCATCTCTCAGCGAGTAAACCCAATCAGCACAAAAATTACGATCCATATCCTCGGCTCATAAAAAATTCATAATTCCCCGATTGCCCCCGTATCGAATTAGCATCCTCGAATCGTTCGAATTAATTCATCTCATGACATATGAGCAATAATAATGCATGCATAAACATGCAGGTGCTTCGGCGGACTTGAGAGGCGGCTTTGATTGGAGTCTGGTCTTCAAGTGGGAGTATCTCAGCCAGTCCGAACGTCAAGCGCGACAGAAAGATCCAACTCAAGCCATCAGGACACCAATGATCGCCGGAGGGCTCTTCGTTATAAACAAGACCTACTTCGAGAAATTGGGAAAGTACGATACTCAGATGGACGTCTGGGGCGGCGAGAATCTAGGTGAGATTTTCTTCTTTTTCTCTCTCTCTCTCTCTCATTTTTTATGTATTATGGATGGAACGGATCGGAGGAAAATTTATCGGTGCTAGATTGTGCATTTTTATTGGAAATTATGAGAGAGCTACGTGGGAAAAAAAAAAGCTCGTGGAAATTCAAGCCAAAAAGTAGAGACACGCGTCTGCAGAAAAATCTCTGCGCGCACCGACAAGAGCCAACTCCCACAGAGAGCAGAACTTGCTCATCCTGTATATATATAGGTATACGTATATACAAATATGGCTTGGACTCTCTTTCAGAAATCTCGTTCCGAGTGTGGCAGTGCGGCGGCAGCCTGGAAATCATTCCGTGCTCGAGGGTTGGTCACGTATTCCGCAAGCGTCATCCGTATTCCTTCCCCGGTGGAAGCGGAAACGTATTTGCGCGCAATACCCGACGCGCCGCTGAGGTTTGGATGGACGACTACAAACAGTTCTACTACAATGCTGTGCCCCTTGCTCGCAACATTCCCTATGGAAAGTCAGTATACTCGCGCAATATCGATCGCTTTTTTTTCTCATTGAAATTTTTTCTTAAAATTCACAACTTTATGCGCAGTATACAAGACAGAATGGAGTTGAAGCGTAAGCTACACTGCAAGCCGTTTAGTTGGTACCTGAAGCACGTTTATCCGGAATTGATAATCCCAACGAGCGAAGGCGGCCCAGGCGGATCCTTGAAGCAGGGTACCGCTTGTCTCGATAGCATGGGTCATCTTCTTGATGGCAACGTCGGCCTCTATCCCTGTCACGACACGGGTGGCAATCAGGTAACTTTCATCTTACGACTTGCCACACAGCTCATCCCTCGTCGAACGATCTCGTGATTTGAAAAAAAAAAATTTTAATCGCGATAATCCAAAATAAATTATTTTCAGGAATGGGGGATGACAAAGGACGGCTTGATCAAACATCATGACCTCTGCCTAACGCTGCCGGTGTACGCGAAGGGCACCTCGTTATTGATGCAGATTTGCGACGGCAGCGAGAACCAAAAGTGGCGTCACCTCGAAGGTGGCTTAATCCGACACGCGAGGATACCGGTATGCATCGACTCGCGATATCACGCTCAGCGCGGTGTCACCGCTGAGAAGTGTGACTCCAACGCCGAGAGCCAGAGATGGCACCTGTATAACCACAGCCATTAGCCCTGGATGATGGCACTCATAAACGCCACCCTCGCCCACTACTGAGTGTATACACACGTCGCATGTGATATACACGGACATTCTGAGTGCGAACCGACTTACGGACATTTAATATACTATATTATGTAATACCGATGTGTTATGTGTATGTGTGTGTGCGTGTGGCTAATTTTTTTTATCTTTCGTCTGTATACACTTGAGTTTGCGGACTCCTGCGTTAGCTTTATACTTATTACAGTGTGCAGCGTTATTTATTTTTAGGAGAACGGATATGAAATGTAAATAGCTTGCTATTAAACGGAGTACGCAGTCTGTTTCAGATTTTGGTCTCGATTGTGTCGGCGATGATGAGAATTAACATTTTTTTATATACAACGTTTCGTTCTTCGATGTATTACCGAGTGTGTGTTTATCTGTGGCGGCGCTGACAGGGCTCCATCCAAGTGGACCGGAAAAGAAAGAGAGAAAGAGAGCAGTTATTTTCTGTAACTTTATAAAGATGATTAGATTTTTTAAATAGTCAATATATCGACGGACGAAGTATTGAAACCAAAACAATACGTGGATCTAGCTACTCGGTTGGATCGTTGAGAAGATTCTCTTTCACGCTTATACACTGATTATTTGAGAGTTTAATCAATGCATTTTTTGCATTGTCTCATTTTGGAAGAATTTTATTTTTTTTATTTTACTTTATTGCGTTGATTATTGAATAGTGACTTTTACGTTAATTATTATTACGAAGACAAGATTTGTAAATATTTCGTGTCGCTCTATTTTTGCTAGTTGTTTGGTTACAGATCGATCGTGATTATTGTCTTTCGACACAAAGAATCAAAAGCTACTTGAAACTCTTGTGATAATTCATCATCGTAGCAAGGGAAAAAATTACAGTATTCCTTCAGAAGGAACAATTATCACCACAACTAGCCAAAGTAAGGATGAGTGATTATCTTTGAGTATTTTATTTTTCAACATGCTAATCGTACATCAAAGAGCATGACTTCTCGATAGTATTGAGAAACCTTAAGAATATCGATCTCTGTTATAAACAATTCAAACCTCTATACCAGTTACAGGATACTAAAAACGTATTCTTGTATCCAAACGAAATTAAAACACACTTATATCAAATTTAGGGAAAACGAATTTTGATGAAGGCATTAAAAGAGCCAAAACCAAAATGTAAAGACCAGTCTTACTTATAAATGATGAAAAATCCAAGACAGACAACATGACTACTCATAGTTGCTGAATACGCAGCTACAAATGCTCCATAAACGTCATAACTCTTTTGTAAATGGGAATCAACCATTACAATTTCAATTTATCCTTTAGGTGTAATTTTTATAAAAATTATATTTACAAAGTTTTGATACATAACGATGATGTGAAAATGACAAAACGAGTGCTTGGAATTGAAAACTAGCGCAAAAAATATATTAAAATCTATCTCAACAACTTAAATTATTCTAGTTAGAAAACTTTGTTAAAAATAAAATAAATTTTCAACGAATGTTATTTTAAATAAATTACACTTTGAAGTACTTTCAATTTACTTTATAGCAATATAAAACTTTAAAATATTTTTGACAAAGTGTTCCACACTAGAATCATCACTAATGAATCTCGGTTCTATACTTAAAAAATAAGGAATAGTAATTACAGGCTGTAAAATAAAATGTGGTACTAAGATAAATTATGTGCAGCAAAACACTACCATTGTTAAGGAGTAATCATTAATTTTATTTAAGTAAGGTCAAATCGATTAAAATTTTATTGACTTGTAAATAAAATAACTGCAAATAGTTTATAAAACATGAAAAATTACTTTTACAAACTATAACTGCCGTATTCTGTAAGATATTACAATATGTATTTTCATCGGCATTTATTCTTATTTTACAAGGATTCAATCTAGTAAGATAAAACTGAGCTTTGAATGAGATCTAATTATCATTAGCTAGACGTTCTGAATATCTCAATCAATATTCTGATACAGACTTATTTTTGTAAAAAATAATAAAGTATATTGGTTGTGTACAAAAAGGTACAAAGATTTACTGTATTGCTTTCACTTAAATATAAAATTCACAGATAAAATACTATCTCAATTTGAGTCAAATATTTTATGCACTTATTTTAGATATAAGTATTCATTTGGCTCTATGTATTTCAAAATCAAAATACAAAATCAAATTGTAATTTGAAACCGTCTTGATCATGAACCAAATCAAGGAAATGATTACAAAAAAAATGTTTAAATCAGCTTTTTCTTCTTTTCAAGTCCAAAACTTCTCTAAAATATTACTTGTAAATGATATTTTTAAGTAAAATGTAAATTTTTGTATAATAAAATTTAAAAGTGCGAAGGTTTCTTCAAAGTATGATTTTGATTCAAAAAAACAAAAGGACGTTCATTGTCAAAAATAATGATTTTGATAATCATGTAATACACGAAAATAATCGCATAGAAAAAATAATTGATAGTTTTTAAGATTATCTATGCTACACATATGTATATGCGTTGTACTGAACAAATTAAGCATAGGAACATCAAATATAGGAATAGAAAACAAAATTCTATGCAGAATCAAAGTTTTGCCAATTGAGTTACTTACTGTTTTACTATGCTAATTATAATGATTCGTTTTATACATTCTTTAGAGCATGACATTAGTATACATTTTTAAAAAAAGTGTAAATAATAAGTCAAAAATATTAAATAATCGGTTTAAAATATTATAATTTCAAAAAAGCATAAAGATTATCTACAATATTCTAAGAAAATTATTGTTTCACATCCATTATTACTACACAAGAAACATGTGTGAAGCTTGGAGAACAAATTTATTGTTTTCTATGACATGCAGTGAGTGATGCAAATCCTAATTTATAAGTAATTTTCATTATACGAAATACGTTTGATAGGCTTCCAACAATTTCAAAGTTGATTGGTATATCATAGCCTATTATAACCTATGAAAGCGTTAAAGAATGTTTAATTTTCATTTTCATACTATGATTTGCAAATGTATTATAATGACTATATATATAAATGACGTAAGTAAGGAAATGGTATTAAACATTAATTATAAGGTAAAGTTTTTTAATAAAACAAGGATCTTTCCAAAAAACTTTGTACAAATAGTTATTTACTCAAACATTATCAAACTATCAACATTCACGTATTCTTATCTTTCTTTTTCAGTCCCTTTTTAACTTTCTTTTTCAATTCATTTATGTCAATGTCACTTTTTGGTTCACTAACTTTCGCCTTTTTCTCTTCGGGTGGTACAAATGCTTGAGCCCTGCGCTCCTCTCGTTTCTTGGTAGCTTCTTCATGTCTTGCTTCTTGTTCCTTACGTTTCTTGGCCCTCTTCTGTTCTTCCTTGAGGAAGTACTCACCAGTTGCCAATTGTTTATCAATCTTGCTTTCTTGTTGTGGTGGTGGGAAGGGCGTGTATGGTTTCTTTTCCTTCTTATTCTTGGGTTGCTTCCGTTTGCTAACATTTTTGCTGTTGAATTTAGGCAAGAATCTTTCCCAATTTTCGCTTTTCAACTTTGGATCCTTGGCCAATTCCCTCTTGATCATTAATGCTTTAATGTTGTAGATAGGATGAATATTTTTCATAGTGTCCTCTGCAATGCGACGTACTTGTTGCAAACCCTTATAGGGGCCCAATGCAGCTACAGTTTGACCTTGCACTAACACATAACAGTTTGTCAACAATTCAATAGACTTCAACGTACAACCATTTGGTCCAATCAATCTCTGTCGTCTCTTCACAAACTTCTCCTTATTTCGAACGAAGGATGAAATCTTGATAATGTCAGCACCAATATCATCTTGAAGCACTCTGACTGCCTGTTCAAATGGCACTGAACGTGACATCAGTTTTACCATATCACGAGCTTTAATAATAATGTATGGATCCCATGTTTTTCGTGTAGTTTTCACTGTCATGCTACCCTCAATGAGGTCAAGCTCAGCTTTTACATGATGTTCACTTAGGGCTTTCTGCACAAGAGGCCAACATTCCCTCAAATACTTTTCTCTGTACTTGGGAAAAAGTGTGGCAAAAGAACTTTCTTCCAAGAGACGATTTGGGTTGTCTTCTGGCTTGAATTCTGGAATTTTCAGAGACCAGGCATTGTCTACTGGTCCGGTAACTTTCAAATCTCCATCCTCTGAGTCGCTCATTTTTACAAATAGTCAATAAAGATTGCGGAAAAATGCTTCTGAAATCAGAAAAGCAATAAAATTATTGCGATAGTGTAAAATCAATATTATAAACAAATAGTATAAGAGGTTAGAATTCCTAAAACATGGTTATTTTGACTATTTCACATGCAAAATCAAAAGTAACAAATTTTGAAAATATGCTAATTTTACCTGAACTTATTTCATCTTAATTCTGGCATACTATTTGCACAAACTATCTGTTATTATTGAGTTTTTCGTTTTAGAACACGGACAACTCCGGCACAGCACGCACGTGTGTATAAACTTTGACGACTTATTATTGAGCAAAACACTTCCGCTAGATGTCGTGAAAAAGGCGCTAAATTTGAAATCCACATGACGTTTTATTTTTCAATGATAATCCCAACCTAATCCATGAATACCTATCACAGTTCACACGAAACATGGCTCCGAATTGTAATTACTATTAAAAAAGTGTAATGTACTTAAGTTGAATGTATGTACTTATACCAATAAAATAAATGAATAAAGTGAAATTAAAATTGTCTTTAGTTATTCCATATAAAAGTATGAGCTGCCAAAGCAGAAAGCGCAGGCCAAACAAGACAGTTCTAGCATTCTTATGGGAGAATGGAAAAGTGTAAGTAATCAGTATTATAAGCTGTGTCTGCATGCGAAAAACTGCGATGCGTATTCATCGAGAGAAAGCCACGGGAAAACCCTGTTCATCATCACCGACTGACTGACCCTTCCAGAAGAAAAGCCAACCACCACGAAAATTCCAAGAAAAAAAGGGAGAGCAGTCTCTTCGTCTCTTCCTCGAGTTGCAAAAACAGCTGGAGTCCTCTCTCACGCGTGCGGCTATTTTCAACCTCACCTCTCTCTCTCTCTCTCTCTCTCTCTCGCAAGTCGCACTCAACTCTCGCGGGTCTCGGCCCTCGAGTGCGCGCGACCTTCGGTGGACAGAGCGCAGCAAGTAGTATAGTAAAGTATTATACTCGCATATACGGAGGGGGGAATCGTGTGTATATATATATATATATATATATATGTATACGTACACACATAGCTCCGCGTTTGGTGTCGGCGCGTCGCTCTCCAGCTGCGCACGCGAGAGAAGGACGGCGACACGGCGTTAGCCAAACAAAGCCAGTGAAAAAGGAGGACGGAGCGACGACGAGATAGCATAGCTACTCTGCTGCTGCTGTGTGTGCTATTGCGTTTGCGCCGCGCACTTCCACTCGCGAGAGAGGGACACCAAGGACCTCGTCTCATCGATAATATCAATACTTGTGGACGTCGTCGAGCAGAGAGAGAGAGAGAGAGAGAGAGAGAGAGAGAGAGAGAGAGAGAGAGAGAGAGAGAGAGAAGACTCCGTGTGTCTGGCCAGTGGCTACTGATGCTCTGTGTGTGATGTCGTGAACGGCTTCCTGGTGCAGCGACGCCCCGAGAGGAGAGAAGAAAGAGAGAGTCGAGTGTGTGCACTGTGCGGGTCCAAGGCTGCGAGAGAAGAGAAGAGTTGGTAAAAACAGTTGTCGCTGGGCAGTAGAGAGAGAGAGAGAAAGAGACCGTGAACAAAAAAAAAAGGGAAAGAACAAGAGAGAAAGAGAGAGGCGAAGGCCGCTGCTCAAGCGAGCGCTTACATGAAGGAGCAGGACATTCCGGAGTACCTCGAGGGCTGCGGTTTGTCGGCTACGGCCAGCGACAACATGCCCGAGGCATGCGACCTGCTCAGGGAGTCAACCAACAAGGATGCCAGTACTCAGGTAAGAAAGCAGATTCAAGGTTCCTTACGTTGTCCACTATGTTGTTATGTCAAAACGTTTATTTCAAGAGTTTGGTTGCTTTGGGCAAGATGTAGTGTACCAACGATTAATCTGTGGGACCTTGGGCTATGCAGACGAATTCAGATTTCAATTATTGGAGTTGTGCGCTCGATGCAGTGTTTCGGAGCTTATCTTTTTGTGTTGGATATTCAATTAAATCTGTCCAAGCTGCTGTTGGTTACATTAGTTTTAGAATTAAAAGAAGGATCAATAACATCGAGTTGCTTAGGCTTATTTTAAACTGTTAAAATTTTACCTCTGGCAAGCCTATACCTGTATTTTGTTTTATCCAATGTGCCACGGGGTTCTCTTTTTACCAATCCTAACAAAATGGAAATTATAGACCATTGATTGATATGAGGCAAGCGTATTTTTGTAAAGTTTAATCAATTATGAGTTTCCACAATGTTGAGCAAATATCTGAATACTGATAAATTTTCCATAGAGAACAGCTCTCTTTAGCAATGCAATGTATTGATTTATTCAACAAGTATAATTAGCTGGACAAACCACAATTAATGTATTGATTAACGGACTGTATGTGCAACGGTGCACTGACAATTCAACATACTAAAATAATCATTTTGATTATCTCTCTGATCTGATTGATTATCTCTTTTGTTCTTTCTATGATGCATCATGATTCTTTTTGAATAGCAATTAATTTCTATTGTTTTTAACAGGTTAAGGAGCAACCAAAGGAGAAGAAGTTATCCAGCGCCTCCATATCTTCCAGTGACACAAAGAAGACTGTGACAGTTAAACATCCAGAATCCAACAAGCCCAAGCCCACGGCGAAAAAAGGTAAACCTATACAGGCAGACTTGGATGTTGCCAAAGAATTTATAAGATGTAGAGACGAGGGATTCAAGAGGCTCGACCTCAGCAAATCCAGCATCACAAATCTTCCGAACAGTGTGAGGGACCTCACTCATCTAGTCGAGTTTTATCTTTACGGCAACAAGTTGGTTACTCTTCCCCCCGAGATAGGGTGCCTTGCCAATCTAAAGACACTGGCCCTCAGCGAGAACTCACTGACAAGTCTACCAGACACTCTAGAGAATCTGAAACAGTTGAAGGTTCTTGATCTGAGGCACAATAAGCTGAACGAGATTCCAGATGTCGTTTACAAATTGACGTCGTTGACGACGCTCTTCCTGCGCTTCAATCGAGTCAGATACGTCAGCGACAACATACGCAACCTGACGAACCTGACGATGCTGAGTTTGAGAGAAAACAAAATCAAGGAGCTTCCTGCCGGTATTGGCAAACTCATAAATCTCGTGACGTTCGACGTCTCGCACAATCACTTGGAGCACCTACCTGCAGAGATCGGCAATTGTGACCAGCTATCGACCCTTGACCTGCAACACAACGAGCTTCTGGATATTCCAGAAACGATTGGTAACCTCGTGGCCGTTACCAGACTAGGCTTAAGGTACAACCGTCTGTCCAGCATCCCAAAGTCCCTGGCCAACTGCAAGCTCATGGACGAGTTCAGCGTTGAAGGCAATCAGGTCTCGCAGCTGCCCGACGGCCTGCTCTCGAGTCTATCCAACCTCAAGACGATAACACTGTCGAGGAACGCCTTTACGGCCTACCCGTCCGGTGGTCCATCCCAGTTTACTAACGTCTATTCCATTAATCTTGAGCACAATAAGATCGACAAAATACCCTACGGCATCTTCTCCAGAGCCAAGAACCTCACGAAACTCAACATGAAGGAGAACCAGCTGACTGCCTTACCCCTCGACACTGGCACCTGGATCAACATGGTCGAGTTGAACCTGGGCACGAACCAGCTGGTCAAGATCCCGGACGACATTCAGTACCTGCAGAATCTCGAGATTCTAATTTTGTCGAATAACCTGTTAAAACGAATTCCTGCCAGTATAGCCAGCCTGAGTAAGCTGCGAGTGCTTGACCTCGAGGAGAACAGGATCGAGTCACTACCCAACGAGATCGGCTTCCTCAGAGACCTGCAGAAGCTGATCCTCCAGTCGAACCAGGTGACCTCGCTGCCGAGAGCCATAGGTCATTTGACGAACCTCACGCACCTTAGCGTCGGCGAGAACAACCTAAATTATCTGCCCGAGGAGATTGGTACTCTCGAGAACCTCGACTGTCTCTACATCAACGACAACGCGAACCTGCACAATTTGCCGTTCGAGCTGGCGCTCTGCACTCACCTTACTATTATGTCAATTGAGAATTGTCCCCTGTCGCAGATACCGCCAGAGATCGTCGCAGGTGGACCATCCCTCGTCATTCAATTCCTCAAGATGCAGGGCCCATACAGATCTATGTAACAAGATCATGAGCCAGAGACACCTAACAGTCGTAAAAAAAATCTTTGATATTGCGTTAGTTTGTAAAGAGTGGCCAAGAATTTCTAGTTCAACGCGTCACTTCTCTTTTGCTTCGAACCGTTGTACGTAGACGTGTTCCCTCGATGAATTTTCATTGTGAAATTGTGCTAGACTTTATTTTCTTTTTCTCATCAAGCGGGTCTTGACTTGGGAAACGCTAGAATATTTTCATAGATTGTCGAAAAATGAACGTTAATTTTTTTCTAAATAATACGAAAAATTTGGAGCAAATGGACGTTTGGTTTGGAGCAGAAGAGAGTATCCGCATGTTTCCAAATTCTTGATTTTGACGACGCGACAAAAAAAAAACAGATAAAGAAAGTAAACTTGTTGAACTGTATGCTGTGGCGAGACGCGTTGCAGGCCACACACATTGTTTTCGATCGATCGAGCCAGTTTAATACCATTGTAGCGCTATCGATAAAATGGTTAAAGTGCCAGAATTTTATTACTGCAAGTCTTTCAACTATGCAAGTATTGCAACTGACTCTAAAGTTGTGCAATCCATGAGTCACATATACATCCACACATTTTGAATTCGCAAAGTTGTGTAATTAAACTTCATCATTTCTGAAGGCAGATGACCATTTGCTTTCTTATCCACGTGTATCGCAAATTCAAATGAATAAGGTCGCTTTGAAAACGCAACGTTAATATTATTTTAGGATACTTTTGCATTTATATTCATCTTCATATACATGTAAGTCCAATGAAGCTTTCGATTTTATTTTCAGTAGGTACTATACAATTAACTTTAAAATTACGAAGCTATTGTTTCAATTGCAGACCAAGAAGCTACAAAGCATAACTCTATCTCATTATTTTCATCATTTTTAATAAAGGCCAAAAACTAGGCTAAGTATCTGTCGATCACGAAACTTTTGGATATAACGAGTTGTCTGAACTCAGACCGTTATTTTATTATACTTCTATATTTTTTTGCTATTGCACAAATAAAGGGTGCCAAATTTATGTTAAATTAGCCCCGTTGATGACTTATTCAAGAGCTTTGTATCGTTGAATTTTGTTTGATTTCTTCGAATATCCTTTCATCATATGTCTATATACCCAATGTTAAGAATTAGATTCTGCATGCTAAATACTTTCATTTGATGTATATGTTCTATGTTGAATATGTGTGAAGTGATTTAAGAAATGTTGTGTCTTGAATTATGGTTTGCTGACGATTAAGCTGTTCTCCACGACAGCAATTGGGTTTGCAATATTTGTTAATTTTTTTTTATTGATGTTAGACCACAGCTGGTCAGTTGGTTTGCTTACCCTGGTCTTCCTACTTCTCCATTTATTCTTTTTATCTTCTTGTATTCATTTGAAAAAAAAATATGTTCAAAATTTTGAATAGAAAGCAAATAATTTGATCAATTTTATATTTCTTGAAAAGTTTTTGTTTCAAAGAAAGAAACTTTTCTTGTATGCATTAATGTATATCTGGTAAATGTGTCTTTATCAGTGTTTTGATATAATTTCTTATTAGTAAAAATTTTAAACTTATCTTATTGTATTCACATACATACAACTTTAGTGAAGAGCTATAAATAACTGCAAGCATGATTAATTTTGACAGTATAATTTACAATAAAAAATTGTATTAACTAAATGTTTGCGATAATCAGAAATGTATTTTTCACGATGAGTGGCATTTCATACATTTTAGACTTTACATTAATGTGCAACAAATTTTTATTTTTATGAACAAAAACTGTTCATTAAGAAAGAATCGTTCGAAAATCAGTTTTCCCTTTTTATGAATTTTCATTGAATTAAATCAATGAATCCTAACTGCGGTATTTTCTAATACATCAATGGCTGTGTATCGTGAAAATTCTCAAAATTACTTTATTATTCTTGCATATAGTTCTATACATATTGTTAATCTTAGATTTTATTTACTGTTTGCTTGAAAAAATTGTATACGCACAAATGAAAATCGATTTTCCATCCTATCTATAGAATTTTACATGAGAATTTCAAATCTCTGTACATACATAGCTATAATGAAACATTTAAAGTCTTTTTTAAAGACTTCTTCGTTATATTTTCAAGACTCGAAGAAGGAATTGTAGAAAGAAGCTGGATGATGTGCTTTAAGCATGGAAAAAGCTGAAGTATTTGGAAATGAAGGGAGTAATTGAGATGTCGTTTCCTGAATTGTATTATTTTTCATGATGTATGTTATTATGTTGTATCTCTAGGATCTATATGGAAAAAAATTCTCTGACTTCTTATGAATATTTTACAAATTTTCGTAAAGTTTTATAAAAGATAACATATATTTTTATTGAAATTCAAACGTTTTACATTTTTATAAACGAGTTTAGATTTCTGATGATTTGATTATGAGAGATTTATTGCATTTATTCAATTGATCATTAGGGACTATTATTAATCTTTGAAATTCTTCAAGATTTTATCTACAATGATCATTTTATTTAAGATCAGAGATATTTTTTCCCTGCTAAAGTAAGATGTTAAAATTTTAAGCTGAAAGCAACCGTTACCCTCTAGACTGTTTTAGAATATTTAACTTTGTCATGCATGAAGAATATATTTGTGAGCAAATGTTTTTACGATTTTCCTTATACTAAAACGTCTGAAAATACATTAAAAATTCGAAAATAAATTAAAAATTATGTAAGAGTGTACTGATGAAATAAAACTTAAAAATTCAAATCCATGAATTTTTTAGTTGTTAATTTTCACTATAATATAATTCATGTATGAAAAAGTTAATTTTTCCATCATGCACAAAACATTTCTTGTTTTGAATGGATATTTATAATTTTCTGCAGGTCATACGTACAATTTACATAAAATTAGCTGATTTGTAATTTCGATAAGTGTAAAAGAAGTTTTATATTAATGTTAAGATATAGAAAATCTTGTGCGAGTTGTCAAGTCTCAACCAGATGGAAAGAAATATTGTATTGAAGTTTTAAAAAGATTGAATACAGAAAAGTTTGTGCTTTAAGACGTTGTAGAGAGATAATATTTTGTTATAAACTCGCTAATCAATTTTTCTATGCAAGTTTTCATTACAAAAATACACTGCAAGTGATTTTTACTAAAGTAGCAACTCTATAAAGTCTTTGGAATATTTAATGCTAATCAGTTAATATTTGCAGCAAGAGCTTTCGCAACATATAACGTACGACTTTTCAATTTTTTCAAAAGAAATTGGTGAAGCAAGACGCATGTTTAGTTTTGTATAGAAACTTAAAATTTCTAAGTTTTATGAAATTTCTTCATTTTGCAAATGTTTGCAGTTCAATATACAAATACAAATTTTTTTGTAGGAAAAACTGAACTTTTTTCACGGAAATACTGTCCATGTTTGGGCTTATGTACAGAGAACAAAAAATGGTTGGAACAAGTATATAAATAAATAAAAGATCACCTACGTTTCTTCGATAATCCAAGTGTCCATGGCGTGACGAAGGCACTTTAAAATGATGTATGCTAAATAGAATTATATTTTATTATGTTTTTAATTCAACGAACAACAGGTGCAATCCGAGAGATTAAAGATTTTGTATTTTCACTCCATGCAATGAAAACAGCAATGGAGTTATTTTACACAAATGAAAAACAAAGACTTACATCTACTTTTAGTATGTATAGTGTAATATAAGGCAAGTGCAACTTTTTCGCGTATAAATTACCACTGCAGTTAAAATTAGACAACGACAGTAAACTTTGCGCATTGTGTATGCTTATAGTCTCCGTTTTTTAATATTAGTGCTGACGAAATTTTTTTTTTTTTCGATAAGAATCATAAGATTAGACTTTGCTATTCAAACGACATTTTAATTGCTAAGAATAATGTTTGGATAATTCTTATTTTTAAAAATACAACGTAAATTTGAAATTATATTGACTAAATTGTGTACAAGTAGTATTAAATAATTGTCAGCACAATTTTTAACAAATGTGCATAAGTTACCCCAGTTGGTTGACATTTAAGGATTCACGACCGTATAATTTGCTTCATTAGTGATTTGACAGAGTAACGAAGTTGTAATTGATCAATGTAATCTTTCATGTACCTCAGGGCAGAAAACCCGCGACAAAAGTTCTTGTTGGTTGAAATCTTAAGTAAGAAAATGACAAAGTATACAAAAAATAATAATAATAGCAGAAATATACTTTATCTACGCTACCGCGTGTATGTACAAATGTGCATTTGTTACACTCAACGTGATTTCGTATCAACAAAAAGATGCAGCGTTTGCTTTCTACAAGAAAGTTTTCAAATAAGCTACAAAGAGTGCAATTCATTATTGTAAACTGTTAAACAGTCTTTATTAAGAAAAGTGAAAAAACCGTGCCGTAAAAACGACAAATTTAATTGATACACAATAAGAAAAAAAAAACAAATAAAAGATTGATAGCACATTATTCTCATATTGTGAAACTTGTTGAATAATAGCCTGAAGGGCGCAATATTGTGTGTATTATTCACAAAATGTAATATTATAATTCAATCACTGTAATTCAATGTATATTATATGATGACGACATAGATAACTGTATGATAATATTTCTAAATATACGTATGTATTATAAAATTATGTTTACTCATTCGCAGACTACCTTTTATAGTGTACACATGGTTGAATAGTTAACGCTTTTTCTTTTGCGTGATGGTACTTTTCTCTTTGAAAACAAATTTCTTCTTATTTGGTTCATTCTGAAAATGAAAAATTGACTTTACGTTAGAAGTTCAACAATGCCAATTAGGCAAAAATAAAATTATGCTCACAGTTTCAACTGCAGTAGTGCTCGCTGCAAAGTGCAGCTGGTATGTATTATCGATTTCAGTGTGATTCTCGATATCACTCATAAAATCACTAGCTTTGACGAAATGCGATCCAGTACTTGACGTTTTGGCTTTCGGTTGTGGAGGCAATCTCCGTTTGAATTTACTATTATTCGCCTTCAGTTCAGCTTCTCGCGGTTTGGAAGTACAGGATTTAATTCTTTCGGAGCAAGTGATCGACGCAGGACTTAATCGTGACGAGTTATTATCTTCGGGTAGCATGTCGTCGTTGAAAAAGTCATAATTATAACTAGATTTTGCTCTGTTTAGTTCTTTCAAATTAACAATCCGCTCTTTGCATTCGTCTATTTCTTTTCGCAACCTAAAAAGCAGATAGTCCACATTTTCCAATATTTTTATTCGCTTAAAACAGGTAAGTATATATAACAACGATTAAATTTCTACCTTTGCATTTCTGGAGTTCCGTCTTCGGCTTCGCGAAGTTCCCTTTTAAGTCTTATCATATCTTCTTTTAATCCGTAGCTCCTTTGTACTTCCAAGTCTGCTTTGAGATCTTCTATCTCAAGTAATAAGAGTCGAGTTTCTGTGCGATCTTCCATTGCTAATATAGAAGTACATACAACATAGGTTTGTGTATTAATTCTAAAGAATGTGAACAAACCGAATTCTAAAGAATACTTACTTTCTGGTTTTTCGACGCCTTTTCCTTCGCAATCGCAATCGAACGAAAAATCCCATGGGACATCAGGATAATTGTTCACAATCGTTTCAAAGTCGTGTTTTCTCGAAAAATCCCAAACTTTATCGCACATTTTACTCTCGAGGCTCCAAACTTTATCGTGAAGTTTGTCCTGCGCAAATAAGTATGAAAAGTTATCGTGTATACATACCTACTATACGTATATTATAATACAATTAAATTATGCTGTTTTCTCACCAACTCATAATTTTCTGCTTTCAGTAATGTTTTCTTTTCCTGAATTTTCAACTCGTTAGTTTGCAACAAATCTTTAAGAACTTTGAGTTTTACGCATTTTTGCGTGAGTTCGTGCCAGCGAACGGAATTGTTCATTATATCGGTAGAATCCAGTATATTTTTTTGATTACGTATTATTACTTTCGTCTCGAACGAAATACTAAGTATATGGAGTATACTGCAGCGAAAAAAAAAGCATAACTTTGTTATATTGGGTATACAAGGTTTCGAACGAATTGACGCTCAAAAAACAACGTTTTTCTCTATGGTCGTTATTGGTCGGTCTGAATGTCTGATGTACCCTACAGGCCCTACACACTACAGTAGCAGTTGGCAGCATTTTCCTTTCGACCATTGTTGCCACACTTGCGCGCTGTATATATACAATGTACACAAATTCGCCACCGCAACGCCATCGCTTGTAGCTTGCCATTGCCAATGGGATGCAACCCATTTCGAGGTTATGTTTTGAATTTATTTGACAATTGACAATAAGTATATTGACATCTAAATACAATGAGTACCACAAAAGTGATTTCCAAATTTGGAAAAAAAAGGTGAATTCAAATTGATTTTCTTTTCACTAAGAATTAAGTATTTATCATATGCGTGATAAAATTCATTATTCTTAGCAATACTAATCTCTATTTTCTGTATTTCAGTGCCAATCCATATCCTTTGGAGAAAGTTCGCTGCCAAAAATGTCTAGAAATGGGTCATTGGAGTTATGAGTGCAAGGGAAAAAGGAAATATCTTCATCGCAATTCTCGCACTGTTCAACTGAAAAAAGCTTTGGAAAAAAAGCCAGAAGATAGGTAAAAATCTTGTATTTTAAAAATTGTATCAATTCTACCCTTATATTGATGCCTGCTGAGCAAAAGCAATAGATACAAATTTACTTTATATTTCAGGGTAAACAATGAAGCCAATAATACAGAAGAGCCAACGAACAAAAAATCCAAGGCTAAGGACAGTGCAAGCAGCGACAGTGACAGTGATAGCAGTAGCAGTAGCAGCGACACCAGTTGCAGCAGCACCAGCAGTAGCAGCAGTAGCAGCAGCAGCAGCAGCAGCAGTTCCTCAGACAGTGAGTCCGATTCAAGTGACTCGAATAGCTCTAACAGCAGTAGCTCTAGCAGTAGTAGTGCTGCAAGTAAAAAGAAGACAAATAAAAAAAAGAAATCCAGCTCTAACAAGAAGAAGAAATGATAGCTCTGAGAAGAATTGTAACTTTTTTAATGCTTCAATTTTGAATTCATATCTTTTTTAATTTAAAAATTTAAATCTAAATCATTGTTAACAACACTATTTAATGATTGCATAAAAAAAAGTATGTAAATACACATAGTTGGCTCTAATCAGCTGAGAACAAGACTGTAATTCAGATGTCTGAATTATGTGTACTAATTGACATATTTTAAGGTATTTTTAGTGATTCAAAGCAATGGTTTAATTTACTTCAACAAGACACTGGGTAAAAAAATGGTCAATACTACACTGAAATATATACAAATATTCTTAAATTTAATTGTACTTTTATTCAACCAATGTTGCTTTGATATTTTTAAAGTAACTTTTTCATTGTAAAACATTTAAAAAAGTGAATTATAAACCTTATAAATTAAAATATTAATATTAATACACATAATCTATTATTGTGTTAGCTAAATTCGTCAAACAAGGGATGAAATAATAGGTATTTCAGTACACATAATCGATATATTTTTATAAAAATATTGCAATATCTTTTTACAACAAGTATATTCATATCTAAAATTAATAATGATATTTTAAAGAATTGTACAGCTAAAACAGTGCATTACAGATTTATAGTTTTGAAGTTAAAAACGATCGTTAAAATGATTATTATTATATCTTAATGTACAGATTTATAGTTTGAAATGAAGATCATACAAAAAAAAAGTATTAACTAAAGTAAAACAGCGAGTACAATAACTTAAATTCTAATCCTCATCCACAGCTGGCAAAGTTTGGATGATCATTTTTCGTTTTGCATCATAAGTGAAATCATTGGATCTAAATATGTTGCTCTTATAAAATTGTGTGAGATTGTAAACTTTGAATTGCTTAGCCTGTAATTAAATATAAAATAGTTGTTAATAAAACTAATTTAAAAAATATTCATACGTATAAATTTCCGTAATGATTGGCATACCCTTTCCAATAAATCTTTTTCAGGGATCTCGACCGAAGTTATGTGATGCTTGCTTGAAGCTTTTTTGAATGCCAGTGCATCTAATGTAAGTTGGCGAAGTGCAAAGTACAGCAATTCGTTATAATTTTTCTCGAACGTCAAATATTTCTGGAATGCCTGTAATGAAATGAAAAATGATGTCTTTCTGAAGGAATTTAAAAACAATATTTAATAGATTAATAAAGCCTTACACGTCGCATTTCTTTCATAACGGAATACTTTTGCGTGTCAACAAAGCTCTCAAGTTCCATTCGAATCGCAAGATTTATGTCTTCTTCTCTTACATATTCCCGAAGATGCATTTTTGCATTCGCTTCCGACATACGAATAATACTTTCAATGTGTCGAACTGTGATTGGAAGACTTCCAGTTGCCTATAAAAATGCATACTTTTGATTACTCATTTTCTCCTTCAATATCATTATCTTTATAAATATTCTAATTTTTGATACATACCAGACTCTCTTGCCTTAATTTACTGTATAGCTTTGCTATTTTATCCTGATCTACATTGCTCAATTTCGGATGAACATTTTGTTTGGCATATACAATATATTTCTTCAAAACATCTTGATCTATTGGTTCGAATTCATCGGGATCTTTCTCTGCTGTATTTTCTAATTGTGAGGGCACAATTCTTTCTGAATTTGTTGGATGGTGTCTGATATGTGAATTTACAACAAAGTTAGCCAAATGTCTGTCTCGCATGGGATCTACTTCATCTTTAACAATACATAAAATATCGAATCGAGATAAAATTGGCTCTGACAAGTCAACCTGAAATCAAACGGTTTTATTTTAGACAAAACGAACAGTTTTGGCAAATATGTTTTAAGTGTAGAGATCTTACATTTTCTGAAAATGTCATACTAGGATCATATCTTCCACCAATTGGATTGGATGCAGCAATGACTGCACATCTTGCGTTAAGCGATGTGACAATTCCTGCTTTGGAAATCGAAATACTCTGCTGTTCCATGGCTTCGTGAATTGACGTCCTATCTTGATCATTCATCTTATCAAACTCGTCAATGAGACATATACCGGTATCAGCAAGCACTAAAGCACCAGCTTCCAAGGTCCACTCTTGGGTCATGGGTGACCTTCTAACATAGGCGGTCAAACCAACGGCTGACGCACCTTGACCTGTTGTGAAAATTGCTCTTGGACAAATTTTTTCAGTATATTTGAGGAACTGCGATTTAGCTGTTCCAGGGTCTCCGCAAATCAGAATGTTTATATCACCTCTTATTCTATGCTTCATACCTGCAATGAACAAGAAACGATTGTTTATCGAAATTTTTGCTTGATTTATAATATTGTGAAAAAAATCTTACCAGGATTCTTAGCGACTCCACCAAATATTGAAAGAGCTAACGCTCTTTTGATAAACTTGTGTCCATAAATAGAAGGAGCAATACTTGCTACAATACGATTTGCTATATGTGGATCTTTGCTTAATTTCAAAATGTTGTTAACGTCTTCCTCTGTTAGAGAATCTACGATCTCTTTGGAGTCTTTGACATGCAAATGATTGGCCAGAAGAACTGTTGAAAATACTGGGAATCCCTATGAAAAAAATCATTGTACATGATGGATAAATAATAAGAACTAACAATAAGTTTCTTGCAGCTACTTGTTTGATGGCAAATTGATATATCTACCTCTTCTGTATTTAACGATCCGTCATAATTGTTGGTATAAATGGCAGTTAAATCTACTTCGTCTCCAGGTTTACAACGATCAACAAGATCCGATAAGAGAATGCAATCTTTGCTACGGGGTATTCTACCAGCAGGAATTCTTCCTGGTGATTCTTGGATCGTAATTTTTTGGTAATTTCGATAAATAGTTTTCTCCATATTGATCTGTTGACAAAAATTACAAATAAGATAAAAGTAAAATTTCTAAATAGAACAAAATAATAAAGTTCATAATATTACCATGAATGGTCCAAGGCTTTGACACTCAGGACATCTATTTGGTTTGATTTCTTGGTTCTGTGTCTGAGTGTATGGCCCTAATGTGTATCCACATTTGCTACAATCGTATTTAACAATAGATAGCTGTGGCAAGACTCCTGTGGCTGCAGTTATAACTCCTAATGTTCTTACTAATTGGTTCAAATGAAGTTTCCTAAAATTGTTGAAGAATAGATAAATAATCTTGTCAGACGAATAGTATATATAATAAAATAATTAAAATTTCTTAAAATATTACCTGAAAGTACGCAATTCTTCAATGAGTGGTAGTTCTGATATTCTTACATGAATCTCTTCAGTAACTCTACTATAACTTGGAAAAATGGTCAAAACAAAATTTTTAGCAACTTCATCAAATATTTCCAACATTTGGGATGGAGCCTCTGGTAGGAAATATGCAAGCACATGCTCTTTACTTGCCAGAAGTGGAAATTCGACTATAAAGCTAGCCTGCAAAAGAAATCATTGTATAAGCATATTTTTGTTTCAAACAACTCAAACATAAGATTCATTTTGAAAATAAATTTTACCTGATTATTTTCACACATGTGTCGAATACGGTCTTTGTATATGTATTGTCCCTTAGAATCTGTATAGGTCCTTAGAAAGCTTTTAAACCTGTTTGCAATTTCATTTCTAGGAGCAAGCATACAGACCCATTCTCTAATGCTATGACCCTTGGTATCTTCTAAATTTTCAATAGATTCAATCATCTGATGTGAAATAATTGAAAAGTTAATAAATTTTATAAGCATTATGATTTGATTTTAATTATTAAAACATACTTCAGTGTCTTCAATTTCTCCAGTTGCAGCCTTTTCAGCCATGCGACGCTTTCGTGTTGTAGCTTCATCATCACTGTCATCTAGAAAAAAGCGTGCATCATATTATAATGTTAATTTTTCAAATTTCTTGCGCTTTGCAAGTAAATGACTCATTTTTTAAAAACCCACCATAAAGAAGATCCCTGTCATCTCGTATACCAGCAGCTCTATCTCTCTTTCGCATAGATGCTTCAGCTGCTGCACGCTCTCCCTGTGACAGCTCTGAATAATCCTCATCATCCACCATATTAGGATCGTATCTGTCAAGAGCTGACATGGGTCGATAATCACTGAAATGACAAGCGAAGACATTTATAAACATGAAATATCAGTAGTACATTTTGATTTATTATAGCATAACAAAAATAACGTACGCCTCCATGTTATCCCCGAACAACTCCTCTCCATCCTCCTCCTCTTCAACAACATCGCTCTCATTACCAATTAATCTAGACTCATCTTCAAATGGTTCATCAAAGTCTGGAGCAGGCGATGTCATAGCATCGTGCCTGTCACTAGGCGCAGGCGAGCTTGGTCGACTCTAAAAATAAATACATATTATACGATATTATCATTGTGCACTTACTTTTGCAGCGTCAACAAAAACGATAGCTGTGTGTGAAGGATATGCTTACCATCTTCGTATTCTGGACTAATGCAACGAAATCGAGCAACTAGATAAACTACAAAACACTCAGAATTCACAGCAAAGACTGAATACAAATCTAAACGATCACACAAATCTTCAAATGCCCAGAAACGTAACAACAATCCAGCCAGCTAAGGAACAAAGCCAGTGATCTAAGACCGGCGGTAAACACGCGTGCCGTCTCACCAAATCGCGCGGGAATTCGTGAAATAGATTCCACAGGTCTTTTCGTAAAAGCATCAGATTTTGCGCAACGTGTGGAATAAGGCAGGTATCGCAATGGGGGAATAATTCACTTGAAAAGTTTAGTGTGAAACGAATGCATGTGCACTACATTATAGTCTGAAGTTGCAAAATAAATTTAGATGAAAAATCATAATTAAATGATTTTAATTTCAACGTAACAAACTGAAATAATAATACTACATCATATCTAATAACGTGAACTGCATAAGGTTCAACAATTCCAGTCTTTCAAGAGATCGCAATTCCAGTATTATTTTAACAAGCTCTCGCGAAACTGTCAAAAATTAAAAAAAAAAACAGCTTTTTTTATATAAAAACTATAACTCAAATCGTTTGCCTTTGCGAACACATCGCTCGTGACGTCACGTTTATAGTTTAGGTTAGTTCCGCAACAGTCAGCCAATAGGGCGAGCCAATCGGCGTGCCCCCATGGAATTCAAAAGATAAACGTTAGTACGATCGCAAACAGCAAGAGGACAACGCGAGCGGTGACTGTGCCCATCATCACTCTTGAGTCTTGTCTCCCCCATAGGATCTAGGACCCCATCCAGGATCACGCGGATGCCACATCAGACAGCTACAGACGACGACGAGGTTGCAGCGGTCGAGTTTTAGGATTTGCTTCACATCATCCAAGGACGAGAGGAGCTGCGAAAATGGATTCAGTCAGGTGAGTCTCTCAACGCTGCGAGCCGGCCAAGCTGCGGGTTCGCTTGTCAACCGTCACGCCGAAGAGAGGGTTTTCGAGGATTATGGGAGTGCTTGGATAATGCACGCTTGGCTTGGCTTTGTTTTGAGGAGGAACCGTTGCATTGATCGGAGGATGATTATTGATTCTGAGACTCGAGGTCGATGCGACTACTTACGAGAATTTCGGGTATGATGACTAAAGAAAAGGCCCTCGGCGGTGGAACAGGTGTCGCCAAAATGCGAAGTGTTTTGCGATCGATAAAAAGGGCCTTGCCCAATGTGTACTGGGTGAGAACGTGTCATGGCTTGCGTTCTTTCGATGATTTTTATCGAGTTTTCGATGCAGTTGTAAAACTGAAGTTTGCGTAGCGCGTGGTTTTACGATTGTTTATGATGATTACACTGTCAGAGCTGAATGAAGCCAAATTGAACGCAAACGTGGAGTAACCGACGCGATGCACGGATTTGTTGAATGAGTCATTTTTACTGGCTGCTGTTGTATTTATTTATGATGTGAATGTAAATAATTTTTTTTTCTTAAAATTTATTGTATGTATGTACATACATCATATCAACTGTAGAAGCTTAATGCAGTTATTGGATATTTTAAGCAAGGTTATTCATATAATTTACAGGGCATCCACTATTGAACGGGCGAAGGAAATATGCGAGAAAGACATAGGGGAGCTCTTCAATATATGGGAGGAAACAGGTATCAAACCAGAGGTATTAAATGCGTATTCTGATACAGTTCTGAATCACCTTCTTGTAAGTTTAAACATTGAAGAAATTTCGCTAATAATTATTTATTTATGCATCGTGATCAAATTATTGCTTTTGTAATGCAGGGCTTAATGAAGGAAATGGTGAATGAGTCTGTGCAAAAGAAAATGAATCTTGTAAAAAGTGTCAAAACCATGGCACAAGCTGCAAGAAAAATATCAAAAGTATGATTATCATTTTCTTTTATTAGTTTTATTTATGGTAGCTTATACTCAATATTAATTTATCTTTCATTTTTTGAAAAATAGGAATTGGGTACCAACTTTGTGGCAGACAGTTATGATGATTTGCCATTAATGGAGTTGGAGATCAAGTTAAGGCAAGAGGTCGAGAAACTCCAGCAACAAAAAGAAAAACGGTTGGAACTTGTTCAAGAGCTGACGGACATGGTAAATTAATTATTTTACTTCATTTACAAATATATATAATCGAGGTATTATTATTAAATGAAAAATATGATTTGTTGTTTGACTTTTCCAGGAAGCAGAAATCTGTAAAAAACTGGGAAACAAACCTGTTGGATTTAAATCTAAACTTCCTACAGAAGAAGAGATCAATGAATTTAAAAGTTACATAAAGATACAAAATAACGAAATAGTAAGTTTTATCATTAAATTAATCAAATGCTACAATATTGGATTTCATGTATATGTTATTTATTCAATCTCTCTTTTTCAGGTTGAACGTGTAAAGTTGTTTGATAATACTAGAACGTTGGTTCTTGAAATGATGGAAGAACTCGGCATCAGTCCAGCATTAGATTTTGAAATGATGGTCTGTCGTGATCATGGTAACTTTATTTATTCACAGAATAACATGTCTAAATTAAAAGAAATGAAAGAGAGGTTAACAAATCAAGTTGAACACGCAAAATCTCAAGCTCAAGATAAAAGAGAATCATTGATTGCATTGTGGGATTATTTAGATGAACCTTTAGAAGTCCGTAAAACTTTTCTTGATACTCACTCTGGTTATAGTTTGGCTACAATAAATGCTGTAAGTATAATAATGCTTATAAGTACAGAATAATTTCTTTTTTCATGATTACATCTAAAGTATTTTTATTTATTTTCTAGCTAAATGTTGAAATAAAGAGGTGTAAAGAGAAAAGAAGTGAAAACATTGCAAATTATGTTAACAAAATGCGCGCCGAAATTGAATCTTTATGGAAATTATGCAAATATGGTGAACTTCAGAAGAAAGCATTCACAGCTATGAAATGTCAAACTTATACAGAAGATTTATTAACATTGCATGAAATGGAAGCAGATAATTTACGTGGATATTATAATGCAAACAGGTAAATAAAGTTTTATTTTATGAAATAAAATAAAAAAATTTGCATGCATTAAAAATTTTGTTTTTACAGAAAACTCTTTGAGCTTTTACACGAATGGGAAGTCCAATTCGAAAAATTGAAAGAACTAGATCAAAGAGCTAATGACCCAGATAGGTACCACAATAGAGGAGGCCAGTTGTTGGCGGAAGAAAAGGAAAGAAAAGCTGCCGAAAAGGTTTGACATTTATATCACATGATTTATCAAATGTCCATAGAAAATGCTCTAATTATCGCTTCTAACATTTTCATTAGAAACTGCCAAAATTAGAAAGTCAGCTGCATGCTTTGGTTGATGAATATGAAAGTATCCATAAATCGGATTTCTTAGTTCATGGATTCACTTTGAGAGAGTTTATGGATAACGCTCGAGAAAAATATGAAGTAGAAAAGGAAAACTTGAAATTAGCAAGGGTACGTAAATTATGGTTTGACTTTTTTTCTCATATAAATTTAAAGTATGCTTTTATTTAAAAAATGAATTCACATTGTAGAAACAAGCTAAAGACAGGTCCGCCAAAAAGACGCCACTTAGCACATCAAAACGTACACCTTGTGCTAGCATGCTTCGAATTACACCTGCAAGTAATCGATTGCGTACGCCAGGAACGAACATGTCGAGAGTCACTCCAGCGGCTAAAAGGAAACTGCCCTATGATAAGTCACCCAACACAACAGAAAATAAAAAACGAGCAGTTGGTACTGCTGAAAAACATAAGGTCATTAGTTCAAAAGTCAGAAGAAGCGGCAGGGTAAAAATATTTTATTGTTAAGTTTAAAATTTTGATAACTCATATCAATTTTATTAACGAAATCCCTTTTTGACAGAAACCAAGTATGGGAAAACTGAAGCGAAAGTCGCGAAACGACACGTCTCTTTCGGTTTCTTCATATGGAAACTTTCAAGAACATCTGGATAACCGAGACGAATTACGTAGTTCTGTTTTACCAGACGAAGTACTTAAAAGGGCAGGCGGTAAAACGCCTATGAAGACGCCAATCAAGCCTGTTAGGCGAAAGATAATAGCGAATAGTACACCCGCCAACGCTGTGAATTCGACGCGTACGTTAAGGGGAACACCGCGAAGTCCTAGATTGCTACATACACCACGATTGATTCCGATCAAAAGCTTATCTCCTACTGAATTTTAGTTGACAACGTAGCTTGTTAAAGAAAAATATTGTTATAATGCATTTTTCGCAATCCTGACTGACGTTTGACAAAATTTTGTTTGCTTATCTCGCTTGGCTGCACATTGAAAGTTGTATTCCGACAAGACGTTATTTTTCATGCATTTTTTATGTGATGACTGCAATTTAAAGAAATCGATAGCCTAAATAGCTATTTTTTTTATACGAATAACGTATTTTTGCTGCTGGAACAGTTTTATGCATCATTTACGTTCGTTACAAATGAAAGGTTTTTATGGGCATGTAACGATTGGACTATGATTTTTTTTTTATATATACGACGAAAGAACATTTTTCTATTGATTTTTGCAAATGCATATTATTGACGATATTTATCATTTGTATTTGTATGCTAAGTATTGTGTGAAGCGGGAGTTTGATAGCTTGCCTTAGGTTGTTGTAAAATGTCTCTGTAAATAGTAAAAATTATTTTTATTAGAGGTGATACTAGGCAAGAGCTTCTAAGTTAAATTTATAACTAACGTATATAAACTCTGATTAATCTTAGATTTAATTTTGGCATAACACTTAACTATATGCATAGTAAGCACACAGAATGATGCGGAATTTAATAGCATATTCTGTATATATTGCAATAAAAATAATGAGTATGTTACTTTAAATCATCACACAGATTCATTCACCATATTAAAATATTTTTTTTTTATCAGAATTACGCATCTTGTATAATATGAATATTAAAAAGAAATTGTATTTGAAAACTTCATAATTTTTGCATCTCATATCTAAAAAAAGATAGTGCCGGCAACAAGTTATTTTTCAAATCCATGTAACACACAGGGTCGTGGGTATTAGTAATCTAACGTTAGTATTATTGATTGCGTAAGCCTATGAAGTTTTTAATCTGAATTGTAAAATCGAATATTTTATAATTTGTTCTCACGTTATAAAATGAAAAAGTAAAAAAAAAATGAATAAATGCAATTTTGCTGAACAAAATTCGTGTTAGAAACGATACCTCTCTTCCCTAAATTTTAAGACTATGCGATATTGAGTTTATTGGTTTTTACGCAACTCACAAAGCACGCAATTTCAAAGAATCTTATAAAGTTATATAGGTATACTTATGTCATACTCGGAAGACGCACGTGCGCCGTAACCTCGTGCACCTACATAACCGCTCAGTTTGTTTGTATCAGGATCGTAGGAAATTTCTGAAGTTTGCAATCAATTAAAATTCATATATTGACAACAACAAGGCACACGAATAAATTACAGAGTATTATATATTCTTTATTCAAAATGTTTACAACAATGAGTACGAAATATCCATTCTTCAACAATATACATTGATATCAACAAATCAATCTTTCATTTTTTTTCAGTCGCCTCTAATCTTCAAACTCGCGTCTCCCATCAGTCCGTCGAATCATCGATTCCAGATAAGCATCTCTACACCTGCAAAAGAAATAATCTAATCAATAGATCAACAAAAACAACTCGTCTCGTCGCCTCTCGCTGAAAGCAAGCTTCAACGTACATAATTTCGGCCGGCCGACATCCACCTGTCCACACCTATATCTATATATATCTATACAGAAGCGACGCGACGAGACGACGACGACAGGTGAGTGGTCGAGTGCAAAGGTGTAGCAGGCGAATGGGAACGATCATCGATCGAGTAGGTGTGGCGTAGCCAGGTAGACACTGGCTCCACCCACCTGCGGTCACAGCGCTTTATAACTACCTTTGTTCGAGCCCACCTACACACTCGGCGTCGCTACGCTGCACATGACGGTGCGAGTCTTTATCTTGTCTCCCTTCCACTTGAGGAAATATTGTATTGGTGGGTCGAGGCTCTAAAATGGACGCAGGCAGGACGTAAAAGAGTAAATTTTTGATTCGTTTGTTTGATGACAATTTAATTTTTAAACGGTTGTAACCGATACGATGCAATTTATTAATTAAATGAAAACAAGCCAAACTAAAAAAAAAACAAAAATTACGGATTAGGTACAGCTCGTCACTGATGGCCGACAATACACGCGCGAACGGCATAATAGAACTTTCTACTCTGATCCGAAGTACAACCCTCCCATATCTTACTTCCTAATATCTTATATAATCCCGTGGATCCGGGTAGATTGTATACCTTTGCTAGAGCAAATGGGAGAAGCAGCAAAAGTGAATTGGATGAGGGGGGATTCTGATGGATGCGCGTGTGACGCGTCTGTTTACGTAAATAATTTTCTTCGTGTCTTATCGCATTATTGTTATTTTGTTTTGCAACAGTAAGCTATTTCATTCTAGAAAAAATTAAAGTAAAACAAAATATATCACAAGAATCAGCCACGTGGCGCCGGTATTTATTATACAGTCGAATTAATTGGCAAGAGTTCCTTCCTCTCCTCGTAAATGAGAAAAGTCCCGTCCATATTTTCCGGAGCCACACACGCGTATGGATCATCCCCAGGCACACGCACATTCAGCGTGTTTATATCGTCCGAGTGACGCACTCGAGCCGCCTATACTTATACAAGCCAGCAGAAGAAAAAGACATAAATATAGAGTCAGCCGACGGAAACAAAGGTACAGCCCGACGTATAAAATCGCGTGTATCGCTGCCCTCGATCGGCTCGTATACAGCCGATTTACGGCTGATAATTGTACACACACACGCACACACACACACACATACATATATATATACGACGGATAATGCAGAGCACTTTGGCGGAAACGACTGTATATGTATAAATGGGGAGAAGGAAAAGTGCCGACTTTTCCTCTTTTCCTTGGCTATACATAAACCGAGGGGCTGAGATGCGCGCCAGTTGTCCCATCATCCGGGAAATCTTCATCTACTTTCGTACGAGGCATCACCTACTTGTGTACGCCATTTACAGATTGAATGGATTTTCCGAGAGTCGACTGTTATCGTTCATATTAGAGAGAGAGAGAGAAGTTTTAGGGTTGTGTTCTTGGCTGATGCGGAGATTCGAGTTATAGGAGAGAGGAGAGAGAGAGAGCGGAAGTTTCAAGGGAAATCTTTTGGAATTAATTGAAGCGGGCGATGATTTATCGGCAATTATTGGCTTTCGGATTTTCCTGCGCGTTAGGGGCTTTTTCCCTGATATTCATGACGGCTGTACCGGTGGATCGTTTTTGAGATTTATGTTTTTGTGAATCGGAGAACAGCCAAAAAAAAAAAAATATTCTAAAGAAAAAAAAGCACAACCGGTCAGCATCAGTGCGGTGTTATCAGGCGTAAATAACGCCGAGCGAAAAAAAAGGATAACGCTCGGATTGATAAAGATTAAAGGTAGTATAGCCGTATACACACAGGGAGAAAGCTATAGAGAGAGAAAGAAAGACAGAGGTGGCGACGCGGCGTCGGAGTCGACTGCTCGTCTCCCCGTTCGAGTCGTATAGCTATATACAGTTCTTGCTTGCTTGCGCGCGTGTGTCTCGTCGCGTCCCGCAAAAGGGGAGAGAATATCTAGCTGCCGTTGTTGGCGTCGCGGGGGCGCCCGTACCTATATCTAAGGGGGGGTCCAGAGGCGACAGAAGTCAGCAGCCGGCGAAACGAAGCGTGTAGCATTGGGGAGATGATGTCACGCAAGGGTCGCTCGATTTTACCTCCCTTATACTTCTATAGGTGCTAGGTACAGTGGCGCCGGAGTTTGTCGACTCCTTTTTTTTTTCAGCAGCAAGACGTATATGGCTTTTAAGTTTTTTTTTTTTTTTTTACTTTGCGTTATTGGAACAGGGGAGGGTATAAAGAGATTATGAGACGATAAGAGCAAAGTTTTGATTTGGTAGATCGATATACGTCATACGCGAAACTTTTAATTCCTCGATCGAGAAATTTTTCTCATCCCCGATACCATTATCCAGCAGAATCTTCCTTCCGCGTCCATCTCGTATCATCAGTCGATTGCATCGGAACAAGCGTGCAAAGACACATCTCCGCAGCGTTCCGAGATTGATGCGCTGACCGAGTCGGCTTGACGTATCCCCGGTGACTGTACCTATAGACGTATGCACCCCTCCGTATATATATATATACATAGACGTCCGATATCAAGCGACACAAAGCTCGAGTCACCGCCGTGCGCGTCGACCCCCTCGGCGGCATCGCAGTCGCATCCCTGTCGGTCCTTGCATTTTCGGAGATGACGCGCACGAAAAACGATCCGAGGGGTCGCCTATATAACCAAGAGTCAAACCACCCCCGTTATACTTCGTATATAGGTATAGTTATACTGCAGAGGAGTCAAGGCCGCGCGATATACGCGCGTTTGCGGGAAATCGGAGACGTCGAGCTTTGATTTTCTTTGTGTTTATCGATAATTCCGAAAGCGGCGGGCGGAGGTATGTAATGGTATGTATACACATAGATATAGGGCTAGTTTCGGAGGGGAGAATCGAAGAGAAAGAGAGTGATTAGAGAAATTAAGGGCTTCTTATACGAGCGTGGTTTTCTTCTGTCGGCGAGGATTTTGTCTTACTTAGAGGGAGGAGAGCTTTTTGATCCGAGCCGGGGCTTTTCTAATTTTCCTGAGAGTTTTCGTCTTACTTCTTAATTCGGAACGATAAATTTTGCGGTAAAAGCCGTGACAATCACTTTTAGCTGATCCGATGTGCTCTTCTTTTCAACAATCTATACACTTTAGTTTAACTTATAATAAAAAGGTAGTGCTTTCTCGGAACCAGCATGAATATAACCATCGACCCGCACACCAAGTTGATATTATATATGTAAGAGAACGAGATAAAAGATTTTTTTCAACCGTCGTCATTCCGGTCGCTTAAAATAATTGCCGTTCCGCGAAGCCCGAGGACAGTTGCGCGCGTATATTCACGTAGCCATAAAAAAGCAGCTTCTTAAAAATCATCAAATCCCATCTCGCACCGCCTCTAAACGATTCCGTTGTTGAACATACACACACATGATGATATACCCCCACTATACACATTTGCCTAAAAGCGAATGATACATCAGGAGTATAGATGTCGGGACTGCCCCATTTTTTTTTTCGTCCATATAAACCCATCAGAAGATGAAAAGCGGAAAGCTCGAATTTTCCCGAAAGCACTATTACACATCAGGAATAAATATAGAGGGATGTCGACATCGAGGCGGAGAAAGGAGAAATAGATTCCATAAATCATGACAAAAGGAGAATACAAATACGCGCGGGCGCATCACCTCGAAAGATTCGCACTTATCAACGCTCGACTGACTCACTAAAAAGCCCCCGAAAAACAGAGAGAAAACTACACGAGAGAGAGAGAGAGCCGCCCATAGGAAAGTGGCAATCAAAACTTCCCGGAGATAAAACTCTCCTCCCCGACGCGCGAGGAAGATGACTCACGGACACGACGTCGTCGTCCCTATCTCTCTTCTCGTATCACAATGGCGACTTCGTACTTCGGGCAGTTAAGGTAACTCTCTAGCCGGAAGAAGAAGAGAAGAAGAAGCTGGGGTGTGTGTGTGTGAGCGTTAGTATTTTTTTTCCTCTCCTTCCGATGCGGTTCGCTTGGAAAAACAGGGAGAGGAGTATGGCATTTTTCGGCATAGTATATAGGAGAGGGTAAATAGTACTGGGTTTCTCGCTCGGACTTTTTTTTTCTCTGCGTGTTATTGTTTTCCTTTTTCTTGGGGTTGATGTAGGACAGGGTATTCTGTATTGATTAATTATTCTTTTTGTTGCGGTATGTAGGTCGAGTGATAGGAAGGATGCGATTGCGTAAATATATAAGAATCGTGACGTTTGGGGGGATGAGATGGCAGTGATTTCATTTTTTTTTTTTTTTTGTTCAGAGTATGATGATAATAGAATCGAGAAAAAAAAACAACAATCTGAAATTAAACGCAAAACTCAGTGCTTATACATATACTACAACAACTCGTATAGTTGTCTCAATCACGAAGAAGCGCGAGGCCAAACAATGAAGAGACGACACATCAGAGAGTCGAGGTTTGTTATGCAGCTATTTCGTTGCGTCGTCGTCGTCGTCGTCGTCGTTGTCGCGCATCGAGACTCTTCTCACGAGGCAGTATATAGCATAGTCGCACTTTGATATGTCCCGGCTGATGATTGACCTCGCGGACAATTTGAAAGAATTGCCGCGCGCGCGATTGTGTGGATTTACGTTGCTTAGAGACTCGAGAGTTGGCTGATGGCGTTTCTGACTCATCTTCATCGGACTATATAGTTTATACAGACTATATACACGCCCGTATTATGTGATGTCGACACTGGAATTGAGAGAAAGAGGCTTGTGTGGGATACCGACTGATTAGCGCGATGCTGGAATCTTTCTCTACTTATATACTCTCAAGAGTTTCGAGCTCTCGATGTCGTAATGAGCAGAGTCGTGACTGATGAACCCGATCAAATATAGCTGTAATATTAATCCTTTGATCGGTGACGGGATCACTAGTGCAGGTAACGAGATTAGACGCCTACATTATCCCCCGAATGCACAGTCTAATCTCCATGGATTATATGTATGCGTCTATTACTATGGTTACATAACCAGCAGCGTATATAATATATAAGTGCAGAGCGACTCGATTTTTGAAAAGAGCGCGGACATCTGTCCGCAGATTCAGCCGCAACAGTATAGTATACACAATACTTGGCATTGTCGTGAGATAATACACGAGGAGGTGCATAGATAAGAGTCGACGCGCCATCAGGCGTATTATACCAAGGGGTTCTCTCTCTCCGACAAGTGCGACGATTCATCTATAGAATTTAAAGCTCTCCTGTACGTATATATATATGCCCAGACAATCAACGCAGTAATTTCCACTCGGCGGAATATAGCTAGACAACGTTCTGAGAGTAGGGTCTTTCTCTCTTCGTCGTCGGACGTCTTCACCCTTCTTTGCGGTTCTACCATATCATCCCCGCGTATATATAACGAAGCTACGAAGTAATACATTTTCCGAGACGCTGTCAGACTGTGCGTATATATGCCCGTATATTTATGTAAGAAAAATCCATCAAGCTTGCGCATATAACACTATATAACACGAGGAGATAGGCTGAAGGTTTAATTCGGAGTGTAGTAAATTGCAAATTCCTGGAGTAATAAAGACCGGCATAGCTCCCTCTCTCTCTTGGTATACATACCCTGCAGGCATTTTTTTAATTAATTAATAAGCCACAATCGATCCAATTACCAGAGGAACGCACGCCCATGTCGCGAGCACACACATTTCTCTCTCTCTCTCTTTCTTCGTTCGCAGCAGCAGCAGCAGCAGTCTACGAAAGATAAAAATCTTAACTCGTGTCATTTAGCGGCGGCATAGCGGCCAGAGAAGACCACGTGTTCCCCACATATACATGTATAACCGTGCGAGGCATTCGAACTCGTCTTTTTCTCTCTCGTCCCTCTTTCGACTCATCGCACACACACACACACATACGCATAACAGCGTCAATTTGAGCGTGCGAAGCGCCTCCGGTGAAGATCCTTAATTAAACAATTACACCTAAATTGAACGAAGGCTCACGGGGTAGAGACACGTTAGTTTTATATATAATACGAGTCTACCCGCATCTATCACAGGCGCGGCTTTCCTTTGCTGCGTATACCTATGTGTGTATCAATTTAACTCGTTGACGCGACGACGACGACGACGACGACCTGTGGGTGTACGTGTATTATAAGAGTATATACACAGACGAGAGAAGGGGAAAAAGGTGAGTGGCTGGAATTGACGGTGACGGGAATTTATCGTGTGGCTGAGAGAGTATAGCTGCTCCTGATTGAAAGTAATGTTTCGTGTCGTCTTGAGAACAGAGGAAAAAAAAATTCTATATATTATACGTAAAACTTGAGCTGGATTCTTTGTTCGATCGCCAGAACTATATATACGCGAACAGAAGAGCCTATTTTGACCCCCGCATGAGCGTCTGTCGTCGTCGTGGTCAGGTATTTTATTCCCGGTCAATTTCACCGCTTATGTGTTTTTTTTTTCCTCCTCCGATCGCTCGATCTTGATTGACTCAATGCCTTTCATTTAAGCGAGGGTGAATTCGTTCAATTTGATGCTGGTTGCCCGCACACATGTGCGTCGCGCGCGTATCAAACCGGGAATTTCCCAGCGGTGATGGTTTAAGATTACGAGATTAATGCGCCTTCTGTCGCACGGGACTTTTAAACTTTACATGCTTCACAGACACTGTATAACGAAAAAAGACTCACCTATATACGCTTGTATACTATATATAAACGAAAATCCCATTTTCATCCGCGTTACAAAAAGCGCACAGTAGCAGAAAAAGCCATAACGACGACAGACCAGTATAGTCCACATACACATCGTGGCGACGACGACGACGACTATGTCCGAAGGGGGTGTGCTCCGCATGGTATATAACAGAGAGCCAAAAGGTAAGGGTAGCTTTGCCGGAGGGTGCAACCGTCGAAATTGCTTCTCTCTCCGCTGCCGCTACTACTACTGCCACGTGGCTCGCGGCAGGCTTTTTTCAACCTCAACGAGATGTATATACGCAGGATGGAATGGAATATTTATTAGGCTCGCTCTGGGCAAGAGATAAGGTTGCCACTACTGTTGCTGCTATACTCTGATATGTGTGTGTGTGTGAGAATAGAAAAATTGGGGATAGATTTGAATAGGGTGTCTGGATCGAATCTCACTGATAAGTGCGCGTGTGGCTGATACAGTTTGCGCCTTCGTTAAAATAATCGTTGACACTTTTAAAAATATCGAAGAGTGCGATGACTTTGATTAAGCTTTACGGCTTAATTACGCTCTCTTGAAAAGCTTCTATCAATTACGCACAATAACGCATTAGACAAATGAACATTTTCCATACCCATAAGCCAGCAAAATCAAACCGGACTCTCCCCCGTATATAATCCATCGCTGCAGTAGTGATCTCTAGACCACTCTGTCACCCGCAGCCGTTTCACCTATTCCAAAAGGTGAATGACTCTCCTCTCGCTCCCCGCTCGTCTTTCTCAAAATCTCATCCCCTGCATCGCACACAGGAATAAGGTATATAGCAAAATCGAAACGCAATATCACGGGGAGAAAAAGTCCGAGAGCCATATGTATACCCACGCGACTATTTAAACAAGGGGGTGGCACGCGCGCGCACATGGGCTCACCTTGTGTATAGGGGTAGTAATAGTAGGTATACAGGAGGGTGAGCGCATTGTGCTCAGGTGTGAGCTGCGCGTGCGTCGACGTATATGTATATATATATATATATATATATATACAAGGGGGGGGGGAGTAAACGCCGGATTTGCACACGCGGCACGAGCCGCTTTCGACAAAGGGATGGAACAGATTGGGAGAGCCGTTTCATTCATCTCGTCAGCTATACTCTGTCTTTTCTCTTGGCTAGTCTGATGTGTTTGCGCATATGGATGCGATGAGGGAATATTTATATTGTATATGCTTATATGAGCTTTCTAGGCGAGGTCTCGATGCGAGATGAAAATTAAATGAGGGGCATCAGTGGATTTTATTCTTAAATTACTTTTTAAGGTAGAAGATGTTACCCTTATGATGAATTTCTAAAGTATTCTTATTTTAACACAAAACATCTCGGATATATCGTTATACGAAAATTCAATCGATTTCTCTCTCTCTCTATCCCGTGTGCGCGCGTGTGTCACGTCGTGAAAAGCTAAATAAATCGGCCCGACGCGTGGCGCCAAAGGTGAACGAATCGCGCGCGTAGCGTTTCTACCCCATCGGACTGTATATATCTCGGATGATTCGCAACGCACCTATATACATATATATATATATATACGGACGTTTGCAGAGCTCGTCCCCTAGTTTGATATGGTGGGGGTTGACTCATGCGTCGATCTCGACCCCCGTAACATTTCTCCTTGATGATGATGATGATGATGCTGCTGCTGCTACGCCTGCATCTCGTTATGCTCGGATTTTGTTTGGCTGGATATGGCTGGTTGACTTTGCGACGTTGACTGTACTGATTATCCAGCGCGAGTGTAATTGCTTGTATTATTGAAGCGAACGTTTTTCTGCGTAACTTGTAGTTTTTTTTTTTTATTATTATAGCTCACCTTTGTACACACCATCAATCAGCTCCTGCGTCCATTTGCATATTATTATAGCGAGTATTTTAGCTACACACACTGTGTTGAAAATATTTTGCTCGCTAATGCACATTGTCCTTTGGCCTCTATATACATACTATTTTCGCGGCATCAAATCCATACACACAGAGTTGAGATTCTCCCCTTCTATATAACACGCGCATATATTGCACTCTAGCATTTTGAGGACTTTCTGCGCTCGGCAGTATACACTATAATATAGTCTGCATATACATATTCACGTCGTTGATTTAGAGGGGCAGCTCCGTTTCTTCGGGTAAAAGAGAGCAAGATGAGGAATGGGGAAAAGTTTGGGGAAAGACTCGAGGAAAGATAAAGAAATGGATGTAGGACGAGAAGACGTTCCCAACGAAGAATACTTCGTTTTCCAAGGGTTTATCAAATGAAAGTCGACGACTTATATACGGCTCTGTGTTTACGTTTGGATGTATAAGAGAAGTATTAAGCCGATGCGACGTCGCGCGCGGGGAAAAACAAAACCGTAATGAATTACACGCGGAAGCCTTTCGGATGATCTATGCCTTCGTCGGGATAAATATTCATGAGACAGACTAGGCTCCGTCGATATCTTATATAATACACGGAGTAGAAAACAAAATTCCCTCGGCTATAATTGCGAAACACAATGCTGCACTTTATTTATTTATTTATTAAACACGGAGAAATTCACTCTAGCTAAAATTTCGCAACCCCGAAAGAATATATACACACCCTCGCGGAGTTATCTGAACAGCACACCAGGCGCTCGAGATTAGAATAACCGATTGAGTTATATCCAGGCAGCTATTCCCATCCCACAAAACCGCATATCCGTTCCCCAACGCGGTATTATCGTCGACGAGTACAAAAGAAGCCGAAAGAAACAATTGGCCCCAACGCGCTATCATCTCGCATACCAAATCGATATATATATATATATATATATATATATATGCGCAAGCTTGCGCGTTGGGTACAACATTGAAAATCATTTAATTATTATGCGGAGGAGTCGAACAAAAGCAGGGATACAGATAAAGCAGCACAGACAGGCCGTATAGTCGACGTTCTTTCCGGCGAATAGTCGCTCTCTATTCAACTTATTGCATTACTGGGCTTATACAGTCGGTATATAGAGGGGAGATGCCGCTGTTGTAGACGCTCGCGTATAGAAGCACGTGTGTAGCAGGCGTTGAACACCTTTTTTTTGAAAAAGGAGCGCATGCGGCGGCCAAGCTTTTCGACCTGCGATTTCACACGTGATGGATGGATGGGAGAGAGAAAGTCGTTGGCGATTTGGCTTGGGGTTTCGCTCTTAGTGGATTTAACCTTGTGTGTAGAGGTGGGCGAGTGTTTTTGATGGGCGCGTGCGCGTGGTAACTTGTAGGGATGCGGGTGTGATTGATAGGTTTTGATTCGAGTTTTGAAAAATTTTATATTTTTACTACAAAGCTTCATTATGCAGTCAACAAAGCCTTGACACATTGTTTTATGAAAAAAGTAATCATTAATGACAGAAAGGGTGTATACAGCTTGTCTCGTCGCAGAATCAATTACATCCCATACGGCGCATACAGCTTCGATATATGTATACAGCCGCAACCGAGCGAACAATCCATGTTCTCTATATATAACGCGCATATAGGAAAGAAGAGAAGAAGCAGGTCCCATTGTCCCTGGCGTATTAATCCCGTTAATTTTTAGCCATGCGATATACGCATCCAAACGTACATAAGCCGTGTCCATATGCCGTCCAGTTTCATATTTTTATGTCTATGTATATTGTATACTGTACAACGCTTATACCTCATCCTCCTCTACGATCACCCTCGCGATGTAAACACAGCCGCACTTGGCGTCGTACAGACGATATTATACAACAAACGCTATATTGTATCGCTTGTATGTATAGGGGGAGGTACTATGCATTATGCGCGAGAAAGAGAGAGAGAGAGAGAGAGAGAGAGAGAGAAGCCCTTAATCGGCGCCCTCTCGTGGATCTGCATTGTGGCGTGAATTAAAGGATTAGAGAGAAAGCGAAGAAGAAGCGGTTATATATCGAACGACCTTTGACACTGTAGGAGGTATTATCGAAAAGTGTGAGCTGGAAGCTTTCGCTGCGGTTTTTAATTACTTTTTTTTCTCATTGTTCGCTGCTGAAAAGTTTCGCGTATTAAGCTTCTTTTGAATCTCGAGTTTGATTAAAACGGACTTGGCCATTTTCTATGCTATATGGATACTGCCGATAGATTTTCAAGACAAATCCCTGGAGTGAAAACTAAACGGCGTAGGAACAAAAAGAGAAACGTCGGATCTATACTGTATAACGCTTAGGCTTCTCAAATTTCCGACGAGAACAGCAGCAGAAGGACACCCACGAATATCTGGCTGAAAAGTTGCTGCTATTGTCAACGTCAAGAGTATAGGGCCATGTGCTGAATGTAACCCTGCATTACCGGTCCATTTGCCCAATGGCTTATATAACCTTCGCTCTGCATTATTTATCGAGCCGTTTCTCCCATGGAAAGTTATATACATAGACTGTTATGCAGCTTCGCGGTCAACGCATTTAAAACCCAATTCAAGAATTACACTTTCCCAAAGAAGAAGAAGAAACCTCAGAAAAACCTCGCGCACATCAGCCAATCGAAAAAGTAGTAGACCTCGGGGAAATTAAAAACCGCTCCTCGAGCATCGCACAAAGAAGAAAGAAGAGAGAGAGAGAGAGAGAGAGAGAGAGAAGCCCCTGCGCGAAAACAAAGCCAAACGAACCCTATATATATACGTATACACACCTCACCCATCGAACTGACGCGCGCGCGCGCGGGCGGAATAAGACAAAAAGGAGAGAGAGAGAGAGAAAGCAACCAATCGCAGAAGCAATCTATTCCCGCGGCGGTAGATACATATAAAAGAGTAGTACTAGCCTCGGCTACTACTTGAATTTCGAAAAGTTTCTTTCTCATGCGGCCCTTCCAAGCTTCTACCTATACACACACACACACACACACACAGCAAAGCGAACGTGTGCCGTCCCTTAGGGACGAAAGAGAGAGAGAGAGAGAGAGTCTGTATACCTCAGCCGATCGATAAATCAGAATGAGCCCTTTCAGGCCGGCCTTTTATCAAATCTCCAAGCTTCTATATATACCTATTCCGCTATAGCGAATGCATTAGCTGCCCGCGGGGGTATACACTAGTGCACACCCTCGTCGCGTAGCAGCTATATCACGGGGGTGACGTGTGCCTGTGCGTGTGTATATATAGGAGAGGGAAAATGGTTTTACGGCATAGAGGCGACGAAATGGCGCTTCGCAGGATATGTTTAAACATTATCGTTGATTTATCACTGTTATATGACGCGGTAGTAGTTTGAATTAGGAATAAGCTCGCAACGATCGTTATGCGATTTGCATTTTTGCGGTTGTTATACCGAATGCTGAGTTGAATTATTATAACTCCGGGTGAAACTTTGTATTACGCAAAACCGCTGCCGGCGATTAATTTCACTGACGCGCGTATATACGACCCTTTTGTTCGAATTAATTCACGCGCGACATCTGGACGGTCGCCTCGAAGGATCAAAGTTTTAGAAAAAAAAAACAAAAAAAAAAAACAGCCGAATTCTCTCCTCTCTTTCTCAAAACAAAGCTTCGCGCCTCTTGTACATTTATAAAACACACATGAAGCTTGCGATCCATTAGCCAAGTCGTCGAGAGAGCGATACATTACCGCGCGTCATCTCCTCGTTATCTCTCGCACTCATTCTGGAATTGCTCGTAGAAGAGAGTCTCCTTAATCTCGCTTTCTTCGGCTGGAAATTCCGTTTCGTGTGTTTATCTTCGAGTCTCACCAAGCTTCATACAATATTCTTCTTCTTCTTCTTTCACCTGAATAAATCATATACGAAGATTTTTTTTTCTTCTAGCTCACATCTGTATAATATACACATAGCAATTCATCGGTGTGCATATCGAGAAAGACCAAGCGATAAATCGCAACGACAGCCGCACTGATTGAGGTCGGAACATAAAGAAGAGCCGTTCGTGCTTCGTGGAAAGCTGCCGCTGCTTGGAATTGGATCTTTAAGTGTGTCGCGACGCCACTTGCTTCTCATGAGAGTAAAGAGAGAGTGAAAAACTTTATATACCCTTCCGTGTCTGCATAGAATATTATACTTTCGCGTAATTTTCCAACGATGCAACACACTCGTTCTCGTGTATAATATACACTGCACGTATATACGCAGCTAACGAGTAAATATATAAAAGCTCCCCTCCGGTCATTTACCGTTCGCTCACGTGCCGATCGTTTTGTTTGAGTCTACCTCTCGTTCGAGCCACTAGAGAGAGTGAGTGAGTTGATGAAAGGTATATACGAACGATCGGCCGAGTGAAAAGAAACGGGAGGGAGAAGCAATGAGGAAATAATAGGGGCTTATCCGTACAGTTGGAACAGGAAGCGAGATTTAAATTGTAAAGAACGTATCTTCCGGCGAAATAGATCTGATGCAGTGGCAAACTCATCCTGAAACTTCAGGACTACCGCGCACACAGTTCGCAAGTTCGATAAACAGTATTATGTATATAGCGAAGATGAGAGATTTCGACCGAAATGGTTCTCATCACATGGCTGAAGCATGTTCGCCTGTTTGGCGTAGTATACACTTATACATACGTGTGTGCACAGGCATATTGTTCACAGACACGTGTGCCCGAAGGTAGAACCAGCGCACGTTCGCAACAACCCTCGGGACCAGTGTTGCCCATATGGCGAGCAGTGTAGCCTCGGGAGAGAGAAAGAGAAAAGGTGAACGTAACTTCTCCCTCTAGAGGCTGTGCTTATACGTTTCGTTCTGTTTTTTTTTTTAACTCTCCTTTGGCCGTTGCTACTATACTGGTGGTGGTTTTACGCGATGCTAACTGATAAATTCGAGCTAAAGGATAATTGCGGGTAATCGGCTTGACATAATTAGTCAAGACACTACACCAGTGGGAGATAAGATTATGAGACTATCCAGATGCTCGGCTATAGTGTGCACCTTATATAGAGAGAAAGGAAAAATCTCGTGTTGGGTTTGTAACCCGAGACTCTGGGTTACAAAGTGGCATGTGAAATATTCAAAGGTTTCGTTATCTCTTTCCCTAATCCTCAAGTACAGAGGCTCAGCTTCGCGCAGCGGTAGGTGATTGTGTGTTTCTGAGTCTGTGTTTTACTGTCTACTTTGCGAGGGTCTCTCATGGACGTTTCGTTGATTTATGCATCCGTTAGAACATGATTATTTTCACGTATACGTATATCGAAGCGTCTTTTCGAGTTCGTATCGGTAGGGAGATGCGATAGGAATTTGTAATCTGACTTGTCAGTGTTTTCCAGTGAATTTCAGGTCTATTAGTTTTCTACTATCGGGGTATTAAATTTTACTCGGTGAAGGAAAACGGCAATAACACCGGGAGCCGAGGATTTCCCCATCGTTAATTGACCCTACCAGCAATATAAGGTAACTTTCGTATACCTGGTAGTGTGCCTGGATTACTCTAATACACCGGTAATAAAAGCTCGTCTCTGAAGTATACAGCTCTCGGCGTTGTCGTAAAAATCATATGGGCACCAGCAGATATACGCCAACCGCCTCTAATCATGGGAAGTGGATTTCCCGGAGGACCGAAGGATTAGTCCCGTTATATGTTCTATACTTTTCATTGTGAAGCTACTGTATACTGTATATCTTTGAAGCCTTTGTATACATCACAAGAAAAAGAGTAAATTAATCCAGGGAATTGGGCTTATTTTCCTGTGTATACACATACAAACATGCGTTTCCAAAACGATTCCACAATGAACTTGATAAGATTTCTAGAAGCCGTGAGTTACACACAGTAATTTATTCTCATAGAAGTGCCGTATACGTTGAGAAAAAAAAAAAAAAAGAGTCTTGGTCGTCTGATAAAACACATATCGCTTTGCTTTCAGTAGCGAGCGTCTTTCGAAGAGCTTGTGTATCATAGACGCGCATTCATCAATCTTGATCGCACAATCTTCAAGCAGTATAGTCTTTGACTCGTTAGTCCAAGGCTTTTTCATCTACTTTCTGTGCACGTGATACGCGCGTCGTCGTCGTCGTCTTGAGAAACGTAAATCCGTGTGCTACTTTCATAGCTTATATATGATTGGCGTAGATGTTATGTGAAAAAGTGTAGACGTGGCTTTGCGCTCTCGATTCTCGTATGCATATAGCACCTTCGAGAAATATCGTGTTTAACCTCTAACACTCGACAACGACTCTCATAAATACGCGCGAGTCGATCTCTCTCCGAGTTGTGAGAATTTTATGTATATACTATATATCGGATAGCGCGCTGTCGAGTCGTCGACTGGATGATAGATGCGATTTCCATTTTTCAAGACTTGAGCTTTCTTTCTTCCTTTCCCCAAAGAAATTCTTTCTCTTACAAGCATACAAAAGAGAAGAATGAATCTTCAACATTAAAAAAAAAAAAAATTATTTATACAAGTCCTCGCGATCATCTTATACGTCTCACTGTGAAGTGACACGCGCTGATTTACGCGCAAGTGTGTACACGCTCACGCGACTTAGTTTGTTCGGAGCAAATATTTGCCGCACGTGAAGCGTATAGGTACACACTTTCTCTCTCTCTCTCTCTCTCTCTCTCTCACTCTTCGAGTTTTGAAAACGCCGAAGCGATAATAAGTGCACGCGCTGACGGAAACGCACATCAGCAACGATGTGCCAGAGAGAAAGAGAAAGAAAAAAGTGGGGAAGATAAGAACCGATAACGAGGCACGATGAGGTGACTCGCTTGGGACAAGCTATACATTCTCTTTTTCGTGTGCAAAGGAGAGAATTGATAATGTAGTTTGAGAACAATGAATTAGTTTGCTTATCTGACGAGAGGGAAAACATGCCGCTGTTGTATCTCAGCTGTAATGAGCTGTCGACTTATACGTGCGTATGTATGTGTGTGTGTGTTTTTCAACGATTACAGAGATGATTGTATTCCCGGGAAGGAGAGCATTACCTTTATGCGCGTTATTAGTCGATATCGGTTTATTGATACACGCAGACTTGCTTGAAAAAGGGAGAATCAACAGGAGAGTGACTCGTCGTATATTGACGCAGTGATTTATAATTTTCGATGATTTTGTGCACTTATACGATCCTTTGTTGCATACTTTATATATACTCATTCTCGGTATATAATTTATTCATCGTTGAATCTCTCTTTCTTTATATATACACTTCGCTCATTACAGAGAGAAAGAGAGGCGGACTCAATTTAGCAGTATAAATTTACGATATAACCGCGCCTCACAAGAAAAAGGTAAGACGGAAGGTCAGAAATTCCTGCGGAATAAAGGCGACTCTGTCCGATGCGTCTTCTTCTTCTTCCTCTCCTTCTCTTAACTCTGCGCACTTGCCAGAGCCAGACGCTCGCGATAGAGCTATAAAACCGCGTATTATATATACCCTTCCTTTTTTGTCTGTGATCCTCGGACTTTTTTGCGCGGGTTTAGGTATAGCTATCCACAACGACGAGTGTTTGTAATAATATTTCCTGCATCAGAAAAAAGTATACGTGTACGAGTTGTTTATATGCCAATTGGAAATACCGAATGTATAGACGAAATAAAAATTTCCTCGCATATATAGTGTCTATACGTTAAAGTGCTCCAGACTGACGAATTAACGCGAAGCGCGTTAACGCTTCAATCAACGTGAGAAAAAGAAGGCGAACCTCTCCCTACATCTGAGAAGCCGAGTATAATATCTACCTTGTTCACACGCGAACCTCCAACGTGTTAATCACGATGTATCCGATAAACAGTCGATATTTCTCGAGAAAAGTGAAAAAAAAGCAGTCGAAAACAACTTATCTTTCGGCTCCCCAACGTACACACGATAAAAATCCTTTAATGCTGTCAAAAGAAAAGCAGCGCAACGACAACTTTCTCACCGCTCGTCTCTGTATGTAAGAGGGAGAGCGTCACCTATATACGAGTCATCTCTTTCTCTCGCTGCCTGTTTATGCGTCTTTTTCTCCAGGCAGTTGGTTATACCGACGTGTTTCTCTCTTTCTCTCTCTACCCTCTCGCGTTGGTTTCTCGATTGCTACCGTCACGGACTAAAAAAAGACGTGGACTCACTCACGCTTCGAGACGCCCAATGAATTCTCGCGACGGGGCACTTGCTTCTCTCTCTCTCTCTCTTTTTTTCTTTTTCTCTCTTTAAGGAGAAAAAACCTGCACATGTCGGGCCGCTCGCTTTTTCGTGTATGCGTCGTTCGCTGGCTGGGAACAATGGGCTAAGGTATAATTTTGGATTTCTCGGGAATTATTTTTCGCGGAGATGAGAGAGAGAGAGAGAGTTGAAACATCGATCAATTAGCGGAGCGACGGGAACAAAGGCTAGGATGAAAAATTAACGATGATGAATTATCATCTCTGCGGATCTTATTCTTTGCTGAAGATTACTGAGATAAAAATGAACACAATATTAGCGACTTTAGACGCGATTCTCGGGCAGTCATAGAATGAGCGGCCTATGTAGTAGGCCAAAAAAGGCAATTTAGTATTGGTGGCACATCAGTTATATTATCTAGACTCGGCGCGCAAATTTCGATGAGCGAAATGGATGAGTCCTTTTGCGCCACCTATCTTAGATGGCGAGCAACACGAAGAGTTTACAGGCGGTGACCAAAAATGCTCTGTTTTGAAAATTGAAATCACTCTAGCGGTTCACACGAACAGATTACATTAAAAGTAAGCGGTAAAATGAACACTCAATCAGAAGACGAATAGAACGATTACCATGTCTTTTTAAAAGTAGGATACCTCCTCGCTTGCGAGAGCGAGAAAAACTATAAAACATATAAGCGATAGCCGAAGAGCAGATTAAAAACGGCATAAAAAGCAATTACGTACGGAGCAAAGCTTGGGTCAAAGACCTTGCGACACACGCACGTCGTATATAAGGTACGCAACGTCCGCGACACGCTCTATATCAGCTCTGATTGGAGACCTGGGAGAGCAACGTTATTTTTTTTCACCCGCAAGAATTGCGTCATTCAACTTCGAAGAGATATAAAACGACGTGGCGACACGTGCTTGTCTGAATCTTTCCAGTCAAAACACCTTCTCCCTCAGATCGAAGTAACAAACAAGTCGCTTTTCCCGGACAAATTTTATCGGACTTTTTACACCTCGTACTAGTGGCGGCTACGAACCGAAAGCCATCCCATCGGAAACTCGGAAAAACAATCTAATCTGAGAGCAGATACGCTCTTACTCCGGGAATCGACTCGTATAGGATATATACTATATATACTCCCATAGGGTCGAACCAAGAGAGACACTTATTCCAACTTTCGAGGGAGATTACCGCCGCCGCACTGTAGCGTCGCCCTATCGCACGCGTAGTCGACGAGTCTCTCTCTTTCTCTCTACTCCTCCTCCTCCTCCTACGTCTCGATAATTCCCGAAATAAAAATATCTCTCCCGCATACCTGCTCTTCTCTCTCTCTCTCTCTCTCTCTCTTTCCGTCGAGAGATAAAAGTCTCTTTCGTATACGAGAGCTGCTGTGGTGCTTTTTGCTGCGCGCGATGCACGAGAGGGCTTCTGGCTTGTGTAATATTTCGCAGGCCTCGAAATCGCCGTGCGGCAATATAATTTCGCTCTCGGTTTTTATATCAAAATTCTAAATTTTATACAGAATAATTATTTAGGAACTGCCCAAGCGTTATACTAAAATATAAAGAGTGACCATTCACGAAGCTTGAAAAATTCTGCGAAATTTAAAAAAAAAAAAGAAGGAAAGGAAGCTACGGCCACGATTTTTTCTGAACACTTCATTTAGTCGCTTGGACGAGCCCGGGGTTCCCTCTCTTGAAAAAGGCCGGGCCCGTGTGTTCCGCCTCTCTTTTATCTCTCTCTCACTCATACGGTTCTCCGGTTCGTCCCTTATAGAGAAACAAGCGCTGATAGTTAACGTTTTTTTTCTCAGAGAGAGAGAGAGAGAGGGCGAAAGTATAAAGAAAAAGGACGCGACGACGACGACGACTATACGTGGATAAAAACGTCTTGTATAGGTATATAGGTATACACGGCACACGTAAAGATCGAGTCAGAGGAGAAAAGTGTGGAAGCGCAAGTGGCGCACACATGGCGCGCAGTTGTTCGAGAGGTCAGGTTTTTGTCTGCTTCGACTCCAGCTTTACGAATCTGTACCTATAGGCGATTTTCGAGAGGCTGCTATACTACGAGCGAGCGCGAGAGAGAGAGAGAAAGAGAGAGAAGAGACAGAAATAGAGCTGGAGAGACCAATCGGAAATTGCCAAGTGCGAGAGTCATACCTGCAGTGAAACGGTATACTGTTGTCTCTTTTTCGCGCGGACTTTATTTATTGCTCTAGGTAATGGACGCAATGTGTGGCACGATCTTATTACTGTTTTATTATTTTTTTTTTTTAAATTCGCTTGAAAATTTTTGAATCTTGTAAGTATATAGCTGAAATTTTTGCCTGACAAATTGTCTTAACGGCAGTTCCTGAGCTGCACGTACCTGGCATAAATTCACACGCAAAAGCTACACTTTGCAAAGTCACCCGATCCCCGCATGTGTATATAACACAGGAGAAGGAAAGAGAGAGAGAGTAAAGCCTCGATTTGAAGGGGTTTTTAACTTTGGATATATATACAGAGACGCGGGTGTGACGACGGTGTTGTTGGGATTTTTGGTGAAAGTCGCGTGGCTGGAATTTTTTACCCGCTGCGCTGTTTTGCATTATTCCAACGTTTGTCAAGAGCTTTCGGACGTTGTTATCGCAATTTATACATATAGTGGGTATAAGGTATAACATTATACACATCAGCCGCGTATATTTATCTTCATCGAAGGGCAAACAGAATTCTAATGAAGTTCGAACAAACATCATATCCAATCTCGATAACCATCGCCACAGTACACCACAGTACATCCTCTCCCTCTCTCTCTCTCTCTCTCTCTCTCTCTCTCTCTCTCTCTCTCTCTTTCGTCGAAAGAGCGAGAGACAGCAGACAACGAACAGACAGACAGACGGTACAGTGTGTTCGTCATACACACAGCATCCCACTAATTTTCAGGCCACTGCGCGCCTAGGTATACATATATACCTCTGTCTCTCTTTCGCGGCGGCACCGGCGAACGCAAATATTTGCTGCACGGCACCCACACGCGACCAGTGTGTGAGAGAGAGAGAGAGAGACAAAAGAAAAATTGCTCGCCGTTGTCCATCTGTGGCCTTTGTCACTAGCGAGGGCGTAATAGTATTGTCGTGTGACGAAAAGGGAATATTATCAACGAGAAAATGGCGCTAAATCGTGCCAAGGTATATACGAGGAGTTTCTTTGTTCGGTGGAAGAGAAAACGATGTGCGCACTTTGTGTGATAAATGTCGTAAAGGTGATTTTTAACATCGAAGCGTTTTCCATAGCTGCAGTATTATACAAGAGAGAGAAAGAGTTAAACGTCGCTCCTCGGCGTATACATCATATCGCTCCCGAGTGTATTATTATACGCAAAAAGCGCGAAACGGCCGTAATAGTAAAGTTGGCCGGCAGCTCGATAGCCTCTCAAATGTGAAATACGACCGAGAGTGAGAGAGAAGCGTCCGATAACTCTGTACCAGCGATTATTTTCTTGGTACGAAGAGGAGCATCACACAGTCAGTGACTTCGTTAATGACATTTCGTATGTACCGAGAGAGAGAGAGAGAGAGAGAGAGACGAAGCGCTGATTCATATATGTACAAGAGCCCTCCGGTGGCTACGGCTTATTGTCGCGAGCCGCAAACAACGTCGCGGTATTATTATCGCGTAGGAAAAAAACGGATATAGAGACGCTCTTTTTTTTGCAACTTTTACCTGAGCAAAGTTATCAGCTTACAGAAGGACAGGGAAAAGAAAAAAACGAGATATCATCGAGTAGAAACTACTCGAGTGACTTGTGAGTCTCAGATGACATGTTAAATAAATGCTTTCATTCGACTCCATAATGTAAGTTTAAAGAGGCCGACAATCCGCGCGCATCAGCTTACAGCTGCATCAGCCGTCGCACTTCTATATCTCGATCTTCTCCTCAGAGTCAGTGGCTTAAAATTGACTTATGATTTAATTAGATCCTATCGTCAAGTAATAATTCAAAGATATACCCTTCATCTATAAACTAACGTTTATTAATTTGAATTCGCAAGCTTTTCCCGCCAAAAAATTCAATCCAGGAATAAAACCCACCATCTCGCTTCAAGGTAAAACACAAGGTACACTCACCTCGCAGTAGTCTCGCGATATAAAGAAAAGGCACAGTTGCGAATCACGCCGCGGCGGCGCCTAATGGGCGGCGACGAGCAAAGAGGGGGAAGCCCCGGTATATATACACATAACGCTCACTTCCCTCTCTACTTTTCTTCTCGGATTGTATATCCCCACTGTGTGCGCTCGTGGCGGCGGTTGTCGACTCACCGGACGCCCACGCGAGAGAGAGAACGAGACAGAAGGAGATAACCGACCTGCCGACTGATAGCTCACCTAGATGCGCCTATACGTATATATACTTTGTTTATCAAGTGGAGCTTTCCGGTGAGGAGGTTGTTCTCTGAATAATTTTTTTTTTTTTTGTCGGATGTTTATGCAATTAATTTTACGATTAGTATGAAAGTCTGGCAAGTTCAAGCGCAGAGAATCTCATCTTAATCATGCCCCGGAAGAGTCAGCCAAGCGGTTGCGCAAGATACACCGCTTATAGTTTCGGGAGTTTACGCGTCGATTCGGTTGACTTCGGGATCTTGCGCGCGCGTCGAGTTGGTGTACACCTACACAGCGATATACGTATATTATATGAGAGAGAGAGAGAGAAAGCAGGGCTGTATCGCGTGACGAGGGTGCACGACGAGAAGTTCTATGGCATTGTGTGTGTATACTATATACGAGAGAGAAGTCGCGATGCGGGATCGGTTTACCTGATGCCGCTTGCTCTCGACGTATACATATAACACTGACGGGAGCTTCAATTGAGCTTGATTGAGATTAAATGAGCGATACCAGCTCTCGTTATAATCGGCGCGAAAAATTACAATTTTGTGTATAAAACAAGTACGCAGAAAGTATATAATGGATCAAATAATAATCGAAATTAAAAGTATATAACGAGTAAAAATAGCTCCATTATACATCTCCGTCGGCAAGTCGGATCATTGATGTCCTCTCTCTCGTCGCGCATAGCAGCGTCTAATCGGAAAACAAATGTTACCCGCGCACTTCCACTTCTCTCTCGTATACATCGTGTATACTTATATATTACGAAGCATCGCATGTGTAGAGAGAGAGAGAGAGAGAGAGAGAGGGAGTAGAGATCCGTCCGTCCGGCCAAGCTCTCGCGCGGCCGATTAACGACACTAACGACTAGCGATATATCCCCCTCAGAGTTGCTAAGGGCATCGGCGTACATGTATGTACTATACTATACTATACGCGGATGGATGAGGCAGTAATTTATGCTGATATAAAGCGGCCGCGCGAAATCTTGGCTCGAGAGCTATCATCTCTCTTTTGCGCCGCCGCCGCCGTCGAGACTAACGAGCCGACGAGAGTCGCTTCGCTCGTAGGTTCTTATTCATCTTTGCACGTCGACTTTGGTATGGTTGTCTCTCTATACCTTTTCGCTGTCGGTTCGAGCCTGATAAGGGAGTTCTTTCGAGACTGAAATCAGGGGTGGTTTAAAAATAATTTTAAATAAAAAATGTGTTACTCACTGAAGGGCTTAAAGCGGTTAGAAGCTACCAGATGTCGAAACTATTATTCCAGGTTCATACATCGTAGTAGAGTCACGTATACTGCAAAGAAAAATTAAAAAGTGTGCGTAAATAAATGATCCAAATTTTCTCACACCCCTTGAAAAAAAAAACCCGCATAAAAAAAGAACCCATTGTATCCATACACCGGCGCCTCTCTATTGTCCAGCGACTCTCATTCGATAAACATTCGCTCTCTCGCGCACACAGACTCTCACCTCTCTTAAAACAATGCATACCTCAACGCTATGCACCTAGACCTCAACGGTGTGTCCGATGCGGTGTCGCGTCGCTCGTTTCGCCATTGTCTCCCCTATATACATTCTCGCGACGCGAGACTCCATTCAACATCAGCAGCTGCGCACGCGGAGCTGCTAATAATAGTATCGACGACGACGCGACGCGCGACGCCTACCTCTATATACCTATACCCACGCTACTTTGACCGTCAACTCTCTCTCTTTGCGCACAGATTATGCCAATGCCCCTTTCGCTGTATGCGTGAGATGCACATATAGGTACTGCTGCTGCTGTTGTGCGGATTTTCTCTCTCCTTTGTGTTTGTGACAGTTGCGCTTTTTGATGTGGGAAGCAGATCTTATATTTTCGTTTCGTGTATGAGGTAATGATGGATGAATCTAATATAGGAGGTTGTCGAACTCTGAAATGAATTTTGTTCCTAAAAAAAAATCACAATGCACATTCCAGCGCAAGGGGCTACATTTATCCGCCAAAAACCAATGTCCAGCAATCTGACCCTAACGATTCGTTATAATACACAAGAGAGACAGAGGAAAACAAGTCATAAATCCGCGCATCATAATGAAACCGATCATCATCGTCTTCCTCTGCCTCCAAGTTTCTATCTCCGAAACTCTCTCATCCTGTACCTACCTACACAACTTCGAAGCGCACAGACTTCGAGATTCTGCAAAAGCAAGAGTCGAACAATTGATTACCGCGACTCTCGGCACGTTCACCACCCCTGATGTATATATAACCGTTTCGACGACGACGAGAGAACAGGACAAGGGAATCTTCGCGATATATATATACAGTTAAAATGTATTATATTATATACGGCAGCGATTGTGTCCGGGCGTTATTATTGCGGCCATATAACAGTCGTCGAACTGCAACCCCTTTTCTCGAGGTGTCTCTATGTGTATGTGCGTATATAATACGAAGGCTATTGTATACACGTTATATACCATATTTATATACGAGGAGACGTCTTGATGCGCGAGGGAGTCAATGCCGCGTAAGCCATTTCTTTCAGCAACGGATTCGACCCGAGATTTCAGGAGCATTAGAATGATACGGGCGCTGTATATACGGGAGACTTTTTTTTATTATGGACGTGTGTGTATACGAGTGAGAAGGTGGAAATGCTTTGGAGATAAACCGCTTTGGACGAACCGCGAGGCTTGATTACTTTTGAGTTAAAAGTAGAGCCGATTTGCGCTTGATTTATGCTTCGCGAGAAAAAAAAGACTCGATAAGCTCACGTTATTTTCCCTAGATACGGTACAACCCGAGAATGAGAAAATCCCATGCCCGAGAGCAAAAAAAAAAAGAATGACGTTGATTAAAAAGCTATCAATACACACGCGCGGGTAATATACCTTATTTACGACTGCACGTGTTTGTGTGAGAGGAGATAGGTCCAATCTATATACATAAGTTTCCACGTGATAAGATGCGGGTGAGGCCATAGACTTTTTTTCATACGTACATACAAGTATAGCCCACATTTCGGTTCGACTATACTTAACGCAATCAAGACTCTTGAGAGATCTACGTATAGTAAATAGTCGGGTCATGAGAAACTCGTGATGAGCTTGTGTGTACCTAACGGTTGGGCAATTGTCGATTAACTACACACAAATAGAAATAAAGAACGCAGCGGATTTCATTTTCTAATAATTAGTGCAGAGGAGACCAGTACTGCACACAATAGAACGTGTTTGTTGGACAGGAATGTCGAATCATATCAACGCGCGTTTCCGGCGACGATAAAAATTCATTCTCCGAGAAGTACGATGTGTATTTTCGAGCTTTCCGACGCACGTGAATAAGCGCGGCTAAGTTTTATTTTAAAAAAAATCACCTAGACGCTCTCTCGCTATTTCTTAAAATATGTCGCTCTGAATATGAATCATCCGGGATACCATTCGGATCAAAACACACATCTTTCTCAATTCCAGTCCACACAAATATACAGATCTTGGCGCAGAAACTCGATTAAAAAGCTCCGATGCGTCCTCGGCTTCAAACAAACAGATATAGAACGTGAGAGAAAAAAAGAGCCTCCGAAAGGTATAATATACACCTAACTTCTGGCCCTCCCGAGAACCAAAAATAAATTCCCGTAAACACATCCACGTAAAAGCAGAGTTAAGAGAGAGAGAGCTCGGAATTTCCACTGCAGCACAGCTTCGACGAAACGTCAAGCGCGCGGTAGCGGCAGCGGCGGTGCAAGAAAAACAGAAAACAGCTGACGACGTGATCGCCCGTATATATAACGCTCCTCTCTCACTCGCTCTCGCGAGCTGTAAATATATACATAGGTGTGTGCGTCTGCGTGTGTGTGTATATATATAGGTACGAGTATACGCCCGGGGCGCGATTCCCCCGTCGTCCAACCCTGTGCGCGCAGTTTTTGGTACAGAGAAGCTGCTCTCGCTGGAGAGATTTCCCCTCCGAGCGCGACAACGCACTCGTATTGTATATACACACGGTCGGCCGGCGCACATGTGTGCGCGGTGTGTGTACCAGGTAGGGGACAATGCGAGTCATCTCTTTCGTTCCCCTCTGCTGTCGGTTTTCTTTTTTGGTCTTGCTTCGCGTTTTCGAGCTTTTCGAGAGAGAAGATTCCTTTTTTTTTTTTGGAGCGGTTTATTGTCTTAGCTGGTCCTTTATGTGTAATTACTTATCTACGTGTATAGGTAGCTCGCGTTATATTTACCCTCGACCGACGACTGCTTAATCATCGTATTATCTCCGTCCGTCTTATCTCCTCTTTCTCTCATTGTCTACGTATCCGGCAAAACTAAAGGTGATAAAAGTTCAAAAACAAAAGAATAAGCCATACCTCTCGAACGACTTCCCTTTCCATAAAGGTGGCGCATTATAACTCTCCGCGCCGAAAAAAGAAGAAGAAGAAGAAGCAGCATCAGCATAAGAATCCACGCGGCGTTCCCAAAACTCTCTCAAGGCAGAGCAGAGAGCACCATATGTCTGGCATATCTTCTCCTTTCTCGCGTCGGGCGATTCTCACGTGGGGGCGCGCTCGCGCGCACGTAAACACATAAAACGCAGCACGCTACGCTGATGCTGTGCCCCTACTTCGAAAACACACGTCGATTCTAGGGAAAGGTGGGGGCGGAAGAGCCAAGAGTAGGGATAGAGCGAGTAGGTGCGCAAGAGGAGTAGGGCGAGTATAGAAGGTATACCTACTGATGTTGCACGGGGGCGGTGGCTCGTCCGCCGCCATCTCGCTGCGCGCCGCTACTCGCGCGCATGTGTATAGGTAGAGAGGGGTATACCTACTGCGCTGACGCCACGACGGCGGCTGCGAAGGCAGCAGTCGTCCAACGAGAGACAGACTAGACGGCAGAGCTCACAACGCTGCGCATCGCAAGCTTCGCAACGAGAGAGACAGGCGCGCGCGTGTGTGTGTGCGGTTAACATAGATAGAGAGAGAGAGAGAGAGCTTTGAGATAAACCGCGCAGCAGCAGCCATGCCCTAGCGTTCGGTAGCCGGACGAGCTCAGTGTGCCTCTGGCTCTTCTTCTCTTCCTTCCTCCTCCTTCTCCTGGCACTGGTGTCTTCTCTCTTCTATCTCTCTATATCTCTTTCTCTCTTTGCACTGCCTGTCCTATTCTTTATCCTCTCTCTCTCTCCCGTCTTCTCTCTCCTGTGGAGTCACACCTTTCGTTCACTCTCTCTCTCTTTCGCGCGCGCAGAGGAGGTCCAGAGAGCAAGAGAGAAACAGCGAGTACCTCGAGAAGATACAAGTGCGAAGATAATATACGTACCTAGTGCGCGAGTTGCCTCCGTCTTTGTCCGTCTCTCTCCCGCCGCTAACACTCCGTGCTGTCTATATATATATATGACGACTCGCCGCGGGTGTGCGTTCGTTGCTCCTACGCAGGCTGCGTTAACGAGTCAAAAGTGCTACTGATCGAGACGCACGCATACATCGAAAAGTAGAGAGCAGCTTTTTGTCCGATGACGATTTGGCTCTAGGAAGTATAACGAGATACGGCCATGAGGAGCGCCACCACGAGCTGCCGCCGCTGCATCGCCGCTCATCTGAGGAACGGCAGCAGCAGCGACGACGAGCTGCACAAAGCAGCCGCCCTGAGCTCCTGAGGAACTGCCGCCCCTTTTTTTCTTCCAACACACACACACACGCACTGGAAAATCTTATTCTTTTTTCGCGCCTTCTCGTCTCTCCTTGAGTTTTTTTAACTCGCGCTTGCGTACACACCTACACGCACGGATCTGTCTGTTCTATACTTATACATTGGTCTCTGTCTCTTGGTTTATAACCTACGAGTGTGCGCGAGTGTGTTTTATCTTTGATTGAACTGTTGTAACGTTGTGTTCGTTGAGTTAAACGTCGAGGACCTGGACGCTTTTGTTATTTCTTCGAGTTTTGAGTTTCTTTTGAAGAAGTAATTGCCCGTATATAACACTGCACACCTCTACACCACGATTGAAGATTTGAGATTGAGGTAGTCCAGGAGGCGCCAGTGAGCAGATACGCAGCTCTGGAACAGTGGAGTCGTCAGAGAGGAGTGTGGATCTCGAGGTAGCCGTGTGAGCCCACGTGAATATGAGCATGACTCTCGTACGGAATTCGTTTAAAGGTACGTTTTTTTTTTTTTCATCTATATACTTTGCTTTTTGATTGTTTATACTGTGCGAGCTGAGGCTGTTTTGTTCTGGGAGGGTTTGTTGATATTTTTTCACCTAGACCTTACAGCTAATTATAAGTAGGTACATCATTGCGCTTTGGAAAGCTCGATGGAATTTTCGCTTTAGAAGTAGAACCGCCTGAGCGCATTCCGGGTGGGAGTCAAAGCGGGATTGAGGTTAGGTTTTTTTATTTACACCCACGGCTTGTATTTTCAACCAAACAGTGCTTACTCTTTACACTGCGCAAGCATTCATATTTCAAAAATTTGCGAGGTATGCGCCGCATTAATCAATATTTTGAAACTTTCAGAGCTTTTAAGCTTACGCTGATTTATACACCCCACCGGCGGGCATTCGTTTTAATTCAAAAGAAGATTAAAATCCCTCTCGCTGTACAATCTACACTATCCCCTGCTTTCACCAGGATAAACAACAAAACCGCTCCGTATTTATTATTTACACTTTTAACAACGCAAATATACCCTCTGAATTACTCATCGCTCCGCGCATTGTTCTATATTTATATCCAAGCAACAACAGTAACAATTCATGCCTCCATTCATAAATTTCCACGACACCCCGTAGTTATTTAAATCTCGCCGGCAATACCCATGTGCACGAATTGCAACTTACAAATCGACGAGCGGCCTGTACACCTCGCTGTACACCCACGCGCTATATACAGCGGTCCGATGGCGATCATCGGCCATATTTCATCTCGGCGTATTTGCGCGTTTCCGCCCGCCGCCGCCGCCGAGAGATGATGAATTCGAAGTCGTCGCGCACCTGTGTTGCTAAATTCGCGCGCTTCCTTCAAAATTGAAACGGATTGTTCTCGATTATTTTTCATCGGAATTTTTTTCAAAACACTCGACCAACCCGCGCTTAAGTAATTTACGATGCGTTAAATCGAATCGACTATTCGCCCCTCGCAAACGACTACAAAGCGTAACAATCGGAGTGTCGAAACGTCAGCGGCACTCGTGGATGTCAAAAATCCAGCCGAAAGTTAATTATACCGTCTCCAACAATTATTCCCGTCACGCCAACGCCACGTGTCTCTCGCATATGTATATATATAGGTGTACGTATATCCATCCCTGACAACGGCACATCTCACGCGTCAAATAAACGACACTATATACAAGACGCATAACCAGTTTTGCGCGAAAAAAATATATATACACACACACAAGCACATATAAGCGTCCGCGTATATATATATGCGTGGAACGAGCGATAAACGCGCGCGGATGTGCATTTTCCGCCAAGCGGCTTATCGGATTTTATTTGACGAGAGCGTGAGTGGTGTTCTCAGAATGGATGCATGTTTGTATAGTAACGCTATGGTTTTTTTTTTATTCCTGCGCAAGCTCAAGATTGACCTGCTGGCTTTGTTTTTCTCCGGCGGATATTGTTTGGACGTCGATCGGGCTGCGGGTATAACGAGAGATGATTAGCAGTTTTGCTTGGAGATAAATCCTGTTGTTTACATTTTCTACTACTTACTTCGGCGATGCTCTCGTTTTTTTTTTTTTTTTGTAAAATAAACGCGTTGAAAAATCGATCTCTTATTGTGACGGGAATCCATGAACAGACGACGACAATGCGATATCTCAGTTCGCAGAAAGTCTCTCTCTCTCTCTCTCTCTCTCACCTCTCGCTATATATACACTCACCTCACATACCGATGGAATATATATATATATGTATATATATATACACACATACAGACGGACGCAGAGAGGCCTCCGTTCGCGCTCTTTATAATCGGAGAACTGACGGCGGTCTGAGTAACGCGAGAACCACACACGGCATCTCGCGCCGGCGGTTATTATATTTCTCTCCTCTCGGCTTTGCTGCTGCTGCTGCTGCTGCTGCTGTGGATGAACGAGCGCGTTGTGCTGCTGCTGCAGTCCGTTGATTTTGAAACATAGTTTCGGGAGAGTTTTTCGACTGTATGGTTTAGGGTTGCAGGGCTTTTTACGAGGATTTGTATAATTGACTCTACACTGCTCGTATAACTTGAGAGAGCTTTCTATGAGCCTTTAATACAAAAATGAAAATTGGATCTTTCCTGCATGTACCCCAGTGCTTTTGTGTCCAGTATTACAGTGCCTTGGGGGGTTTTCCCGAATAAAGCTCATGTACCTATATATAGCTGCATGTTTACTCGCGAGCACGCGCCACCGTGTGTTTGATCTAACCCAATCCGAAAGTTCAAGCTGACGCTGCAGCGGTCGCCTTATCAGCGAGGACGTGAGCTCTCTGCAGTATATAACAGCAGCCTATTTACCGTACTACATACTCTCCCTCGAAATATGCTTTTATCAAGCGTTGTAGCTTGGGGAATTTTGGGTCGGTTTTCTTTTGTTTTTTAATAATAACATTCCGAAGCCATTCGTATTCTTCAAAGTATAGTAACAAGGGGAAACACGTGGGACGATTATACTGTTGTTGGCGGGATAGAAACGGTCAAGGCCTCGTTCCCAGGTATGTACACGTTGGTGCGCGTCACGTCGCCTCCAGATGCGCTGCATATCGTCGCGCATATGGACGGCAGATTCCTTCTCACAGTCGGAGATCTCCCGGCTGTATACTCCTACGCTGCCGTGCAGTGGCGGGAATTCTGAAACGAGCAATAAAGGGGTAGTAAAGTACCGCCTTGGGAAAGATACTCTCTCTCTCTCTCTCACGTACTGCTAGATAGTATACCAGTCTCTTTCTTCCGTTTTTTTTTTCTTCGGGTGACTCGAAAACGTTCCTGCTCTTCTTTGTCTCATCGGTGCTGCTATAATTACGAATTTATGAGAAGTTTAATTTTTAACGTAAATAGCTTTTTAGCGATTAAACGAAGTAAACGCGGCTAGGTGGTATCCGGTTGATACTAGTAGATCGCGGATGTATACGGCTTTTGCAATTATAACTCGTTCTCGGCTTCTAACACACTTCCTCGTGTGTTCACGCGCAACTGTCTTTTTAAAAAGAAAATCTTTAAGTAAACAAAACTATGAACGACGTAAGGTCAAAACGAAAGTAAAAAAGAAAAATACAAAACATAAAAATACACTCGACGTCCCAGCAAAGACAAGGAGCTCAAAGAGAGAGAGAAAGCTTGTCTTCCCGTTTTATACAGTGTCAGCAGCCATCGGCCGAGTGGATAATGTTCGGACATGTCAGTAGCCGCTCTCGCAAGTGAGCGCAACGACCTCTCCTCTCGTCGGAGAGTGAGAGAGAGATTTATTCTCTCTTTCTGCCGCTATACTGCTCACTCGGTGTGCGTGTATATATATATGCATACGACGCTCAGCCGTGGTCCCTTCGGCTGAGTAGCGAGAGCTGTGTAACCGTCGCTTCGCCACTTTGAACAATAAACTTTTATATGCTTCGGTCCATCTCAGAACGATTGTTTTCCTTCGCGCGCGGTCATCGATTCGCTTTGCTTACAGTTGTTCGTATATTACTATAAAGCTGATGGTTTGATAAAAATAACAGGTGCAGGCTCTCTTGACATCGCGTCCGAGCTCTCAATTCTATAATCAACGAGCGTCTCTTTATTGCGCGAATCAAGTTAGAATTGATGGAAACACACATACAACTGCTCGTTTACGCAACAATCCTCCTTCTACTCTGCCTTGTCTCGACGGCCATTCCAGCGCTAAGAGGAAAAAAAAATCATCTCGCAAAAAAAAAAAAAGCTTTTCGTCGTGCAGTTGTCGTCGCGATGGAAACGAGCCGCGACATATACACACACGTCGCTCGCTCTAGATCCACGCCGCGCAATTATACTGATTATCCGCAATTCTCTGCGTGTTTCCACATACACATACATAGACATTCCGTAGCTGACGTCACTCCTAGCTTACTCCCGCCGCGATCTATGCTCTCATCAGAAAGAGCAGTATACCGGTTGTAATATGGCGGCGAGACGAGTAGACATCATCATCATCATCGTCGTCGCACACGTGTGCGCGCTCTCAAGATTTCGTAAGATTCGCAGTTGGGGGGAGAGATGGATTTCTTTGCGCGCGGTAGAGAGGATCTCTAGGGAGAGATTATTCGCGCGGAGAGAGAGAGTGAGCCGGAAAATGTCTTATTCACGAGAGAGATGTAAGCGTGTCTCAGTTGTCGTGGGTAGGATTTGTTGTTGATTTTATCTGTTCTCTCTTGAGTACCTGGACGTATCAAAATTTATAAAATTTTAATAAACCTGCGCTTATAAAAAAAAAAAGGAAACCATCCAACGCTACAATCTCTCGCAGGATTGTCGGCGCCGCTCGTAGCCTCGCCCAAGCTTCCGCCGCGCGCGCAAGCTCCTGGCCGCTGGTCACTTATCGACAAACCAGCCGCGTGTAGCCGCGGCGCGCAGTCGCGCGGCGGGGGAGATGAAAACTTCCCCTCTTTCCCTCCTCTGCACACAACACCACCACCTCTCTCTCTCTTTTTTTCTCGCGAGGACGACCTTAGCGCTCGCCTTACCGGCATTGCGTGAGGACGAATAATTCATAGAGTAATGAAATCCCACGAGGTCGAGCCGCGAGCAATGAAATTCCATAACCGCCGTGATAATGGAGAGAAGCGATGATTAAAGTATAACAGAGGAGACTATGCGTTGTCTCTAGTTTTATTTTTTCGCGTTATAGGGATGATAAAGTACGTTTTCGCGGATTTATCGGCGGTTGTTATAGCGACCGCTGATTTACGGGGGTGTTTGCGTACTTGACCCAGTAATGACAGATCGATTCGATTATTATGTATATTATGCGCGTGTTCTGGGGAAATACACGTGTTTCGAAAGCGTAAATAACGAGTAGCTCGTCTTCGAGAATAACGTAAACACAGTCGTGGCAACGTGAGACCAAATGTTGCACGAGTGCGAAGTGTGTCTTATCAGAAAAATATTGCAATGCACAGAGCCACATACACTATATTTATAAACCTCTCTATCTCGCTCAAGTCTACACCGTCATTTAAATCCCTAAAAAGCAGCGATAAAGCTTCATCTCTCAATTGTTCCCAGCATATAGCATCGATAGCGATCCGCAGTGAATGGTATTATCTCCCCTTCCAATTACGCAGCATAGCTCTACTCTGTCGTCGACGCACTTCCTCCTTTTCCCAAGAAATCTCACATACATCTTTTTCCCTGTTTTTCTTCTTCTTCCTCCACCTATACAATTGTCGCTATCTGTCTCTCTCTCTCTCCAGAACGAAATTCGCGCGCGCGGGTGTACCACGTGTTGGGAATGATACATGACGATCGATTGCGCAAACCGAACGCTGTTGAGATATGTGGAAATTCGTGGACTAGTAAATATATCCTGTTGTTATTATTCTATGCATAATTACTTGTGTGCACAAAGCGCAAAGCTCGTGACTCGGCGATTTTCGAATATATACGCTTGATTACACTATAATTTGTATAAAATACACAAGCGGTTTGATATAAAAGTACGAGGCACGTGTATAACGATAACAAGCGCCGCTGTACACTTGCGCGCATATTGCGATAGCAAATCGCCGCTGACGCATATTCGGCCTGATATCTATTCTCGTAATTAAAGATGCGTGTAACGAATTTTCCAGGTCATCCAAAGTATAGCCTCGAAGAGACTATACTAGAGGAAAACAACAAAGCTCGTATATGCTTCGACCTTGCGATTTTCCTGATTTATGGTCTCTTTTGTCAAAGCTATAGCCGCACCGCACAATGAAACAGCGTCGTACTTTGTTACTGCGCCGAAAATAGCGCTTCCAAAAAACTCTCTCTCTCTCTTCCTCGAGAAAGCGACTTTTATTCTTTTAGGTGCATCAGCAGTAGCACACACGACTCCTGCGTCTTCGTAAAAGCCGGATAGACCGGGGCAAAAAGCGCTAACCTCGTTAGGTGCGCGAACCAGCACACAACACATATCTGTATATATATGTGTGTGTGTGTGTGTGTGCGAGAGGGAGAGATACATAGAAGCTCTCTCGCAGAAAAGGTCGCGGCTTTGACCCGTTTCAAGCGACTCTCTTATCGAGCGCTCGTTTTCTCTCTCTCTCTCTCTCTCTCTCTCTCTCTCTCTCTCTCCCTCGTGTGCGAAAATGTTTCTTGGCAAGCGTCGAGGCTCACATCTCGCACACTCTTCGCGACCGAAAAACTATCGACTACATTACGCTTCCGGCTCGTATACATATACGTGTGTTTGTATGTAAGATCTCGTTGTCGTTGAGGATGATGCACGATACGTGACGTTCTATAGGAGAGAGACAAAAAAAAAAAAACAACGAGATTGATAACGAGGTGGAAAACACAGGAGTTTAAATGCGCCGTGTTTTTGTTATTCCGCGGGAATCTTGTTTTTCGCGCGTTTGCGCTGAGAGCATCGCTACGAAGCTATTGTATGCATCGTGTGGTTCTCTTCTGATGTGATTATGTATTGCGGTATATTTAGTCTAGGAGCGAGCGTCGAGTTAATTAGTTCGTTATCTCCAACGAGGATTCTTTTTTTTTTTTTAATGGCTGAATTTTAACGCTCGTGTTTGCCCTCGCGAATATTCTTCGCATTTTGCGAGTTATACTGCGATGATTTATTCCATTCAATATATATTAAAATCTCATCTCAATAAACACATAAGCCTCTAGCGAAGCGTGTCATAAACCAGCCTTTCATTCTAATCCTCGAATCGGCACAATGCTTTCAATCTCTCCAGGTACACAAAACACATCAGAGCACGTGTGTCGCATTCACGCGGGCGCGTCCGAGTAGAAACCGATCATCGAAATATCAAAAGAAACGTGCGACAATATATAACGAGATCTCTCTCTCTTTCTCCTCCTTCTCTCTAATAACCCCGATGTGCACGCGTCCGAACAATAGCTGTTCTGAAAATCGTCATATTATGCGCATTGACGAGAGACACCTAGTGACCTCTGGTATAATCACCGGTATATGGGGGTCGGCGGGCGTTTAAATCCCCCGTATGCGATGCGGGGTGCAGCAGCAGCAGCAGCAGACGCTCTTTATGCGAGCGTTTCGACGTTGGGGTGAGCTCACCTTATGATATGCAGGCGCTATACGGGGTTTTGTCACACTCTGTTGGGGGAGATTAAACGCCTAAGAAGAATGGCTTGGGGAATTTTTCTTTTTGTTGCGCTTATTGATTAGAATTTCACGTCGTCGATAAAAATTCGTGTTTTTGTGACTGTGACTGTGAATCATATTACAAAGAGACGCTATACCCACTGACGTTGAAAGTAAATCAACCAGTTATATACAGGACGTTTATACCGTAGTCGAGGAACATTTGCATCTCTTGAAAGTTGCAGCAGACTGCGTCAATTACGTAGTCGGACTTTTGAAACATTAAAATTTTAGATTAGAATTTAATTAATTCGAGCTCACCTATTATAATAATAGCCGTAATTTTACCGTTCAAACATCTGCGAAGCTTCCAAAACTCGCTGAATTAACTATTCAAAAAAAAAACATTCTCACACGCGGAAATCTCGTGTCGATCGTCAGCAAAGAGCGATAGAAAAAAAGACGGAAACACGTAGCTTTTTCCACTCGATTAAGAAGAGACGAGCCCCAAAAAATCCGAATATAAAGCAGTGAAGCCGACGCGTGTATAGACACACACGCGACACGGTAACAATGGAAGTCCAAGAGAAGAGAGAGATGACACGCGCGTCCTCGTGCCTTCCTCCCCTCCTGGCCTTTTTTTTTTCTCTCTTCGGATCAGCGGGTTAGACGAGCGAAAATCCCGACGACGACGACCCCCTGTGCACGAGGGGAACGACGCGATGGAAATTCGCTGGGGACGGCATCTGATGCGTCTGCGCGTGAATTGTGTGTAAGGGCAACGGGTGCGCGTGTGGTGTATCTGTATACCTTTTTTGGAGGGAGACGACGATGCGATGTAAACGACGCTTTAGTGATTTTCTAATTTATTGCTTACCTTTTTTTTTTACGACGCGTGGGTGTGCAGTACAGATAGGGGCTTTTTTAATTTTGTCGATATATATACACTTATTTTCTTATATGAAATCGATCTTATACTCGTGATAATTTTCAAGCTAATCTAGAAAATAATTTTCATATAACGTCTAACTCCTTTCTTTCGTTTTTCAGGGTGCAGCGAGGACGAAGCAGGTGCCGACGCCGAGGTGGGCAGCTGTACCGACAACGCTGTTATATCCAATGGCATGAAGCATCAGCAGCATCAGCCTGTCGAGGGCGTCTCCGAAGAGAGTAGCAGCAACAACACCAGCAACAGCGATATTACTGGAGCTGGCAACAAGAGCGAACGATGTCCCCAATGCGGTATCGTCTGCCGTAATTCCCGTATACTTCAGCTTCATCTCGAGGACCAGCACAAACCCCTCGGCACTGCTTACGCCATCGACAAACACGACCTTCAGGCCCAGTTCTCCCATCAAGTTGTGAGTTATATGCTTTATACACGCCTACTTTCTTGGCCCTGCCTTGAATGCCTCCTTGTGTATACAGGATAGCTCTCTCTCTCTCTCTCTCTCTCTCTCTCTCTCCTTTGGATCCTTTGTGTTGCGAGAGACGAGGCGCTTAAGGAGGGGGATTTACGTTATGTTATATGTAGGTATACCTGCTGTGGTAGCCATACCTGCGCGCTAAGGATTATGGCGGGTTTTCTTGAGGGAACGAATCGAATAATAAAGTCTTCTCTACCGATCGAAACTTTTTATTCCAAGTTGAGAAACTCGTAAAAAACTAACTCTCGCTCAGCCGTAATGAAAAAAAAAAGTCCTCGTCAGTCTTGCAACACAGAGAAGAGAGAGAGATATCTCCCGCACTTTAATCATAAGTTTCGCCGTCGTTAAAAATGCATCGACTAACTTTTTCTTTCCTGCCCACAGTCGTGCAAGGTATGCAGTAAAACTTTCGCCAACGTGTACAGACTACAAAGGCACATGATCAGCCACGACGAGAGCGCGGTACTTCGCAAATTCAAGTGTCCTCACTGTGAGAAGGCCTTCAAATTTAAACATCATCTCAAGGTATGTTATACAGCTCGCTTTTTTTTTCTCTCTTCCTCTTACGAGCGCATGTTGCACTGCTCACACTCCTTGACTTTGCATTCTATTTGCATAATGGAGGAATCGCAATTTAACGCGCGGAATTTTTCCTCCCTCTTGGAAGCTGCTCCGGTATTCGAATAGGAGGATTATTAACGTTGATTAAAAGTGGGTCGTCGTTTGTAGAGTACAAGCAAATATTTGTAATGATTTCGAGCGGCGAGGGGTATTTTTTCAGACGACGAAACGAATCGAATTTGTTCTTCCATCAGACCTTGTCTCCCGCGTGCTCGCGTTGTCAATTAAGGTTTCCCGGTATACCTCTGCTCGCTATATGTCGACTCTACCGCAGTGCGCGCGCGCGCTAATTGAAAAGAAAGCAAAAGAAAGCGCGCTCGAGCAGAGAGAGAGAGAGAAGAGAGAAGGTTAACAAGTCCATTGCGACACTAAAGAATGCGTTCAATTACAGGAGCACTTGAGAATACACAGCGGGGAGAAGCCCTTCCAATGCAACAACTGCATGAAACGGTTCTCTCACTCGGGCTCCTACTCGTCCCACATGACGTCGAAGAAGTGCCTCGTGGTCAATCTCAAGAAGTCGAGGCAGAGTTCCATTGGCGCGACGGTTAACGCCGATCGCGTTTCCACCGGTAAGAAGTCCCAGCCACAGCAGCAGCAACAGCAGCATCAGCCTACGCTGCAGGTCAGACGCGAGGCCGAGCTGCTCGCGGCGAACAACAACACTTTGCTGCCCATCCTGCCTAAGCTGTCGCCCTCGGACTATCGGGACATTCAGCGAGACGCAGCGGGTCCTTACGATATGCCAACCCTGTTGCCTCACATGGTCAACTTCGGCAACTTATTCATCCAGTCGTCGCTCGGTAAAATCCTTAGCCAGCTGCACGCCCAGCAGCAGGAACAGCAGCAGCATCACCATCAACCGCAGCAGCATTTGCATCACAACAGTCATCACCAGAATAGTCATCACCGTCTGGACGAGTCGGGCAGCGAACACTACGACGCCCTGAGCCAGCAGAGCGAAGCGGCCCTCAGTCCCTCGACGACGGCCCCCGACTCCGAGGGCATGACTACCGAGGGCACCGAAGGTGGCAAAGAGTCGCCAGCGCCGCCACCACCGGCTCTGCATCACCTGCCGCATCCGGAGCAATCTCAGGGCCTCGACGCTGTGAGGAGACTGCTGGAGACTGTCAATACCTCGGTCACGAAGCAGCTGCTCGAGGCCAATGTAAAAAAGCTCGCTTCGTCGTTCGCCATGGTCATCAAGCGCGACATGGACGAGGACTATCCGGATCAGGATAGCGAGATGTCGACTGAAGTGCCGCACTACCAGGACGACTGGTCGGCGACGGAGCAGTGCGACTCGCAGAGCGAGGGCCTGGCTGCGAAACTTGAGGAGGTGCACCAAAAAACTGTGCCAGCGGCGCTTCCAATCATACCGCAGCGTCAGCCTGCGAAACGCAAGGCAGAGAACGGATTGTCGACGCATACCTCCGAAGCCGACAGTGAAGATGACGAAGAGCAATTGCTGCAACAGCACCACCAGGACAGCCAGGGCAATGGCGCAGCCCGCAGGGTCAGGGCGAGGTCGCTCATCGACGACGAGCAGCTTGCCGTGCTCAGGGGCTACTACGCTATAAACCCGAGGCCGAAGAAAGAGGAGATTACCATGATTGCTAACTACATCAAGTTTCCTACGCGCGTTGTGCAGGTTTGTACAATTTTTCTTCCAAAATTCGTGACATCGTTCAAACGTAAGAAGCGTCTAATTGGGGTCGTTTGATTTATAGGTCTGGTTCCAAAATTCCCGAGCGAGAGACCGTCGCGAAGCCAAGATACCGGCGCTGGTGCCGCTTTCGAGTCTGAACAACCACGTGTTCAATGACCAGCCGCTCGATCTCTCGAAGAAAGATGTCCTCAGAACGATATCGACGGCGAAAGACAGCAGCGACGCCTCGAGTAGGCATACCGCCTCGCCCTGCGGTCCCAAGGAGGACGCACTTGTGCCAAAGGTGTTCGCCAACAACAACATCGAGCCAGAGGACGCGGACGAATCGCCCCTCGTTATCGACGAGGAAACCACCGACTCCGCCGAGGTCAAGCAACCGCCGGCTAGCATGCCCGTCGAGGTCATCATCAAGGTATTACTCACTCCTTTGTTTTTACTTTTATCGCGCGCGTGACTAAGTAGCCGACTAATATTTGAAGAAGCGAGCTCGGGAGAATGATTTACTTTTGCGGCTTTGTCTTACCTTTTGCTTTGCTTTTCTATTGTCCAGGCTCAATCTCCGATTATGCAAACTAAGAATGACGTCGAGGCGAGGGTGAACGCGGACCCTGCACCGCAAACAGAGACCGAACAAGAGGGACTGTACTTCTGCAACCAGTGCGATAAGACTTTCTCCAAGCACAGTTCTCTAGCGAGACATAAATACGAACATTCCGGTAAGTTTCTCCATACTTTTACGAGTTTTTTCTCAGATTCGCGTGCTAGACAAATAAACTATAACCAAGAATCGTTGCATTGTTTTGCAGGGCAAAGGCCGTACAAGTGTCAGGAGTGCCCGAAAGCATTTAAGCACAAGCATCACCTGACGGAACACAAGCGACTGCACAGCGGCGAGAAGCCCTTCCAGTGCTCCAAGTGCCTCAAGCGCTTCTCCCACTCCGGCTCCTACAGCCAGCACATGAACCATCGTTACTCATACTGCAAGCCTTACAGAGAATAGACCGAAGACGGTCGGAATCTTCGGCTCGTCGAAGCGAGCTAGCGAAGAGGAGACACTGAATAATGAAGAAATTGCGACATCGCCCCAGCAAGGAAACAAAGTAAAACGACGAAAGAACGTTTATTATATTGTATATGCACGTTATATAGATTTGTAAAAGCTCAAGGAAGCCAGTAAACAAGTAAAATTGTTGAAGATAATGGCAAAGGTAAAAGTCCGCTCAAAGCGCTGCTTTACCACAGGAAATCACGTTTTCGATTTGAATATGAGATATATTGTCGAAAGACGTAGGCAGGGTGAATAGGCGGGACGAAATGAGGAAAGAGAAGAGTAAAGCGTTGAATAGAATAACCAAAAGACGTAACGGTACCAAAAAAGCATAATGCAATAATCTATTATATACATACGATATATAGCATACATAATATTTTATTATTTTTATTAACAAGATATTATATATACCATGACAATAATAAGGAAACTAATTAATGTACAAATTTGTTAGAAGAAAAAAAACGTTCGCTCTATAAGGGTTTAAGGGGTGGGGGTGCGAATTCGCGCTTTTGCGGTTTCACGAGATGAAAAAAAAATAATTTAGAGAGAGAGATTAGTAAGTACGCATTGTGTATATAGGATTATAATGCGCGAACGTCTATAGTACGATGGACTATTTACATTATAAGCGTTGATGAGCGTAAGTTAAGAGGGATGTCTCGAATTTCTTGGTCAGAAACTCTTGCGTTCTTTTTTTTATCATTGTATGAACCGTATGTTTTTTTTATTTTATTTCTTAAGGTTTTTGATGTCTTATGTATTTTAAGAACTTGTTTTCTTTTGTTTTTCGTATATTTTTAGCAAAATTTCGTTTCTATTTGATGTCTATTCGTTGAAGTTTTATATACAATGGCGTTTCTCTTGAGCGTCGATATGTTGAGGCAATAAGAGTCGAACGAGACTTTAGCTCGGGCCAGTCTTTCAAGTCACTATTTTTTCTCCTGCAAAGGGGACCTTACATAAAGAAGCTGCTCGACTCGTGCTCATTCCATTAGAATCAAGACGCTCGAGACAAGCTCCAATTCGAGACGAACCTAGCAGGGGGCGGTTTTGCGAATCAAGCCCACTCGATCACTTTGCGAAGCGTTGAAATCACTTTGTTGAATGCACGATTTTACTTTCGTAACAATATAGAGATATATTTATGAGAAACGAAAAACGCACGTATTCCCGTCACATAGTGGACGCGAATCAATTTTAAAGCACGTATTTATGAATAATCTAAGATTATCAAAATAAATGCAATTTATTTTAAGCACAAAAAATTCGTTCGATACTTTTACGTGAGAGAATCTTATGAAATTGATTGTGTATATGTAGTAGATTTTTTTAAAACTAACTCGAAGACAATAAGAGTAAACCTACAACAGTGCCATATTGTACATAGCAATCAGCAAAGTGGTATAAACGAGCGGCGTATAACTAACTTCGAGGGGCGCGCCAAAGATGACTATAATTAATAATAAAACATTAAAGTAAACAGATTTACCGGTAAGAATCGGAATTTACAGGGCCTTGCGGATCGGTGTAAGAGGTCACTAGCGAGTAGCAAAGTCGAGGCCTGACGCTTCCATATTATACGCCGGGGATTCACTACTTGCCAAAGAAAAATTAACCCCGGTTCAGTCAGATTTGCGAATCTGATCATCGGAAGAATTGATTGTCGTCACGCCTTGACGACAGAAATGCATTTGATTTTGATATACGATGCTTTTACTGATGAGTCGTCGTGTGTACTTATTCGTTTTGCTTTTTTTTCGTGTAATGCGTAGAAATATAAATCGTCAGCTCTCTCGCGTTCATTTTCGCGCGTCACTCTTTCCGTTTTTTATACGTTTGATATTTGAAGTGTATGAGGCGATTCATTTCGATGCACATTCCGTTTCTTTTCGTATAATGTATCCGTCATGCGAAAATAGAAAAAAAGAAAACCAATGGTCAAACATTCTCGTCGCTCTCTACCTTTCACTTTCTGTATACGCGTCCCGTTTGATTTTATTTTTGTACTTCTCTTACGTTTTTCGAACCGAAGACGTCGTGAGACAATAATAAATAAAAGTAAAATAGGGCGAACCGTCGACTGACTTGAACTTTTTTATTTAACCGCGCCGCTGATCGAAGGAAAGATTTATAATTGTACATATATAAATATAGAGAAAAGAATGAAAATAGATAAAGAATACAAAACCCAGTGAAACGCGTTTTGTTTACCGACTCGCAAAGCGGATTTCTTCACGGCGATCTCCGAGGCCCGCTTTTTTTAAGGTTCTATAAGTATGATATTAAAATGCTTCCAAATACACTACTACTGTAAAGGTAAAGCAAATGAAAACCTAACGATTGTACGACGATTTATATGATTTTATTTGTTCGACCGCATCTTTAGGTAAGCCAAAAAATAAGATGGAAAGAATTTACAGATGACGATAATTAATACTCGAGAATGTATTTTATAAGAGTTTATTCGTCTTTTTATTTACACGTACCACGAGTGATAAGTGATATTGTTATATAATATTACGATTATCGTATACATTATATATATATAAACAAAAGAAACGCATTATAATCCACACGTGGATGCCAAAAGATATAGAAAGCGAGTAAGAATGATAATAAAGCGAGGCATTTACCTAAGCAAAACCGATAGAATCTAATCGCCGGAGCATATGAAATGCAGGAATGGATACTGCGCAATTGCTTTTTCGACGGCTCTTTGATCAATTACACGTTACGACATATTTTTATAAATAAAAGAACTTTATATAAAACGAAATGTAAATAAAATATTTTCGTCATTTATAACTACATAGCATGAAGAGTTTATTCGATTCAGTGAAGCGCTATTTTGCTGATTCAAAGATAATTTCCTTGTATAAAAAATCGACAATAATACAGCACTGAAAGTACTGTACACTCAATAACAAGATTATTCCTCAATTGAAACGATAACTTCCTTAAGTGAATTATATTATGAAATATATATGACTTCGACTAAGTACACTGAGTATAAAGTATACTCGATAATAAAGTTCTATTTTCTACTTTCTTTCTCTACACAGTAGCATCAAAGAAAAATTTATACGACAAAGTAATTGAGCTTAAGGCGTCTACAAAAGCAATTGACCTGTCCATTCCTGGAAAAACAGGAACAATAAAAAAATACCGGCGAAACAAAACGAATCTGTGTACTTCCTTACGTAGAAGCTTCGGTTATCCGCGACAGGCATCGTGTCCACCACTAATATAATATATTATATTATATAAAGATATGAGAGAGGAAAAAGCGAATAACGAATGAAAAGCATCAAGGAAAGAATACAATAGAATGATACGGAACATAACGACCGACGATGCTTATAATACTCATTTATATTAGTGTTAACACTTAAGAAATATATTTTTATATAATTATAGCGTAATATTTACGATAAAAAGGTAACGACTAAAGTCGTCGAGGTGACCGTGCGCGCAACGCGACTCAATATATGTATATGTATACATACTTACTCAGCCCCCCACCCTTTGAAACAACGATATAATATATCGAACAGGAAAAAAATCACTCCCTCCTCTCCTGTTACAGTCTTGTAAACGATTCTGTAACGACGAGATACAAAAAAAAAAAAAAAAAAAAAAGAAATGAAGGAAGGATAAGGACACACACGATACACTTACACTATATACATATTGTTATATGCATGTGCGCAGTTGGATATTATTTGTACTTTCTTTTTTCATTAAAAAATAACATTAACATCTCATTTCGTTTGGTTTTTATTTTATTTTTACTCGTAAGTCTTATCACGTACACGAGGGAATTCGCATAAATAAGACCTGAGACACAATAAGTATACCGCACTATCATTGAAAAATAAAACATAAAAGTGAAAGTAAAACCATACCTATACGTATTCTAAAAAAAAAAACGTCAAAAATTGCATAAATCGACGCTGAATCAAAAGACAATAAACTTCGAAATTACGACATCTGCCAGAATCGCTGAAAAAATACGATACCCCCAGGCGACCGTTTTTTCCATCCATATACATAGAATATAAATCTCTCTCTCTCTACCTTCCAACTGTGTACTCGTACCTCTCGTCCCGCTCCCGCTTTAGGCCATCTGGTCGGCTGCCGCCGGGTATATATATAGCCTCGCATATATACCTATAGGTATACCTGTGTGTACACACAGGCACGTGGGCAACTATCAACGTTCGCCACGTGTGCACACCCCCTGCGAGATTTATTTTCGGTGAAAATCTCGCCGCTCGGGAATTTTTTTCCTCTCCTTCTCCTTCTTCTACTTCTGTCCAACACGGAGAGATGGGAAAATTATCGGTCGACATAGATATATTACAAATATAGGTATACGCAGCTTTGAATGAATTATGCATTGTATTGTAAAAAAAAAAAAAAAAAAAATGAACGAAGATAAGCTTTTGCCGTTGCATTTTTTCGAACTTAAGCTTTCGCGAGTGAATTATTCTATAGTAGGACGCCGTGTGTTTTGAAGTAATTAGTCGTTAAATAGAAGATAGGGAGGAAAGTAGTTACGTATACGTATTGAGAGTTTTTTTTATGTTTTTATATTTCTCTGTTTAAGGATCACATCCGTTAGTGTTTAAGTTACGTTAATTTACTTTCGTACACTCTCTCCACTTGTATAAAATATTTTAAAGTATACCTCTACACTACAGTTAAACTCTTACGAAAGTGTATAAGAAAAAACTTACAAACTCTTCGAAAACAGAAAATATATAGACACTGTAATACCGCTTGAAAGTGACCCTTTCTATTCCAAAAAGTCGTTCTCGCATTCCGCTGAAAGAAAAATCCTTTCCCTATATAATCCTCAAAGCTATAACAAAAACTATGTCTATACACGTACACGTATACACACACTAACAGACACACCGGCGTTACGTATAGTCTCAGATAAAGAAAGAAAAAAACAGAGCAACTCATCTCCGTGACTTCTTAAGCCGACGATAATAAAAGAAAATAAAATAAACGGAAAATTGTTACACGATTGTTGATGCAACGATTTAAATAAAGCGCCATACGATGCCTTCCGTGAACGACCGAGCTTGGCTAGCTGCCAAAAATGTGTCACAATTTGAATTAGGGAAAGACGAATGTGGGATGTGAAAGAAAGAGAAAAAAATTACGAGGAGAAACTTTTGTTTTCATTGTTGATATGTACCGAAACCTTGGCACTGCGATGCGGCATTCGATTTTCTCATCAGGTTCTTTAATGTATGACGAAGTATTGAAGACAAAGTCCATTTTTTATCCGAAATAAGCAGAAAATGCATTTATAGATATTTTTTAAACGTTTACAAAAGAATAAAAAAAAACAAGTGAGTCTCGACAATAAACAATGTGAGAGAGGTCAGCAAACTGTAAAACTGTTTGACAATATACGCATTCATAGTTGAACTTTGTAATCGAACGCCAAAGTGCAAATTTTTTGATTAACAAAAAAAAAGAAATGACGATCGAACGTATATTTAAGTGGATATGTACTGATAATTACATTGTATACTTTGAGGAGGAAATTCCGAATGATTATACATGAGTTTTATACTTTAAACGAGAGTATAGTCGTGTAGGAGTGGCCGAGTATCTTTTTCAAAACAAACTTTCCAACATTTGAGATATTAGAGTAAAGATACTCGGCGTTGATGAAAGTTACAAAAATGATTTCCTTCGTAACATTGAATATTTTTATATGCGATATTTATAATGCGTGTAATCAAAACTCAACTGATTTCTTTGACAAAAAAATAAATAAGCGAAAGACAATATTTCGAATGGATTTTTTCAAAGTGAATGCCGTTCGTGTGTCGAGGTTTCAAAGCCGGAAAATTCATAACGAGCGTATAAATATAACGAAAACTGGTGGTCATGCCATTGAGCTTTCCATATGACTATAAAAGATAAGTACCGTATAATTTAACTTTAAAGGAAAAAAAAAATAATTGAAAAATGTGTATATACGACTTCGATACCGCAGACAATAAATTGCCGTTTCTTGATAGATTATAGAGCGTAATTATATATAAATATAAATATATAAATAAAAAAAAAACAACAACAAACATAGTATACCTGTAGACACATAAAATATAAATTTACGAAATTGGTATATTATAAATATATATAAATGAAAAAAATATATTATATTATATATACATAATTGCATTTGATTTTCGACGATTAATGATACTGAATCGATATTATAAATAAATATATATTATAAAAGACAAAAAATGAAACTCACGCAACAGTGAATTGTAATGCAATACGTACTCAAGGACGATGCGAGAATAAAATGATGTAAAGGATAATAATGTATATGAGAAAAAAGGACGAACTTTTCGCTGGACGCATAATATATAATGTGTAATAATAATAATTGAACATAATACGTAGAGGGAGGAATGAAAAATTTCTTTAGAGCACGTGTTAAAATGCAAGTGACTTGCAGCACCGAGTAAAAAGCAAAGATGATATACTTATGTAAAAACGAAGCAAATATTGGTATAGTTTATTTTTTTATTTAAAATTTAAGAAAACAAAACGTTTCCTCCCAAAAAAAGAAAAATAAATCCGACATATATGTCCGTCCTTTTTTCTCGACGCGCTTATGCGACCACCGCGTCGTCTTTGTTATACAGTGAAAATTACGAATATAGCGGGGCGATATTATAGTGAAGATAAAATAAAAGATGAGAATAAATAAAATAAAGTAAGAAGGATAATAAGGAAAAGATTTAAAAAAAATATTGTATTGTGACAAAGTTCCATCCATAAATAAATGAAATATTATACAGTTAGGCCGACTTTTCCGCCAGTTCGTGCCTTTTTTTCTGCAGTAAGAGCTTGCGCAGGCTTTGCGCGCGCTTTTGGAGTTTCGACATTACCGATAAAAATATGCACTCGATTATAAATGCGCCGTTATTATTATTAACCGTCGTTCTCTATAACAAAAAGTGGAAAAAAAACGAAGCATTACAATCATGCATTTCCAGTGTTTTATTATTTATAGTTTTTATTTTGTACTTGGTATTATATCGTTTGTTTTTTTAAATGTATAATAATTTACGATCGGTGTAAAAACGACGGAAGGACAATACCATTTTATTACATACGTACGATATGTGAATTCAGTGATACATACTTTTTACTTCAGATTCGCATGGATTACCTTAATTTTTAGTGTATAATTGCATTAAAGTATGAAATATAATAAAATCATAATAATGATAATAAAAGCTCTGTTGTGTATTCTTTTTGATGACCAAATTTTTCCGAACACTATATATACACACACTGTTGACAGTATTATTTGATACTTATATTATTTGAATTATATAATAATTTGTTTGACGCGTTCGATTTGCTGCTAATCAAAAGTTCGAAATAATGCGCAATTGTATTCGCACATAAACGATGATAATAATAGCGACGACTCCAGAGAACGCTCAAAAGATATATTATGAATGAAACGCGAATGTTTGCAAAAATAACGAATCTTCGTGCGCAAGAGAGGGAAGAGGCTTAATGATTGATAATAAAGTGAAACGTGAATAAACTACTGAGAAAAAATTCCAAACGATAGGAGGATTTATGAAAGGTACTGATGATATATATTTTCCGAGTATAAGGTCAAGCGGCACTACGATAATAATATATTATATATAAATAAATATATGAGTAAATAAATAAATGAATATAAATGAAAATTCGTACGCTATGCAATTATATTCCTTTTAAAACGTTTGCTTCATTTTAAACTTCATTTATTATTTCATATTTTTGATAAACATGCATACATCTTATGTACATAAATAGCAATGAATAACAGTCTTATTGTTTAAAAAAATATAGAATTTCAAAAACGTTCATTTTGATCACAGATTACAGAGGTACAACTAACTCTGTTCCAGGATACTCTGGTAGATTGAGTTCATATGTAGTTTCAAGCTTCTTAGGCACAAATCTGCCACCAAGATAATGATATCTTCCAGCAAAGCTGCGAGCACAGAGCTTTGGTGCTGTCAATGAAATTAACATATCTGGCTTGATACCACCTTCGTCTGGTGCACCAGTTTCTACATTCCATCCAGATGGAATGTCAACGCTGCAGATAGGTGCACTTGAATTCTTTAAAATATCAATAATTGGCACAAAGTCAGGTCGTACAGGAGGCTTGAAGCTAAATCCAAATAGGGCATCTACTATTACTTTGTAATTTTTTGTGTCTTTAATATCTGTAACTGCTTCTAAAATTGGCATATCATTCTCTGTACATTGATGGAGTAAATTGTGATATAGAACATTGTTTGTTCTCTTAGGATAATAAATTTCAGGTGAATATCCAAAGAGTTTTAGATGTCTTGCACAGACAAGGCCATCTCCACCATTATTTCCTGGTCCACAACATACCAATACAGCATTTTTGCCATCGGAGGAAAGAGGATAACACTTAGCAATTGCAATAGCACAACTTTGTCCAGCTAGTTCCATCAGCTGGTCAACACTGAATTTGTATTTTTCAAATAAATCCTTGTCAACATTGATTGCTTCCGTTTGATTAAGATATTTCACCATACTTCGTTTATTTAAATTACGTTTCAGTGACGAGGTACAAAAACAATGTAATTGATCAAAGATCAATGCTTTCGGTAGTTTTGGCAACACTAACTTTCGTGCAAGATTGAAAACAACTTGACGCATTGATCAGAGTAATATATTTTTTATCACTGAATTATTGCATTCATGCAAAAAGTACCGGTATACGTCAAGGTTATCTCTATCTCAGTCACTGTATTTTATTCTTGCTTATATTTGAACACTGGATTCGTAATTAGCGTTAATTGCCCGATAATAGCAACAATATTTTCAACTCACGTTTGTAATATTTGCTGAATTACGTTAACAGCAACAATCGCACAACAATAACAACCAGAGAAAGTTTGTTATGAAAATAACAAGTCATAGGTTAGGTCGGTGTCGACATCTGTAGTTTATTATAAAGTTGAAAAACACCGATGGATCAGTCGGTAAGTAAGCGCGGGAAATTTTCAAATGACATCATTATGTTGAATTGTACGATTTCATTAAAAATTTATCGATCCATATGTACAAGCGGTCGTTGAAATTATTCATCAAACAAAAAAATCCTTTAGTCCTTTTCGAGAAAACGTATCCATCCGATTCTCAAAGTAGGTCACAACTACAAGCGTCTCCAACTCATTTAAAACAGAGTAATATAGCTGGTGTACTTTCAATTAACTTTCCAGATCTAAAACACTCGACTGAAAATTACAATTCAACGAATCAGCAAAAAACCATCCAAGTAAAGTTAATTCCCTCCACAAAAAGCCACAAACGCGTGCTTCGAAAGTGTCACGCGATCCGCAGACCTGCGCATTGGTTTATCGATTCAAACGCGCAACTCGACCCCGAGCAACCACCCCCTAGCATCAGTAACCCGTTGCAACAGCAACCCTCAGTACGCGCGACTTTTCTACTCTACATTATTACCTAAAAATTTACCGTGAATCTCGAAAAATCCTCACAATGAAGAATCCCGACAGTTGCTAGCAGTAAAATTATATCGAATTTCGCACAAGTGCCTTGGAGAGAAAGAGACCAGCGTAGAGCTGTTGCCCTGGAAGATTCTCGAGACGGGGCTGATTCGAGCACAGCTGCGGCCACGAAAATCGTGCAATCACGGAGCCCCCAGCGTTTTGTAAAGTAAATAGAAATGACGTATATATACGTGTACTGCAGTCTTGTATTACATTGCGACACTTGGCGTATGTTTTTTTTGTTTTATTTATACGCGTCAGGATCAAGTGCGCGAGTTTTGTGAAAGTGGAGCAAACTATTGCAGTTATTTGAAGCTTTTCGTGCTGCACTTTTTTATACTGCATTGATGATCGATTATTTTTATTTTAAGTAGTTTGTGTACGCGAGCATATTTTTATTGTTTATCGTTATACTCTCATCCTCTCAAATTACGAATTCCTTAATGTACTTATATTGGTCAAGTTAACGCAACCATCAAAAGATAAAAATTTCTTCAACGAAACAGGTGTACCCGGTGAGTCCGGTGACGGGTCCGGGATCAGCCAAGTCAGTATGGGAGCTGAGTCCCGATCCGGACATGGTCGGACACCTACTGCCCAACAGTCCTCTGTCTGTTGGCGCAAGTCAACATCAGGGCCAGGGCAGTTCCAAGAGTTCGAGAAACCGGCCGAGGAACGGACCCGACGACAGCGTCTACACGGACGAGGCGGCCCCGGGACAGGGACCAACCGACGAGACCAAACGCATCTTCGAGCTGCTGCGAGCTGGGTATGACGTTTTGTTCGCTGATCACCTTTTGTCATCTAAGAGCGTTCATTAATTTCCTGACGATTCATAGGGAAATAGAGGCCATCGACGATCTAGTAGACAAAAACGGTCCTGGAATACTGAGCGTGAGAGATGAGTGGGGCTATACACCAGCCCACTGGGCTGCTCTTGACGGGAACATCGAGGTACGTTTCTTCTACTTATTATCAATGTCACAATCAACATATCTGATTGAATTCTTAAATTTCCAGGTGATGCGATACTTGATCGAGAGAAACGGCCCAGTCGATCTCTCGTGTCTTGGAACACAAGGCCCCAGACCTATACACTGGGCATGTCGTAAGGGTCACAGTGCCATTGCTCAGCTTCTCCTCAAGGTAAGCTCCAATAAATTATAAAAATTTCATGATTTTAATTAAGTCTACGCCTATTTCAGTCGGGTGTAGCCGTAAATGCAGCAGACTTCAAGGGCCTTACTCCTTTAATGACCGCTTGCATGTTCGGCCGTTTTGCGACGGCGGCTTTTCTGTTGGGCAGCGGAGCCTTGGGCCATCTGACCGACATTAACGGCGATACTGCCCTGCACTGGGCTGCTTACAAAGGTCACTCAGACTTGATTCGACTGCTCATGTACAGCGGTGTTGATCTGCAGAAGCCCGATTACTTCGGCTCGACGCCGTTGCATCTTGCCTGTCTATCCGGACACGTGAGCTGCGTCAGGATTCTCTGTGAGAAAAGCAAGATCGAACTCGAGCCGAAAGATAAAAATGGCAAGACTCCGTTGCAGTTGGCCAAGAGTCACAGGCATGCTGAGATCGTCAGGATACTCCAGACTGAGATGAGGAGGAGGGCCAGGTGGATTCCGCCTGTAAATGAGTTATGGTTAGTTAGGAGAAAATAATAATTAAAACATTGAAAAAGGATGATGCTAAAAATAATAATGACTTACAGGGCCTTACTATTCGGCGGAGCAGGAAACAGCAAAGGTCCGTTATTGCTGTTCATGAGTTCTGTATTGTTGTGGGGCTACCCGATGTACCTGTTGAAATGCATTCCCATCACGTGGAATCTTCTGCGCGGAAGTCACTATTGTTTTATATATTGGAATATCGTCATGTGGATATCTTGGATTGTGGCCAACCGGAAGGATCCTGGTTATATACCACAAAATAGTGATACCTACTATAGAGCTATAAAACAAGTAAGAAAAAAATTATTAATTTCTTAAAAATAACTTGACTTTGCAGAAAATAATATTGTTGCAATGTTTTCTTAGATTCCTTACTTCGATAAATGGAAAAAGCGCAACGTTTTATTGTCCAGACTTTGTCATAGCTGTAAGTGTTTTAGACCTCTACGAGCAAAACACTGCCGAATCTGCAATCGCTGTGTTTCGTATTTTGATCACCATTGCCCTTTCATCTACAACTGCGTTGGACTTAGAAATCGGTAATACATTTTTGATAATACAAGGATGATAATTATTTTCTTGAGTCTTAACGAAATTGACGCTTTTTCAGAATGTGGTTTTTCCTCTTCGTCATGTGCGTCGCAATAAACTGCTCGTTCACTTTATACTTCGCTTGTTACTGCATAGCAATCGAAGGTATACAATTACTCTACGTACTAGGTTTACTGGAAGCACTAGTGTTCTGCGGACTAGGCTGGATACTCACATGCACTTCGGTGAGAACAAACCACTTTTCAACGTTTTCCAACAATGATTTTTAGTCACAATCTTAACTTAAAAATAACGACGATTTCAGGTTCTACACGCTTGCATGAATCTGACAACGAATGAAATGTTTAACTACAAGAGATACTCGTACTTGAGAGACAAGAAGGGACGGTACTGGAACCCCTTTAGCAGAGGGCCAGTCCTTAATTTTGTCGAATTCTTCCTCTGCCCCTCGGATGAATACGCCAACAACCCACAGCATTATCACATTTTTCAGGACGAGATGATGTGACGAGGCAAGTCGGCATTTCAATAAAAAGAGAGATGTATTTATCTCCGTCTGAAAATATGCACAAAATACGGAATCGCGCGCAATTACAGCATGAGCGGCCAAAGCAGCTGGCCAAACAAGGCAGTTTTAGCATTGGTGGCATACCACTATATCTAGACTTGAAACGCATATTGTTACGAGGAAAATGCAAAAGTGCCTATGTACCACCTATCTTCACCTGTCACAGATACGAAAAATTAATGTCGAGGTTGGTAAAGGGCCAGTCCAAAACTGCTTTGTTTTGGTAGTTGATATCGCTCTAGCACTACACGTACGCATGAACATTTAAATTAAGTTTGAAAGTAAGCTTTAAATTTTGATTTAAAATGGTCGAGATTTACGTGACAATATAACATATTTTCTTAATATTCGAACAGCCAATCAGAGGACGAATAGAATAATTACTATGTCTTTTTTAGAGTAGGAGATTATACATTTTGTTGCTTCGCTCAATCGATAATAGATGAATTTAACGATGTTATAATATTGTACTGTAAAAAATAAAACATTTTTACTACAATAAAAATTATGTATATATTTTATTCAAATGCTTAGTTAGAAAGTTACAAAATACTGATATCATAAAATGCTCCGTGAGTCATGTTATAAACGATTTAAAAAATACTTTATTAACAAAACATGTGTAAAAATTACTTTTCATGGGCACGATTTTGAAAAAATTCAAAGTAGAATATTAATTAACGAAACTTATTGTAGTACTTGCATTTTCAATTGACATTAACTAATCTTTACAATGAGGAACTCAAACGTCCAATTCGAAAGTTTTAATTACGTTTAATTATTTCCGTACTTCTTACGGAGCAACTGATTTTATTCAAGTTTAGTTCAGCGCCTGATAAAAGCTAGAATTATAAGATAAAGCATAATTTTGCATAATTAAAACATTCGCAGATCAAACTGTAACGCCTAGATTCCTCAGTTTTTTAAAAAATGGAATTAATGCATTATTCAAAAAGGATTTTTCTCCTAAAAGATCATCTTTGGTCAAATTTCGCTTTTGAAATATATTGTTAAATTAAGTTTGTTCATTAACGGGTAAGTGATAAATAACTAATCTAATGTATACAATCCTTTCTGAATTTCTCAGTTCTCGTCATTACTTGTTGGCAGTCAATCACGTTAATGCTCTATTCATTTGCAGAAAATGAAAAAAACTGATAACGATTTTACGAATTGTGCAAGCTATTATACATCATAGCAAAAGTCATAATTTGGAGGTGGATCCGGAATCGGAGGTGGATTTTGCGGAATGTCAATCCCTAAAGTGTCTAATAATCTCAGTTTGATATCCATAGATAAAAGAGTTTCTAAATCTTTTTCAGTTTCCTTACTAGTCATTTGGTTACCTGCAAAATCACGTTTAAAACAACCTTGATTAACAACGTCGTCTCAAATAATAATTTTTTGTTTTTAAGCGAAATTGCATACTTACCAAGTAAAGCATTGATACCATCAGTCCAATAATCAAAAACTTGTTCGTCGGGAGCTACGAAATCCAAGCTAGAGACTTCTACAGAGTCCAAAATCAAAGAAAAAGCCAATTGATGGGTTGTTTTGCGTCGCTGCAAATCCTTCATATGGGGACAATCTCTGCCAGTCAGAAGACCACGAATTTCCACGACGGCTAATTTTGTCGGTAATTCATCTATGCTTGGCACCGACTTCTCATCGCAATCACCGTAATGGAAGACTTTGTGATTCGGCGAAAGACGAACATACCAAAATTTGTCTTTTATTCTCTGCAAAAACCAATCGTATTAGAAACTAAGGAACATAGCATTTTATCATAGTGAACAGAATAGAAAGAAACTACAAACCTGCCCTCTTGTGCTGTATTTCGTGAATCTCGTCCCTTCCACGAGAAATCCCAGTCTCTGCTGTTGTATTAAAACCATAATATCAGGAGTGATTTGTTCTTTTAGCTCAAGAATCGGTCTAGCATGACTCTCCCATTCTTCTCGACTAGTTCTTTCTTGCTGCCACAAATTTGTGATGTGAGAATACGTCAATTGTTGTAATTTGTTCTTAAACTTGTCTAGTCCTGTAGGTTTTGACTCAAGAGCTCGCGTAATTTGCTCACGAACTACAGAGAATACTTTGACAAAGTCTTCTGTAGTGGCTCTCATCTCTTTCCACGTTTTATTTAGCAGAATTATGCAGGCACAGTAAAATTCTTCAAAAGGATGGTCATGCGTAAAGAACATCGGGTGGTAAGATTGACCTTGTTCGCTGGGTGCTTCGCCAATGCACAAAATATCGCACAGCAGTTTCACAAGTTCTACGCTCGTCCTCCCGAATGGACACTCGTGCTCGTCGGCTCGACAGGAATTTTCAAGAACAACTTTGGTGTAATTTTCTGTGTGATTTCGAGCAAAGTAAACCATGCAGTCAAGAGCCAACATTCCCGGTGGAGTTTCTGTGAAATCTAAGGCTGGATTGATGTCACATTTGAAGCCTAGTTTCTTGTAATCCTTAGCAAATAAACCTTGTTTCCGGGCTGTGACGTCGCTGCTGTTTGATCCTTCGGTATCAAAAGCTATTCTTCGAAGTTCTTTGATTTTGTCATGAGCATCTTGGTCCTGATTGTCCATTTTTGTATTCATTCGTTGCTCCAATAAATTCAACATTAATGTTTGAAATACGTACAGTTGATGAGCTATTTCTGCGCCAACCTAAGAAAGCAAATCTCTATAAATATTTTGTTTTTATAGATTTTTGAACAAGCAAACGTTCACGAATAAATAAAACTTACTTGACCAGTAGATTGTATGACATTAGCGAGAAAAACATTTCTGACTTGCTTTGACTGCAAAGTATTGGAAACAGCTCTACGTTTAGGCATATCTGCTTTCATAAAAAGAGCGTTTATCAATGCTATGGCATTCTGTTGGATTTGTGAATCTATGCTTTCTAAGTGATGCACAAGATTTGGGAATGTAACTTCTTTCTCCACTTGACCACATTTGGTAGTGGAGTTGATCACAATATTCTCCAAAATGCTTAGCGAAGCTTTAATAACATTGCAGTCAATGGCCACTGCTTGATTGTTTACATAGCTAGCAACTTTGTTGATAAATGGTGCCTCCAGGACATCCCATGATACGATTGTATGCTCCATCAATTCAACGAATGATTGTAAACAATAGGCTAATGCAGTGGCTTTATACTTTTCGGTTTCAACCTAATTTTTAAAAAATTACAGATTATATAATTTAGTTTTCACATTCTTAAACTTTTATATAGTCTACTAGATCTTACCTGTGAGATTATCAAAGCCAAGCCTTTTTTATTGATGAATTCTAAAGCAAAAGTGGTATCTCGACTTAGTCTACTAAGCTTCTCTAGAGCACCAATAACTTTTTCCTCCGGGGTTCCATTATTCAACTTTGCAAGTATATCCGTAGCTGTTTTTGAAGGTGAATGCTCTAAACGCAAAATGCTACCATTTTTCACCTCATTCCTGTTCTTCTCTGTAATGTAGTTTTGATTGTTGTTCTCAGTGAACTGTAGTGCGTATGATTCAGGGTCTGGAAGGTCCCAGCCATTACAAAGTTCCTAAAGCAGTGATCACAGTCATAAACGTCACATCCAACGATTAGCAAAAATAAACAAATCCAAAAAAACAAACCTGAATAATCCCTGTCAAAGGCTGCTTCTGATTGAACTCAATTAGCTGCGCCTGTCTGTTCGTCAACTCAACCGCGATTTTCACAATATTTGAGTCCTTTTGCACCGGCATCTTGATCGTTTGCGTGTACATGAAGGTGGCGACTCCGAAACTCCGTTTTCCACCCGAACTTTTCTCCCGTTCTTTCTTCCGTCTTTTTTAATATTTACGTTGTCATTTGCGCGATATTAGCTGACACCCGATGGCCATTACTGTTTCCTCTGCAACACAGGCGTCGTCTGAATTCTCGATGCCCCCTCCCCGGATGTGAAAAGCGACGATATATGGCGTCGGTGCGGTTCCCTTGTATAGCAGATGATTCACGTGCCGGGTTAGGTTGGTATGTGCCTTGTTGGCTATAGCGTTTCGTCATTTAAATGGATATCGAGGATATTTAAATTCAAATCGTGCCGATTACGATTTCGTGTATTCTTTGTATGTCATGGTTGGACTTCTTTTCTTCAAGAAAGTAGTCCGGATAACAATTTACACTTGTGCATTATATACACAGATTAAAAGCAACTTAAATTTAAATGGTAATCTTATGTTCTATTTACAATTGTACAGTCTCAGACGTTTTAACAGCATAGTTTATCTTGACAGACACTCTTCAAGATCAGTCTTTTCATTTGTTTATTAATTTATATTGATGCACCGTTTTTAAGGCGACTCGTCCTCGTTATTTCTAAGGCGGTCCTCTGGTTTTGGAGTGAGTTTTACTGCTGAAAATTGTTGTCCCAAGATTTTCATCACTTCACCATGCTTGATGCCAGCTCCGTTTTGCTTAACCAAGTGATAGTTTTCCTTGACATAGAGTGCAAATCCAGAAGGCTCCTTTGTCTGAGCCGTGCTTTTCTTCTGCACCATTCCATCCTTTGTGACTTTGTTGATCAAAAGTTCAAATTGTCCATGACAGTAGCCACATCGTTTTCTGCTTAGATCCAAGGATTTGGAATGCCTTCCAATACTGTAGCCACAACTTAAACATTTATAGGTGTATTTTGTCTGGATTTCATAATTATGACATCGGGAAATAGGTGGCAACTCAGGAAAAACTTTCACTGCTTTGTTAGCCCATGCCTTCCAAAAGCTTCCATGTCCATCAGAGACATTGTTTATCAACCATGTGGCAGCATGACACATTTCATGAATTAGTGTGTCTCTCAGTCTGTCTGGTGAGCTCAAAATTTTGGTTGCTAAAACAAGTCTTGAAGATCTTACAGTTTTCCCCAGAGCTTTGAGCGATTGCTTATTGTAACATTTGCCAGCAGTGCCTCGTAATCTAGTGCTCCATTCTATTGGCATATTATCTGGTAATTGACCATCAAAAACTTTTTCATTAAATAACTTGTATAAAACATTGCACAATTCTTCTTTCAGAGTACTGTATTTAACTCTGTAGGTCATTGCTTTGAAGTCTGCTTGATCCAAAGGCACATCCTTAGATAATGATGCTAAAAAACTTTTTTTAGTAGGCTGTTTCTGTGCTTGTGGAATAGCTTTTGATTTAACAGATTCACAATTAACAGCTTTCTTTACTTTCAAGTTTTTCGTTATAGGTCTGGGTGGCACTATGTCCTCTGGGTCAAATTCACTAGTGCTAGAACCAGAAGAATCAAAACTAAGCTTTCTCTGATTATTTCTATTCACCCACTTGTCATTTTCCAGTTCAGATTCAGAATCACAGATTGACAAAACTTTTTTAAAATTATTATTATTGTTGTAATTGCGTTTAACTGTGGCAGTAGTTGCAGTATTGAAATTATTTTGTGCAGGATTAGATGTAGCTGTATAAAAAGATAAATCTGGACTACTTTCAGTGGTTGAATCGTCATTTATAAAATCATCTCTGACTCTATTTCTTACTTTGGATTTCTTTGATGTTGTTTGACTTTGTTTTTTCTGCACATTACGATAGTTTTCTTTATCTGATAATTCACTATCAGAATCAAATTCAAACCTTGGGTTTCTGAAAGTTATTTTCTTCTCAGTCTGCACATCATTAATTAATTTTTTTGTCGTTTGCTTTCTTGGCTCTGTTGCACATATAAGTGCACTTGCCTTATTTCTCCAAGTTGCTCCATATAAATTTTCTAAAATATCAGCACAATCATTGATTGTGGTGTCATTTGTTATATTATTTGCTGGATTACTTTCCTGTTCATTTCCTTTGTTTTTTAAATTAATATCAGATGATTTATCTAAGGACTCAATATCATCACTTATCTCTAAAGATTCAGGAATTATAACTGTTTTTTGTGGCTTTGAATTGCCAATTGTTAGTTTTTTGAATGCATCTTGTGGTTCAGTGCTACTAGATTCAAAGGACTGAGTTTCAGGAATAACTGCTTTTTTACAACTTGTCTTTCCATTGGTTACAGGAGTTCTGTTAGACTTTTGGCTATTCGGTGTTTTGGATTCAATGGATTCCGATTCGGGTATAATTACCCTCCTGGGTTTAGTATTCACATTGCCTGATAGAATCTTATTAGATGTTTCACTACTTGGTGTTTTGGAGTCTTTAGATTCAGATTCAGGTATTAATACTCTTCTGGATTTAGTATTCACATTGTTTGTTGGAGTTTTATTAGATCTTTGACTGCTTGGTGATTTAGAATCAATAGATTCGGATTCAGGTATCAAAACTCTTCTAGATTTTGTATTAACATTATTTACTGGTGTTTTATCTGACTTGTGACTTCTTGGTGTCTTTGAGTCATAAGCTTCTGGTTCAGGTACAATTACTCTTTTCGAAATAACTTTAACATTGCTTACAGGAGTACTATCAGATTTCTTACTTCCAGGAGTCCTGTCCCTTACAACATCCAATTGTCCTTTTTTAGATTTATTAAAGTATTGATCAATAGTGTTTTGCTTCTCAAGATCACCTTGCTTTATTCTGTTTGCTCGCTCAACTGTTCCTGGTTTAGACAATTTTCCACGATTATTCGGGGTTTCAAAATTCAATTCCAAGCGCTCCAAGCTGCTATTTCCTGAGCTCAATCCACTTTTTCTACTGTCAGCAATTGCACTCTCTTGACTGCAGGAGCTTCCACATCTGGAGCTGTCGAAATTTGTTGCAAGCCACTGCAATATTTCTTTTTTCTTTCTCTCAGAAAGTGTTACACTTTCCACTACTGTACTTTTTATAATTTGTGGCAATGTACGCTCTTCAGTTTCTGAATCGCTCTCTTCAATGACTACATTACTCTCCCTGCTCTCTTTACTTTCTTTTGATTCTTGTCTAGCCAATGTCTTTAATAATTCATTGACTTTGTCAGATGTTCTAACATCAAAATCTTGTAGATCGAGATTGTCTGGAGTCTCGTCGTCAGAAGTTTCCAAAACCTTGATGGTCTTTTTTTGGGGCCTTAATATATCAGTGGAAGCTAATTGGCTTTTTTTTCCAATTTCATCTACGGAAAAAATACTCTCATCAGAGCTAGTGTCACTTATCAGAATAACCTCTTGGATCTGTTTTTCTTTTGTTTTAGAATCTGAGCTCTCTGGAGTCTCATCGACGTACGATTCGGTCGATAATCGTAAACTAAAAGCTTGAGATTCAACCTGGTGACCATCGAGAGCTGTAGATGAAAAGATCTTTTCCGAGTCCATTTTTTCTGTGGAGAAATCAGAAGTTTCTCTGAAAAATCGTTGGTTGGTTGTTGCTTTCGTCTTCCATTGTTTGTAAAACTCATTGCCAAAGTCCATTTTTGTAGGAAAGTATCGGTCGAATGTGTGTTTGTTATGCCCCTTTTTGTGCTTCCGCTAACAATAGCAGGTATACTGTCAATTTTCACAATCTTAAAAGAGAAACAAAAGAAAATTGAAAAAAAATTAGCTTGCATTTTGTGAATTGTAAGGTTCGAGCATTAGACATTTCTTTCGTGTTATACTTACTGCTGGGCACGATAAGGTACTGCATCATTCTGAACAATTTATTTTACGTAAAAAACAGTATTTATCTTGAAATAATCATGATTAAAAATAACAATCACGTCGTATTATGAAAGCAAACAACCACCATGTTTAAATTTCCAACGGTCGCTTGCGATTCGCATCACGCCGGTGACCGCATGCGCACGCCGCGCCGGCGGAAAGTGGAATTAATTCCAATTAACCTAGCCTTAAATGACATGAGTGGGCGCCGTGGTAGGCGCGCTGTTTCAAAAACGAATAAAAGAAATACCTATGAATTCTAATGTAGGTATAGGAAAATGAAGAAGAGCCACGAGAAATAATTTTTGAATACTTAATATATGTACACTCGGCGGTAAGGTATTCTTGTGGAACGTTTTAAACTAAATGGCAACGTTGCTCGACTTTTGACGGGTTTTGACGGTTTTGACGATTTTAGATTTGCAGCGGTTATATGGGCCGGTACAGTCAAAAACCATGCGACGTTGCCATTCAGTTTAAAACGTTCCGCAAGAATACCTTGCCGAGTGTACGTACCTAAGTTTGACTTCACAAAAAATACTTAATCCGATTCTCCTCAGGAAGATGGGATTATGATCAAAGCATCCTCACACAAAAGTGGTAGGGATCATGTTCCCGTCGTAAAAACCGGAACAGGGTATAGGTACGTGTTGGAACACCAGAATAAGAAAACAAAATAAAAATGTAGGTAGGTACAATACAATTCTTACTTCCACGAGAAGCCCTCGGTTTATCATTCCCCTGCATCTGACGTCATCACTGTTGAGGCGGGATCACCTGAACGGTCACCCATCCTGTACTTGGATATCCAAGTTCAAACCGCGTCTAATGTTGTTTAGACGTTGTTTCATACTTTTAATTTATTATAGTACATGAACTTGAGTACGATATACTACGAGTTCAGCGTTCAGCTAATCTAGAGTAGACGTTTATGTGAAGAGTCCCTCTCATGAATATATATACTACTAACTTATATTTAAACGACAATAATGTTTTGTTGGGAAGCGAAACACCAATCTATAAAGCAAAATATAATACATCTAACAAGAGTTCGCGTAAATAAGTCATTATATGATTGTCAAAGTATTTGATCATGCGTTTAAGAATACTTATTCATTTTTTCCTCGGCCCACTCGAGCTTACCGAAGATGAAGTCTTTATACGGCGGAAAACGTTCATTTATAGAAGTTTGGATTTGAACGAGGTCAGAAAATCCTTGTTCCTCAGCAGCTTCACCAGCCTGTCCTCGTACGTTCATGGCGAATTGTACGCGAAGTAGCGTAAAGTCCTGGTAAACCATAATAACGTTCCTCATCCGCTCAATTTCGGCTGCACATTCTGATTTTCTCCCTCTCTCTAACCTCTAACTGAGTAAGCGCGCTCAGGGCCCGTTCGCTCCCTCTAACTATAATATATATATCTTTATGGTCGAAAGCCGAGATAATAATGTGCGTCGGTGCAGCGGAGCAAAAAAAACAGGTGCTATGGGGCGCTTTTACATGCTGAGACTTGTTAGTTTCCTGCGTGCCATGCGCCGGGTGGAAGGTATATAATTTGAACGTTTCTTGAAGTGGCTAACAGATATATCTGCATCAGGAAAGATCGTCAATGAATTTGAGTCCGTGTACCTATAGAGGTCAGCAGTGTCAGCACTGTACTGCACTGCACTGCACATATACAGAGTACACAAACACTGCACATACAGTACTGTACAGGCCAGTAGGGGGCACTGATGCTATTGAACCGATCGACGCTGATGGAAGATCCAGACCGACGCCGACGCTCATCAGTTCCAAAACGGCAGTGCAGTGGCAAAGAGAAGATCTACTACTACGCATCATATTCATGCGATATACTTACATTTTATATTCTTGTGACCTTAAGTTGCGCATTGATCACGCTATAGCGACTTTAGACGCGCGCAGTTAATTAAGCATGATATGAGCGGTCGAAGCAGTAGATCGAAAAAGGTAGTTTTCTCATTGATGTCCAGTCAGAAACTGCTCTGTTTTGGCAATTGATATCGCTCTAACTGTATCTATAGATTCGCAACAGTGTTTTTAAAACATAAATTCCTGAATTGACCGATAGACGCGCGAAACTATTGTCAACGCGTTCTCGCAGAGCCAGCAATCATTCTTTAGCGAAACGTGGTGCTTCGTTGGCCGAAATTTCTTTCCGTGCAAATCGCATCATGCACAGAAATTATATAAAGTTTATGAGGCTTTGGGATTATCCATATGATATATTTGATTCCGGTTACATTATATTTCGTAGCAACGGCTCCGATGATTATCATTGCGAGCGTATGTACTCGGATCCGTACAAAATCGAAATAAGCATCAAAAGATACGACCACATGCTGTATCAAACACTCAGCGAGATCTTTCGCGAGCGCCGTTTCAGCAGCGATCAGATAAAGGAGCTTTCTCGTTATCCAAGACATACCGACCAGAATTCCATGTTTAAGCTACTCCTAGATCGAGAACCCGCGCTTAGCGATGTATTTCCGAAAAATAATAAACTCTCGCTCCTATGGACCACGGTCTTGTGCTGTTATCAGAAATCGTCCGAGCTTCTCGTGCGTTCAGGTGCTGACGTCAACCAACTCTACGAACTTCAATATCGTACCCCGAATGATTCGCTCGTCGAGAAATCTAGTATTCTTCACGCACTGGTTCAGATGTATCCCTCCTCGTGGAACGAGGGATTCATCGGTCTTGTATTGGAACATAGCCCCAACTTATTGAAAGTTCGAGACTCAAATTCCCGTACTGCCCTGTTTTTCAGTATGTACAAAAACAGAACAAATACGACCAAGTTACTTCTGGGTGTCGACGTCAATTTAAAAATCGACCATACGGGCCGTACACCTGCACTATACTCGGTGCAGCGTGTGATAGCAGGAAAGTTGACGAACTGCTACCATTGATCATTAAATACCGAATCGATGTTGACCTCCATACTTTTTTTGGTATGAACATCTGGAGCTGCTTATTGTACTTTGGGGAACTCGTCGATTTGGCCAGAGTCTTGATAGAGAAAGGCGTCCCGACCGAATACAATATCCCAAACGTTTGCCAGCCGATATACACTTGGCTACCGACATGGGAAAGAATGGAGTGGTAAGTTAAAGATCTGCACACGTACCGCGAAATATTTCATTTTGAATTCGTTTGAGTTTAATAATCTTATATACGCTGTTGTTCATTTTCCAGGTAGAGCTCCTTTTGGACCACGGCGTTAACGTGAATTCGATATCGGGATCGTTCAATTCATATTACAGACAATTTCCCCTGTTTATCGCTGCTCAACTTAAGAATCCAACAGTCCTACGAACTCTACTCAAACGTGGCGCGAATATTGATCTGAAAATGCCTCTACAGTGGCAAACTGCGTTGCATAATGCATGCTATCACTTGAATGTGGAGAACATAAAAATCCTTGTGTCCGTTGGTGCGAATATGTTCGACAAGAACAAATACGGTAGGACGCCTTTTGAGCTCTTTCTCGAGTCCAACAATTTGAAACATCCAGGCATCAGACTGATGCTGAAGACGTTGGCTGTGAGGAGGGCTTGCCTGGAAGCATTAACGATCGAAACGGAGGAAGAACTGAGCATCAAGGGGTACCATCCTGTATTTTGGCTTTATTATCAAGAATGCCAAGAAAATATTCGCAAAATAAAATTCACAAAGTTCATTGAGAGCCGTACGTTTTTCGAATTCTTGACAAAGTGCCACTGCCGGATAGCGCCGCTCATGAGTAACCCCGAGTTCGAGACTGAGTTTCAACGGCAGGATCTCGACTTCTTTTCCATGTACGCCGAAGATATACACGGAACTTTCGAGCGCGCGCGACACTGCTATGAGTCTACGCTGGAACAGGAGGAGGTGATCAACGAGGCTGTTTATTATGTTTTGCCAGAATTGGTTGTGAGGAAGGTGGTGCGTTACATACTCATTTGCGAGGAATGCGAAATTAAACAAATTGTGCAAGCGTCTCGCTCCATACAGCAGTGATGACTCAAACAGATTGCTCGGTTGATGACGAAATAAATAAGGAATCAATGAATATATTTTAAGTATCTGCACGGTTTTTTCCTCCTGCTACTATTTGATAAGGAATTATTTATGTAGAAATTTACGTTATAATGAAGATGAAGAAAAGGCGTAAGAAATAGGTTTCAAAATAATGTCTGTATTTCCATATATGCAGTTAACAGCCATTTAGTTTATTCTACGCAATCGCGTCATTTACGTAAAATGATTAAAATACGTAGGAAAGAGTTCTTGTTTGTACTACAGTATTTTCAAGTATTCACATCAAATATAAAAATGCTTTTTTTTTTACAAACAAAGCAATCTTTATCTATATTATTTAAATTTAACAATATAATTGATTTTTCATAATGAGTATCGTATGTACAGTAATGCATATGAAAGTAAGAATCTATCATTTACATAATTACAGAGTATAACTTAGTCATCGATTCTAATTTGTACATTTTTTTTACGCTTTTCATATTTCAGAAAACTTATCAACTATTTTTGCTAAATTAAAAAAAAAATGGAAACAATATATTATCTTAATGACTTCAAAGTAAACTAAAAGTCAAATACAGTAGTAAGCGTTGTTGCCATTCTCAAAAAATGATTTGTTTTGTTAATATAAAACGTAAATTTATAATTTCCAATCCCATGGGATGCACAATACTCCATCGCTCATAACAGAATAATAGTGTGTAACCCAAAGCATCACTCCATCCAACATTGGCGTTAAAACGTTTTTATGCAACAATAAACGTTCACAGCATTGAATCATAAGATCAGGAGTTATGCTGTCGTCTTTGTTCAGAGCAGCTAATTTCAATTCACTAATAGCTTTATCATGTAATGCACGTTCGATGTGTTTGATACTAAAAAAATCAGTAATCAAATCAGTTTGTTCAATGAATACCTTGAACTTTAAATTATTGCAACTTACTTGTTGTAATGGTGCAATCTTTTTGTAGCTTCTTCAAGATTCTCCGTGACAAAACTGACTAGTAAGAAGCTTGGACAGGAAGATGGCACAATGAATTGACCAGTCGGAGATAGCATGAGAGGCCCAGCTTCTCTACAGTCACGAAATATTGTTCGTTTGTTATGCAATATCGTCTAGGTAAAAAGTGAAAGTTTTGCTGTAGATGCCGAGAATACTCACGCCTCTATTACGATTTCGTAAGCAGACAAGTTTTCTGGCCATGAACTAGGATATTTTCTTCTGCCGCGGTAGTCTGATAAAGTCGTTGTCAATTGGCGCAGTTGAGATTCATATTGACCAACCATCACCTTTGGCATGAACTTTCTACACATACAGAGTATCCTAAACCTAATTGTTACTCAATTTACGATTTTTATTACGCACCTTCGTCCAACCTTGATGTCCAGTAATACTCTTGATACTGCTTTCTCAAAAGCTGGCAACCTAAGTAGAGTTGCATCGTACTTCTTAACGTTTTTGATCAGCTGAAACACCAAGATCCAAATTGTAAATTGTAAATTGTAAATTATTCTATAATTATAAAAGTCGGCACTCACATCCAGCCAATTATGACGAACTTCGCCAGAGTTGAGCATGACGTTTCCTTCAAGCCCAATGCCTGTATCGTTAGCAAACACAAGTGTTCTGTCTTTCAAAACTTCCATTGGTTTTGGATGGTGCTCTGCTAATGCTTTAAAAGCAAGCAAACAACCTCGATAATGAGTTATATTCCATCCGCAGTCCCAAATTATGTGTTTCAAGCCTAATTTTTTACAGAGCGCTATCTCCAGTTTCTTGATCTCTGATCTGACAGGCCTGCAAGCCTCGAATTTGATATGAGCATCGTTGACATTCTTATCTAAGTAGGCTCTGCAAACAAACGATAAAAAGATGAATAACAGATCACAGTATTTATCATATTAATTGAATTGTTTTGCTCTGCAGCTTCTAAATATAAAAGAGTTTATCAAATGCCTTTTGCTTGATGATAAATAAGATCAAGTCATACCAATTCTCAAGGACACTTGCATTAACTTCATCGATGCACATTCAAATCAATCACTTACTTCAATGTATCAGGCACTGTGTTCATTTTCCTCCTCATCAAAATGGAAGCATAAAGTGGATCATCCTCGAGCTCAGAAAAGTCAATATCAGCTGCAGAATAATTCTTGCTCCAGAACCTCGACTTATCCTTCCCATTGTTGAAATTTGGAGGATTCTTTTCCTCAATTTTGTCGACAAAAGTTGTTGGTAAATTGCACGTCTTCAGAATGGAAAGAATAGTCTTGCGAAGGTCTTGCTCGTTTAGCTGTATGTTTACCAAAGTGAATTTACCAGCTTTCAGCTCTTTCTCATCCTTGGAGCGAAGGTAAAATGCCAGAGTTGTTGGCCTAATAGCACGCTTCTGCTGCAGTGTCTCTATCGCAGAGCTTAGCTGTTTCAGTGAGTTTTCGTTCACTGTCTAAAAATACAAAAGTTCAAATTTAAACAGCATCACCAAAAGATAAACACAAAGACTGACAATATAAGGTGTCATTTAATAAAACACACAAATTCCCCAAGCGCGTTAATGCAAATTTAACGAGCGCGAGAAATCCACATCCTCGTACTTAATTAAGTATATGCATAGCTCGCGAGAAAAACACGCTCCAACTTTTTGTAAACAAACGCCGCTCACGGCCTTGAATCTTATCACTTGCACCCATACACATTATGCGCTGAGAATTGAAAAAAAAAAAGACACTCACCCTCTGCGTGGGAAATTGTCCGAATAAGTCCGGATGTACAGTGAAGTAAAAAGGCCTGAGTGCGGTAGAGATTTCACTGGTGCTTAGGGCGCGGATTGCCTCCTTTCCGCTGCAGAAACTGTTATATACGCGAAACACAAAGAGATATGACCTTGAGATCGAGCGCAGAGTGTGAAAAGTGCAAGCAATTAAGTGCGCGTGTACTCACCATCGTTTGAGCGTGCAGTACATGTTGGAAAAGTCGATGGTTCTTTTGGTCGGTATATAGGTAGTAATTTAAGGTGATAATCGTTATTTCGATGAATAAACTTGTTGTTTATTTAATCTTTTTCCACACCTCCGTCGTCTCCATGTCGAAAGGAGCTACGTATAGCGATCACTGGTGTGGAAACGGGACTATAGCAGCGCTGCTACTTTTACTGCTGCGATGTTTTGACTCAGCTGATGATGCGCGCGCGCGTGCAACGCGAAGAACGCGCGATGTCATGTCATACTGGAATCAGATGGTTATTTCGTGTGTCTCTTTTTTTAGCTTGTTCTTCGTTGTCTATATATTGTGTTTATATATAGAGTTAAAGTACAGCGACGCAGGTGGCGCTGAGTCGTACTAATGATCCACTCATATGAATCGAATTCAAGCCATTCAAGGTACTACGTAGCACAATTTACAACCAGTACAACGTCTTAAAACACCGCTTCGTTAGTTCAACCGACCGCCAACAAGTGTCGCTACGTTACTAAAATAGCACGGCGCATTCAGCTATAATTATAATATATATAGCTGATGCATCTATACGTGCAGGCGTTCGTTGCGTGATTCGCGTGAATGGTCGACGCGCGGTGTTATATCGTGTATACACATAATATATATATATACACACACACACATGCTAATATACGAAGATGCGACGGTTTTGCGACGGTCAGGAAAATAAGCGCGAAAGCGAAAGTGAATGTCTGAAGTAAATTGTATTTCGTTGCGCGAAGTTTAAGAGACAGTTATAAGAGTTTCTAAAAGCTTTTAAGAGCTTTTGGGTGAAATTTTTTGTACCTTTACAGTAAAACAATTCTGTTGTTATATTCCAAGAAAAAATAAGCGATTTTTTCTCACGAATTCGAATTTCTATACATATAATACTGGAAGTTGTAACAATGAAAGGCTCATCTCTTTCAGGAAATTTTAATGAGCTTATTTTCAAATTTAAAAAAAAAATCGATGGGTACATTAAATTGCACGTAGAGCTTCCTGAGATGATATTTTTCCATAGGAGGAAGCGCAATATACGAATAGTAGTAATATCGAACGCAAAGTATTGCGCAGGTAAGTATAAATAAGGACTGCCATCAGAAACTTATAATACGAAAACTTTAAAAACTTTTTTGTTATAGTCAATGCAAGAGACTTTGATCTGCACAGTTGATGGCATAATTACAGTATTTTGACAATCTCCTATAAAACTTACAAAGACCGTAACATGTAATATTCTCGTCGTGTAAAGTTTCTCGATAAAGCTCGATTTTAAAGTTTATCGTTTAAACGTACAAAATTAACAAAAAAGACTCAAAGCTTCTATTATATATGAAGCTGCTTTCCGCGAAAATTAATTTGGTATATTAAAAATATATTAAAAATAAAAACAAACTTTATAGGTATATATCAATTAAGTCACAATCATACTTCATTCTCAAGCAAATCTCGAGGGCGGAAACAAGCAAGCAATAAACCCTAGCTGCGACTATACTCGCGTGACAGTAATAAATTGGCTATAAGGTCAAAAGCGGTCGTTTCAACTTTCTCTCGAGTTTCGGTGTAATGTGCAAATGCTGTTTTCGGCCGACTTTGCTACTGTAAACTGTTTGGAATAGTTAATTAATTTTATGACTCCACCGCTACAGTCGCGCCGCGCGCCGCTGTAAATTCAAATAACAACCTTATGCTCCAGTAAAAAAGGTTCAAAATACTTTTAATCAATGCAGGTGTAATCTAGTCGTTGCAAAAAAAATTGCAGAGCGACATATGTTGGCTTCTAACACTCGCGATAAGATCGAAAATTGTTCGAGTTAACAATGCGCGTTTTACATTTGTTTTCAAGTATTACTCACTTTTGTGACGAGTGATTATACTATACTTTTGAATTCACTTTTGCTTCGACGCATAAATTTACGACAGACGCGCACAAGGAACATTTTCGCGTGAATTATTGATGGCCGGCAAAAAAAAGTCTAGAAAAGAAATATTAACGAAAGGTAAAGGATAATGTTACCGTTGAATGAATGACTCAGCATCGATAAGGACTCGCCGGGGGCTGAGGGTAAGCCATAAAAGCGATTGATCGAAAAAAAATAAGGGGAAAACAGATGGGTGTCGATTAGAAAGGTGTTGTCTGACTACCGTTTCGCGATGTATACGTTATACCGATGTTTCTTCTGTTTTTTTTTCTTGTGAGAGAAAGTTCGGGCTTTGTTTGTGTATGTTTTCGTAATTGACGTTTATGAGCCGCGAAGGCATTTGTTTTTTACGCTGAAAATCAACTTGAAAATTCTCTGAAAAAATGTTTTCATAATGACCGTCGCAAAATAAACAAAGTCTTTAATGTACACACAAATACGGTGTTGTATATAGTTTCTCGATATAATTTCCTTTGTGATAACCAACAAAAGGTCCTTAATATCGCAAAGTATTGCCAACGAAACAGGAAAAAGCCAGCGCATGTATTCCACCTCTTCCATATACTCACATTTAAAAAATCTCAGTGTAAAAGCATCGAACAAATAAAAATCAACAGATCCAACTTTTACACTCGACCCACTTTCTCAAAACTTGGAAAAACAAAAGCACCGCACCAGGAGCCCTGAAAAAATTCCAAATTGTTTTTCTTTCCTCACCCTACTACTTGTATATTTTTCAACCGTCTCGTAACTTTTATACGCCCGTCATTACATAAAACGTTTTCCGAAGCTCGTACAGTAACACAATGCGATCAGTAATTACAGCTACCCTCCGGATCTATCAGGCGATAAGTTTAAGCGTCGGTGGATTATTTGTTATTGATTCGTAGTGCGTCACTTCGTGTCAGTTACTGGATGTTCGATGTTTCGATCAGTTCGTTGCAAAAGCTTGATTTGGTCACACACGCAAATCACTCCAGGCGATTTTTCTACCTCCTCCATGGAGATGTGAATTATCGATAAATCATTGTATTTACGGTCCTAGATTTTATCTCAAACGTGCGTGTGTGAGATAGTCAAGCGACACGTGTTTTTTTTTTTTTTTTTCAAGTGGCGATCATTCCGTCGAGATACTAGTGAACAGGTAGTTGGCATCACGCATGTTTACGTTTCGAGATTTATTTTGTCGCTGATGCGGAGAGAAGTGTGAGTGTCCAATGCACTTTTTTTGATGGCAGCAGACAAGCAAGTATACAATGAAGAGAACAACGAAGCACAGTGAATCAAGCAGTACAATGTTCCACGTAAACTTTCCACTACCACCGCTTCAAAAAGCTAGTTACGCTAAAAACTCATCCAGCAGCAACTCCTCAAGCTCGTCAATTCAGGACATACGTCCAACCTTCCTTATAGCTCGAGTTTTTGGTTTGGCACCTTATGCGATAACCAACTCTAGTATCAAGGTTTCCAAACGCGGGATACTCTATTCCGTGCCTTGGTTATGCTTCTATCTTTACGCTCTGTACAACCGTCTGAACTTGTATACCCACAGTAATCTCGAAACCAAGTTTCGGGTTCTTTCAGTCGCCAGGACGACTTTGGCTGTAATTGCACTTTTCGTTGATTTGGTGATCTGCGCGATTAGGGATAAGACTTTGCAGAGCGCGCTTAACTGCGTCAGGAAATACGATCTGGCGGTCAAGGTATGTTAGTTATTTTAATTTTCGTTATTTTGGGTGTTTGTTTGTTTGGTATTTCGAGGAAAATTATGTTTGAGAGAAAATATTGGATCTAAAAACACAGGGATGATGAAATTGTGTTCCATGTAATTATAGAGTCGAGCATGCCTTTTAATATGAGCTTAAAATTTCATATAAGCTCTTGTACAAACTTTGATCGATGATATAATAAAGACACAACGTTATTTTCTCAGTATGACGTGGAGACGAACGCGAGGCTCATGCGGATACACAGTTGGACTATCTACAGTTTCATGATCACCTACTACCTAGCAATCGGTTGGTTCACCTATTTTAACGAGCCCTACGAAGGTGTCATGGCAGCTGTCATCTATGTATATCTCTACCTGCCACTATCTATCGCTGTCATGAAGTTCGTCGCGCTTATCACTTCGATATTGCTGAGGTTTCGACATCTTCATCGGATGATTTTTCCAGGTTTTATAATACTGCTCTTTGTTATACTCATACAGTAGATTAATTTGTTGTTATCTCATGTTGTTTATGATCTCGTATAAGCATTTTTTACACTAGTACTTTTTAATTACATTAATGCAGCACGTGGATGTTACTCAAAGTTACTTCATCTTGATGCATGCTTTCAACAATATATGTAACATCCAATGAAAAAGTAAAAATTTTTCTTAAACTTTCTAGGATAATTAAATATAGACTTTACCCAACCACAAGACCGCACTATTCTTTTCAAATAAGGCGCTACTTTCTCAGTCCTTTGAAACTCCGAGTACGCAAACTGAATAAAACTTTTCCCTTTTATTTTTGCGCAAAAACTTCGTCTGTATATCCATTCGCTTTACCCGTTTTTTTCACTTTCTGCACTCCGTTCCTCCAACGAACGATTTCTCTTTCCACAAAGAAGCTTCCAAGCTACTTTCAATTTCTCTCAACTCCTCGAAGTGTATTTTTACTGAAAATTTCGACAGGTTTCCTCTCGTTAATGATGGAGGTGGACATCGAACCAAAGCGACTTCAGTTACGCGACGTGTGTTGGCTACACAGCTGTCTCTGCTCCGCAGCAGCGAACGTCAACTCGCTTTATTCACTACAGCTGATGCTCTGGTTCGCCAATTTGATGTTCAACACGATCACACGGATTAACGACTTCGGTCAGCCGCAAAATAGCACCGAGGCTTTCAAGCTTGCAAGAGATGTCGGTCTCGTACTCATTTTCGTGACGTTGGTATTTTTCATCGCTGGAGTTTGCCACGTTACCTCGACCCAGGTATATATATATACGAGTTTTTTCTTTTTTCTCGTATTTTACAATAGTTATATTCTTGAAGTTTTAATGAATTGCTGCAAGTTTCGAAAATCAAACTCCAACGTATATATAAGCTTTGCATTTTTCACGGTCTAACGGACCGTTGGAAGATTCAAGCAGGCGAGAGATTTTAAGGAAGCAAAAAACTTTCACAAATAAAGTTTGCGAGCTTGGAAAAGCACGATTCGAGAGCAAAAATTTACAGAAGCGTACGGGTGAATGATAATTTTCGGTTTTTCAAATAAATAAAATTATATACGTGTACATTTTTTTTAACCTTCGAAATAACGAACGATGAATTCTCAAAGCTCGCTGCATGGCATATATAAAGGATCATCGAGAATCAGCAGTTTCATGCTCGGGAAAATCCAGAAAATTGATATTCGCGCTCTCGGATTTGCGGACTCGTCCACGATTGTCGAGGAAAAATTTTCACGGCCGGTTTGGCGCTGCAGCTCATCGACGCGTCCGGTCGAATTGAAAATATGAGAAATGTCTCGCGTCGAAAAAAAAAAAGTAGTTACACGCTTGGAGAAGAAAAAAAAGGCAAGGAACTGGATGAAATATCGAAGCGTAACAAAAGCAGTATTTGCTTGCCCTGATTTTCTTTTGTTTTTCTACTATACCTATATACGGATGTATAACAAAAAGGCGATCGATATGCACCTTGGGATTTGGAAAGCTTCGCGTTCTTGCACATACGCGCAATTATAACAGTCAAAATAATAATAACAACTCGTCGGCTCTATACACATACGTAAAACTGTGCCATTAATAATTACTGCTAATAGCTACATTCTCCAGTGATCCCACGATAACGAACTTTTTACAGCGCAAAGCGCTGCGAGTTGTAAAGCACAAGGGCGCGAAATTTAACGTTAAAAGTCGACCGACTAACTGCAGGAGAAGCTTTAGTTTACCCTCGTAACGCGTTTACGCAGTCTCTTTGTAATTGCCGAAAGCAGAGGTCGTTGGCACGCGAAGAGAGAGAAAAAAAACTTTTTTCCAGCTTGATGATTCTGTGTTCGCAGGCCAACAAAGTCGGAGCCGTCGTCTTCTCACCGGGCTCGAGGTACTTTCGCTTACGCGTCGAGCATCAGGACAAAGAGGTGAGAGAGACAATGATCATTTTCACTGTACTCTAGCTCGAGTCGAGCTTTTGTGCAGTCGTGGGTTTTGGTGTCGAAGCTGGTACGTTTATTCTTGGTGACAGCGGTGGGATGTTCCCGTATTTTCAGCGGGTCGAGTGGGTATATCAAACTCGAATTTGCTATACTGCTCTTGTTATTTTATTTTATTTTTTTCATAAAGATATCGAAGCTTTAACACCTACGTGTACTGATAAAAACGGGGGATATAGAGTTTCTTTTATTAAAAGCTTTGCACGTTGGAAATTCGTTCGAGCGATGGGTTATAGAGCTCGAGACACAAAAGAGGCCGAGAGCTATCAAGATAATTCTCACACCTCGAGATTTATTAACATATGCTGTACGAAAGAGGGCAGCTCTCGTGTTCGACTTGATAAAGTACACCTCCGTTTGACCAAAGTGGCGCAAGCTATAAATTCTTCGACTTCTCGCGCGCGGGAATACTTATATATATACGAATATGCGCATTTAATACTGATGTCGCATTAAACTCGTATTTATTTTTCCAAGCAGTGAGCGCGAGCTTTTTGTAAGACTCGAAACTGGGTTGCCCGCGCGAGGACAAATAATAATCCAGCTTTGAGATTGGAAAGCACGTGGAAAACATAGTCTTTGCCATGAGAAAACACAATTTTGCAGCTTTAACACGGCTTGACTTATTCTGCTTTTCAGGACAAGTTCTGCATTGGACAATACTTCGCGTTGCACCCATTACACTTCAGCGCGGCTTCTGGATTCTTCCGAATTAATCTGTCTCTTTTGCTGAAGGTAAGAACTCAACGACGACGACGACCTGTTTCTGAGAGCAGATCTTTTGTCGAGCGAGCTTTGATGTGGGAGAATGGAATGTAATTTCTTTATGCGCTACATACAGCTGCTTTCGAGAATTTCGTTTATTTTTTTCTTGAGGTTTTAGCGTTTATACAGAGTGATATTATATTATTATTATTTATATGTTGTGAAATTGGTTAAACTTTTCTGTTTATTACTCTGCTTGCATTAAAATGAGATTTTTAATTACTGTTCTACATTATGCAAAAGACATAAAATCTGCGTGTCTGTTTCAAATGAACTTTTTATTCTCGTGAAAGAGTATTTTTGCGAGTTATTTTGTATAAAAAGTTTTAACGAATGAAAATTAACTTTTTATTCTCGTGAAATAGTATTTTTGTGAGTTATTTTGTATAACAAGTTTTAATGAATGAAAAAGTGCCATTTATAAAAAATATTATATTGTAATTTAGCAAAAGTTTCAAATATTTTACCAAAAACTGACAAACTAAACCCAATAAACAAAACAATCAATCAAAAATCGTTAATAAAAGAAAATCCAACGATTCACGCTTCCATCGTTTGTTTTTACCGCAGATAGCCGGAGCCATGACCACGTACCTCGTCATCTTGAAGTCACCGTCGAATTGCTGATCCCGTAGGGCCACTTCGAAAATAGCCGCTGCAGCTGTGCAAACCTTGTTCCAGCGCACAGGACTATACGCTACATATCGATCGTCGTCGCCAAGCGATGTTTGCCAAGTCCAAAAAAAGCACTCATTACTCGTACCTCCAATGCTATCGTATCATCTGTTTACGCACGTCAGAAGAACCTTTGACGTTTGGCTTCGAGTAGTTGAGGTCTTCGTTTGGTCGGACGCACGAAAAACGGCCAGTTTTCAATTCATTTTATTTTGGTTGGCTCTTTTCCCGCCGCGAGTCGACTAATCGTGCGGGGGTGTCGGGCTTGCCTTTTGCTTTATTTTTTTTTTTGCTTTTTGTGAGAGGATGTTGAAGTTGACTCATCGTGGGATAAAAACTTTGATCAACACTTTTGACGCGATGAAAGTTGTTCTGTGATTTGCGAGATTGATACTGTAAATATATTTAGATTCGAAGAAAGATGAATTTTCATAGCACACTGCGATCAATCAACGGCTGTACTAATGCAGAATCAACACCAGTCTGAATTCCCGCTGATGTAAGTTGAAATTTACATTTCGCTTTTATACGTACTCACGCGCTTTATATTTAGCGATTCCAAGAATTATTTTCCTTTCTCCTTATTTATTTGTAATTTAGTTAGCGGAAACTTTCTGAGAAGAAAATCAGATCATGGCTTGATTCGTAGCTATGTGCCTTCTTTTGAATTTGTCTAGCTATATCAATATACTTCTCGTCTCTTTTCTCTGCTGAATTTATCGGGATATTCGAAAAGCTGGAAAATAAAACAATCATCGCTCCGCCTTTTCAAAATCAATCGATACAGGAGCTCGTTTCCTTTGATGCAAATTTTACGAGAAAGCGAGTTGCTTCTCTTTTGGAGCATCGGATGATAATTTTATCCAGTTGCTCGCGTTTTCTTACATAATCTGCAAATCATAGACAAAGCATCAGTCAAAAAAATTATGTAGCTCGCCCGACTAAACTCGTGCTTAATCTACTTAGACGCTCACAAGAATAAAAGCTTAAAGTTAATCAGGTCGACGTAAAAGATTTGTCCAACTCTCCCACTAATTAAGTGTACTAAAGCCACTTACAACTGTTCACAGACGGCATAATGGTGAATCTCTCGGACATAAAGCCGCTCTTCTACGCGGCCCGTTTTTTCGGCTGTGCACCTCACCGGGTGACCAATACCGACATGCTTCTGACTAGCTCAGGTTTGATCTATTCCGGTCTCTGGGCTCTGGGTTTCGTCTGCTGCTGCTGTTACGGTCTATTTCTCATCTATGCGGAGGTGCACACTGGCGAACGCAACATTCTCGCTTTGACCGCTGTGAGGACACTTCTCGCCTACGTCTGCTTCTTCGCCGACGATGCGCTGACTATACGATGGAATGAGAGTCTGCGATCGGTGCTTCTACAGCTCAGGAATTTCGACGTGGCTGTCAGTTACGGACGGACGGATTTGGTTAATTGGAAGCTTAGTTGTTGGTGTTGGATGGCCGTTGGGACGATTATTGCTTACTGGGTCGGGGTTGGATACGTTACCTACAAGTGAGTTTCTACGCGTTACTTCAAACGTGTAATTTTATTCCCGGATGTTAAACAAGATCAGTTTTTCTGCTTCTCGCTTCAATTAGTTCGAATTAACTTACTCGTTAATGCACGAATAAATAGCGCTCCCAGTTTTTCGAAATTCAAATTAAAGCTCGTTTCCCGCGCGAATTCATCCAAGCAGATTTTGTTATATTTAACGAACTTTTAACGAAATTCGAGGATTAATTTACTTCCTGCCTCTAAAATTTAAAAAGCTCGATTTCTTTCCCGTCATACATATATTCACCCACACGTGCAATACGAGTCAAGCTTTTCAAATGCGTCCCACACTTGGTGAAAGCAATCCATTCAAAAGCTCTACGTAAAATAAAAACGCTGATGCTCGCGATATATTTTTTTTTCACGCTTTCCACAGATGCGAGATGACCAACCCTCTCTTCAATGCGATCACGTATGTCATAGCTAACGCGGCTATCTCCATGCAGCTGATTAAATTCGCTGGACTGCTGATGCTGCTACGCCAGCGGTTTCGATATCTCCGCGAGTTACTACTGCCTGAAGGTAAGATATCCTATTCTACAGCTGTTTACCTATATAATCTTGTGTAGAGACAAATATTTGATATGCATTATATCCGCAAGCTCTCGATTCGCCCTTTTGCCGAGATTTGCACACGAGGGAAATTAGCGCTGATATTGCTCTCTATAAACACTTCGACTGCATTTTGCTTTGTTATACCTATATTATAGAGGCGTTTTATCTGCAGGATGCGCGAAAAGGGAAACGTTATATTAGTCGGACGAGAGCGTGTGGTATCGGCTGAGCAAACGTCGATTTTATCATATCTCTCTGCGCACACAAAGCTCGAGAGGAAAATGTTGATTTACGCCCAGTTATACAGGGCTTGACTCGTACGTGACCTCTATATTCTACTTTTATTTTTTAATCGTCGACACGTGAAATACACGATTATATCTTCAAGTGGGAAAATTTGGAATATCGTCTTCTTCGCGAGTAGCAGAAGGAAGATTCTAATGTATATACACAGTCGCTTGTGTGCTCATTCAATACGGAATACCTGCAAACGTATTTGCAAATGCTAAGGTTACATACACTTGAGTTTGTATAGGTATGTAAACGCGCACGTAGAAGGTGTGCAACGTTTACACCGTCGCAGTAAACACACGACGTGCTCGCAGACGGTAAATTCAATTGTGTATTCTCGATAAAACATAGTTTTTCTCGACGTATGAAAGCTATAGCTCTTGGCGATGTACGAGTAAAAATCAAGAATCTCAATCAAGCTGACATTTTTAATTAGCCCAGCGCGGAAATTAATCGTCTTAACGCTCTAGCGAAGATGAGGAGCTACGCTTCCGCTGAATAATCCGAGGCAATTAAACAGCTCTAGTAAAATTACAAAATTACAACCTTATCCCATTAGACCAATCAGAGCTTACAAGAATAATCCTCGGGAAAATTGTGCTGTAAAACTACATCGCTCGAGAACCTTGATCCACATCCTCTCCTCTCTGTAATTCTATCACGAAGATTTTCCAGTATATACGTTATTATATAGGTATCCCTAGTGAAAAGACGAGGAGCATAACAACGAGGCTGCTACACATATGGAACGGATTGATAGTCGCACTCGGGCAAAAATAGATCCCATATACGACTTCACTTGCGCCGCGTTGACTCGAAGACGAATGAGCTGTCTACGCGCGTGAATTGCTGACGTGATTTAAAGCCACGTGGGATGGGAGAAATTGAGAAACTTGTCTCGCGTGCAGTGTTTATTTATTTATATGCAGGAGAGGATTTAGACGCGGTATATGTATCAGTTGCAGTCGTGAGTGATTTTTTGAAAAGTCACTCCTGGATGAAGATTTATTCGTGTGTGAATTTTCTCGCATCAGGATGTTCCGCATGTGTACATTCAAAAGCATCGCGAAAGAGTTTCTTCACGTGAGTGCTTGCATCGCGATTTCTTTTATATGTATAAACAAAAAAATGACTATCCGTCTTAAAGAGATCTCGTCTTGAAACACAATATAACTTGGAAAAATTATTTCGCGTATAAACGCGATGATAAAACCGAAGCAACATTCTGACCCAGTCTATAACGGAGTCCTCTCAACTTTTTCCCTCTCGCGCATCACACAATAATAAACCGAACTTTTAAGCGTCCCAAGCGACGAACGATATCCTCGCGAGGTTTCTCTTCGGCGCAATATACCCCAAGCTCCGATCAGCATTATAGCCCGAACAGTATACTATGCAATATGCTCTCCCAATACTAGAGTGTGTGTGTGTGTGTGTGTGTATGTTCAAATCGTCTTTATCCCAGCAGCGCATCTCAACTCAGCTCGTCGAACAATACAGCTGCAGGATATCTGGTGGCTTCATTGTTCCTTGGTAAACACCGCCGAGACGATAAACTCCTGCTACTCAATGCAACTGCTGCTCTGGATCTTTACTATGTGGCTCAACGCACTGTCCAGGATTTATGCGATGAACGAAACGCTTGTGGTCAGTAGTCAGTTTCTCTTGAAGCTCAGGGAGTCACTCCTCGTTACCGCTTGTATTGGGAATCTCATGCTTATCGCTTTGGCTTGTCATTTCACTGCTCGAGAAGTAAGTGTTTTTACTTAATTTTTTTTCAAAAGTTATCTGTGCATTGAAATTTACATACTCGTTTCTGATTAAAGGCTAACAGCGTTGGGAGAGCAGTGTTTGAGCCACAGACGATTCTTTCCCGGAAACGCAGTCTCTTCGAGGTAAGCAAACCGAGATGGATATTCCACTTTCTCTTAAAATTCCTCCCAACGATTTTCTCATTTACAAGTCGTTAATTTCTCGCAGCAAAACATCAGCATCGAGGTCGGCATGTATTTCAGTATACGGCAACTGCACTTTTCCGCCGCAGGTGGTTTCATACAAGTCGATTTGCCCTTGCTTCTGTCTGTAAGTTTCTTATAAATGGATTTTCTTCGCCGAAAGTCTGATAACTTCGCAGGCTTTATCTTTTGTTTGCTCTTTTATTTTGAAACTATACTACAAAGACTGGTGAGATATAGATTAAAGCACGTCGCGCGATAAATCTTTGCTGCTGTACACACGAATTCGGTCAAAATTAGTTTTTTTTTCTGCGAATTTTAATCTCGAATTTCTTTTTCTGACATCGCAGAGGGGCATTATTTTATATCAGTCTCTGCGCAACGAGTTTTCCTGAAAATTTTGAAAAAACATATGTGTATATATTATTTAATATCCGGAGCTTTCATATGGAGATGAAATATTATTTTGAAACAATTTTCGTACGCCATCACGTGTGTTTGCATTCGAAGTTCATAAAGCTCTTTTTCGAAAAATAATAAGCGCGAATATATAAGGCCAGCGAAGGTTACATAAGCTTTTTTTTTTAAAAAAAGAGACCAGCACTGCACATACGAATTTATCTCGTAGCTTGTTATTCGGCTTCTCCTATATGAAAAATAAAATATTCAAATTTTCGATTCGTAAAATAATTCTCGCTACGCGCCATAGTTATTTTGTATTTTCGAAATCTCACGCGTAATATGCAGACGCGTCGTCGGAACTATAGTTATATATATACATGATTCCACACCGGCGGTTGTTATTTTAAATACTCCAGTAATTACTCGCTCTTCTGCACAGATCGCTGGCGCCATGACGACCTACCTCGTGGTTCTGCACAACAACTCCTATTAGTATATATAAGTCGACGACAATGAAAAATTCTACGCAATTTCCCCGCAGCTATGCATCATATTTTATCCGGACCACCGACTTTTATATTATTCAAGGTTGGCGCATGTGTATAAGCTGGTATAAGCTGGCACATATGTCTATATAACATCGAAACACAATATAAGCAGCTCAGCCGAACTTGGGGATAAAATGGTTCTCGAGTTATGTGCATCGGCGACTTTTCTACCTTATAAGGCTATTATCACGTTGCAGCGCATCAGAGGATAAGGAAGTTTCGCGATAAGATGCACTTTGTGCAGCGATGGAATTTCGGTGTGTTTTGATATTTATAGAGCTGGAAGGTACACAGCTAAGCGTTTCTTGACGATGTTGCTTGTGAATTTTTTAGGTGTGTTTCCTGACGTTCCAGGTAATTGCTCTATGAATATTTGCAATTTTGAGAAGAAAGTGGTGAGACATTGTTGTACTACGAACTCGAAAATTTTTCTTTCGCCTGATACTTTTTGTGCGTCGATACGAGATCAGTGGAATTATGTAAATAAATGAAGATGTACGTCTGTACTTATAATTGCGACTCGAAGTTGTTACGTCAGGTTTGTTAGATGTCTAATTATTACGAAAGAAAAAGTTTGAACTTTTTATGTGTATGGATAGGAAGCTTATTGCAATTAATTTATGCTAGAAAAAATTGAAGTTTAAAGCTACTTAAAGTGAATTGTTTAATAAATAAATACGAATATCATTTTGCGTAACGAAGCTTATCGCTATAATTGATCATTATTGTTCTGAGAGGTCCTTTAATTAGCAAGACGTGCCATTGGCCTGTGGACCTGTGTCAAACAGTTAATGCATACAAAATATCCAAAGCATATATAACATCTCCGTTTACACTTCCAAAACATGGAATCATCAACAAAATCAAAATTTCGTATATTTCTCTCGCATCTATATATATTAAGGATTATTCTTCGAAAATTTTATATATCCAACCATTGATCTACAAACAATCGCTGATCAATCATCCGTCCGAAAAAATTCCATCAAAATATTTCCACGCGTCCATATTCCAACGAACAATGCTTCAGCCCATCAACGCGAATAAAAGCTCCGAATCTTGACAATAAAAAATTGTCTTTCCCCGACAGTTTCATCGCTTTCTTTTCTCTCTCTCTCTCTCTCTCTCTCTCTCTCTCTCTCTCTCTCTCTCTCTCTCTCTCTTTCTGTCTCTCCATTTATTGCGGATAAGGCGACGAGGCTCCTAACGCAATATGACAGATTGACTCTCTATCTTTCTCGCGCGCGGCCGTACTTTAACGCCGTAATTGAATACTCCTTGATATATCTCTGGCTCGCGTCCTTTGAAAGCGTTCGCTCGTTGGATTGAATCTGAAGTTTTTTGCTTTAACGCGTTGTTTCAATCGTGTTATGCCAGAGGTCGGCTATTCGATTGGTCAAGTGTCTAAAAAAGCTCGAAAAAAGCTCGCCCAATAACCCAGCACTATACACAAAAAGATGAAAATTTTATCCCGATTTTCCTCCGTACCGCACAAGCACTTCAAAGCTTTCATTTAAAAGCTCAATACACCTACACCTATACGCGGTCCCAGCTGCAGATTCGCTCTATATCGCCTATATATAGACTCGCGCACGATTGAACCCATTAGAGGATTAAATTTCCTCGTGCCAGCGATAATAAGCGACGTCAGAGATAGAAGGCCGCTTCACCTCAACTCGAGTTCAAGACACAGCTAGGCCGTCTGTACACACAACCTAGACTCTCCCTCTTTCTCTCTCTCTCTCTCTCTCTCTCCTCGTGTCCACCTTCGAGCATCGTCATCGATCAAGTGAGTCTTAGTTTCTTCCCTGCGCTCGGGATTAGTACGACGAAAGGGTGTCGTCTCAATTTTTTATCCCGATTGCGATAAATAAGGGAAGAAGTGAAGAAAAAAAGAAGAACGCGGTCATGGAGGTCGTCTGATGCGCGAAGAGAGAACAAAAAAAAAGAAGCGACGAGAAACGAGTTGGGGAGTTTTATTTCAATGAGTGCGAAGAGAAGAGATGCAGGATGTCATTAGAGCAGATTGAATTCTTTGCCGTAATGAAATGGCATGTGCGCTGTGGGTCTGTGTGATGATACAGCTGAGAACAGAGAGAAGCGTTTGCTTTTAATCTCGTCGACTTGACTGCGTATTGTTTCTTTGTGACACGCGAGAAATTGCGTGGCTGTAGGATGTAGTGTGAAAAAAAAACTACTGGCATTCGATGAATTCGTAGTTTTCTTTTTATCGACGGATTCGATCAACGCGGCGAATCCGATGATATGAAAACTCGATAGAGCAAGAGAGAGAGAGAAGCTAGGAAGCTCAATTTCAAATGCAATAAATGTGCAAATTCTTTCGTCGAGATGATGAAAGGGATAGGCGAAACCTATATATACGTATACTTTAATTGAAAAACGTATACGAAGCAAAACAAAGATGTATTAATAGATTGACAGAGCTTTGCGTCGAGGATCGGCCGTTAAAAATGATTATGGACTAATAATAGAGCCTGGAAATGTGTGTCGAGCGAATTGATCGATGATGGCTATCGGGATAATTTGATTGCTATCGAAAAGATAGAATATATTGATACACTCTAATGAATGTCGTCTTGACGTATATAAATATATTTTTTTACTAGCTCGGATTCATTACTATTCATGTGTGCTTGCAAGCTCTGCAACAGCTTAATATCTCATGGCTTATATACGTTGTTGTTGTTTGCTAAACGTGAAAGTTCGCCGAAACAGGTGCACACGGAAAAAGCGAGCGAAGCTAATTTCCCGCGTGTTCCATTGTTTTGCCTCGTAACAAAAGCAAATGCGCATTTCAGAATCAAAAAAAAAAGCAAAAGCTTTTTCGCTACTATACGGGTCGAGGTAAAAACATCGTAATTTCCTGTCTCGAAACCAAATATAACGAGAAAATACGGGGGTAGCTCGCAAAAAATGTCCAATTTCACGCCTATACAATGAGATTCTTGGGAGAAAGGGACCACATGCTAGTGTAGAAAACTTGTTTTCAGGCCAATCTGTCGAGCTTTTACTCGCGCTCCAGCTGTCAGTGAAAGAACGTTCGCTTTAAGCTCGCTCTTTGAATATGCATTCAAACTTTTGTTGTTCGCGAAATGCATTTACTCGAGGATTGCGAAGCGAATGGATACTTCTAAAAACATGTATGTGACACGTACGTATATAAAAGCTCGGTGATAGAAATTTTTTTTTTTTGTCGCAAAATTCTATTTCTAGCGTTGATCCGTCAGCCGTGAAAAGTATCTCCGACGTCAATTTCTTGCGTACACTCTAGGGGTCAACGAAATTGTTCCCAACGCATATTTTCGCTGTCTCAATGCGGAAGTAGTTCTACTGCGAAAGAAGTCCCCTCTCGACTGTGCTTGTCTTTTCGTCCCCATACACCCACGCACTTCTTTACTTTTTCTCGGTATAATCGACGTGGACGGATCACGAGGGAAACAAGCTTTTTTTCCCAAGCGACCATGTTCCTGATGTACTACAATGAACCGTATGGCGATGACGGGGGCGTTTGTTTATTAAGAAAAGCTTAACGAGCTCATTGATAAATGATCGGGGCGGGAAATTTGAGTTTGACAATGTGCGCGCATGCAAAGCACTAAATGCTAGCTGTGGGGTGTGAGAACTTATTTTTTTTTTACAAATGATCGAGGAATGTGGGTCAGCGATGAGGGTTTAATTCGAGGAGAGATATACGGAAGATGATTAATGGTTCTCGCAGCTTTTTGGCAGCGCAAGCGCATGGACGTGTGTAAATATCGGACCGGAGATTAAGTATATGGAGATAATAAAAGGGATCGGCCTTTGCAAGAGTAAATTTCGGCCGATGATTGTTGAGCGATGTATGTATACGTTAGGCTTGCAATAAATTTTTATCGGGAGTAATCGATCGCCGAGAGATCGTGAAATGATTGCCAGCTTTATATTGACTCTTCAGCTCAAGAGCTTTTTTTTTTTAATAAAGAAACGAATTTCATCACTGAATACCTATTGTAAATCACTTCGAGGGAACGTATTGTATGTACTTTAAGATAAAATATCGATTATAAAAGCAAAAGCAAAACTCCATTTACCCGGACTATTGGATAAACAAGTTTTTTTTTTTGAAAGCTTGACCGAGCTTTTCCCTTTTTTTTTTATTCAAAGCATATTTACAAACAACCTTGCCAGGGAGGATTATAAGCTTTTATCAATCAACATCAAGCGTGTCAAACAAAAACGACAGATTTCACCGAGTAAACTGTCCGCGGAATTGTTTTGAATGACTCAGATAAAATAGAGGTGTTTTCAGCGCGTCCGAGCTTTACGTAGTTTCGAGGAAAGCGTTGTTCGTTTGTTATTTTTCTATTTGCACATTGACGAACAAAGCGCGACGGATTCGGTACTCCAGCACAAAGCTCCACATAATTTTCACACCTGGAAAATCAACAATCTCGTTCATGGCTCTTCGAGTCACTGGAAGGTCAAGAGTTCGTGATGGATATGCGCGTGAGTTTCGAGAGAAAGTTAAAGGAGGTCGCCGAGGGACACAAGAAGCAAAAGGGACGGCCCCTCGTGTGTCGTTGGTCGGCGTCAGCGATGGTTATTATCAGCTTTAGTTCTTTTCTGTATACGTATATGGTTAGTATGTGGCTGGAGGAATTCGAAGGGAGAGCTTTGAAATAAACATGAATGCCGATGTGGAATTTTTATTGCGTGGCTTTGACATCCTGTGACTTTGCTCTCTGTTGCTGGCTTTAACCGAGTTTTTAGATCGCACAATGATTGTTTGTAGGACTGTAGTGGCATTTTTAATACATAGAGTTGATGGAATGCGTTTCGGTTGAAAGAAATTAATAAAATACGTTTTTTTTTTTCAAAACTAAAAATTAATTGTCAAATAACTGAATAACAAAGGGGAAATCACAAAAAAATTAAAGCTGTTAATGAAAAATCGTTATCTTTATTTAGTGTGATATAGAATATAATAGTCTTAAGCTATACAATATTTTTAACAGTCGTTGGAGTCTTGAATTAGTTTATGCTTTTGAAAAAAGCTTTAATAGCCATAAAAGAAGTTTATCAGAGTTTAACTCTCGATGTTTTTAGTTGAATTCGAAAGAGCTTTTTATACTCAGAGTACTTATAGTAAAAAGAAAGAATAATATTTTTATATACATATTTTTTAAAAAACGACGTTTCATACAAACGAGGATATATGGCAAAGCAAATATAAACATTATCTTACAATATATTCAAACGTTGATAGTTGTAATCCTCACATATAGTATAAAATATATATATTATCACATTCTTTAAATGCAAAAAATATTACACGTAATACAAAGAAACGAATCGTATAGCTAATACATGAATATCCCGCAAAAAAAATACACTTTGTTTTTATTTCTAGCCCTCCAAAGGGTGTCATTCTTTTGCGAGATTCTGCATGTACATATATTATGTATTTACAATATGTCTATTCGTTTATCATCAAGTACACATACTTCGTTATTACAGATTATCCTTCCTCAAAACACTCAACTAGATATAATTGTAATAAATTTACGATCAAGAGCATGATCAAAAATACCCTATATAATGTGCGCGTGAACTCGCATAATTCGTACATGTATATATATGTATATACCGATCACAAGAGCATATATAGGTACACTATATAAATCGTTTCTGTTTTCATCATCTCCGTAAATAGAAATAGTCTTAGTCGAAAACGTATTGGTGTATATTTACAAAATAATTCGCACACTTATATAACAACGACGATATATACCAAAACTTGCGATCGATTTCCACTTCTGCAAAACCAGTGCAGCAAATAAGCGCATCCGATCGATTTTGACAGCTCCTGAAGAACATCTTAACGAATCACCGCATATTGCGATCGTCCTTTTAGAAAGTTTCTACTTATAATCTTCGACGTCGCCTTGTCTTCTGAAACAGAGATGAGAAACGTAAAAGGGATTCGATAATGCATATATAATAAGAGGCCTGAGAGAAAGAAAGAAGCGGGACGGGCTCTTTTATTCCGTCCTCGGGATTAAGAGGATATGTCGCGAACATTGTTCTCAGCGCGAGCGAGATATCGATTCGCTTTTGTGTAAGAGAGAGAGAGAGAGAGAGAGAAAGAGAAAGACGATTTTAGAGCTTCACTTTTTAGACTGTACTCGTGAATGGGTATAACGCAAGGAGTATAATGGGCGGCTGAGAGGAGATTCCAAATCTTGAAAGTCGCGACGAGTTTCTAATTTATGTGTCATCCTTCTTCTTTTCTTTCGGAAGGAGAAAAAAGGAGATACCTATCCATGATTGACGGATTGTCCCGTGTGGGAGTTTTACCGGCGCTGAGGGATATAGGACGTTCTGGAGGTTAAAAAGTTTATTCGTAAACGACATAGTGACGTTAGGTGCTCGGATACATTTTTTTTTTTGCCTTGAATAATTTTTTTTATTGCATTCGGACAATGGCGATGGACGTTTGTACTCGAAACCTTTCATAATTGAATCAGCATTTTATTTGTATAAAAATGTTTGGATTGTTGAAACTTTTTGTTGTCTATAATTGTATTGATTCAAAAGAACGATGTTATATCTCTATACGTTTTGTTCAATCTATAACGAGCTACGCTGTTTGGTCAGCTTTTTGTGGAGAAATTTTCTGGCTGTTCTGATACAATGTCAGAGTCGAGCGATCGAATCTTTGTTCCTTTAACAATTTAGAAGGATGTATCCAATTACAATGGAAATTGTTCAATACAAATTATACTATATTCGGTAAAGGGTCTACCCTAATCAGAACATCGTGCTCGAAACTTTGCATCATCCGATTGTAAACTCGAGCAAAAATATATTTTCATACGGATTACAAGTTTCTTCCAGTAAATTCTTTTCAGAACATATAGGTACACAGATGCACAAGTAGGAAAGTCATTATGGTGCATGGATTTGCGAAGCCCTATAAAGTAGCGATTCCTTGCGCGAGAAGTTTGTAAAAGTGAAACTACGAAATTCGATTACTCACCGGAATAAGAGTTTTTGAAAGTTACTTGGTTACTTGTTCGAAGAGGAGAGGTGTCACGTGTACGAAGTTAGCTATAGGAATCTAATTTAAAATTTACGATTCCATCTAATAGTGTTTGGTTCCACCGATAAAGGGGAGTAAACAATCCTTTGTCAATATCGTAATTGCGTTTGAAAGTGTGTATTTCATGGAAGAGTAGTATCAGCGTTGATGAAAAAAAAAAACGTTCTATTTTTCTCCAAACTCGGCGACAATCAACCAACGATTATTCTTTTACAAACTTTTTTATACCGACCTTTAATGAACGCATACTTTTTTACCGTATATTTTCTTTACTAAAGTCCTATTAAACAGAACTTTTTTACGTTCGCGTTTACGCTGATAAACATGTTTTTTTTTTCAGCTATCGAGTGATTTGCATGATTCTCCAATTTCTCTATATATTTTCTCAAAATACGCGAAAATACTCTGAGAAATTTGTCTTCCAAACGTTCGTGATGAAAGAAATTAGCTAGCAGAAGATCTCTTTCCACGTGAATAGATCACCACGTAGCCAAGGTCAAGCAGGAAAAAAAGTTGTTTTTTTGTACAACCATTACGGTCAGCCGCAAACTCTTCCCCCAAATACTTTTTCCAAATTCAAATCGCGTGTTCGTCGGCAGTTTTGTTTCTCGAGCTGTCGAAACTTTTTGCCAAGGCGAAAAAGTTTCGATCCCTGGTTTTATCCATTTAGCTCCTTGGCTAATCCACGGAGGAATCTGTACTATTTATCGTTGAGACCAACGGTATCCAGAGTATTATAAGAATGTGAAAATGATGCTTTTCACTTTTGACGATAATTTACCTTGATTCCCTCGTGGTTTAAGTGCGGGATAAAGTAAGAGGTTCTTAATGAGTATCAAGAAGTTGAGACCATTAAAGACTTCGACAAAAAAAAAAGTTATAGCAATCAAGTATAACTTTTAATGGTTTTAGACGATGAAAAGCCATTTCAGATTCGTTGTCTCTAAGTTTTTATTTTTACGTTTCACTTTAGTGCAACCTATGTAATACATGCATAAATTGCTCTATAATTTCCAAGTCGCATTTGTCATTTCGTTACTAACGAACGATGCGGCTTTATGCGATCGCGCTGGCTCATAAATCCTTTGTCACACTGGCTGCTGATTGCGAATGCGTTGCAAAGTAGATTTAGCGATTACGAATATTACCGGCGCAAATGCATTTTTTTTTTTTTAATGCTATATATAAGCCGATTATCGCTTAAAAGCAATTTTCCATTTTTCCCTTAGTACAAAATGAATGAAAGTCGCGAGTTCCCTTGGTAATCCGATTGAAAACGTATATTATTCCGTTTGCACGCGATAAAAGCGTTTCCTCTCTTAAAAAAGTGATGTGAAACATTTAATTGATGTCCAATTGCCTAGTATAAGATTTAAGGAACGCGAATTAGAAATGCGAATATTATTACATAACCTACAAACGCTTTGAACTGTTAATGCTCAGCTGCAGGCGGCAAAATTTAAAATCATTCTGGAAAGATATAATTGATGGTATAATAAGAGGTGCGCAAAGCGCACTTAGATTTCCTAGTATAGAAAGAAAAAGAGAATATAATATGATGCGGTAAGCTTACCATCAACGCAATATCATCCTTCTCGGAAGACAAAAATCAAGGAACTGGTATAGGAAAGATCTTGAAAGCGTCTCCCACCTTACATGAACCTCTGCTCGTCGCTGCTAATGAGACTACTCTGTTTACCGGCGTCACAGCTGTCCCGGTGTATCCGACTGTGGGACGAACTGGAACTGCTGCGTGAACTGTGGCTGTGTCGGTGTAGAGATTTTTTGCTCGTCACGAGGACGTTGCAGTCATCGCCGTTGCACTCTTTAGCTGGAGAAATGGCCTGTGAAACAAACAGAAGAGAAGGGACTGCATCAAGAGACCTTCTTTTCATTTATTTATTTTTTTTTTTTTTGAAATAAAGTCTGCGTTATCGAGCAAGCCACGAGCGCATCAGTATAATTGAAAACAATGCCGGGATTATTTTTTAATTCAGTTACATACAGTCATGGATAGCGTGATCTTTCTCGCTTTCAGAGTGCGACAGTCAATGATTCGCTTTCATGGCTGTAATTAGTGTAAGCTTTATCTAACTATAGGTATACATAAACAAACAAACAATCATTTGAGCTTTTGATCCGATTATTTGCTTAATACTCAATCACTTTGACAACGCAAACCGATTGATATCCTGGCTAATTGGCCAAAGGTCAATAATATTATGTTTGGCAATATAATCGCTCGAAAATAACATCCAAGCATCAGAACCACACCACAGCTCAAAGCCACAAGCGTCATCACTCTCAACCTTGCAAGCTGTCAGCTATACATAGAGTCGTGCGAATAATCGATGCAGCCCTTTGAATGAAAAGCTCGAAAAAAAAAAAAAAAAAAATAGCAACGCATGAATGGACTCGCATCAGGCAGTATATACCAGTCACTTCTGCATTCGCTCATATACCACACACCAGAGTATCACACGTTGCCACTTGCAAGCCGACTGTGACTAATCACAGAGTAGGAACGTGACACCGGTGCAAATAACCAAGAGGCCTCCAAGATGAAAGGCTACCGAGAAGAGCAAAGCCTTTGACGTGGTCTAGAGCTATACGCGAGAGATACGGCAATTATTCGAAGAGACGTTTTCGGAGAGTTTCGTATATTGTTCGCGTTCATTGCGACGACGGAGGTGATTACAGGAACTGATGGGGATGCTTAATTGGAACTGGGTATAGTATGAAAATGAGCTGTGCTCTAGCTATCTGCGTTGCTCCAGTAATGAAGCGGACGAGTAGGTGTTTTAGTGAAGAGATAATTATTCCGCGGTTATCTACCCCTATATATATATATATATATATATATATATATATATATATATGCGCTCGCGCGAGTGGAAATTGTTATTTACGGCTTCTCTATATTTGATGGCGGTTATTCTCTATAGTGATATCGGTTTTTTTAGCCTCCTGTGGGATTTATGCACACGGGAAAGTCACGCGGAAAACATCGAGGGCAAGCAACTTTCCATGGAAATCAACGATTTGAATAACAAATGGCGCGAAAGTTTGCGAAAGCGCATAAAATGTGATTTTGCTTTATTAAGCTCGCTGTAGTATCGCGCGCGAAGTTAGCACCTCCGAGAAAATTCTCCAACCACCTGCTATTCATCTTTAGCTATATAGAAATGTATACAAACACCAGGCGCGTATAAGCAGTATACGAGGCAAAGTTCGAAGAGCTGTGAATAACGATCTCGGGCTCAGATTTCCCATATACTCCTGTGCACCGGTATGTACACGCGCGGTAGAATTAATAGCTAGCATACGTCAAGCGGTGAACAATCGAAGACTAATTTATACGGAGCTCATAGTATTCTGTATAGTCGCGAAATGCCCGAAGCGAAGAACGTCTGACTATAGCAAGACCGATACTACTCGCTTCAAACTACTGCGTCAACATTCTATCGGGGCGAATCGTTTAAGATGCTTTGGAGAAGTCGTAAATTCTTGCCAGATTGTTCGACTTCGTAGTATAAACTCAAGGATTCTTAAAGGTATATAGAGTCGTAAAAATCCGATAAATCTCAAGAAGCATATAAACACAGAGAAAAAAAAAAGAGCAAAAGGACCAACCTTGTGTCGTTCTTGATCCTGAGGTAGGCTCCTTAGCATATAACAACGCCGGTGCGGACTGTGCCGGCTGTAGAAGCTGTCATAGCCGCTGCTCGATCCGGTATTGCTGGGACTGCAATTGTTGCTGGCTGTTCGAAGAGCTAGAACCGCGTGTGCAGGAGCGGAACTCGTTGTTTGACCCCCTTGGGATGAGATCTGGTGCAGTGCCGTCGTTGGAACTCCTCCGGCTATCATTGTCGTGCCTGTGATTCCTGGCTGAAGAAGCGTTAAGCTGCTTGTCGGGCCTGCTGTTCCTGGCATCGATTGCTGATGCTGCTGTCCTACCAGTCCTGATGGGGCGAAGATTCCCCGTCCTACGCTGTCGCCAGGATGGGCCTTCGGGTAATAAGCCCGGCCCGCGCTGTTGTTGTTGCATCCTGCGCAGACTCCGACAGCTGAGCCCAAAGTCTGGAACCACAACATATCGACTCCAACAGCACCGCCGCTCGACTTTTTGCTATAAACTTAGATGATAATCGATTTCGTGATTTTAGCCTCTGATTGAGAAAAAATTAATGCGTAATGCGCTACTTTAGGCAAGTCAGGAAATAAAGGAAAAATCACGAAAGAGCAATACAATGCTATACTCATAATTGTTCCCTTAACCCCATAACAAAAAATTCAGCTCTAGAGGTCGTTAAACGCTACGACACAGAAAGTATATTGTTATTTTTAATTCTCCGACTTGGTCAAGTCGCGAACATACACGGAGGAGTAATTTAGAAGCACTTGGAGTGACGGCAAAATCAATACCCTCTGAATAATTTATCAGGATTCGATGGAATAATTGAAGCAGGATAAAGTGCGCCCGACAGCTTAATAAGACAATAACGATAACCGCGCGCGCCTAATTTCCAGATTATTTTTAGACCTACGCGCGTGAAACGTGTTTTCTGATTTATGTTCCTTCTCGCTAGCATGAACGCGCAAGTGTCATGAATATGGAAGCTTGTACGCATTATGAATGCAAAGTTGAGAAAGATAAAAATACCTATATTTTCAACGACGCAGTGTATCTACACGGGCGTTTGTCAAAACATAAATTCGGAACAAGCGAGCTTCGTTATTTAACGCTCAGGTTGAATTTTTGAAATAAAAGTTAGTTCGTCCATTCCTCGATAAACTTTTTCAATACGTATACATAATTGGCCTAATTTTTGCATGTTTTCGGTATAGAAATATTTTCCCTTGATAGAATTTATTCGATGTACATGGAAAATTTTTAGCGAAGCAATAAAGCCTTATTACAGAAATACCTTTCGCAGAAAAATTCGATTCACCGCATACGACGCAACGTATTCGCCAACGGCTGATCAATGCCGAAATAATCCATCCCTCGTATAACAAATTATGTGTCCTGCGGTATGCAACCACAGAATCCATCAATATTCGAGCCTCTCGGCTAATCGATTACGATCTATAACCAGCGACTACATTAATTGTTATAGAATCCTCGATATTTAGCGTGCACTACTATACGTATCATACACAGAGCAGACAGATACCTAAATTAGGGACGTAAACTGGTTTACTTTACGTAATACAGCCCAGCTCGAATCATTAATTTCCAATGAGCTCGATTTGCGTTGAAATTTCAACGCGGATGTCACTACTGGATTCAACGAGGTATTTTCACGCTCTTACACGTACCGTTTCAAAGTGCAAAAAGTCGACGCGTTCTTTTGACTCTATATATAGTTGTCGAGTCGACGCGGTAAAAGCGCGGCTTTTTACCTCAAAGAGCCTAGCTAAACAGACGTCGGAAAAAGGACAGAAATCCGGTTCCACAATCTCACAAAGCTGCAAGAAGTATACCGTGTATACTTCTGCAACAATGAAAAAAATCTGCTTATATGCATCCGACATTTGTATAAAAATGTGGGTTATGATTCTAACGCGCACAGCTCGTCTTTGGCTTTTTTTTCAGTCCAAGCCGTGGTGGATAGAAGGTATTTTCTCTTTTACGAGCGCCAGCTCTTGTGTACTGCGTGTACTGCGTGAAAGTGAGAAATCTTACTCGCTCGGGGCATAAATTTACTTTGCGATGCAAGTTACACTATGCAAGGTGTGTTGATTAATTCAGCTTTGAGATTGAAAATAGAATTTATAAATTAATTTTTCTCTTTCACGGATCTCGTGTCAGATGCAAAATAGAGCGCATGTCACTATATTTGTCAGGCTGAATAGTAACCGAAATAAAGGGATAATAACGCAGTTTAGTTGCGTTTCTTTTATGTTTTTTTTAATCTTTATACTGTAATACTCCAACGTCGTAATCAATCCAAGTGGTCGCGCGAGAAGTCTGTGCTTGCGCAAGCACAACTTGCACTTTCAAGAATATTAAAAACAGCCTTAACTCGGTTACGCTCGAAAAAATCTAATTTCCATTTTACGATTAATGTAATAACGAGCTTTCTCATAAAGGGCTTGGTGGCATGAAAATTGCATCTCAAAAGCATTCACCATAGGAGTATATAAAATATTTCTATGTACAATTCTCTTGAGTGCCTGTAAACGTATATACAATATATTGCGATTTATCTTTAATCGAAACAAGAACCGACTGCAGCGTCTAAAGGGAAGACAATAAATTTTTATCCTGTGGCTCTTTCTTTAAGTCATATCGCATTTGAAAAAATACCGTTTGAAGAGCTGAATTTCTTCAAATGCGCGTCACGTGTTCTCATCAACTTGCGATTCACCGCTCGTGGAGCAATTTAATAAAACCGCGACATTTGAGTCAACGACAGAGCCTAAGACAATAAAAATTATCGTCACTCTTCGCTACTAATTTATTACGTCGTTCATAGGTCATGTTCTTTTCTCTCTCTCTTCAAAGAAGAAACTCACTGCTCTAACACAAGGCAATATTTCAATTTAAAATTTTTACCTTCTCTTCGTAGAAGTAAAATCAATTGTATCCCCGTTTCGAGAAATTAATTTTCTCAAAGTATAGAGGATGTCGCATCAAAGACGGAATTCCGGGAACATGTCGATACGGTGATGCTTTATACTCTCTATATATCGTACAGCTATTCCGAGTAATATACCGACGTAGAAAGTTCATAGGTGTATAGTAATAAAGCTTTTCTTCAAATCGCTAATAGGTATTTCTGCGTAAATTTGAGACGATGCAATGCGTAAATTCTTAAGAGCTTTCGGTCCTTGAGCTTTTCAATAATATATTTCATCGGATCATATGTCAGATATAATGGCGCGACGCGAAAAAACATTTTTCTAGCTAGACACGAACGTATATGTTACAATGTATATACATGCGCCTATACAAGCCTCTATACAAGGTGGAAGAATATGAATCTCGACACACAAAAGCAACAGCAGCAGCTTTCCATATAATGGACGTCGTCGATCATCGGCAAAGGTCGACACGCGACGAGACTTCAAGGCGTTCGATATACTATCGTTATTTCTCGCGAAGTTAGCGTCGATTTTAGGTACGAATATGACGAACAGCGTTTTTTTTTTTCAATCATTTCGCTCGTTATTAGAGTTGGTCAATAGACTTGCATTTTCAGAGATTAAAGGGGGTAGCTGCAGTTTTTTTCATTTTGAGTAGGGTTTTGAATATTTCTTTTTCATTTCGAATGTGAAAGTCCTTCTTTATTTCGGTAGGAGCGTCAAAGGAAAATATTTCAACAAAAATGATCCTATCGCCGCCTTTTCAACTCAACTAATACACAAACTGGCTTTTCCTACTCTCGTCGCTGTATTTACGCTCGTTCTGACGAAAAGTCACTGAAAGTATTCGCAGAAATAAGACCTCCGGCTACTCTTATCACCTGACGAAAATAACATCTTTTCTGGCAAAAGTAGAAGGCGATGCGTCACTCATTGACACGGGTCGTACTTTTTCGGCTCGAATGATATTCCGAGAATAATTTTTATTAATATTAATTCAGGAGACCACTTCGTCTCGGACTGATAATAATACCTCCAAGAGTATGTTTGTTAAAAGTGTTACGCGTTTAATAATGCAAATTCGATCCAGTTTTTATTTCAGTACATCCAATCTTCCGTGGAAGAATCTCTAGAAAGAAGTTTAAATCCGAGCTGAAAAGAAGTGCTCGAGTTTTCTAAATAAGAGCGAAAACGCTTCTAAATGCGGCTATTGAGGTTTCTCTTATGTACGTATTTTCATTTGCATACGTATTCATCTTTAAGACTTTAATGCGGACTCACCGAGCGCAGTAGCAGTGGTAAAGGAATAGAAGAGAAAAAAAAACAAACGTAAAAAAAAACAGGCAGCCCCTCTTATATTCGCGAAACAATGCCTTGTGTCTCAGGTTGAGAAGTCATACTTTATCTAGAGAACTTTCGCGACCATATACGTTTTCGCTAAGAGCGAAAAATAAACCATCGGATGTTTGACTTAAAACGAAAAATTCCATCCAGTACAAATCAGAGTCGATACTTACTTTGCGGTGTGGTTTACGCCTAGCCAGTCCATAATTGCCTCTACACAGAATCTCAGCGACGCTCCTACGAAAGTTCCTCGTCATGAAGCAGTAGACTATAGGATTGAGGGCACTGTTAGCGTGACCGAGGAACAAGCAGTAGGACAGTACATCGGAGATGAGTCTGCCCTCGTCTGAAATTCACAGCACGCGAAAATTTTTTTTTTTTTCATCCATTAATTGAGAGCAAAGTCGTCTTTGAGTCTTTTCAATCGTAATAATGATTCTTGTGAACGACTCGAAAACTTCAGCTTATAAATAACAATAATAATAACAACGTCGAGGGGGAAGTTGTCGTAGCACTCGAAAAAAAAAAGATAAAAAAAAAATCAACAACCTCAGGGATCACAGAAGCATTCAAGCGTATACAAGTCACACAGCAGTAGCACTCCTGAAAATGAGAGCCGGTAGTAGTATAAAACTTACGAACGACGCCCAGATCGACGAGTAGTCGGAGTACGTTGTAGGGCAGCCAGCAGAGGGCAAAAAGAACGGCGAGTAGCAATAAAATCCACGCTACTCGTCTTCTCTCCCGGACCAGTCTGAAACCCTGGAGAAAAAAAGAAACGGAATATATAGTGAGGTGATTATTATTCTCGAGGATGAGAAGAAATGAAAACATGCTTAATTAGAGACTCCTGTGCTGGTGTGTTTCGATTGAATTCTGTCTAGCATCGATAAAGATCAAAGACTCGCGACGATCGTGAATACCGTCTAATGAAGCAGAAGCTGAATTTCTCTTTATAGCTTCTTTTGATGGGGAAAGTGAAGAGTACGAGCTTTGACGCGCTAATTACGGATGGATTTCGATAGAAAAAGATATAGAAACGTTTTTCTCAAAATGTATCGACATTCGCCTTGGCTTATTACACACAAAGAAAAGCCAGCGGTTATCATTAAGCTCGTTGATGACAGGGTCCAATCCGTAGCTATAAAAATGGATGTGCGAGGGAAAGCACGATAAGCTCACGAAAATGGTCCACTTTCGGTGAGGATTTCGAGCTTTGGACTTTCTCGGTTTTGTAGCTTGATTGAAACACGCGTATGTGTAAATACTGCGTAAGCGTATATAATTACGTAGTTATAGTTCGAGGTGTGTATATCTAAATATAAAAACACTGCAGTAATTAATATACGCAGTGCAATCATCGAGTACATAACGACTACTGAATATTATATAGCATATAAACCGAGATTTAACGAGAAACGTTATAGTGAGCAATTAAGGATTTTGATGGACTTCATAATTATATACGTTACCTGCTGTGAGCTTGCACTGCCCTCGATGCTGTCGCAGTCAAAGGGCGGCTTTCTGGCGCAGAGAGTCCGACCCATCATAGAGTACGCTATTATCACAATGAAGCCTGAAACGTTGATCCGAAAATTTGCTAATAAATTATTATTGGTCGTCAAAATATTCGTTGCATTTATAGAACCGCGCGGTGTGTTTATCTATATATTCATCGCTCATAGCATTCGGCCTATAAACCACGTTGTAAAATGCTAATAGCCGCGTGCATCGGATAGTAGTAAATCAGGGTGATTTATTGCGCTATTTCGTAGGATTTAAACGGCCGATACAGGCAAATCCAATGATTTCTTTTTTCGCAAGGTTAACCGAAGCTTGACTTCGGGAGATTTGGAAATCCCACCCCCCTATCATCATAAATCTCCCCCTTTGAAGTCACGTTCCACGCGCAAGCATAAACTAAATCGCGTCAAATTAAAAAAAAAAAAAAAACGAAGAAGAATGTGAATCCTATAGCGTAAGTCCGAGTGTGAAAGTGTTTACTGTAGATCACGTCCGGCGACTTACCTGGAACGGCGTAAACGAGAACGAAGCAGGCGGCGCCGAAAATATGCGCGTGAATACCAAGCGGCTTGAAGTCTTCCGAGCATACATAAAAAGTCGGTGGTTTCGGCATCTGCACACCTGGCTCGTCGCTCGCCCACTGGCCTGACAGAGTTATGTTGTACAAGTCCGTGATTGGACTCTGCAGCGTCACCTGTGGACATATGCCGCGCAATGGCCGACGGAAGAGAATTTAAATTTGAATTCTTTGGAACTGCAGCTTGCGCGCCATTGGAATTTAAATATATGTGTACAGGAACTTTCGAATGAGAAGTGAGAAAAATTTGATGAGATTTGTAGTGGAGAAGAGTCGAGTGCGGAGTATGGTTGTTTATTCGTTATCAAGTGAACATGTATAACAAGTGAATTTGATGTAATTTAGATTTTATGATCGAAAAGCTATTATTGACACGGCAATTCGGCACATTTTGGTAGCCTTTATCAATTTAAATTAAAATGTCTTGATAATGGCTGATGCTTTTGCTTTACATTCCTTTGGAGCAGTTCAATCAATTTACAGCATTGAATCATATTTTACATTTTCGTCACTCAATTTATTGCGGAAAGCGAGTTATTCAATTGAGATTTTGTAATACCTATTAATTTTCGTTCATCTTCTTTAGTCTCGTCAATCGAATTACTATCACCTCCGAATTGATTGAATTTAATGAAAAATTCACTCGATTTATACCAAATATATATGTCATACATGGACTTTCAAAGGATCACAAGTACAGCACTTAATCATAAATCCAGCTATAAATATCAAGCTTGACATATTCTGCCAAACAAATTTATATAATCTCAAAATGGAACTGGTTGCAAAGTTCATCCCAGTAGAAAAGTCCGAGTTGAGTCGGACGACTACTAATAAATTTCGCATATCACTCACCGCTCTGAGAACAGGCGCAAAAATACTCAGCGCAACGACCCAAAGAGCCGCAATAACGATGATCGTGCTCTTACGATTGAAGACCCGTCTAAAAGCGATTGGATTTCTTATCGCCAGGTACCTGTCGATGCTCATGGCCGTGATGGTGAAGACCGAAGCCGCAACCGCTACGCCTGTAAAGTAAAAATAATAAAAAAAAGAAAATAACGTCCTATATAGCTTGCAGATGTATAGACTCTGGAAATTAGCGGGAGAGGAGTGGGCGAGTTAAAATGGGCTAATTTAATGGCCTCGTAAAGAGGACCGACCGACCGCCGATCGAGTTAATGAATGGAGACTTTACGCGTCCTCGGTTGTAAAACTTACTAATTTGGACTGCACTTTACGCTCGCTTTTAATGTAACTCGAAACTTTTTTTTTTTTTTTCTTTAATACACCTGCATGTATATAGCTTTATGGATGCACCGAGAATTTTTCACGTTTATTATTTGGACAGCACTCGGCGTACTGGAGTCAAAACACTCGGGGTAAATAAATCCTTGAAGTGGGACACACGCGTGGAGACAGCGCAGTTTCACGATATAAGAAGAAATATAATCCTTCAGGGGCTCTTGGGTTTATGTGTATAATGTACTCTCGAGTGTGCCCTTGATAGAGGTATATTTACGCTTCTCGAGTTCACTCTGAAACATTCAAAAATACCCTCGAGCGTACGTGGATGACCGTAATATACGAACCTGTCTACAAAATCAACGTGTATATATACTTGGTGTACGATTAAAATTTGAATACCAAAAATTTGTTGTTTCGGAATAATTAAAGGATGTATAAGTGCACTGATTACTTTTTCGCCCTTACAAAGTATATAATTTTCACTGTCGGTGTGGGTATGAAGGAAAAAAAAACAACTTTATAAACAGCGATGACATCGTTGTGGCACAACTGTGAGAGAAACAAAGTTTCCATACTGTATAACACGGCGTGGGAGTTTCGATGTCGCTGGTTGAATTCGAAATTGTTGTTTCGCATTTACGCATGCGCGAACTGGGGGAAACTCGACGTTTCTACCTCGGTGGTAAGTGCCTTTCGAGGCTAATCCACCAGCCAAGGCTTGATAGATCGCTGCTTTTCTCCGTTGGCATTTTAATGCCTTTAAGCCGCAAGAAGTTCTGAACACGCGCACGCGCACGCGCGCAAGCGTTTAAAATATACACCGGGAAACGTGAGATTTGCATTAGGTGTTGAAAATTCAGTTCGATATACCTGATGGTATCAAATATAAATTAGACTTTCTTAGCAGTATGATTTTCGGGAAGGAATCGAGTTTGTTTAAAAACTTGGATATAATTATAAGCAGAAAACGTGCAATTAGTCAAGACGCTGAAATTGTAAACAACAATTTCCTTATAAGGAAGCGATTGAAATCAAATACGAATATCGAAGAAATAAACAGTCAAGCTCAGTAATTAGAATTCAAGCACAAAAGAGCATAAAAGCAGCAGAACTAATTACACAAATAACATACTCCTCCGTTAATTATGTACGTAAAACAAGAAATAAACCTTTTCAGTTAAGCTCGAATAAACAGTTTCATGTGCAATTGCATCAAGGACGTAAAGAAGCTCATTATGCTTGCGAAAATAACACGCGCCCACGCATGCAAATACACACACACACACACACACACGAACAAACAGAAGTGTAAACCACTCGACAGGACACGCGATATCGAGTAGGCGGGTCTATTAACACCAGCATAATACTCGAGCGTTTAGCTCTTTGTAAAGTAGGCGCGTGGGAGATTAAAAGTTCAAACTTTATATGAGAGATCATATCTTGCGAAACAATCGAAAACTTTTTTTTTCAAAGTTGAACTTTAATAGACCCTTATATTCGCTCGTTGAAATAAGGGCGCGAGAAAAATATTTGAAAATCCAGTGCTTCCAGCAAAGTCCTGCATCCGAACCATCTCCGTTGTTGTATATACCGATGCACACAGACACCTTCGCGCAAGATTCCTTGAAAGGCTCAACGAGAGCGTTCATGATGCCGAGTAAATCTCAGACGAGTGAATTCTAATAAGGACCGCTTCGTGGAATTCAAGAGGGAAGATTTTGATTCTGTCGTTCTCTTCCTTCGTGTTGGATATAGATATGTATCTAGCTGCGTCAGCCAATTTCCCCAGGATTGTCGTCAACGATACAGGCACTGCAGTGGAAAGTCTAATATTTGACGAATTTCGCCGATTTTCACACAAACAGATATATGGCTCTGGATTTATTTTACGTATAAAAATAGAGCTGCAGCTTTGTTTTTATTATATTTCGTTATTTTTTGTATAACCAATATTTTTTTAAATTTTTATTATTTTAACATTTTGTTTATTTACGCGCGGTGGGTTTATATTTACAGAGGAGAACGTCGCCGATAAAGATGAAAAAAAAAATATTGGAAATTCAAGAAAACCGTTGGAGAAGGGAAGGTTGTCAGCTGTTTGCGATTGAGTGCTTCCATTCATGTGCTTTCAGTTCGATTCGGTCGGTTATCTGAATAAAGGTATTTTTTTTTTTAGACGAAACTCGCTGCGACAAGATTTTTGTTATAGTTTGTAAAATTGTGAAAGCAATAAATATTTTAACGTGACATCGACACGTACGACTTTTCAACGGCAACAAAACTTCGTTGTACACACGCGCTCTTAATCCCAATCAATAATGCAGAATCGTCCTCCGATGCAGCGTAACTTTTACGAACACTCTCGCAAATACTTTGTAAAATTCACGTCACCTGGTGTTTACTCAAGAATTTCTTATACATATAACCACCTCTGGAAACGCGAAGCCGAATTAAAGGCACTAAAAGAGTCGAGGTCATTTTATTTAGGAATCCAGCGGGAATCGCGTTCTCTCTTCTTCCATATTATGTTTTATGCATGAGCTTATCCCCTTATCACTTCGCCGTGGTACAAGCAATTCAGCTCTCGTCCTTAACTTATTCTTCTTTTCGCCCTCAACCATATCCCTCACACACACACACACACACACACAGATGCCCGGAGATGGCATATGTATACAAAGAGGAGAGAGTCTTTGTATTCTTCGGAAGGAGGAGGACGAGGAAAAGAGAGAGAGAGAGAGAGAGAGAGAGAGAGAGAGAGAGAGAGGGGGGGGGAATTGGATTATTATACGCGCGGTGTTTATTAAAACGACGAGTCGCCTCCAGGGTGACTTTTCCTATTTATTTATAGAAGTACGGCAATCTTCGAGGAATGCGGTTAACGCTGGGTTATATGTCGTTTAATTCGAGATATTACGTTGATGTATTGCTCGAGCGATAAGGAATTTGTATTATTCACGCGAATACAATATCGTTTAGATGTTAGCGGGTATCGTTATTACTTTGTAGCAACTTGTAGCTGATCGAACTTCAAAGTTAGTACACCTCGTTGAAAGTTGGATGAGCCGAGCTCCTGTATATTCTACGCGAAATTTGAGTTACTTTATGTACGAAAAAGCAACGCGGATATCTGAAAGCTTTTGCATAAAAGATATTGAATGAAAAAGCTAAAATTCAATGATGACAGACTTTTCCGTCATCGATACATTATTCAGGCCCTGCAGAAAGTTAACGTTATTCTTATACGGCGCGTGGTTTAGCGGAGAAAATTTAAAACAGAAAGGCTGTTATGGCGATAAATCAGGAGCTTACACGAAAGTGCGAATTTTCTGGTTTGTCGCTATTAGAGTATAGTGAAATTTTTATTGACACTCGCTAAATTTATCGACTTATCTGGGGCTTCAAAATAATGCTTATTCATAAGCCGTTCCTATCGATTTTTTTTTTTTCGTTCTCTTTCTCCCGTCCTCTCATATAGATTCAATTGAAACTTGACTCTCGGCCACGTCTCCGTGAAGTTCATAACTGCCCGGAGATTGTGACCTATTTCGAAAGTTTTTACGCGGGTTCCCTAGCTGTCCCTTAGAAAATTAATTTATTCCCGAGAATAAAGCGTGGGGTTAAGAGTGAATTTGGCCATTTATAATGGTGAAACTTTAAAGACACATAAAATAAAGAAAAAAATTTTATTCCGACCGAAACAAAAGCGCCGGGAGATTATTATCGGAGAAGGAAAGAAAAACGACGCATATGCGCATATGGGGCTTGAAAGGAAAAAAATCGATAAGCGCACTTTACCTTGGAGATAGAAGAAGAGCTTGCACATAAGCTCACCGTACACCCAGATAATGGATACTGCCTGGCTGACAGCCATCGGCATGCAAATCATCGTCACGAGAAGATCAGCCACCGACAGGTTCACTACGAAGTAGTTGGTCACACTGGAAACAGAAAGCGAGAGAAATATTAAGCTCTCGGTTGATGAATGTCTCCGGCTATAGTATGTGGGTTATTTAGGTTGGAATTTTCATATGGCGTCGTGCAAGGACAGTTTTCGGAGCAATCGATCAAGTTTCTTAATAAGGTCTGAAATTGTATAAAATACAGTAGTTGTCGAGGTGAAAATTTTACGATTATAATTAACTCGTCGAGTTAATTGTATTTTCCATAGCGGAATGGATTTGAAACATGCTCGTTTCTTCAAATCCAGGAACTAGCAAATGCATGCATGCACAGCTAATTAGTTTGCTCGATATCACGCGTGCATACGATTCGAGGAAACAATTCCGACACAAAAAACTCATTAGCTCGTGACGCATTAAATTTCCACCGAATTCAATTAAACCATCCACGCTGAGCACAATCCGAATTCGAAATTCCCGCGCAAGCTCAGCATAGTTGGCGAAACGCTAATTCCCATACCAAGAAGTGTATATATAACTACACGCATCCGTCTGCAAAACCATCCGAAACAGGCATGTAAACGTCGAGGTGAGAAATTATACGCGTCTGCCGCGTGAGATCTACAGTCGAAATTACGCACCGAAGAGCTTTAAAGCTCTCGCTAGCTAACCGTGCGTGCGGGTATAAAGTTGTAACACGAGCTGCTCTTAAAACGGTCCATAAAAATTCATATGCGACGACGCTCTTGTCGTCGTTGTATTTCTCGTGTGTGACAGGGTCGCTATTATTGTGCAAGAATGTAAGGATACGCTAGGACATTAAATTGTTGGTCTTTACTGCGTGAACGTGCGCGGCAGAGGCTGAAAATTGAACGGTATGAAAATAGAAGAAATCAAATTAAAAAATCTACGACTTTGGAGAAGTGCCAGCAGAAAAAGGCAGCTCGTTTTTATTAGCATAATCGATCTCGCAATGCGAGTGATAAGAAAATTATACCTCACGCGTAGAAGAGATTTGTTTTTGCGCAGTGCGCTATTTTAAATTAAAATCGCCACCACCACTAGTTGTTTCAAATTAAAAGCACAAATAAATAGCGAATTCGCTCATTTATCCAGTTTTCGAAATTCGCGCGGCGTAAAATCGATTTGACCCTTGATTCGCACGCACGCTCTGATTTCAACAATAACGAGCTTCTCTCCTGACTTGCTGCATGGCTAGGCCATAGGATCCGGTAGATTAGCCCTCCCCAGTGGAGTGTGCGTATATATAGCGAGTATAGCAGAGCAGCCGTTATATGTGCCGCAACAAGTATTCACGCAAGCTTCTTAATGCAATTTATGTATCGGCCGAGGCTGTGATTTATTATCTCGCGTCTCGCGTGACTGGTCACGCGTACCAAATTCCCCTGGCTATCGATCGCCGAGCGATGAGCGGCTAAATTAAATTGTTCCACTTTTTTCGCGAGAGCTTTTGCTTCGCATGATTGAAGCTCGGCACGAGATGTATCTCTGTGTCAGTAAATGATTCGGGAGATCTTTGACGGATATGGGGAGGGATTATATACGTTGTTGAGGATTTTGGGAGATTTCGTTGTTGCAGTGTCGCTGATGATGATCGTTATATGGTTGGGGTATATATTTTGGTATTATATGCATGCGAGGCGATAAGCCATGCGGTATTGTTGTAATGGAGTAATTAAGCATGAAGCACGAAATTCAAATAATTGAGGTCGAGGGCCTGTAAACTTTGTATTACCGATGGTAAACTTTACGCGGGAAATTCAAATTTTAATTCGAATCGACTTTGTTACCCCCCATCGGTTACGATAAATATTACAACGATAAATTTACTCGACGCTGGATTTTCTTACGGCAACGCAAGCGCGATGATGACGGGCATTATTGAGCCATCCATTCGCCGCTTGAGATCCAGCCTTGATATCGTATGTCAACGTTCTGATTAAGCCTGTTCTCGGCAGCGTCGCGCGATTGACGCGCCGTAAACGTCGCAGAGATAACCATGTATAATCAGGTGACTGGCATTGACCTAATCATAATTGGCTCGCCGAGATCAAGTGTTTGCGTGTATACGTTGTATGTTGAAACGTCAAGCGCGAGCCGAAATTTCGTTCGTCAAATTCGTTACGTCCAATATTCTATTCCACGATATTGAAAGCTGTATCTTTTATACAAGTTATTGAACAATGAATTTATCAGTTTTTAATTGCACATATGACGTTGTTTCAGAGACGTAGTCGTACTCGTTATTTTTCTGCTTTCAATAAATCATAAACTCACCCGTATCGATACTAGAAAAAAAAATTCGGTGACAACCTCTCGACGTTTACATTGTTCGGACTAATGGAATTCGATCATGGAATATACAAACTCGACCTCACTGGTAAACAAATATATAGGTAGCTGTGTCGTGGATTTCATATATTTCCACCATATACATTCCAGTAAATATACAAACAATTTTCATTAATTCACATATATCCGTTATGAAAATTAAAATCCCTCATGATTCACAGGCAAATTACGAAATCCGATTTAATTCCTGTAAAATGAACCTTCATATAATCGACAGGAATATCCCACGAACAAGCCGTCAAATAATCACTGCTAAATCCGATCGACGCGTGTATGTGCGCATACCTCGTTTCAAGAGAAAAAAAAAGCGCATCCGAGAAAATCGCATTTATTTTCCGCTTGCGTTTCTCGCTTGAGTCAACACACGGAGGAAGAAGATCAAGATCTGGTATTCAGATATATAAAGCGCCCACGCGACATGCAAACTAGCGTATAAGCTTTCGGCGATGTGGAAATAAACGGGCCGTACGTCTCTCCGTTTGTTTGCTCGATGAGATGGTGAATAAGATTTCACGCTGTGTGTACTTTGGCGCCGTGAATATTGCTGTTCTAATTCGCCGAAGGTATGATAAACTTTCGATCGAATTAAAAGCTGAGATTTTATCGAATATACGTGTCCGACTAAACGTACCGCGTGACTACTTACTCGTAGAAGAAAAAAAGCTCTACCCCGCATATATAACCGTAGAGTGAGAAAAAACAATGTCGAACTAATGTAGCTTGGTCGCTGGCGTGAATTCATGTGGAAAGCTGGGGAACAGGCGAATCTTCATCCCCATTAATTACCAAGTGCACGAGAGGGGCGCCGGCTCGTCGCGGAGCCGTAAATTCCGGCGATTATATTTATAGGCACCTGTCGTGGACACACTACGCCTGACGAGACGTATACAACGCGCCGTCTTGAATATATGTATAAAGCGAGTAGAGCTTCTCCGTTTGTGTATATGCATGTGTGTCTATACATATGGCTGTTTATGAGATTATTGGGGGCAGCTGAAGCATTTGAATATCGGAGAAGCTGATTTGCTATTGTAATATTGCTGCTTTGCGGTATAAGACTATATACAGCTGGAAATTCACTTCAGGACTGTTTGAGTGCGAATATGCTGAAAGCTTCTGTTTCATAACACTGTACAATCATATACGACAGAATTTCGTCAGACAAATGAGTTTTGTGAAAAGCACAGCACTGATGGACGTTATCTATTTACTTCAACTCCATATGCTTGTCGAGCTCAAAGCAAAGAACCTTTATACAACAGCTCAAGCGAAGCGAGCTTTCGTCGCTCCACTTTAACAGTATAGCACTGCCAAAGTAGAAAATTAACAAAGTCTTTAATCGATCCTCGCACTTACGTAACAGAAGCTTGTAGAGATCGTCCTGTGGTAACCACACCTCTGAAATAAAGGAAAAAACACGCCCCCTCGCTTTCTCGCGGCGGACAAAAAGCTCCCGGCGAAATCATTAATCTCCTCTTCTCTACGTCCTCTGCGTGAGTGAGCTACTCGACAAGTAGAGCGTGGTCCCTCGTTATGGCCCACGAAGAGGAGCTTCATACAATCACATCTGAGATTCATCGATAGCGTTCGAGTATCGTTGTGTTGAGGTATCCGCGGGGATTGCTCTTATAGCGGGATACCACTAGGAGAGCTTGCGCGTGGGTATTGTGTATAGTACTGTATAACCGAGGAGTAGGTATATCTCTGTTGGCTGATCGCTTACTTTACCGCAAATTCTTTTATTCTCTTCTCTCACAAATTACTCGCCAAATTACAGCCAGTGAACTTTTCAATTACTTCTGCGTACGGCTGCATTCTTCGAGACACAATCCCGCGGAGGATTAACAATAAAGAGATCCCCTCGATAGGAACGTGGTAATCGTATTCGATTTGAAGTGGACGAGCACATCGGGGATACTTTCGGAATAGTAAGGAGATAACGTATCCACGTCCGGAAATTCTCTCATCCACTGCATCACTCGACTGATCCGCGTATGCCTAACCCTCCGAGAAGCTTATCTCTCTCTCTCTCTCTCTCTCTCTCTCTCTCTCACCCTCTGTATGGCTGCATAGATCCAAATATTCGTCCATAAAGGAACGATGGGATCTGCTCATGTTAATCGTCTTTCTTATTCGATATAATTCAAGGCTATCGAGCTTCGCTACACTGTACGTAATGAGAGATTCGGCGAGTTGATTATAGCCGCGTTTGTTGCCTCGAGTGTTATCAGTCGCTTTTATTTTCTCGCTCGCTTTTATTTTTTTGCGACGTATTATTATTGTCAATTTGAACGATACACTTTGAGAGGTCATGTGAGAGATTCATTTTCCCGGAGCTTGATCAATTTGAGTAACTTATTGTAATTCAATCGGGCAATGTTTGAGCTGCTATACTTGTTTACGTTTTGTCAGAAACGACGATTTTAGCATCGAGTTGACATTGCTTGCTGCACTTGTATAATTTTATTGAAATTGCACGCGCACAGGATGCAAATGTTGGAAATATCAAATATCGAGAATACGCGGGAAGTTTGTGCTAATGCAGAGGTATATTTATTCAACAATGATGTGAATAAAACATACGCACTATTTTAACTGGAAAAATATCGCAGTCAGGGCGAAAAAACATGTTTTCTAATGTTTTCACATCTCATTTTCCGAACTTCAACGACTCTAAAAATCAACTCTCCTCCTATAATATAAAGTCATCATCTAAATTTCCACTTAATCCAAACTCGATTACCTACTCAATCCTCTCCGTTAAATCAAGCCCGCGCGAAACGCCGGAAATTTTTACGCCAACTTGGAGCAATTATCTCGTAGCTTCGGATTATCCGAAGCGTTGATTGCCCCGTGTGTGAGCTTCTCGCTCAGCAGCTGTATAACATCCACACCAGTGGGAATCGTTCATGAGGTGCCGGAAACACACACACACACACACACACACACACATCGGTTCGTGTGTTATATATAGATAGACAGTACTGATGGAAACAGACTCTACTACACCTTAGGGGCTTAGGGCGTTTCATGTTAGACTGTCTATACGTGCTCGTCTGTAAGAGAGAGAGAGAGAGAGAGAGAGAAACTCGAGCCTATGATTTAATTACAAGCTGGATATACCCCAGGGAGGTTACGAGGACATTAAGTTCACGACACCGCTGGATAACCGACTCTTCCACTTCGATATTGACGGCTCTATAGTATAACTGTCTATATAGGTGGTATACACTCTCGTCTCTAGATATTTGTGTTTTACTTTCGCCTCGTGTTTCGCACGGTAATCCGCCCCAAAAAACAAAGACGTCAGTTGATCTGAAAATTATACGTAAATCGAACGCCTTAGAATTCCAATCGAGTGCTGTAATATCCGGAATGTTCTAGCTGCGCTGCATCGACAACACTAAACCAAAATAAAAAAAAATAAAAAACACATTGGCATCTGCAAGCGAGCGTATAATGACTTCTGCTTGAATAACCAAGCAGTCGGTTTGTTCGTTCCGCTGAATAATTTATCCTTGAATTCCATGCATTCGTCGCGATATATCAATCCAACTCGACTATATGTTTTTACGAGCTGATCACTCGTATTACGTACCCGCGGAAATCGATAGCGCGATGATGAGCTTATCAATTAAACTCGAAGCAAGCTCATTTTCAATTTACTCTGGTTCGCTTAATTAAATGTGTCTCTGCTATGTATATGAGGATAAGAGAGGAGTCGAAGGATCGGCTCGCCCGATAACATTTACAATCTCGGTTGATTAAGTATAGCTTCGCGTCATTAACTCTGTGACGGGCGCGATCTTGCGTGTATGAGCTCATTACTTGGTGGGGAGGTCTAATGAGCTATTTCGTCGACAGTTGCCTGAATCCACGCCCAAACGCGGTGTATGTAATACTACAGACTATAGCTGTGAGGGATTCGTTGCATGATTCCGATTGTCTTTTGGTTTTTGCGTGGGTCGAGAGCTTTTTGCTAGAATTGGATGTATTGTTTGATGTCTGACCAGACTTTGAGAGAATCTACTTGAAAGCGTTTGCGTAACGTAAAGGATGTATAGCGTTTAACGATAAAAAATATAATAACAAAACTTTTAGAAGGCACTCGGTTGAGCTATCACGGAAAAACTACGACTACGGCATAGTCATCATGGTATAAGCAAGTTTAAACGTCGATATTAATTATGCGTTTAAGAGCTTCCGCCGACACTCAATTACGCTTCGGCCTTGATTTACTGCTTCGGAAACTGACTCGTAAACGTGTACTTGCGTAGTATAATAATCACCGGGAATATTACTTCTGGATAATTCAATCAAAACGAAGTACATAATTGATGGTTACGCGTAGACATCCTATCTGTTATTTAATTGCAAGCGCAATACTATATTAAACGTGCATTCATTCGTGCGGTTTTTGATAAGCCGTTTAATTCTAGTCAAATCCAGATATACGTCCGTTAATGAATATACCATCAAAATAATCCTTCTCTGCAACGAGTATTCCCTCAATTAACAATTGCAAACGTCAATGGGTCGAAGCAGTCTGGGATAAGCAAAACAATGAGGATCGACAAAGGCTGTGTATATAATCGGTGTATTAATCGATCGAAATATGGCGCCAAATCGGGAAGCAATTCTGCGGTCTGCTATAGATTACTCTTTGACTATAGAACCTCTAGCCCCGAAGCGATCTTGACCTCGAGGGAAGTTTGTCTCTCTGCGGTATGTTCTGTATACTATACACTTTCCAAGTTTACCACAGTGAAGTGTAAAGCCGCAGAAAAGTCGACAAGTCAAAGTTGTGAGATGCTCACTTTTCTTCTGCGCCATTTCAATTTAATTTTTACATAAAAAAATAATTAAACCGTGAAAAGCTTTGTTAAAAGAAATCGGAAAAAAGCTCCAATTATAACCGACAATTTTAATCTTCGGGAAAAACAAAGTAACACGTCACTGCGTATAAGTAAACCACACAAAGGCTGACGTGATGCGTGTATGAAAAAAGCAGCTTTTCAGAAACGCTCGCACGTCTGCGTGTTACGTTCTGACGTTTCGTCCAAATTTCCGTCTAACACGCGAGAAATCGGGACTCGTAGCTTCGCATCAGTCGTTATGCATACAAAGGCCTCTCTCTGCGTACGTGACTAACCTGTACCCGCAACATCTATATAGTTCCTATATGGTGCCAATTATAGCAGTTCCGCGTGAAACGCGATGTGTTCGTTCTCTATATGCAGCTCTGTATATATACCAGTGGCGTGTGAGCTTGAATTACGCTTCCGAGCAAAGCGCGAGGGATTTAAACGGACCTTTGATCGGAGTTTGTTTCGTTATTTCAAAATCATTAAAAAGATTAATTTAGAAAAAAAAAAGAAAGAAAAAAGTTGCTTCGTTAGTTGGAGATACAGTGTAGTATAGCGACTCGGCGAGATTATACGTTTCAAAGTATATATATATATGCCCTCTGCACGAAAACTTTCTCCTTTGTCACGCTGTTTTCTGTCTATGTACTCGTAGAAACATGGAATTTAATTAATATTTAACTCTGCGCGGAATCTCGCTTTTTATAGTATACCTATAACCAGCTCATCAAAGGAAAGATTCTCAAATAGTACATGTCACACGCGCCAAAAAGATTAGATCGAGATAAGCCGATTTCGTTTCCGCGTGAGCTTCAATCCCGCTATAGAGAGAGAAAGATAGATGTACTCGTAGAAGGAAAGAGGAAATTACACAGCCGATACGAGGCAATCCCGATGAGAACTGGCATGCGTCGAGCCATCTATATATCCGCCATCAGTGTGGAAAGAGAGGCCATGATAAGCATTGCAGTCTTACAACATAATCACGAGGACATTTTTAATCCGACACTTTTATTTCAGATTATATGATTATTATATGATACACAGTGATACGAAAAGTGAATTTCCGTCGATCAATTTCCAGCGAAATCCTTCCCGGTCACCCCAGTGCTTTCGAGCTTGCAAGCTCGTTAACTTCCGAAGCGCGTTACATCCGCCCGGAATATCAGTCAAGGATTATACTACCACTTGTTTTTTACGAGCTCGATCCACAAGGTGAACGTTTCTATTTACTGTTTCCCAGCTGTAAAGCCGAAAAATAAGTGTTCTCTCCAGCGTGTAAGCCCGCTTTTCTATATACATATCCTCTTCGTGCTATCGCAGAGATTTGCCGTAAAGCTATAGCGATGAAAAAGAAAAAAATAAAAATAAATCGGTCAGCGAACTCCTTGATCTAATTTTACTTTTTCTTATATTGTATTCAAAAAGTCAATACAATTTGTACGGCCTTCATGCCTTCCAAACCAACTCTATATACGCTCTATTGAATCTGAATTTACATGTCCATTCAAACGGTACGTCTCGTGAGCTATACACATACTCCTTCCTTCATCTCAGCTAGCGGCTTTGATATAATCTATTCAAATTCATACACATTCGATGTATATACATAAATACACTCAGCGCGAATAATTTATTTTTTTCAACCTCGACGCGCGAAAAAATATCGTATTCCGGTTTTTGAAATTTCATAAAAGCGTCTCCATTGTCGCGTAACAAACGAAAGCTCTCCAGCGATCCCAGCACATACTGTAGGTGGATATTATAATATACATGCCTTTATATAATAGAGCGAAATTTCCCGCTGAAAAGATGAACTCTATACGTGCTCATTAGAAGCTTCTAGGTAGAAAGCTCGCCTCCGCGGAAAAATCTGTTTACGGCGCGCTAATACGCACGTGTCGCTGCAAACGCCATTTTTAATTAAGCGCCAGAGCGAGCTTTGCAGGATTTACGAGAGTATTTTTTTTGCTCGTCTCGATATTCGATTACGCTTCCGTTTAACACTTGATCTCTTATATGTGCGTAGGTACGATGCACTTTTTTTTTTTTCGAGGCGAGCGACGACGAGAAGGTAAAAGCGTTCGAAGCTTGATATACGGTAGGAATTTAATTAAACGAGCGTGAATTTGGCAGTGTATAGCGAGAGGAGGTTCCGATTCGTATAATTAATGGCTGGAAAGCTGTGAATTTAACTTAGTCAAGAGCGGGCTGTGCAAAGTTTTACTTTTTGTTTCCGACTCGTGTTCCCGAGCGAGGTACTATTACAGAGTACGATATAGATTCTATCTGAAAACACGGTTTTTAGACTCAATTTTTTTTTTTTTAATTGCTCGACGAGATGAAAAAGTTATTGTTTGAGTAAAAATCGATTTAAACGATTGTCAGTTTTACAAGAGAATCAGTTCGTTACAAAGAGCTCGAGCGCCCGAGGAACTGGAATGTGTTATTTGTAGAGTATAGCTTCGGCCATCATACAAGCGCCTGATTTCCATTCTAGCTACAGCTATATAGTCTGAATAGAAAAGCAGAAGGTTCCGAAGAAAGAAATAGCGTCTTTACCTTTTTAGGATTTCAATAGCGCTACGAGAGAAGTGATGCGATTGTCTCGGAGAGAAATATTCTTTCTTATAAAATTATGGACCTGTTTGAATTTTAAGAGCATAACAACAGAAGATTATAAAGTCCATGTAGTTGGTTTTAAAAATAAGGAAACTTTTTTCATCGCAGAGCTTTCAAAAGATTATAAAACGAGAATCAAAAGACCTTTGTTTTTTTTTCTCTCTAAAACAACATGAAAAGCTGTCTAAGCTTGCAAGGTGGGATCAGCCAGCTTTGCATTTCAATTTTAAAGCAGCGTATACACTGCTTGAGAGATGAATAACGCGATGCACAGTTAATTGAAATGGAAAGCTTGAGGTTTCAACACAACGGACTCAGTTCCAATTGCAAACCGAACAAACTTTCACGATTATCCGAACGCTATTTTCTATTTTCAAACAAATCTCCTCTCGAAAGCCAGCTCAAAGGTCCTCGAAGAGAGTTTGCTAAATCTCTTCTATAGCATACACTCGCCGAGATACAACATCGTTTCATCGTGAAATAGGAAAGATAGAGAGCCATCGACGATGGGGAGCATCTGGACAAGTTGCGTTGCACGTGTGTGTACACACGAGGAGTGACAACGGAAGAAATTCCGTTGACACGTGCAGATGAAACTTTCAACGACTGTGACAAGGATGAAACCTGTTTATTTTGGCCAGAGTCATTTTGGAAGTTCTGCTCCGATACAAACTTTCCCTCGGGCACTTCCTCACTCTTTCCCTCTTTCTCAGCACGTGTGCTATATATATACGTGTACTCGAGAGCTTTTAACGTACAATCATTGATCTGCATGTGTGCTGCACAGAGTAAATTTCAATTTCGACAGACGGTTTTTTTTTTCTTCTATAGAGGTCGTATAACATACGTATGTACATCTTGGAAATTCGAGGTCGGATTGCTGAGGTATACACCTGCGAGAGGACACGCGTGGGTGTTTTTCATCACCATCAATTTATCGGGGATCACGTGTATACAGACGAGATCCGAGAGAGAACCGTAATTAAAGACGTACCTGATAACTATCGAGCTGAATCTCGCTCCATTGGAAGCATTGGATCCCTCGATGTCGGAGCGAAAGAAGGAATCTGGGTTCTTTTGGGTCGGTCCTTTCTTTTTTGTGCTTCGGGTCGGGAATGAGATTAATTTTGTAAATATCGTTTCGACTGACTGCTTCCGTTGTTCGAAGAAATTTAGTATAATAAGGGTGAAAACGTATAATAGCGGGTTTGATTAATTTTTCAAAATTTACGATGATGGTATAATTCAAACCATTTTTACGCTTCGATTATTGATCGTCGAATATAGAGAAATAAGGGTCAATGTGTAATAAAGAAACTACGAAGCAAATCACTGGACATCATGCTCGGCTGTACAATAACACCAAAAATCCATCAAGACCAAACGTATTGAATAAGCTTGAAAAATGTACTGTTTTGGTATTCTCCGGGCAACACCTACAGTTCGAGGCGTTGTCGTATAAGTCCTATACGTCACGTATAGGGCGTGTATAAAGTACGTTTTTTCCGCGCATTCGAGCGAAGAACCAAAATAAAGCCGGAGATTAAATTTGCAATACATATATTATGTATAGATTGGCTGTATAATATTGACGGCACGGGTTTAAAAAAGAGAGGATGACTGCGTTTTTTTAATTCCTTTGAAGTCTCAAGCTTCTCTCTGTAACATCGAATGTATATGCGGGACACGGCGGTGTGAGCTTTGATCGCTTGCTCAGATATATTTTCAAAAATACGTATCGGCTAAAAATCATACGACAAAAAAAATAATAATAATAAACGCCATAATTCACGTTACATAAAAACGACCGGCAAGCATTACGGCTCATAAAAATCCAATAAATCGTCACAATACGTCCCCCTTTTGCTCATATCCGCCTAAAATATTCACATCCAATCCTCTCCCATATCCATCACGTCGTCTTCCAAATTCTCTCTTCTTCTCGACCTCGTACGTGCTTTACCCTGACGCGTATTATAAAGCGAGGGTTTCTCGAGCAAATTACTCACTTTGGCTCCAGGCCACTTTCTTTCCTTCTTATCTATAGGCTCTCCGACTGTAGCAGCCCTTTTTCTCTCCTGCCCTCGCTTCTATTCATCTCTCTCTCTCTCTCAAGCTTTTTTTTCACCCCGTCTTGTATTTTTTCGCGCCGGGCGTGACTTCCCTGAGGGTGATTCGTTACGAGTCGAGCTGAATCCATATACGATGAGTTTTCTTATTTGGAACGAGCTGCAGGACAAGTAAGTAAAGCCGATTTGTATAGGTGACGATCGATCTCGCGTCGCATGAACTCGATTGGCGATCAGTAGCGGCTATAAACCTAATTACAGCTTCTTTCCTTTTCCTCCAAGACGCAATAAAAGCCTCCCGGCGAGGCGCGCGCATGTCACGTCCCCGCAACTCAAAGTGGTCCGCAATTAATCACATCTCCGACAGAGAGACAGGAAGCGAAGACAACGTCGAAGTACAATTTTATTATTATAAAGGAAAAAATACTCTCCTCATTGTTCCCAGTTCATCGATCAATTATACCGCGCGCATTGACGCTATATACTAGCCGTTCAATCTACTCAGCCGGTCACTATACTTACTTCGCCTTTTTTTTCTCTCTTTCCGTGTATTACGATAGAGAAGAAAGAGCGAAAAAATGCAGACCCGAACAATAAAAGGGCTAGCAACGCTGTAGGCGCACACGCGAGGATACAATGCGCCGTCGGTGGCAGCGAATCATTATTCGAATGTTTCGCGTGTTTTCGCTTGTCGGAGCATTATTAATTTCGAATTTTTTCCGCGTTTTGTTTGCTTTATATATCCCAACGGATATATAGCCTCGTTTAGTCAACTGTAAAGAGTTTTCGATTGTTTTGTTTTTTTTTTTTTGTTATCTTTATACGCTTGTGTTGTATATGGGAGAGAGGCTAAATATGGGAGTCAATTCGGGAGATGATTCGATTGTGGAAATAATCAAGTTAATTGCTCTGTATAACCCGAGGTTGTTTGTCGTCAGCGACGATGGCTTTCACTGGGTTTTTTTCATAGCTAAAGTGATTTTTCATCTCGGTATATATACGGACTTTTCGAGCGGGTAATCCGGTAAGTGGAAAAAATTGACTTTTTGAAGAAACAGGATATTGTTAACTCTCGGCTAATGCCTTTCATCGATCTAATAAATAAAAGCATTTTCAAAATGAAATAAAAATTCATGTTGCCCTTTATACCGTCGAGTAGATTCTATTCTAGCTTCAAAATCGTAAAACCAAGCGTCCTATACATATTATATGGGCCTTAATTTACAGCTCAATTGATGTCAAACTATTTCCCGGCGATGCGGCTTTATAGTCTATCAAACGCAGTTACGGCAAAAATAGCATCTCCGTATGTTTGTAATAAAAAAAGCGATGTTTTATCGATCGAATAGTTTACGATCGATACACGCTGGAGGAAAACAAGCGCACGTAAATATCCACACATTTGCAAATCTTCTTCAATGCTTCGTTAGGCTGATATGCAACGGCAGCGAGAAATTACGCTGAGCTTTGTACTTATACGCGAAATAAAATCGGGGCATCAATAAAATCCTACGATACTCTTCAGAGGAAAAATGCTTGATAAGGAGGTAATGGCCGGAGTGACAGTGAAAGGTCTTTTTCGCTTAATGGAGTGATAAAAGAGAGGAAGAAAAAAAAAAGCCGTTGAAGCTTGTTTGTCTCGGACGATTTTTGTTCTCTCTCTCTCTCGTGTCTCGCGCTGACGTCAGGAGCGGCTATGTAAGTACGTACTTCAGTGCTGGCCGCGATAAGGCTCTCGAATTTTTAAGCTCGAAAGAAAGCCACTTCGCGTCCATTATGCATAGAGAGCCACATCGGTCGTGTGGTGATTCCGTATACATATACGTTCGAGACACCTTGGAGTAAATCTCGTGGGTGTATTATATTTTACGGAGCAGCTTTTACGAGCTTTCGTTTGCATAAATTCATCAGCAAGAAAAAGTACAAGTACACGAGTAGGCTATTACATGAGCATCGGAAAAAGGCAGATTCGACCTTTGCATTCGTATCGCTTATTACGACTCGTGTATACGAAGGGAATCAGCATTGCAAAACATTTAATTTCGATGGGTGACTCTGCCTAAGTGTACGAAGTGCCAGCTCTTTGGGGCGAAGAAATTTAAATAAAGCTGTTTTTCATTTCGAATGTTTGCGTGGGAAATTACAGTATCCCGGAGTATCATTTTATTGTCATTTACTCTTTTATTCGACCTGAACGATGCGTGTCACACACATAAGCGATGTGTATAGAGGAAAAACAAATTACGTTTCTGTCACACGTTTGTCGGACGAAGATTTTTGGCTTCTAGCTCTAAAATCGATAGACAATATAAAAATCAATTTCACCTTACTGAGAAAAATTCCCAACGAAAATAGCAGTGCCTTTATATATGGATCAAGTCAATTCCCGGAAGCGAGAAAAATTTGTTCTAAAATCCATTGCCTTTGTTCGATCGCCGCCTTCCACCCACCGTTATACGTGGATTCGCTTGTGTCCAGCGGGTCGTAAGTGATTTTCCATGCAAATTCTCTAATGGATACAATAACCGAGCGGGCGTACATATATATTTGTATAAAAGCGAAATTCTGCAGTCTCACATATAATCAACTTTCTCGCTTGGCTTGATGAATGGAAAAATCGATCATATAACATAGATTAGCTTTGAGAAGCCGTGTGGCCATACATATGTAAACTCTCTCTTGCGCGCTTATACCTTTGTCGGTTCGCGAGTGAATTTTCTTTCTTATATTCAATCACTTTTATATTCGCGACTGCTGGAAAAGGTCTTAAACTTGATGGAATTTTCACAGGTTGCAGTTTGCTTCAATATGAAAAATGTAAATAGAGTGACAATAGAGAGAGAGCTGCAAGTTTGTTTGCAAATTATATTGAATTATCATTTTGCATTATTGGAAATGTTTCGTAACGAGATAACTCGCAATACAGTTGAATATCATCTTTCAAACCGAAATTGAAAATGCTACGCAATAATCAAATATCATATTAATTACATAATAAAAGTAATCATCGAATATCAGGATAATCATAATATATAATAATAACCTCATCAGCGTATAACAAGAAAAATCGACTGACCTGCGCATGTATTGGTACTTGAAGACGACGACGATAACAAGTATATTGGCAGTCATGGCGAGAATGATGACGGGGACATAAAGGCCAATCAGCAGGTAATTGGTCTCGCTGTTAAAGTCGTCGTAGAAACCCCGCAAAATCTCCGACATCTGTTCCATGTCGAGGCTGCTGTTGTCATCTGCATTGTCGAGTTTCGGCGGCATGACCGCCGATGTAGCCGCTAATGCGGTTGCAGCCATCTTCGCTCTTATTGGTTTGCTTTTTCGTTCGAAGCTACCGCGGCCGCAGTAGATGTCGATTCCGCGGCCAATTCATGAGGCCTCGTTTCTGCGAAAATCACGAAAGAATTAGGTCGTAGAAAAGGATAAGGCAAGAGATTTAAATTTCGGGAAATTGGCGCGAAAGGGGCTTAAATGGATTTTCGTGCTAGTGGGCTGGAATTATTTTATCTTTCCAGGCTGCTGGGTGGAGTGCATTAGCGGGAATTTTTTTACAACAGTTATTCAAATAACGAATATTTTTGAAAAGACAAGACAATTATAATAAAGTAAATTTTTGCTTGGAGTTCTGCACTGCGTGATGCGTATACAAATAGCGATATTCCGTAGCTATATGCCAGTTTCAGCTTCAGCACTATATACAGCTTCTAATGTTTTATCTTATCTGTATCAGTGGAACGTGACACGGATGGTAATTTAAATAGGGTATTTTCTATATATTATATTCGTATCTGAAGACTCGATCTACATAAAATGAGGTGAAGCGAAAAAAACTGTCGAATACGCGGTGGATAAACTCGCGTACAATTATGGGTACAATTTAGAAGAACGATATACTTTCACAATAAAAAAGGGTCCAGGGTCAATTTAAAAAATTTAAATTTCTCGCCATAACATTACCGGCTAATTTTTCTCGGAACTTATTACCTATCCATCATATTTTTGCTTCACCGAATGACATTTTAATTATGAAACTTTGAGACATTTTTCACGTAGAAATTTGGCGAAATGTTTCAATATCATGAACTTCCAACTTTTAAGGAGTTTAATTATAAATTAAAATTTTCAATTAGCCCTTGAACGAATAGATACGAATAGATACGATCTTTCCGAATAGCTTCTTCAATGTTTCGCTATAGGTGGCTATCTACCTAGTTGGTGATACAATGCATTACAGACTGGATCGTTCGAGCGGTCTTTCCCTAAATCGCTTTCCTTCTCTCTCTTCTGATTTTACTACATAACGAGGATCCATCCGTCAAACTATGTACGGACTTAGGGACTTAGATGCGATTCGCGCGCAGTTACAGCATGAGCGGCCAAAGCAGCAGACCAAACAAGGTAGTTTTACATTGGTAGCACACTACTAGTATATCTAGACTCGGGGTATACATTATTGTAAGGAAAATGGAAAAGTGCCTATGCGCCACCTATATTTTGACCTGCTATAGAGACACGGAGAGTTCAGACGGCGACGAAAGGGCCAGTCCAAAACTGCTTTGTTTTGGTGTTGCTATCCCTCTAGCGGTTCGCGCGCAAACGTTATGGTACATTAAGGGGACGAATACACCTTAAAATGTAAAAAAATTAAAAAATTGAATTTTTTATTTATATTTATGTTAAATTATTTAAAATATTGTTTAAACAATGGTATAAAATGAGAAATTGAAAATTTTACAATTACAAAGCTTCCTCCGAATGACATTTTAATTATGAAACTTTGATACATTTTTCACGTAGAAATTTGGCGAAATGTTTCAATATCATGAACTTCTAACTTTGCGAATTACGCTATAGATAATTACATAAAGGAGTTTAATTATAAATAAAAATTTTCAATTAGCCCTTGAAGCCTAAAAGAGTTTTGAGAAGCATTTCAACCGTTATAGTTTCTATTCTCTGAAGGGAATTGGGTGTCTAAGCAGCACAATAATACCGAAAGTAAATACAGCGAGTCGATACAAACGAAGTCTTCTCATCGTCTGTGTCGATTTCCTGCTCTAGAATCGTCCGCTAAACGGCTTTAAAACTTCGTTAATGACTGTTGCAATTGAACTGTATATAAGACTGAGACTAATGCTGTTCCCTTGAGAAAGTTGCTCTTATAGGATCATTACTGTAAGGAAACGGAATAAGATTGCACTTCTGAATTGAGCCAGAAGCCCGGGCAAAAGTTCTCGTGTGTGTAAATAGATTTACGCATGATTTTATATTTATCTTAATGAAGTTTGCTTCAATTGTTTAGTCGAGCATCATGTTTCGTGCAGAAAGAGGTATAAGTTAAAAATAAAACTCTGGTAATGATGTTTACTAGACTGAATAATGAAATTCTTTTTCTGTAAAGTGATATCTCTTGTAATTCCATTTTCTATTCTATCTGACTGAAAATATTTTTTTATTACATCCCTACTCGAATAAGATATTATTTACTAGGTATATACATTATATATGCGAAAGCTTTATACTCTTCTTACGCCATGCCATGCTGCCCGTAAAACTCGCTTTTTTATTATAACATGGGGCTGGCCTTTTTAAGTTCACAATACCGCTGACAGGAAAGTTTTAACTCCGACATGATCCCATTGCCATTCATAGGAATATAAACATCTAAAATTTCAAGTCATATTTCACGTTGATAATTTCTATGCTTTTACCACTTTACACCGACTTATAGACAGAAACAAATTTTGAAAATATCCGCGCAATGGACCTGCGCATCTGTTCCACTAGGTAAAGTCGTTTCATACTTTACACCGCACTCATTTCTCCAGCCGTATAGTGTTCCTCGTTAAAATTTACTGTAATACGTTTTTGGTCTTAAAACTTGGAATTTGATCGAGCGCAGCGTAAGCGAATGTTACAGAAGACATATTGAAATAAAACTATACTAGATATGAATCTCGAAGAAAATAATGAATTAAACAAAAAAGTTATGAAGCTTGGGATTGCGTTCTAAGACAAAAAGAAATACGGTGGGTAACTTAAATTTTATCCGAGATACGTCCTATTTTCTTTTAAATTTACGATCTGCGGAAATACACAACGTATTTGATAGCCAACGCAGGCCAAGGATTTTAAAGCATTTTGTTTGGAGCTTTCCTTTCACATTTTTGTTTCTTACGCTTCGAAAAGAATTCAATAAGTATACAGTGCAGCGCAACTTTTAATTAATCAAGAAATTAAACAAACAATTGTTTTGTCACGGTACCCATTATAATGCGGAATTTTAAGCTAATTGAAAAAGCTCGTACACCTGCAAGCACACTCGGCAGTAAAAAATGTAATTCGCCTAACGTCCAGACGTCACTGCAGCAATTACAGCGATGCCGTCATTATTTCAAGAGTCGTTGTGTTGACTTCAGACATCTCAATTATTTACACGCCTGTTTTAATGCTGCATATAATTAATCTACAAGAGAGTAGAAACTTGTAAATAAATGTTCTTGGAAAAAATTGCGAAGTTGGAGTTATAATGAAACCCCTTTAATTATTTAATTAATCTATTTAATTAGCTGGTACTCAGCAGTCGATAAATAGTCCCACTTGATCTTATACAAGCTTATACCTATCTTGCATAAGAGACAACGTCAGCCCCAAACCCACAATACACGTCATAGTCTGTAAGGGCACACCTTTCAGTCTCTAAGAGAACCATCAATTCACCTTCGCGAATGTAAAACATTCTATTTCTCAAATTTCTCGCTGATACAACTCCGACGAACAACAAGTCACCAAGCGTACGTCGATTCATCTTTCTTCCCAGCGCGAGCGCACACGTAATCCGAGCCAGTGTTACGGAAGTTGACACTGCTGTGTATAGGCGTAGGTAATTCGCATTTCAGCGCGAGTCAAATGAAATTAAAATGGCATGAAAAATCGATCGCCTTCACACACCCTGTACCTTTTGAAGCTTCTCGTTATATACAAAGAGCTAGTATACATTTGCCTCCTGTCGTACTGTCAACCGTAAAAATCGCCGTCAGAGGATATAAGTCGGTTCTCCGCGAGAGAGAAAACCGCTGCCAATTCATTGGCACGTAGCTTCCTCCAACGAAATTTATAGTTCCAATAAATAAAATATTGTTTTAAAATACAGTATGTGAATGCTATTTTAATTATTTCGAAGTTTAATTATTTTGCTGTAGAAGCAAATTATTTTATAGAAAAATCGGTTTTTACATTTCAGCTCTTTACTTAAGAACCGCTCAGCGAAATCGTTTGAAATTTTAACAGCAGATATCTTCGTTTATGATGCATCGCCAAATAAAATTTTGAAGCATTTGACTACATTGTGTTAGAGATATAAAAACATGTTTCTATGAAGTTTTAGCGAAACTGTAAATTTTACTATTATACAAAGCTTTCTCTAGGAGGAAGCAATAAGGTAATATAAATAAGTTACTTGTATTTAGTTATTCACAGAGGTTTCGAAAGAATATAAAAATTTGCATGTTTTATTCAAAAACTCAGTTTATTTTTCTCCTATTATAATGATCACAACAGTAAATGCGCGCGCAATGTCTGCAGTTTACAAGCATATTGCGCGTATATACGAACTTTCTGAATAGCTTCTTCAATGTTTCGTTAGATGACTATCTACCTAGTTGGTGATACAATACATTACAGAATGGATCGTTCGAGCGGTCTCTCCCTAAATCGCTTTCCTTCTCTCTCTCCTGATTTTATTACATAACGACGATCCATCCGTCAAACTATGTACGGCCTTAGGGACTTAGATGCGATTCGCGCGCAGTTACAGCATGAGCGGCCAAAGCAGCAGACCAAACAAGGTAGTTTTACATTGGTAGCACACTACTAGTATATCTAGACTCGGGGTATACATTATTGTAAGGAAAATGGAAAAGTACCTATGCGCCACCTATATTTTGACCTGCTATAGAGACACGGAGAGTTCAGACGCAGAAAGAGCCAGTCCAAACCTGCTTTGTTTTGGTGTTGCTATCCCTCTAGCGGTCCGCGCGCAAACGTTATGGTACATTAAGGGGACGGATACACCTTAAAATGTAAAAAATTAAAAAATTGAATTTTTTATTTATAATTATGTTAAATTGTTTAAAATATTGTTTAAACAATGATATAAACTGAGAAACTGAAAATTTTACAATTACAAAGCTTCCTCTAGGATGAAGCAAAAAGCTAGCAAGGGACTTCGCTTCCGACGCGTCATCATCCCCTCGTCAGCTGCAAAAGTGATGTATGATGATTTTGCGTGCCCGACCAATCAATTTTTCCGCCTGCCAAGCTTCGTTCTGTCGTTAGCGAAAAAATACATTTGCGGTCGCCTCGTTTTTTTCTCCCCCTCTTCGCACCAATGCGACGAAAAACGTCGTTTGCGCCAGGAAATTGAAGCTTCTGAAAGCTCGAGTATGAATTCATGGAATCCGAAGGTGAAGTGGTGGCTGACGAAGCCTCTTAATTTGAAGTGCATCACGTGTGTATGGACGGTTAATTGCTGGCGAGGGGTTTTCTCGAAATTAATCGTGATGATCATTCTTCCGTGTTAATTAGAAAAGCTCTTGATTAATAAATTATACGAAGTAGACAATTCCGAAGCTTTCCAATCCAAACACACTGACCAATTCCTTCTAATAATCAGGAAGTGTCCAAAAGGCAGCAAAGCAAAGACGACGATTTCGCAGCTCGTTCCCTTGATACAGCGTCGAATCGAAGAGCCAACTAACACAACAGAAAGCCACGAAAGCGAGATCTTCGATTGCCGACCAATGGCTCGGTGAAATTTAATTATGCCGGTGAATTAAACCAAGAAGCTATGAGATAGAAACTCACACAGTATACAGCCCGGAAAACCCAAGACAAATAAGCTTCACAGTTGGCGAGAGTTACATAGCGGCGCTAACCCACGTCGATTCGGTTGATGCTTCTAAAGCTGCCGGTGAGAAGGAGAAGGTGGAAATCGATACATCGAGAGCTTCTACGTCGTTGCATTTCCTTGCGCGCAAGCGGACTGCTAATGAAAAAAGAGTTATCGGGGGTGACTCTGAGGTATCGAGCTTTTTACGCTGAGAACTAGAGCGAGGTAATACGTATGCGCGAAACGTGATGATGCGGTTTGCTCTTTCGCTTCGACGGGCATAGATGTGTATTTACGAGTTACTTGAGACGCTGAATATTTTACTTTCTGGAGTCTACTATGTACACGTCAAGAGGCAGGTATGTATGGCTGGAAATGGTTATCGATGTAGAAGCTCTCGCGCGCGGTTTGGTTTGTTATCTCATAGCAGTGGAAATTCCATCGGAACTATTTGCAGCTCTCACGGCTTCCATTCGGACTAGTGCATACAATCATAGAGAACGTGATGGATGCAAAAGCTTGGCCCCGGATCAAACAACATTAATCGTCGTGGTCAGCAGATTACACTATGCTGCAGGTGCGCCCATACGTTATCTTTCTTGACATTTCGCAGGAGAGAAAAGAGAGGAACCGTATATGGGTGGGGTCTTAAGTGGATGAGTGTCGAATTCGGGGGGAGATGCTTGCGAGAGAGCTATACCTAGTTCTAGAGGGAGATTTTTCAGTTTATTCACGATGATAATGATCTTGAGGTGAAAAGAGCATGGGATGAGTGGAATTAATATTTCACTTTGAGGAGCTTTACGGATGTGAGATCTATGAATCTTGCAGTTTGGCATTAGTGTTGGTAGTAGTGGGTGATGTGCGATGCAGGAGATTTTTAGATTATTGAGGAGCATTAGAGATAATTATTTATTTCAATGTTTTTAATCAGGAAAAGATAATCAAAGGATATCAGAGAATTCGGAACAAAAATTCAAGTTCCTACGATAACAAGGTAGTATAAGTATATTAATCAAAAGTAGTTCTATTATGGATGAATTAAACTTTTGATAAATGTGCCGAGTACAAGTTTTCTTAAAAAATGTAATATTAAGACCTGGTGTAAAATGTTAATACTCGACTAGAAGTACTAGAACGTAAAGTCAAATACTATTCCGCAGTTCTAGAGTTACAATTTGCATTATTCAGATATTCAAACTCAATTGCCCTTATGTACTTACACCATCGATCGTCCATTCATAAGCTTCGAGTGGGCTATCAATCTGTGTTAAAATTCATTTAAAATCTTTTCAACTTAATTGAGTCTCAAACACAGCGAGGAAAAAATTTGATATTAAGATATTAAGAAAGTAAAAACAACATCAAAACTCCGCCTCCTACGATACACAAAGTTCGCCAACGCCTAGATCCACCTAAAACTAGAAAGAAAAAAATCAGTTCTAATCTTCAACTTCCTTACAAAGACTTGGAATAGGATAAAGACCAGAAACCGACTTCAGCTCGGCCACTTATACGGTAATTCCCGGGCGTGGAAATTTCGAGAACTCGTGAGTGAACTAAGGAGGTACCGCACCCAGGAAAGTATATACATATATAGGACAGAGCGACAACGCGCTTGTGGCTAACTTCGATAATTTCCTAACGCGCGCGTGTCTGAGAAAAGCGGCTTTTCCGTCTCCGTTACTCTATCACTCGTAATTTATCTTCGTAGAAACGAGTCTCCGACCGACGGACAAGTCCTGCTGATGCAAATCTTTATTTCCTTCATATTTTCTTTTCTTGAATTTTCGCGGGAGCGACAGTTAGAAGTTTGAAAATTTTTAACGATATCCTTTACTTACTTTTTAACGAGAGATCAAGTTTATACAATTTTCTTATCTTATACAACTAAGCGTCAAACCGATACTATAATGGTTAACGATTTTCGTCCGGGATTATACTGACAAGGTTATACATCCCCGGAAAAATCGTTTTAAAGAGCAGTAAACTAGTTTTACTTTAATGGCCGTAATGACGCAACAAGAAAGCCCACGCGCGTACACATTTGCGCGTCTAAAATTGTTCCAGATGCTCGAGAACTTTACACAGACACTTGCTCTTGTTTGCGACCTCATATATGACAAGGCTGATCGGCCAATATTAAATCATGCGCGTGTACACATCGTACGGTTTTCTAGCTACGAAGCTATTTGCACAGATGAATATAGTTTGGAATTTAATATCTATTGTCGAGAGGTGACTTTGTGTATCGTCGGAACTATGGAAGTATTTTTCATCGCGAGGATGATTATAAGTTCAACTTCTTCATGAGATTGTCCACTTTTTTTAATGAAATATGTTGAAGCGCAGGTATATAGTGAGATATCGGAAAACTTTGTTGCGGCGCTCGTTATAATATATTATAACGAGCCGTGCTCGAGAAAATTCGTCTAGAAACGCTTTATGTGAGGTACGTTGGCCTTTTTTTTTCTTTGCTTAGTCCCGCCTGTTATATTTTTTTACAAAATAATAGCCTTCGTGCGCAGGAGGAATATGTATAATGAATGATTTAATCGTATTTGTGAATATTTGATATTGATTCATTTCTACTTGATTACGTAAGGTTATTTCCATTTGACAATCGTTGTACCTAATTCATAGACCTCATAATTCCGCGAAATGGTTATCTTGATTAAATTGAATTTTTATCTTAGAGAAGCTCTCAAAGTGAATATTAAATTTGAATAAATATTCGAGTTAAAATCTATTCAGAATATATTAATATAAATCAATGATCGATGAAATGAAGCGCACCTTTTCAAAAATAATTCTCATTGCTTTCAAAAGATATATTCTTTTTAGCAAAAGTTCTTTCGTTATTGAATTTATTTTAATTTCTGCATTAAAGCACGAGTCAGCACGATTCCTGGCATTCATTGCCATAATTATTATTCGATCAATATTGTTCATTAAGTGTTTCAGTAGCCTATTCAGATTTTTTCACTTAATACGCGTATAGGATCATGGTTATTATCTATCGCCAAACAGGGTAGCTAGCTTATATACCTTTCATTTTTATTGTACTCTACTACTGTGCGTCTAAAAGGATTAAGACTAAGTTTGAAAAATGAACTGCGGGGCGGAAAAATTGTACCCGTTAAAATGAGAAGAGCGCGTATTACAGTTATCCCGCGGAACGAAAATACCCTCTGCGTTTGTGCTTTTGCTTGACTGGCAAATTAACCGCACGCTGATTCAGGCTTATATTCAATTACGCGATAGTAAATTATCCGGCCGGTGACGTTTTAATTGAAAATTAAGTTAATTGATATCAAATTATTGGATGATTATTTATTTGTTACCAGCATGCAATATCATTCAGTAATAAACTATCGTTTTCATAACTGCTTGAAGCTTTAAGCATCATATTAGTTTATGTATAGTTGAAAACTTGAATTGTTACGCAGCTTAGAATGCTTCAATACACGCGGAGTTTAGATTTGCCATCCATTTAGAATTCACTGAAGACGCTTACTGAATAGACAAGTTATAACTTGCTCGTCGATCGATTCATGATGTAGGAATTACGGTTAATTTAAGCTGCGGTATATATACTTGTCCGCCAATTAGTTTCAATATACACTATAACCCGCTAGTATTTTAACAAGAGTTTAATTTTCAACTGGTACTACGGGCTGTACTAAAAAGTGTAAATTGTTTGAATTCAATAATGAATGCGGAATTTCGAGCATTCTCATGAAACGCTTTATTAATCGGTTTCGAGTTTGCATTGCATTCAATTCTCACCTGTAAAGCTCCGTCAGCATCCGAACGTATCATACTTCTTCGTCATGGTATCACTCTCAAACAACACTTTCCTTCAGCATCAAAAATCAACGACACAGTCAGCTTCTCAGAAACTAGTCCACCGCATCTCATCAAGCTCCTCTCTTAACTCTTATATTACATGCAAACGATCACGTATCGATGATCGATCGAATCTCAACTTTACTTTGCAAAATCGTTACTACAATAAGAAAACGATTCCCTTATACGCGCGCACACTTATATATCGTAGTACAAGTATAAGAGCGGCCGGCGACAGGAGAAAAGTTTACGCGGGAAGTTGAGCGCGAACTGGCGCCTACGTCTGCCATTGTGCGCTAGCTCGACTCCCGCCGGTGTCAGTACGCAGGCGTCGACGTATATCTCAGGGTGGGAAGAGAGAAAGAGAGAGTAAGTATATAGATATCGCATACACGTATTCCCACTCGCGATCACGTGCCAGACGCTGTAGGTTTTTATTGTTTCTGCAGTGCAGCTCCTTTTGTTTATTACTCCTTTTTCTCGAGATGCTTTTTTTTAGGAGCCGTCGGCTACCGATGCGTGTCGATGTCGTTGAGGCTCTGGTTTGTTGTTGATGCCAGGATATGTTCACTACACACACGTGCTGCATTCGCGAGAAGAACGATTTTTTTTTCTCTTCATGAAGTTTGTCTATTTTTGGAATGGTTATTTTCAGGCGGTAAAAAGAATAATCGCGGTATATACTTATACATGCGGTTTCGCGAAATTCATTGTTAGTATAGGGAGCTTGACCTTTGTTTTTTCATATATTTTAATATCAAAACTCGATATTGGACGAATAATATCGGGCACTGTAATTGAAAGGCTGACAATTATTCGTCAGTAGTACGAGCTTGGAATGAGAAGAGCAGGAGGGAAAACAAGAGACTACCACAGGAATCCATATATTCTCACATCAGTTAGAATTTCTAATCTAGTTGTGTTTCAGTAAATTAATTTTGACATGAAACGTCAAACAACTCTATTACTTACGCGAATATTCAGTCAAATGAGATTTCGAACATGTTGCATTGGAATTTTAGATATGTGGCGGATTTCGATTTCACGAATCAACGAAGGAACATCGTACACATACCTATATATAAAGTATGATGACGCAGGCATGCTTATGCTAATAAAGTTTTGACAATAACAAAAGGTATTTATTGCAAAATTGAATCACTGCATTTTGCTTTTATTATCCTACCATCTTCATTTCCAATTGAAGTTTAAACACAAACATTCGGAAAAATATAACAGTAAATTGTTCATATACCTATCTTCAAAATCAAATATCTCAAAGGGTAGTCTGTTTCGGTTATTGGACACGCGCGCGTTCCTACACCGGATTTCCTGTTCGTCTGTACTCTTAACGTTGTTATCTCATATTCCACGAATCTGTATGTGCGTGTGTGTAGTCGAAGGGTTGAACGAATCAACAAATCAAGGACCCTACACTTGACCTCCCGAGATGCGCGCAGCCAATGCGAATCCATTGAACGAAAATTCCGCGTGTATATGCTTCTTGTTATTGGCGCTTTAATTAAACCTTAGTCTAGAATCCAGCTTACGGATTCTCACATCACTTTTGCCTTCTACTGCTTTTCACTTCTTTTTAATCCATATTTCATTAAAATAATTATTTTCTCTGACGCACTATTTCATATAGCATACCTCCATTCGTAAATTTTTCAGAGTAACACTACACCATCCTTTGCTTAAATGGCGCGTGTTGTAGCTCTTTGCGGAAATTAAATTGTCTCGCGCAGATTGTATTCTGAATTTTAAATAACTCCCGGGATAACTCTCGCTCGGGAACGCTTGGGAATCCTCGGTCATTTCTCTTTAATAATAATAACGAAGCTTCCATAGTTCAGTATAGTATAATTGTGGTGGGGATTGTATCAATAGCCGGCGTCGCATCAGTCGCAATTAATAAACTGCACATTCTTCTCATTTTTATATAATTCTCATAATTCCATCAAGTTTCTTGAGGGGATACTGATTCTTTTGAGAGTCTTAAGCAATAATTTAAAACTATAATGCTCTTCTACAATGACTTCTGTGATAGGTTTTAATGATTAATTAAAAGCGTAAGATTTTAATTGAAAAATCATGTGATTTTTTTTAGAGATATATATTTTATTTATATAGGATCCGTATTTGTTTTACGAATTCGTCAAAGAAATCACTACGAAACACTGGAACAAAGCGTTTAATGATTTTTAACACGATGTAGCTTTTAGTTTACGATTTTAACTGATGGATGTCAGCATTGCATTATTTAATATCTATTTCACAGATCACAGATCCAGAAAAAATCGTTATCGTTAGAAGAAAAGATTAGGTATTAGGCAAGTCCTGAATCCATACCAATCCCTTCCGCACAATCGCTTCTACTTCCGGTTCTCAAATGAGTTCTCAGATTGCACAGACACATCCACACACACACACACACACACACACACACACATCGAGCCTTCATCAAATAATTAAAATCAGGACGTGACAATCGTCGACCAAGTCTCTCTCTCTCTCTCTCTCTTCCACTTGACCCTCTGACTTTCTAGTCCCGATCAATAATAAAAGCCGCTGCGTGTAAACCGACACCCACGAACTTACATCAACTACAGATTTCTCTCTCTCTCTCTCTCTCTCTCGAAGCTCGTGCACGTCAGGCTTCGTTTCTCTTAGACTTGCACAACCTTTTCTCGTCGGGTTCCCTGGCCTCTGTGTATATGTTTTCAAAGAGCCGCACACATGTCCCCCGTATCCGTACGTTATATACTTCTCTGGCTTGAGCTTTCTTAATTAAAGCTCCACGCCGGATTCGGTACCGTGTGCAAAGGAAATTTTTTTTTTTTTAATTTTGCCTCCCTTGCTAACCCGTCTTGTGTCTGATTGATCGCTGCTGGAAAAATCTGAACTTCTGATTGATTGAGCAATGAACAATTTTTCGAGCAAAAATACATTTGACGGGGCAACCGTTTGAAAAAATAAGAAGACGATGTGTGGACTTCATCGAAAAGAAAGCTTTGTCAGTTCAGGCCGAGATAATGTGTTTATCGAACTGACACTCGGGTGTGCGCGTGTATGTATTTACGAGTATTTACATCTTCCGAAAGGCGGCCTCTGCGAGCGTTCAAATTTAGATCTATCGTAAAGAGTCTCATATTAGCCATTTTCTCCTTATACTTTCGAGCAAAGTACACTGTAAAGACTGCAATAGCGATTTGCACGTGTCATTAGAGCAGAGCGACAGACATATTGGCTACTGATAAAAGCCGTAAAATGCCTCTATTCGTGAGTGCTATACGTTATTTTTAACCAATTGTACAAGCGCTTGAGAAATATGAAAATGTTTCAGTTGAAGTATTTCTTTATACAAAGATAGTTAACGATTCTGTTGACGATCGATTCTGAAGCCAGTTTTCTTTGCTTTGAGTCGCGGAAACCTTGAGAAATTGCAATTCTTGTTTCATCAACTCCGGAATCCTTTTTATATTCGAGACGAAGCAATATAACTGTAAATGAATTTTTTCGTCTGTGATTGCAATGTCCGTGACGCTTTGATCTTTGCGTCAACCTGAGTAATTCGCACGAAGTTTATATACGGGCTTTTGATAATTATGAGTGGAAAATGTAAAACTGGAAAATAAATCACAGAATTTCATGTACACATTTTATTTCGAAATTCCACGCATCACACAAAAGGATGGCTATGACGATGCTTAATTTCAATATAAAAACATGTGTTGGGCTGCTTGCAAGCACGAGCTTTACAATTTCATTACGAATGAAATATTTTTATAAAATTATTTCGCTTTTATTGGGGGCACATGGAGTAGTGAAAATCACGATTAATACTGGCATTTACACGTAATAAAAATATCTATTTTCTACAATACTGATGTATCGATATTATATACTCGACATAATTTTAAGCACTTTTGGCCAGCAATTGAAATTACTCGATCGAACTTTGTTGTTCAAAATTACGATTAAACCTACGCGATTTACATTGTTCTATGTTTAGAATGACTAAAATGGCTATTATTACATTAATAATACTCTAAAGAAGACTAGAATGCACGTGCAATCGGTAAAAATACTGATAACCAATCCGTCGATATACGTTAACAGTAGACTGAACGATTTAATTATCATACGATAATATGCGTTTTGCGGATCGCACTTCCGATTTCCCATATTACCTTGATCAAACATTATCCGATTTACATAATTGCATATTTCTGCACTGGTCCGAAATCACATCGAATGCCGCAACTTGATTTCCAATAAATGCAATTTTCGTTCTTAATCACGCTGAATAAATATCCAAAACTGATATTTTAAGAGATATACCACAATCTATATAATAAATAGTATCAAAGCTACGTTTTTAAAAAAAAATTTATATAAAATCAATAAAAACCGATTACCTGAAACAACAGGCATTATTAATATTTTTCTACAACGAAAAATAAGCAAAACCTACCCCCGCCCACGATGCGATTTTATTTCCGCCCTTTTTCTCTCTCTCTCTCTCTCTCGGTCGAGGAAAATTCCCTCACAGAGAAAGGATTCAATTAAGCACATCAGCTCCCGTAGCCAGTGAATTTCGGACCAGAGAGAAAAAGCACAACACTCGGCCACATATACACGTTTGCACAGCGCGCGGATGAAAATTTGTCCAACACGAGCTTAAATTAATAATCGAGGTGGTGTGTGTGTGTATTATACGTAATGTGCTCGCGGTCAGTCTAATTTGATAAAAAAATTTTGTTCCCATTGCAGCCACACATCGCGTTATATAACGACGTGAGCTTGATTAAAAGAAACGAGTCTCTCTGTACACACACACACTAATAACTGATGCATTAGCCGATGCTACCACTTCTCAGTTCCCTGTACATAGAGGCGGTTATGACGCCGTGACTCTGAGAATAGTAGCCGACGTTTTTTCCGCTGCTCATTTTGCTGTTAATGATGTTGTTGCTCAGCGAATGATGAGAATTTCGTAGTAGACCAGATTCAGCTGACCTGTAACGACTTTGAGGCTGGCGCTGTTGGTTTAGGTAGTCTCGAATCGTACGACTGTGATGGTCGCCGGCCTCAGGTGGTACCATGTGCCTACGAACGTCCTGAAATTTATGGTATTAGTTCCGTTGGAAGTTAGTTTTATCGTAATGTTACGAGACATTTATAGGTGTAGAGCTTTAACAGTCCAAAATCGATATAACATACTATACTACAGTTTAACGGTCATAGATAATTTTCGCTCGTGCAACGCGGCAATGGATTTGCATTCGAGTCATGATTTACGTGGCTTTGTAGAATTGGGGAACATCGCCAAGTCTTTTTTATCTAGCATTATAATGCTGCGCTATAAATTTTCGCGTATACGCACGTCCCACATTCATGGCTGTATTACTGGAAATGAAGGTAATTACAGCTTTGGCACGTTTGTAGATTTTAGCAGATATGGGTCCATCTTTTACCGAGATCATGAGATCAAAAAGTGATAATGTATTTAGAAAGCTTTCATTTCGCTGCAAAAGTATTTATAAAAGTTAATTTCGATCGCATTATTAACAACTCATAAACGGTACCGCTTGAAACTCAAGATTTCCGATGGATATACTAAAATTAATTCGAAACGAGCTATATCTCCAAATAACACGCTCAAAGTAAAATGTATGCCATATAGAGCTTACCTGTGGCAATCTCGTAATGTACTTGTTTGAGCGCAAAACTGGAGAGGAATCCTGACTCGTTCGCTTCTCGAGCCTCATCTGCGGCTGGCCACAGAAACTCGTGGCCGGTCGACACTGCTGGCTTTGTATAATCGGCGATCTGCCGATTGTGCTTCCAATGCCGCAAGCTCGGCGTAATTTTGGCTGCTGAGGATTCGACCCGTATCCCACGGCCGTTCGATTGTACTGGAAAGTGTTGTTCTTTTGGTTAAGTTTAAAATTATCGTTATACAATTACTGATGATTCTTATTTCTGAGGTTCACGTTGATTGAAGTTTTTTGAACGTTTAAAGCTCAAGGGCTTTTTCAAGGCTGCATGAGACCGAGCAACGAGTAACGAGTTCTGTTTATTAAGAAGTTACAAGGAATCGAAAACCCGTACGGGAAACAGCGTAATTAGTTCTACGAAAAAATTACAAATCTAGCTTTACAGGAATTAATGAAGAGCTGCGCTTAACAAGATGAAAATTCTGCGTAAAAGAGCCTGCGTTAATACTCCGGAAAGGGTATTTTGTTGCTTTTAATTTTGTTTAATTTCGCAGAACTCGTTACAAGAGTCTTGTGCAGCACTAAATGTGAATAAATAGTTTGATTATTGAATGACGTTATACAAGTCAGTTCGTCAATTGTGTCGGTTTGTTATATATGTATAGGGATCAAGGGATGACGATTAAACCAAAACAAGATGATTTCAAGGGTTATTGAGCGCAGCCTGTATTCAAAGGCGTTTTAGAAAACCCGAGACTCTTGAGATTCTCAAGCATTTAATATACACTGAAAATATTTTATTTTCCTCTACTCAACATGCATAACCATAATAAGCGGAAACAGAATAATGCAGCTAAAAAATTCTAAAGCTCATAATAAAAACAGCCAAGACTAATTTACGGTACCTAAATAAGTTCCACACGATAAGTCGCCTGCAAAAACAGAATAAAAATTGATTTCGCTTAATTAGTACAAGCATAGAGTAGAGAAAGCGCATATTATAGTATCTACGTTTCCATATTAAGTAAATTTAATCAAACTCCCACAAAGAAACTCAGTTCAATTTAATTCCCATCATAAAAACAACTCCTAGTCTGTCTAAAATCGTATGTTTGAGCAAAGCTGGTTCTACTGAAAATTTAAATTAAATTTTCCTGCAAGCTCTGGCGTTAATCTCCTCCAAAACAAAGAAACGGATTACTCGTCCGCGTATACCAGGAACGTTACTTCCGTCCACGAGTGTATTCAAAGGCTGCTTTTTTTTCAACGAAACTCTACACAATACCCAACGAGCTTTTCGGACATAGAAATGCGGAGAAGTACACCGTGTATAGCATAAGGGGGAAGCGTAAACTTACGAGTGTTACCTGGTCCGATTGTATCGAGCGCTGTGACCTCGACATCTGCTGCTGCTGCTGCTGCTGCTGCTGGTTCAGATACATACAGCTTTTTGCTTGGCTCGTACTGAAGTTACGGAAATTACCGTTCATTAAGTTGTACGCGTACTGCATCGCCATGTTTTTGCTCGACGGCTTGATCGACGGTGCTGACGCGTATTTTGCTGGAAAATTATTAATATCGTACTGAATTTTTTAATTTTATATTGTATAATGTAAAAAGAGAATTTCAAAAATATTCATACCATCCTGACGAGAGATCTTGTCGCTCGTAGTCGTATTCGCGACTTGTGTTCCTCTGCTCTCTTTTCCATTGAGTACGGGCTTCTTAACAGCCAAGGACTGTCGGCTCTCTCCTGAGCAAACGAATTCAAGAATATTTTTAATCGCAGAAGATAACGAAAAATTCAACTGTGTTCATAATTCACTTTCACGTGAATTGGACTTGACAAAAAGCTAATACCCACGCTCGGCTAGATTACAAATTGTTTTCTTACCTTCGAGAAACAAGGCTTTGTAAGTATCGCTCTTACTTTTTTCCCTGCGTAGATCGTCACAGGACAGATGGAAGCTTTTCCTTGGTGGTACTGTAGGCGCGCAGTCACCCGTCGTATTCGTTGTAGCTGGCTCCTTTCTCATGTGTTCCGACAGACGCCTAACCCGAGACTTGGAACTGTCGGAAAATTTCTGTTTTGACCTAACCTTCGCAGAGTGTGTATGTATACATATACGCGTATAAAAGAGATGAATGAAGGTGTAGCACCTTATCAGTGGATTATACTCACGCTCGCGTAAATTTCCTTTACGACGTAATAAAGCTCGCGAGCTTTTTTTTTTTATTTTTTTCCCCGCCTTTTTTTTTCTACATACGTGCCCGAATTTCGCAACGACTTTGTATAGATACAGTATGGACTCACGTGGTTTTGTGGTGCTTGCGGTGCTTCTCGTCCATCATGGAGTAGAGCTTGCTCCGATACTCGTCCACCGACAGTTGAACGTCGTCTCGTAAAAATGGAACGACACTCGAGCCTCTCGCCGGTTCGTTTCCTCGGGCATGAAAACTGAAAAAAAAAATCACTCGGATTTATGGTACACAATTGTTGTAAAAATTTCAGCTTTGTATACGTGGGAATAACAGTAGCAGTTCTTTTAGGCAATATTTACATACTCGTTTAGAAGTAACCTGACGTTATACAAATCGAGCTTTTAAAATGAAAAGACATGCCAGGCTATTCGTTCGAAAGACTCTCAAAGCGTTCGCGTATGCGATGTTTGTTTGAAACTTTAATACGCGTCAAGTTTTCGAAGAGCATGAGATAACGATGTCAAGAACACGTCGAAAGCTTTCGTTTTTCGAATAGCTTCGTAACATGCATGAACTACTTTGACTGCTATACATACCTGGCTACGTATGGATGCTCGAGAGCTTCGACTGCGGTGAGGCGATAATTTGGATTGAAAACTATCAAATTGTTTATTAAATTCAGAGCTTCGTCGGACACGTTCGGTAAAAGCTCCTCCAACGATCTATGCGGACTCGTAGGCGTTTTTTCCAGCAAGCTTGTTCCATAGCCCGCACTTACCGAGGCCAGGTCTGAAAGCATGATTTTCATTCAATTAATTTCTAAGGGACGAAATTGCAAGCTTTTGACTTTTGGATTTATACCGGTTTAATTAATTCAATGATAACGTAATAAAAACTTCAATCCTGTATATTTTATCTCTTTGATTATCAATGTGTATAATACTGTTCTGGGAATTCGCAACCGAAAGATTCATTCATTCGAGAAGATTAAATAACCTGCGGAACATTTCTTCTGTGTACCGAGAAGTGCCAGCAGCCAATTCACGATACGATACTGAGTGGCGAAGTTTTTAAATTAAATTCTCGAAAAGAGCAGCATCGTTCAATATTGGTCTTTCAGTTTTTCTCCGAAAGAAACTTTAATTACAAAATTCTTGGAAACGTATAGACAAAGTATATAAAACAAGTCGTTTACTTGACACTTTGACGCAAAAGGGTATATCTATTCAATTACAACCGACACTTTGCGCGCAATCGCAAAAGAGACACACAGTTACCATAAAAAAAATTCGCTCTTTACCCAGGAAAAGTAAGTTTGACCCAGTTGAACTTGCGTGGAAAATCGGCAAAACCTCGAAAAAAAGCTCATAATTACAGTATGTCTACAGAAAGCCGAAAGTTCCGGACAATCGCTAATCCAATCTCTGAGCAAACGTTGTTAAAAGTTACACTTGCATGGATCCGCTAACTGATATAAAGTTTAATTGCGACGTGCGCTTCTCTTTGTTATACCTACGTATAGTGTTTGCAGAGAAAAAGCTCCGGACTCGTTTGATACAAAACACTTTCATTTTCAGTCCAACGTCGAGTCGAAGCGCACAATAAAAAAAAAAAAAAATTCCGACACACTAATCGACTCCGCAGTAGCCCCAAACGACGACATCCGTGATCCGACATCTCATCGTATCGTGACCTATAAATCTCGCCTAAGTTGGCGAAGAAAAATAGCCACACTAAGACACAAAGTAGAAAGAAAGCTCACCTTCATCAGTTGGCGGCGGTAATGTGGCCATGATCCTCTCCACCTGATTGATCGTCGAGGAACCAGGAAACAAGGGCTTACCAAGAAGCATCTCGCCGAGAATGCAGCCCAACGACCACATGTCTATTCCCTTGGTGTACCTGTTTCGTGGAAAGAAAAAAAAAAGTCGATTGAGCCAAATGCCTGTCAGTCTCTCCTGCGCGCGTGTGTATATATAGATACACAGAAGAGAAATCGAGTGAGATGCTGCACAGCTGCTCGACAACGGAAAATGGATGTTGGGATTTTCCTGCACTTTGAGGACGAGGACGACTGTTGGTTTAACCATTTTTCCTATTATCTACGGCTTTATTGGTTTTCTCCGCAGTGGCGCGTATCTTACTTTATATTTGTATATTGCATGAAAGAGACTGCTTGTTTTCATGATACACATTTTACGTATAACTATATCAAATCTCTTTTATATATAATAGAATGTAATTTTTCAAAAGCAGTTGACATAAAAGCTCAAAAGCGTATCATGATTTCTCGCGCGTTGAAAAGCATCTATAAATATACCACTGCAGTGTCTAATCATCAGAGAAACTCCCAAGCCGGCTATAAAATCCACTGCGCTCACGAAAGGACCAAAGGTCACGAGTAGCAGCAGTAGCATTTCGTGTCTCAAACTACTTTTCGATCACACATTGTCTGCACGTCCCTCATACACGCCACAGCACTTCTCTCTCGTATTCTCTTGTGTTACGTTATTCACATCGAGTCCAACACATGACGTACATACACACACACACATATAGAAGATGTAAATATAGCGGAGAGAGAAGCTTACCTCCTCGAGGCAATCAATATTTCCGGTGCCCTGTACCAACGCGTCGCAACGTAATCTGTCAAGGTAGGGTCGCTTCCGGTCTCACCGTCACCTTCACCCAACTGGCTTACAGATCGTGCTAGACCAAAGTCTGCGATCTTGCAATGACATTGCGCGTTCAGCAGGATGTTCGATGGCTGGACAGATTGGCTTATATTGTGTGTGTCGGGATTCGCCCTTTGTGCGATGGCACTGAATTTAATTTGCTCTTTTCTACTATAGCAATACCTATATACAATATAGAAAGGAGGATGAATTCTTACCTTTAGATCTCGATGGATCACGTTTCCCGAGTGAATGTACTTTATGGCTTTGAGCAGCTGGTACATGATGAAGACTTTATGGATATCCTTCAGAATCGTGCCGCGTTTTATAACGTTGTGAAGGTCCGTTTCTATACGGTATAATATACATTGAAGCGTATAGCCGTTCGTAAAGTCAAAATGATAACATTATTTAATTACCCATGTATTCGAAAACGAGGTAGATGTCACGATCGTTGTTTGCCTTATGCAAACCGATCAATTGGATGATGTTCTCGTGATCGGCAAACGACAAGAGGAACACGATCTCACGAAACGTTCGCTGAGCATCTGTCTGATTCCTGAACGCGTCGAAAATTTTCTTTACAGCCAAGGTCTCCTTCGTTTTCTTGTCAATTGCTTTCCACACGATTCCATATGCCTATAGAGAAAATTACGGTTACACCGAATAAAAAAAATCGACATCCATCAGGTTCTTTTCGCAATTAACGTATACGACGAAACAATATATTACGTCATCATGTCAATGTGTTCACACACAGTAATATGCATTTGCAAGTGATTTCAGAAGTGACTTTTGTCCCCGGTTTCTTTCTGAGCTTTGACATGAATATCGATTGCTTCCGAGTCGGAGAGGGTGCATTATGTCTCTGTCTCTCTCTCTCGATTCAGAGACGGAGACACACGCTTTTAATGGAAATATCAAGGGGATTGTTTTGTCTATAATATCACCATGCATTCTAATTTCTCGTTTCCATGTTAATTGAAATCGTTCGTAAACTGCATCGGGAATATTATTGTATTATACGTCAGGAAATTAAAATTTCGATTTTCGATTATAAAAACAGGGGAATCATAACGAGTTTGTAATAAAACTGCACGAAAAGTGTCTCCTGCATGCGAGCTAGCGAACGAGAGTAAAGAAAGACATACTAAAATATAAAGTTTTGTTTAATCAATCGACTAACTATACCGTGTGTACAGTATTATTTCTCTCGAAACAAGCTGTTCTTCATATGCCACCTAAATCGAGGCGTATACGTATGAGCTAGGCATAATCTAACTTTGTAAAAGGTAATCTAAAAGTTTATAATCGTATTTCGAGTGATGAGAATCCCTTCCTAGCTGTGTACTAGTTGTTTTCAAAATCGCTACTTTCCTCATCATGTGCGTCGCATAATTGCGATTTTAACAAAATGCACTCTCATCATGCTTGACATAATTTCATAACTGTTAGCAATTTTAGCTTCATTAAAATTGTATACTTATTAAAAGTTTAATCATTATAATTATATAATGCATAACGTTTCGGATTGAATTACCTGTTAAACTATGCATCCAGAGTAGCATACAATCTAAGGTAAATATATTGCATAATATATACGTTAGAGAGTTAAAAAGTATGTTATTATAAAATAAACAGCATTTTTAGAAAGATATCCTTGAAAAATATCCATAATGCCCACAGTAGTGTAGCATGTGTGACACTGTAGCAAGTGAAATATCGATCTCTACAATTTTTCACTGAGGAAAAGAGGAAGCTCGCAATTCCGATGCTTATCTCTCGGAAGTACACGACATTTCGCTATAGTGTCATGTATTGAATAATTAAAAAGCACTATACAGTATAGCCATCACATATTATAACAAACCGCAAAATCTAACCTGTCACAAATAATACTCTCCCCAAGTAAAAAACTCCTCTTAACTCCCAACATTTTTCAAACTTAAAAGAACAACACATCTCGTCACATCTGGATCTGGCAGAGCTCCAAAACGTCGTGTCAACTATGCGAGATCAAACTCACCCCTTTGCCAAGTCGGCGAATGATGTCGTAGTGCTTGGTTACGTGCGAGTCGATCTCTGACAGCTTTTCGCTCGCACTTTTCTTCCCGGACATCCTCACCGCTGACGAAAACACTCAAACAAGAAACGAAAAGAAAAAGAAACAGTCGTGGCTTTTTCCTCTACCCCTCATGGTTTATCACCGGCGCGACATTTAAAAGCCAAAAATCAGCGTACATAATTATATGTACACGTAAGTGTATATCGATAGAAAAAGCTCAGCGCGACGAGGAAGAAAAACAAAAATTCTTGTGATATGCCAAGCTCGACGGCTGTACATACGCGACTATTCGCCCGTTGGCCGCGTGTTTTATTTATCAGCGGCACACGCTCCGTGTGTTTATGCGCGATTCGTAACCAAGGCGACAGCTTTCGGTGCCATATACGTATTATAGACTCTTCAATACACGCGGTTGCGAAGCGGCTGTGTTATATTAGGGTTGGAGGTGGTTTTCCTTCTGTATAGCAGGTGCGAGCCAGGTACCTGTTATATGGATGCGGTGCTGCTAAGGCTGTTTGAGGGAAAAACATTGTTTTTGGAAATTCGAGGAATTAGCGGTTGTTTTTGTTTGTTGTAGCTAGTATTAATCGCATATTAAACTGTAGCTGATATTATAATCGCATATTAAACTGTAACACGAGGTTATTTTATAACGAGCTCCGAGAATTCGTAGTTTGCATTAGATTCACGGGTAACAGTGAATAAGCTTGCTGTTTATCAGCTAATGATATTCAAAACTCAACATTTAGTAAAGTTTGCCGATAATATTTTATGCTTTTACAAGCAATTTCTCAATTACATGTTATTCGTAGAATAACTGATCAGTGAACGGCGTGTGCATAATATTATCAACGAATGAAAAATGAAAAAAAAAAAAACAAATTCAAATAAATATAAAAAGATTTACTATTTAAATCAATACATTAGAGTCATAGATCACTTTATAAATAGTAATATTCGTAATGACATCGCGTGAGAATAAAAGATTTCAACAAAGTATCTGTAGTTTTCACTCAAATCTATTTTTATTACATTTTATTAAAGTACAAAGAAGCATAAGTTTTCATAAAACTTTCAGAGCTCGCTCTTTTATTGATAGCGACTCTTATAGTGCTTATAAACAGAGTGTTCAAATACAATAAAGAAATCGTTTGATTTTCGCAAAAATATATAAACTCCCACAACAAATTGGTGAACGACTTAAAAGCTCAGAATTCGTTTTCAGTACATCAATCACACATGCGTGCAAATGAACACACGATTTATCTTATCAATGGAACCAATTAAAAATGAATATTAACTGGTTCCAAAGCGTTCAAGTCTTTTTGTATTTGCTTTCGTTTTCTTTGTCATAATGTTTATAAAACAGTAATTACAGAAAACTTAAAGATATTACTTTTAAAGATTAATAATGATAAAAAATATATGAAGATTTTTTAATCAAAACATGTCTAGTATATGTGTGTGTATATATATATATATCTAAATGCTCAGTGGAATCATACAGCCTTTTAGGATAAAAATAATTTCTTTCTTAACAGTTGATAGACTCTTGCAATTCTTGGAACTTCTGTCAATCTTTACCAATTCGCTGTTCTTAAGAATATAATTTCAAATAGTAATAAACATCAAGGTATGCGCAAAGCTATTACAGTGTAGGTTGCTTAAATGTAACAAGACATTTACAAAGTTCTTATTGGCGACATACACGCGCATAAAATTATTGTTCTCTGCTTTAAAAAATGTGATACTATCATTCAGAGACACATATAAACATATGAAACTGCGTAGTATTCATCCTTAAAATTAAGATACCTAGTTCAGTACGACAGTATCACATCTCATCAAGCAACAGTCCTTGATGGAGATAAAATGTAGTTGAGAAGAGAATAATTTACTTCCTGGGTTGCTGGATCACAACTGGACGCGAATTGTGCGCTGAACGATTATCATGAGATGGAATTGGTTTATCGTGATAGTGCTGCACAGCCTCCGGAGGGAAATCTGCGTGTCCTTTGGTCTGGACACCGCTGACAATCATAGCCTTTGGCGGACTGAAAAAGTTCACAACACATTACTTAATAGGAAAATTTTTTTTCTTTGATGTCTTCTTACATAAGAAATTATGACTTATGTTCTAAAAATGACACCCCTTTGATAATAGAGATTAAACTAAAATAGCTGCTGCTGATAAGGTGCAGTTGTGTGCACATTGTATACTAATCTCTGCATCTGTTTTAGAATAACATGTTTTGATACAAGCACACTGTAATTATATCAATTATTATTGTTATTCTAATGTGCTAGGAGATATTCTATTGCAACACAAAACTTAATTGCAGATTACTTATTTTCAAAATTCATGCAGTAAAGTAGGTTTATAGCCTCATAAAAACAAAAAATCTACTATATTTGCATAATTATCACGTTCAGCTCGGTTAATAAATTAAAAATAACTCATCGTCGTATTGTATACGTATAGAATCCACTCTCGCGGATACTTAAAAAACAATTTTTTCCGTTTATTTTTATCTCGAAAGAAATCCCCCCCCACCTGCGAAAAAACAAACAGCAAAACTTTCCACTTGCAGTTCAAAAGCCGGAAATCAATACCGGATTTCGGCAATCGCGAGTGTATGAACTTTCAAACAACACATTGATTTCGAACGATGACGTAGTTGCATACATAAGTAGATTATACGCCGTGTAAACAAAGTGAGCCTCAGCTTATATGTGACCTATCGTCGCGTCTCTTCACTCCAACCGTTAAAGATTCGCCTCGAATAAAACTGGAAATTCTTTGTCTCGAAAAAATAAAAAAATTAACTCACCTCGTTGAAATCTTAGTCTCCTCGGACTCCTTGGAAGGCTTGACTTCGCGCTCCTTGTCAGGATTCTTGTGCTGCGTTATCCTCATGCCACCGGCCTTGACTGTAAAAATGCGTAGAACAAGTTTGCCGACATTAGCGAATGTATATCTTTCTTTCTTCGTCGCGCTAACGCTCGACCTTGAGAATCTACGCCTCTCTCACTCACTCGTGCATCGGTGTTATTTGCGCAAAAAGGATAAAAAGACGCAAAGACGTTAAAACACTAACCTGCAGGTGGATGTCCGCCCTTGAGGGTCATGTCTTCGGTGCTCGACATCTTAACGTGAAATTCGGATGAGACGTGGCCGGGAATTGAGTTCGGAATGGTGTTCAATATGTTTTGCCGACGTGTGTGTATATAATATATCTATATGCAGCGACCGTACTTACAGAGCGTTAAAGCATCAATGCGCTTCTTTGTTGCCAACAGAGCGACGCTGCAGTGGAGAGGGGAGATAATACCTGGAAAAAGGATTTTTGCCGGGGGTGACTGCAGCGCGGTCGTAAGATTATATAAACAACTAACATGCTGCGCGGGAGTTTCGAAGTCTCGCGAGTTTGAGTGAGTACTAAGTATTTTCATCGATTGTTTTTTAGAAATATTAATTTTACAGTATGTCTATTCGCAGTTCGCACAAAAATCACGTAAATTACGTAGATATAAGAGTGTACTTCGCGGGGATATACTTATAACCTACAATTTTCTTTCAATGCAAAGAGACACGTAAATTTTCCAAATGACGGTACATACGCAAAATGATTTTCCAGTACTCTTATAGCAACGTGAAAATCAATTAATTTGAATACCCGTATAACCCAGTACTGGCGTACTGGGTTATGGAAACGTAGAAGCTTTTAAAGGCCTGTATATAAGTAAGAGAAAAAGCACATAGCTATAAGTTTTCGGACTATATCATGCAGGCACGTAATATTTTATGTACACTTGTTTTTTTGGGGCTTTTAGGCACACATAAAGGGCTTATGGGGACACATGTACAAAGGTGAAGATACGTAAAAGGCAGATGGGACTGCAAGCTTAGAGACAGACTGGGCTTAGGGAAACGTTCATTTTATTTTATAATACAAAAAAAAAGTTTTTAATCTTTATATAAAATAGACTTAAATTATTGAGCGGCAGCTTTCTTCTCTTCTGCGTAAGCGTAATGCAAATCTTTGCAGTCTTGGTCACTAATGTGAACCCATCCAGTAGATTTCATGTGATAAACTAAAATGAACAATCATGATTTTAGCAGAGTTTGCATTGAAATAAATGCAAGAGTACTTTAAGTTTGAGACTCACCTCTTACGATACCACCAGAATAGGCATCTCTGTGTGTGGCATGGTAGATGGCTCTTCTGCCAAGTTCATAGGCCTCTTCATCAGTCAAATCCCAGCGGTATCCAGAGTCCAACACACCATAGGCAAAGACCGAACCAGAACCAACACTGAATACTTTTCCTGGTGTACGTGTACCTTCGGAATCGACATAGTATAGACCAGGTCCTCTCTTGTCCCAGCCAGCAATCATCATACCTGTAGCAATAAGAAAGAGCAATTAGTGCCAATATTTAGTAAAAATAATCACCTATAGTGACAAATTCTCACCAATGCTGAGACCCATTCCTTTGTAGTTGTAAACCATGTTTGACATTAGTTTACTGGCTGCAGCAATGGAGATACGGGACCTATTACGCAGTTCATACATGCGACACTGCTTTGCTAATACCCTGTCCCAGTAAACACAATCAGCTGCACCACCAGCCAAAGTTCCCAACAGGTAGTCGTTTATTTCGACAATCTTCTTCATTACCTGTGAACCTGTAATTTGAAATCAATGTAAATTAATATTGCTACTTAGCACTTACGATTTAAAATTATATTTTAAAAATTGAATTTACCGATGAATTGACCTCCCGTGGCTCGAGAGTCAACTGAGAGAACGATTCCTCCCTGGTACATGAAACCCAATGTTGTGGTTCCATGATCGAACTGGATTTTTAAGTGTCTTCCAGTCTCATCCGTACCACTGGCAAGTTGGCCTAAGAAGTTGGCTGGCTGAAATATCAGAGTCTCATTAAAATCTCAGTATCCTTAAAAACAAAATACCTTAGTCATCACGAGTGAAGGTAACCTTAAAATTTGAAATGTGTATGTTTTCATGCAAATCTTTCGACCTAACGTTTTATGACGACAAACATTAACACGAGCAAGAAAGAGCATTGAAGCTTTCTTTTCAAGTACAATAACGATAGGATTAACGTCAAATTATGAAAAAAAACAAAGTATGATTCTGCAAATTTGGAGCAGGGGAACGAAGTCAAAATATAGCAAAAGTACATAAAAACTCACGTTGCTGAAGGGCGGCATGGCCAAAGCCATGTTGTTCGTGAAGTTTCCATACTCGAGTTCCTCGGCAAATTCATCGTCCTGGCGAGGATTCTTTAAGTTAATGAAGGAATTGATACCACAGATCTGTTCGAGCGCCATGTTGACCGCTTGTAAATCTCGCAGCAGTCGCAGCACTCGCAGCTTTCATACAGTGACTCGATCACTCCCCTCCTCCCCAAGAAGGACTAGAGCGTTTTAGTATATCTATATAGAGAGATTAGGGAGCCACTGGCGCTATGCGTTCCGCTTCGGAACGAAATTCTGCCATACCGACGGTCCGACGGGATACGACACGATCGATCAGTAGTATCATCAGTCGATAATTACGAAATCTGTATAATATTTTATTTATTATTTTTGAAAATCCATTACTCGATTTACAAATTTTATATCGGACTTCCATTTCTAATCCACAATTTTTACTTGAGCATATTTAAATAATATTTATTAATGCGTATGCGTATCATTCGATATCACATTACCACAAAGTGAAGAATCAACTTGTTCAAGTTATGAGTAGATGGCAGTCTCATGTTAAAAATCAATTAACTATTGATTCAAATTCGAAAATAATCAATGTATTATTTAACAATCTTGATTAATAATCTTTCTTTCCGAGTTCTTTTGGATAAAAATGACTCTAACTCAGTGTCAAATTTGATACTTATATATATATATATATATTTACAATCATCTATAATTACTTTGAAATAAACATTCTTGTAATTTCGATTTTTAAGAACCGGGTTTATATAAAAATACTAATTTCTTAAATTTACATCACTCACTCATAAGGTTTAGTTGATGTTTATCCGTAGAAATCGATAACTGTACAAGAATAACTTTCATCACCTGATCCGAAGTTTTAGCTGCGTCTGACCAAACACTATCTATATCCCCTTACGCGCATTTAGCAGATATATATTCTTAAAATAAAAATTATCTCCCTTCAAATGACTCATCATCGCCTCCGATCAATTCTTAGTTCCATCCCCCAACCGATTTTCATCGATATCTATGTGATCACCAGGAAAACACGCGTTTCCCACATCCAATCTTGACTTGTTGTTACATTACAGCCTTATTATTCTCATCGGCTTGACTCTTTCAGTAGATCCCCGTGGGGTCAGCGATAATGTCCCAGCCCACTCGCAACCGATTGTACAAACTCGTAAAGATCACGTGGCACGGGGGTAAGGCGCCAGAAGCCTTTCCGATTCGTCGCGACTGGCGTCGCACCACCCATTGCTCTTCGAGCAACGATCACGTATGCTTCTCTCAGATTTTTATTATTGTTTTCCTGACGATTCCACTCGTCGTTGGCTTACTGCGATAGCCCCTTAATGACTTAGTTGTTATATACTTGTTTTCGACTGATGTGCCAGAATTGTTTTATTGGAAGAGTATATAGTGGTATGATATGGGTATATATAGTGTGCGGTTGATAAACTTCTTGGCGGGAGGGCTTGTATTATATATATATGATGTATATTTTTAATTTAAAGTTATATACCATATGTCGCCTTCTGTGCAAAGGCTAGCAAAATTAAAAAAAAAAAAAAACCTATCCGAGTACATTAGATTTTTTTTTTTTTTTTTTTTTTTGAGTTGAGCCAGTTTTTTATAGGAACTGAAGATAAAACTTTAGATACAGCACGATATCTTTTCGTATTTTTCGTTAGAAACTTTTTTTTGAGTCATCTTCTGCGGTGCACTTGATGCGTGAAGCTATACTCATCGTCTAGTTGATTGTAAATATGGGACATCTTGGAAATACACACATAATTACTCAACTCCAGTAGGCTCGACCGTTTCATCCAATGAAAGCTCGAAGCTGCCAGATACAAACAAGTTGAGCAACTGTCTGATGCTCTTATTAACATGTGTGTTCTTTTCTTTAAGACTTCGAATTAATCTGAAAAGTTGTTGATATCGAAATTTACGTATATACAACACTCCTTTCTGCACTTCCTCGATTCGAGAAGAAGAAAAAGTCCATACCTGACGTTTTCTACTCGCATTTTAAAATCCACGAATAGCTCGATTGTCACTCCTTTTTCAAACTCTCGCCAGTATACGCACGGGTCACAGAGACAACATTAGAGAATGAAGCTATTAATCCTCGCTTATAAGTATGCATCGATACCTTTGTACCGACACACGCGTGGCGCCTCGGCTCTCGATAGCCGTTATCCTAATTGGCATGAGTGTATAGTTATCTAATGAAAACTTTCCTATTATGCTTAACTTATCGACTCCGTTCGCTCAAGACTTTGGCGCGAAGGGAAACTAGTTTGCTCGATAATTTCCTCTGCGCTTTGTTTGACGTATAAAAGCGACGACATTGATTGACTGGCATAATATATATAACGTTATAGATTACTGAATTATGCGTATTCCAGACACGTCGCGACAGATCTTTTTTACACGGAATAATTGTCGTCCGCAGTGTGGATATCGTTTCTCGATTGCCTCAAAGATATATTAAAAACAATAAAGCAGCATCAGCAGCCGAACCTAAATTCTTGAGAAAAAGCTGTGACCAATATCGAGCAAACAATCGGCGAATTATCAGCAAAGCGCGTGTACGGAGAAGAATAAAAAAGGGCGAAACACACATAATCCCCTTCCAACTCCAATTTTATTCAAGCTTGAGAAAAAAGTCGATCCGCGATAACAATGCGGTATACGTCATGCGGCAGCATCAGCTTCGAGAGAGTATATGTATAGAGCCGTATAGCAAAGAGATAAGTCTCCTTCGGACCATCGTCGTTTCGCCTCAGGATAAACTTATCGATGATAATACGACTTACACACATATATGCGCGTACATACGAACGAGAAAAGGCTTATCGGGGGACGAAGGGTCGTCGAGGTCGTTGCTGTCGCGCAAGATTCGATAAGTTAAAGCTGCGCGTGCTGCTGCGGCTCTTGAGATTTTTCGTCGCCTGTACAATACTTATCCCCTTTTTTTACTCTTCTCGATGATCGTATACTATATAGTGTCGCTGTGTTTCCTGTGTTTATTTCGCGCGAGGCTACTAGATCGAGTTATGGTTGGAGGAACCCGAGTGCTTTGGACTAGAATAGAGTATGTGCGTATGAGGTAGTGATAAGATGCTCGAGAGTATTCTTTATATTGTGTTATTGCCCGAGAGATGATGTTTGCTATTTATAGATGATTCGGCGAATTGACGTTATTGGGGGATTTTCGATGTGCGTAATGATTTGTTGATGATATTTTCATTATTTGTCATGGAACAATAACATTCCTTATTTCATAGTCCATAATAGTATTTCGGAAGTAGCTTCTCTCTAAAAAAAAAAAATGCAAACGTTCCCGATAACACCGAAAGAATAAAATTTTGACGTTAACGCTGTTTGCTTCGCGAACGATTGAAAAACATGTTATTTCATATAAAGTGCGTCAAAAAGGAGAAGCGTATTTTAAGGGGATAGCATATTACATTGAACTTATAATTCGTACTTTATAACATAGCGATACACATTCATGGCAAGTTACTTGGTCAACTCGAGAGCTGATAAATCCAAATCTTCCAGAAACGCTCTTTTTTTTTTTCTCAAACCGAGATAACCGATGAGAAGCTCGCCGAATTCAATTAAAATTTCCATGCGCTACAAAGCTTCCAGTCTCTACAATCACGCTTATTAATAAACCCCTATGACTAACACCTACGCATCGTTTCTCAGTATCGGACACTTTAATCCCAATCCCCTCATTCAAATTATCATCCTCCGCCATCACGTCGAAAGGATTAAGCTCGAGCTTTCCAGGGGTGAATCAAAATACATTGCAAGAGAATCGAGTCGACGGACGGAAGATGATTCATCGTGTTGAGGTGAACCTCCGCAATTACGCTACATTGCCGCGAGAGAGTTCAATGTCACCGCAGCGGCCACGACGACTGTTATTTGTTCTCTCTTTGCGACGATCGTTACGTGAAAATGCACACGCTCGGAGTGGAAAGAAAAACGGCGTGTTTACGTTGGATTGTTCCCGAAAAATATATTATATATGTGGAGGTCGGATCCTTGAGCACGACGAGTACCGAGTGGTTGCGTGGACGTTGAGATGTTGATGGTAAACACGGGCAAACGTTGTATTTTCGCTTTTGATATACGGTTGCGAAACGTTGCCGCAGATGGTTTATTGATTTGGCGAGAGGAAGGATTTTCGATGGAATGGGTGCAGTTGAATGTTTTTTTTTTATGTGTGTTGCGCTCGATAAGATATGGTGCTAATTACACGGAATCGAATTATTTTCGTGGAAAATGTTAATCTTGCTTATTTGATGTATGTTTTTATGTCATATGCAATTTCTTGTTCTCGTCAAAGTTTCGATTTATTTTCTGTCTTTATGGTTGCATATAAAGCGTTGAATCGTTTATCAGAAATCCAATCGCTTATTTATAACAACGAATCAAACTTGATGCCTTGCATTTAATATTGAAACGATTTTTTTATTTACTTACGTATAATATAAAATTATACGCAGATAGCGCTATTCATCCCGACGCGAAATTAGTTGACCGATAAGAAATCTCTCACGTACTCGCCAACTTATTTATCAAGGATATAGCAAAAGCTCACGATTTCACAAAAGCACCACCTTATCGGTCGCCGCGTTAAAAAAAAAAAACTGCATCACCAAACGCTTCTATGCAAATTAGCATGTACACCTGATATACCGCGAAGCTCATTGTCGACGCGATAATACGTATACCGTCGGCACAAAGTAGTTCGCCGATCAATGGGCTCATGTGTGTACGGTAAATATATACGTATTACTTAACAAGAGACAACAACCTGCAGCGATGAAAAGTTAAATAAGAAGTGTATAAAGGTGAAGGTGAGCTTTATGCGCGCTCGGTAAACATAATCGCGTGCGCGCAATGTATTTGTAACGTTGCGATACATGTGTCGCAGGTGAAAAAAAGAAAGTTAAGATCTTTCGGTGAACTGCTGCTGCTCTGAGAAATCGACGGGGGAAAGACAAAGGGGGAGTCTGGCTTTTCTAGGTTCACTAAATTTATGGCTCGGCCGATAAAGACTCTCGCGGTGTAACGCGTGTGTTTGTATTATTCGAACAACCAGCACTTATTCTTTGTCCTGCGAATTCTCCGATTTCCTAAGTCGACTTTGCGAATCGTTCGATACGATTATTCTCGATTTTTATTCTTCGAAAGGATATAGGTAATATCCCGTAAGATGTAGATCGACTAGCTTTTAGTGGCGTATAAATATTCGAAATAGTTGCTTGTTTTTTAATTACGAAACGTTTAACGCTGCAGGATTTTGCATTCATGCCTAAGCGATATTTCACGTGGAGCGTTATAGTCTTGCGAGGCTTTTAAATGTAACAATTTGCAACTATTATGATGGTTGTAAACGTCAGGAATAATTTAAAATATCATCGCGCAGAATCTAATGTTCCACTGTGATGCTATTATAGAGTAACCGATGGTAGCAGTTATTTGTCAATAGACACACGTGAAATTTTAAATACGACAATATTCGCGCGCGCTGAATCAGTAGATATAGAAAGGATCCGGTCAGACGTCGCGCTCACCTCTGGAATTTCTCGAACTTCTACTCGCAGTCTCTCTCTCAACATACTTAACGATCTTGCTTCCAACCTCGCTCTTGCTAATTAAAAAGTTTTTTTCAATCTCATATACGCCTCACAGCAGAGCATTTTCACCTGAAAAAGATCATACCTACATTACCCAATCGCATACCGATTCCTCTTTTACAGCCCAAATAAACATGTTTACAAGACGTATATAGCACCCAACCCTATTCACACATAGTATAGCTATATAACATCGTCGAATAGACGAGAAATTCCGAAGGTTGTCTATAGTCGCGCATCAGCTGTTGTATATATCTTTCTTGGAGCCAGGAGAGAGCGAGTCGCCGTATTCGTCGCTTTGTATTGGTAGCGAAGCCACGTCGGGGAATACCTCAGGGTCGTTTCGAAACTTTTAGCACTGCTGAATCGGCGCTATAGCGTTACGATGTATAATGTCGCGTACGTGCGTGCATCGTGGATACGTGCGGGTTTTACGGGGAAGCGACGATCGGTAACCTACTTTTCCCCGGGCTTTGAAAAATAAGGTGGACGGATGTACTTGGGGAGATCGGTTTTGGTGAAATTTTCAAGGATTGAGGAAAAAAATACTGGGTTATGATGACTGCGTCTGCATTTTGAATGTATAATCGAAATGCTCATAAATGCTTTTCCTTGATTTTTAAAAATTCATCCTTACCGATCTTGACGTAACATCAAGCACTTATATCCATTAAAAAACTTGTGTCACCCATCAAAATATAATACATTTATACTTAAAAAAAAAAAAAATAATAATAAAATCGTTATTACGTCACCTAATCGCGGCAGGCAGACGACGGTAAAAAGTATCACGCGTTACATAAACTCATCAGTCTCTTCCAGAGAATCGGCTCATAACGAATGCATCACACACTATACACTCTCCGCTGAGGTGATGGCTTTTACGAGGAAGCGTCGCCTGTAACCTACTTTTCGAGCTTCCGAAAAAGTACCACTCATGCAGTATATACCACCTCTCACTTTGACGATCGTTATAAGCGATCCGATCGCTCGCTCGCTCGCACGATATACACGTAATCGGTAACGCCGATTTTTTCGTTTCCCCTGAATCCGGGATGATGATGACTCGGATTACGCGAGAATCCAACTTATAGCAATGAATCTTCGAGGTGCGCGCGCGAGAGGATGATGTTTAGGATACCCTGTTAAGGTTATACGTGCGCGAGCTCTTGAGAGACAGATTTATTGCCGGCTTTTTATTCGCCAGACTGGAGCTTCGCTCGTATATACGCGCGCGCGCGCGCGTCCCTTATTTAATTTTCCTTATAATTCTCTCTCTTGAAGCGAATGTGAGCGGGTTCTTCTGTAGATCGGGGTTGAGATACAAATTGCTGGTTGAGTAATTCAAGAATTTGTTGCTCCCGTTTTAGCTCGCGATTATAAACTTAAAAAAATTCTCTTCGATGCTATATGTGTTATAAACTTGATTTGCATGTGCAGAATATTCACGCAAACACACGAGTGAAACGTCACGTCGTAATCTTGTTATTAATTATGTAGCTTTGTGCCCAGTTCAACGTAGCGTGTTATTCAAGAGCAGATTACACAATCTCCCACTGCAAAGAGAGGAGAGAGAAAAAACTAACAAAACGATCGTATACATGTTATACACAACCGTTTTACCGGTGAAATCCTGTTAGAGTTCAGTTTTTTCGAACCAGCCGCACAAGGTCGAGACGCGCCGCACGTGCCGTTTTTTTTTCACTGCCGAGGGGGTGAAAACTATCTGTCGACGATTAAAGCTCAAACAGGTCGACATGTAGACGATAAGCTTGTTTGTAGGGGATAGGAGTTGAGGTATAAAATCGGTATAATGGCTGATATACACGAGTGCAACCGATCTCATCGACTTGCGTTATTAATTAAGGCTTGTTGTTACCAAAGCGGTCACGAGGGGTTATCGTCGCGGTTCTCTTTCAAGCTGCACTCTCGCGAGAAAAAAACACCGGCGCTGTTTTGTTTCTATGCGACGTCGCGTTTATCTTGTGTACACGCGCGCGCTTACCGAACGTCATCCGATTCTTCGTTCGAGCCGGTAAAAATTCTGTAGACGATGAGATCTCTTCCGTTCGTATATATGTTGCGTTATACGCTGCTATTTATGACCACTAATTATGCTACTGAGATCGTTATCGGTAAGCAGAGATCGTTTATTTATTCTTCGCAGCTTCAATTATGTAATTAGTCCGAGCTTTTTAATCCCGCTTTATCGTCTCGTGAAAACAGTGGCTTCGGAAAATCGCCGACTACCACTCGAAATAACGTCTATAAGCGTCTAATCATATATATTGCCGTAAGATTAATCTCGGATCTATTATTTTCGCAAACGCGAAAAAAAAAATCGCGCATTTGCATCATTCAGCCAAACGGACGCGATGCGTCGAAAACATTTTGCGTATAACGCAAGTTACTTCACGTGCCATTTAAAAACTTGTTGTGTTCGGCTATAATAATAGGGAAATACCGAATCCGTCGCCATATAGACGTTACCAAACATACCCCTCACTACTGCTGCGTCGTGGTGGAGAACGATTCTCTCCTTGGCGATGTCGCAATGAGAGAAAAAATCGCGTCGACGACACTTCATCGTCGTCTGGGCGTATGACGCAAGGACGAGATCAAGAAAGCGAGAAGAATTTAATTATAACGCGCAGAAGCTGTGCGCGTGCTTGTAATAGACGAAAAATAAATATCGCGCGAGATCGGACCACCAGCGACGCTTATCGGGGAACTGCGATAAAACTGTCCCCAGGGGGCCAAAGGGTTATCGAGTCTAGAGCGAGAGAGAGAGAGAGAAAGAGAGAGAGAGAGAGAGATTAAAACGCTCGTGGGGTATCTTCGAGAATTTAAAATTGGCAAAGTCCGCTAGGGACATTGCATCAGGCTGCTCTTTATATTTATTAATTTTTTTCCTCCTTATCACCCGGAGATTTTTAACGGTGGATGCTAGACTGATATACAATGGTCGAGCTTTGGATTTGAATAATCATGACGTATACCCAACGTTTGCTCGCTGTAGGTATACGATACGTCGATATAATTATTATTTCGTCACAACTGTATCGAAGCAATAATTTCCCTAAATCATTAACCTCGCGTAAATGATATAAAAAGCGTTGGCCTCCTTAAATTTCCCGCTTAAATAATCAAAGCGCTCAGAAAAGCGGATTCAACGGCTCTGCGCGCTCTCCCTTTCGCTCGACATATCGCACACGGCACCGCTGTGTGCACGGATTTCGCCGAGTCGGCGCTTTCCTTTTCGCGACCTTCGCGGTATTGCTTTATTACTCGGCGGTGCGCTACCGCTATACACTGAAGCTTGCGCAATAAGCACATCCACGTCGAGCTAAAGAGAGAGAGAGAGAGAAAGAGACTAGACCAGATCGGGAACGTGAGTGAGTGAGCAAGAGAGACTGCAGTGTACTCTATCGATGGTTTGCACGCGAGACTGGCTTTTATGTATATGATCTGTCGCAGATTTTTTTCGTTGGTTAGATGGAGAAGTATGCGAAAACGCGCACACGCGAAGGTGGGACGAAAGTAGAGCGGAGCCTTGCGAAGAGGCGCTACGCTACCGATGCTGACTAATATTCTTTTGTGTAGTCGGTTTTCGCGCGGTGTATAAACTTATTATTTTTTGTTTTGGGCTATATGGGTCGGTTGACCTAATTGTGTAGTTTTTCGAAGCTGTCTCATGTTTAAGGAGAAGAGCTGCTTGCTTGTATAACAAAATTTCCATTATGATTCAAATTTGCTGAAATGCATCATATCTGAAGCCGCTCTTATTGTCCACTATGTGGAATTACCCTGATCTTCCCCTACGAGAACATTTCCGTACCGGATGCAATTTTCCCACATATAACCAGATGAACGACTCGAAATATTTCCGCGCCCCGATAGATAAATTTGCACCGTTACATAAACGATCCAATCCAATCTCTTCTCGCTTTGAAAAAAAATATCCAGAACGAATAATAACCGTCAAATTAATATCACTTAACGACCCATAACTCAGCTAAGTCTAATCAACTGATTCTCTCTCCCGTTGCCATATATGCCACACGATAAACTCAATTCAACGAGCTTTTTCGCCTTATCGTCGCTTGCTGATCATTGTTTTCCCTATATAAGACGACGGCCGAGATAAAAGCTCGATCCGCAAGCAAAGCGTGTCCTTCTCACTGCAGCGGTACGTCTATATACCGCACGTGCTGCTCGATGCCGCGCGTATGAAATAAACAGGGGAAAGCAAAAAACATGACCTAATCATCGTCACTGCACTGACCAGTTCTGGTACTCTTCTTCTTCTTCTTCTCTCTTTCTCCCCAGAAACAATATATAATTAGAAGATTTTATCGGACGCAAATCCTGGCCCCTTGACCCCGGCAACGATTCCATTCGAGAGAGCGTGGATTTTTCATGATTTTTTTTTTCTGGAATTTTAATTGGATACAGCCGCATATTTTTGCGAGAGTCCGATTATCGGCAGTCGAATGTTTAATTGATTCATAAACATTCAGCGTTGTTGTGCTGGACTTTTTTCTGACGGTTGTGGGGTATCAACGACAATTAGTCTAAACGTCATGGGCAATCTAAAAAATTGACAATAACGATCGAATGGGGTATACAAATTGGATGATTTGGAAATTAATTTTATGTATACGACCCCTAAATTTTTTTTTTTTTATTCAAGTTCGGTCAAAGCGCAAATCACTATTTTGATAATTTTTTGTCATTTTTATTTTTGAGTGTATTTTCAAGATGATAGTGTATCGAATGCAGTGCTATCAACGATATTCGATAATTTATATTTACTGTTTTTGAGCTGATATCTTTAGGAATTAAAAAGTAAAATAAAACTCACTCTTGTTGCTATATGGAACATTGGCGATACGATAGCATTCAAACGACCCAACTATCAGATATCATTGTGGCCCTATCAACCACCTTGTATTCAAATTTTCAATTTCAAGCACATACGCTCTGCAGCTCTTAACATATAAAATTACACTCGAGTCACAGACACACACACGCTTGGATACACTTTTTAAAAAACAATGCATTTCACTTCCAGCCCATTTCCATCACTTATATCTAAAAATCCTTAAATTACAAAGCTTCCTCTACAAACGCCTCGCAGATGAAAAATCCATTCTTCTCATTTATCTCATCAACAGTAGAACTTCCTGCGTAAAAACGCGCTGATCTATGGTTTCCAAGAGTCGGCGCAGCCAAGCGAAAGTGTATCTAAAAGCTCGAGACGCGTGGGTCGCCGATAGTCAGATCTTCACGAGATGCGTCTCTAATGTGGCATTAAAATACGGCGCGTGAAATTTGTCGTCTGAATTGCATCACTCGATACAGTATAGGCAAATGGTAATGACAAGCTGTAATAACGCGCTTTTTTCTTTTTACTTTAATGTAAACAGTTCGCCACCCTTATGTAAGCTCGGGACGAATTTATATAAGTGTCAGAGTAGACTGATTTTTATTATACAGCTTTCATTGTTTGATCTTCGGAACGTTATGAATACATTATTAAGCGCTTCTCGGAGTTGCATAAATATCGTTATCGTCATACGCACACTTTTCTCTCTCTCTCTCTCGAGCGCGAGCTTGTGAGCGGCTATACTTTTATAAACAAATCGTAAAAATAGGATTATGCATTCCGATTGTGATGCGCGTGTTATTACATTAGATCTGAAATTCGCGGCTGATTTTCGTCAGCTCTACGCATATTATACTTCCCTCTTAAATATTTTTCGCCGGCGAATATTCTTTGATAAGCTCGTCTCGGGTTCGGCGGACGTTATCGAGCTTTTCTTTTCCATTCCGGTAACGCGCGTCTATCTAAGCTCTTGACGTGGAAGAGAAGTTTCCATGATATCCAGCCGAAAGAACGTGGAATCTTTGGCTTTCTGCGTATACACACGATAATGAAAAATTTCATTGATTAAAAAGCTAATAAAAAGCGTTATTTTATTTTGCCGCGCAAACGATCAGAGTCAAAGCCCTAAATATGCGATATCGTCGCGCGCACACATATACACATAGCATCAGAGTTCAGGGTTACGCCTGTCGCTCTCGGAGGTCGTTAACAGCTATATGTGCATGTACGCGTATGTATGCTCGACTCTGGGTTAGGTGGCCGATAAGTGGGCATCCGCAGTTCGCGGTACACGCGCGGCTTTATTATCCCGCTTGCAGCTCAGGAGCTTCGATGATTTATGTCAGCCAAGCGAATATGCGTCATGCTCACTGCGCTATCGATTGTTCACCTCTCTGTATTTCGCGCGAGACACTTTTCTTTTTTTTTTTTCTTGAAGTGTGTATTATAGGTGCAGTACCAGTCGACGTCGGTGATGTGTTGTTTTTTTTTTTTTCGTTATCTTAGCGAGAGAGTGGAGAGTTTTCCGGCTTTATATACGTGAGCGGAAAAAATAACGCGTGATGTTTTGTCTGATAGACTTATTGAGTTTTGCGGTATTTTTTTCAGGTGATTAATTTAGATATGAAGGGGAAGTTTTGTTTGATGATGTGCCTGTTTTGGGATGATCGAATAAGCTACAAGAAGAAATAATCCAATTAGCTGCGATGCATAAAAAATTGATAACTTTGTTGAACCCGACTCGAACTGCATATTAGCTTTTGAAAAAGTTATCGCACAATAAAAATGATTCAGATTATTTTTGAAATGATTGAAGAAGCTACATGTCTCAAAAAACCTTCATTTATTTTTCCTTGTATTATCGTCTTTTTCAAATGGACTGCTATCGCATGTCCAATTAAAACAAAATTACGCTGCATTATACTTCAGAAGGTCATTGATATAACTTTCAACTAAAATCCCAAACAAGCATCTCACTAATAATCTCAATACACACGCAACGAGAAATTCTAAAAATAGCGAATCCTAAAAACAAATCTCGAAAAAAGCCGCAACAGAGCTGACAAGTGCAAGAACCTCTTGCACTAGTATAGCCTATCCGCCGTTGCGACTCAATTAAATCGTCGGAACACACGCCGAAAGACACCGGTCAGTATGAAATCATCGATCCCGCGATTTCGCGATCGTTACTACGCGACAAAGCCAATAAACTCGTCCGTTCCTTTCCTCATCGTCGATTTCCCCTCGAGGCTATATACCATACTATATACTACGACACAGCGTAGAAAACAATAACTCGTCTCTCTCGCATCATAGCTATATTCGATGCAGCCGTCTTCTAGCGACGCAGGCTTAGAAAATGCGAAAAGAGAAAGAGAGAAAGAGAGCAAGTGAGTGTGCCATGCGCGCGCGGACAGCGGCTAATATTAGCCAGTTCGACGCTTATTCTTGGCTGGTGGTGCCAGCTGCTCTGCTGCCCAGAGTCAAGGTCACGAGTATTATAGGGCAGCGGCGAACGTTTTCGCGTAGCTCGAATACCAATTAGGAGAGAGAGCGAGAGAGAGAGAGAGAGTGAGAGAGAGAGAGAGAGAGCGAGAGAGATGATGCTGAATTCTCGGGACGAGTGGTGTTTGCGGCTGGGAGTGTTTTACACGAGAATTCAAGCTAGATTGTTTCGCTTTACCGAAAATTAGAAACGAAATTATATCTATCTCTCTCTGTGTAACGATCGTCATCAGAAGATTTCATTTATTTTCGTGTAGCAACCCTTTGCTTATGGATAAAACTGCTCGAAACCCGACCTCAATCGACTCTAAAATTACCCTTGCGACATCAGCCGACCAGACGTATTAGGTTGTAGTTGTGCGCCGCTCGCATTTGTTTTTTTTTTTTTATTATTATTATTCGCCGTATACATCAGGCGAGAAAGAGCCATTCAATTAGCCACGGTATTTTTCTTCTCGCGCGTCGAGCGTTCGATCTTGCCGATTTTAGCAATCCTTCTATGCAGTCACGGGCGATTCGTTCCTCAGCGCGAAATATTCGTCGCTCGAGAAAATCTCTCTCTCTCGCGTATATTCATATACGCTACCGACAGCAATAGAGTTATATGCCTCTCTTGATTTTTCCATATTCACTTTTCTCGTGCGCTTGAGCATGTATTCGCTCGTTACGGCCGACTGGTGTTGCGTCACTGTTATATGGTTTTCTATGAGGTTTATTAGTCGAAGTGAGAGATGGGATTTTTTTCACGCCGGCGAGGTTGATCATTTTTATGAGGGTGAGCTGCAGCTTGTGGGGAAAAACTGATATCGACGAGTTATGTGAGGGTTACATATATAGAGGAGTTCCAATCGCTGCTGCTTTTGTAAGAACGAGCGTAAATCACGTCGTTGCCGGTAAATTTAATTTGCGATGAATTTATGAAACTTTTGCACGGGATGCTATTGTATCCACGGATATAACATCCATTTCTTCTGTCTTTCTAGGAAACATATCTCACCTACTGTACCGGAACAATACAGACTCGTATAGAAGTAGGTAGAACTGTGTGCATTGCAAGCTTCGTACATATACACCCCATTAGAATTTCAGAATCTTAATAAACTCGTATAACTACAACTTCAACCACTTCGCGCGTAACCGCAAAAAAAAAAATCCAAGCGTAATTACAGTTCGCGCCAAAATCGTAACATTGACTCTTCATGAATATGATCAACCTCATTCATAATTCATACTCTCTCAGCACTCTAGAGAGAAACGAAAAAAAGCGCACGCACTGCGTATACACGCACATTTTTTTTTATAATTCCGTTAAATCCCCCGTCAGCACTCGCACATACTTACCCGTTTTAAACAGCACACAGCTAGTGGCATTACCATAAGCTGACACTGCACCATGGCATGAATAAACAATATTAAATAGTATAAATCAACTCTCACTACTGCCCACGTCTCGCCGGCAAAATGTCATAATCGCCGGTAAGCGAGAGCGCGATTCGTGGGATTTCTACCCACCGGTACCAGTTTTCATGTCCTTGGCCTATATCCGGACACCGAGAACTCTCCGTCGTTAGCACGCGGAATCCGAGAACGCCGTTTGCTTTTTCTATTATTCAACGCGTCGTTGACAGGGAGTGAGAGGGACGACGAGTGCATTATACGATGATTCCAGATAAGGTTCGGACGACGACGCTGAGTCGATTGACTACTACAAACGACTCCCACCCTTCCGGTGCTGACGCAGAAGTGAGAGCGAGAGTGACTGTCGTTGTATTATACTTGAATGACTGATCGAGTGTGTGTATATGTTTGCGGTGATGGGGATAATCGCGTCTGATCGGTAAGCGTTGAGTGGTGTATTTTTAAGCTTATATTCTTGTGTGGGTGTGCTCGTACCGATCTTAACCCAACCGATCGAATCTCCAAGATAACTGTCAAAAGTTTCGCGGCACAACCTCTCCGCAGCGCAATTATAGAAAGCTTCGCTCGCGTGTGCTCAAATCCATCAAAAATTAGTCGTCGCTATAGCAACAGTAGTATATACACCTCGTCGGTTTCCCTTTCCACGGGAAATCCTCTTTAGCTGGAAAATCAGCGGAGCACGTCGCCCGCCGTTGCTCAACCTCAACAGCGACTCACGAGTCTCAAACTCTTACCGGTTTAATTCATAAGTATTAAGAAGGCATTATCGGCACTGCTGCTGCTGCTGCAGCTAAGCGACGTTGGATTACTTAATCGAAAGTGAGCAGCAGCAGCGCGGCTAGGCTTCGCCGAGCAACTGGGTCGAGAAGCGTAGTACTGCGCGCCGGCATTCGTTCGTGTCTTTCTTGGCTCTTTGCACCGCTCGTACCGCCTTTTTTTCCACTTTCTCTATCTATTTCTCTTTCGTATACACGTTGGAGTTTTATTGCGCATTTTAGTGCGTTCGTGCGCTTTTTTTTCAAGAAAAGCAAGAGAATTCTGTAATGCGCGTGAGCGCGTCGATGTGTAAATTGAAAGAGTTACGAGGAGATTGGTTGATAGGGGGGGAAAATGAGCGTTTTTTTTCCTTTATGGATGCATGGATTATATATACGCGTCAGGGTAATATGTCAGTTGCTAAATATTCGCCCGTATCTTTATAGGTTCTTAAACCTGGAAAATAAATTAGGAAAGATTGTTTACGCCGGCTTGTTTTAATTAGCGGAGTGATCCGAAGGTGAACGCCGTAAACTCGATTAGCCGATTTTTCTTTTACCGATTAGCATATGTGTAGGATTGCTCAACTTTTGTTAATTATATTTTTCCCCCTTGCGTGTATATATACATAGCTCGACTCGGCCAAACGGGGATAAATCGTCAAAAACTCGCTTCGACACTCGAGACGAGCTCCCGGTAAAACGCCGCGCGGTAATTTTGGCAGCGAGCCCATGGCTGAGGGTATAATTAAAAATGCTCATCGAGGATGCGCCGCGTGTGCAGCATCGTAGTGTCCCCTAACGATGTCATTGCTCGAGAGAGTCGCTCGTGTGGCCAGACTCATAGTCGACTAGGGAGCCAAACTGAATCGGCGGTGTTTTTAAAGAAAATGCGATTAGGTGACTATTTATTCAGATCTATATAGGTCGGAAAACTATCGTTTTGCAAGTTATCCGACATAACTTCCTCGAATCAATCCACCCCCTAAAACGATCCAGCAATAGCTCTAAAATCCTAAGAAAAAGCTTCCTTCGATCTTTCCATCATTCTCGGCTTTTCTCCTTCTCTCTCGCAATGTGTACGGAAATCGAGAAGGACGTTGACTCTCGCGCGTCGGCATTAAGTAACGCAATCTTCTGTATTGTACAAGTGCGTATACGGACGCGAATAACGGGCCGCCGCGAGAGAAGGAGAGCAGAAAGAGAGAAGGATGAAACGAAGGCTGTGACCTTGGCCTTCACTTCCAAGTGGCGCGCGAACGCGCGCAACAACTGTCGCCCGGAGCAAAGCGCCTCGTTTTCTCTCTCTCTCTCTCTCTCTCTCTCTCTCTCCGTCTATATATGTGTGTATGTATACAGTATGCGAATACCGCTCTTGGCAAAGCCCCCAAGCCACGTGTGAGGCTGCGAGTAATAGCTATATTTGAAAGAGTATCATTCGTGTTGTTTTTCTTTTTGTGACAGGGATGAAATTCGGGGAAAAAATTCCTCGCCTAGTTAGCTACGCAAGTGTGTATAATCATCGTTAAAGTGATACGGTTGCAGTAATAATCGTTTTTACTCGCTTGTGTGTCGTCGTCTGCGCGTTTTCTCGTGAACAGTTCAAAACTGTGTAACGTCGTGGAATAAAAAAGGCTTTCCCATTTATATAATGATGATCGTTTCGATAAAAAGACTGTTTTACTATAACGTGTAGGACGCATCGGTGAGTCGAGAGACACGGTATAATAAGAAAATAACGACGCGATGACGCGTATAAAGCTGCGGGAGTCTACTGATGTAACGGGATTCGCGGCGTAATGTGTCGCAAAAAGCATCGAGAGATGGATGTTGACGTGGGCTGATTCTTTGATTTCTTGCAGTTTTATATCTATGCCTGACGGCTATTGTGTGGTTGTAGACAATATTGATGAGCGGTTTGATGGCATGAGTTTTTTTTTTTAATTTATCCGGGACGTTGGGTATACATCGATTATAGCGTTTTGTCGATGTGTAAAAGGAACCACAAGTTTCTCGGCGTTAGTGTCTGAGCATATCCCGCCAGTATCTACTTTACTATACGCGTGAGCCTTGCGTTGCATTACGTTTATCATATCAAAAGTTAAATTATGACGAATATACTGATTGAATAAATGAGAGAACAATGGTAATATCCTGAAATCGCATAGGCACTAAACACGTAACATTACATTAAAGTCTTACTCCTACAAAGGCTTGAGAAAATACAAGTAAAACACTTTCTTTCTTTGTAGTATAAACTCCGTTAGGGCCGCAAATCTCTGCAATTTTTGGCTATAAAATTTAACAACCATTTGAGGAACATAAAGCCTATTTTAGTCGATTAAGATGAAGCCCTCACATTACAGTTGTTCAATCGCATTTTCCAACGATTTACGGCACAATTTAGATTCGACAAGATACTTCATTGTATTCGTTCGTATGATCACTTTCTCATCCAGACTCCGCGGCTATATTGTAAACATAAAAATTCAAAAGATATAGCGATTCCATCCTCAAAGTTACGCGAACGAGTAATTATCCTCGAATCAATTCAAATTCCTCTTTCCTGCGCGCGACACCTCGAAATTAATAATTAAATTACACAATACCCATCTCTCATCTCAGCAATTACTCCAGCGATTTTTCATCCTTCTCCGCTGCGCTGCAATAACCGAATTCCTCGCGGCTCCTTCCTCTAGAATTAAAAACAAAATAAAAGCGATTAGCCGCGCTGCGGAGGCGCTAAAAAAGAAAATCCAGACGACTGTCACCCTATACCCCTGCGCAGATGTTTTGTAAGAGCAGTATATTATACACAGCTTGTTCTCCGAGGCGTCTTCCTCGGCACATAATAACCGTGTCGGTCGCTTAATATAACGATTAAATCCAGCGAGAATGTTGCATCAGGCTCACTCGAAAACTCGTGGGTGCGAACGATAACGCGAATCACGAGCAGACGCCGTCGTTGTTGGGCAATGATCACTTTTTTTTTCCTCCGTGTATATACCCCGTCGAAGTCCGTTACCCTCTAATTTCGCCGTCTGCTATACTGCGCGCGGATAGAGTTTAATCACTGAGAGTGTCTTTAAGCTGTGACTAATTATACACGTGATCTTCAATTTTTCCTTTTTAATTAGTTCGAGGCGAGACGCGTGGACTTGATAAGAGTGAGTTTTTTGCTGGTCGTCTGCGAGTGTAGTTCGGTAGTATGTGTAGTATCAGTCGTAATTTCTCGATTGCTAATGGAATCGTCGTATAAAAACAAAATTGGGATATTTTCCAAATTTTTACTGCGCATTGTTCTTGATCGACTCTGCTATACAAAAAGCAAATGATCCGATAGAGGACAAATTAGCCTTTTAAACAATACCTCGTTTTAATTTTATCCTCCAATACAATTTACATCATATCCTCTTTCTCTCCAAACCGTCCTGCGAATATACGTTCACCGGTTGCAATAAACTCGTTTACCGCAACAGTCCCTGTTCCAAAATTCGCGTTTCGTATCGGGCCTCGCACAATTATCATTAACGGCGAGTTATCTCATAAAAGACGAAATACAATCAGCTTTTATCCCGTTGATCTCTCTCGGAGTATAGTCTCACGTTCCCGTGCTTAACACGCGTTTGGCAAAAGTTGTAAAATTTCCTCGAGAGCTTGCTTGCTCGTTCGGTTTATCTGGAAACAAATCTCGAGTTGAAAAATCCCCAAAGATCGCGGAACAAGCTCTCGGATCGGCTTTCCGAAAAACCCGTGACACGCCCGCTATATATACGAACAATGAGCAGCCTATCAAATTTCAAGAGAGTCTATAGTGTCTCCTTCCCTCTCTCTCTCTCTTTCTTTCGCCTTCGAAACGAGGCATTGTGTGCTGTGTGCGTGTAGCCCTTAGAGTAGACCGTAAAGATAATAAGTCATTTGTCAGCGTGACGTCCCGGAAACTCTAAACGAAAAAAAAAGTAGGTAAGAGCAAGTAGAAAAAAAAATAGTAGCGGCAGATAACCCAGCCCGATTGTCGACGCCGGGGCTGACGTAACCTCGCGGGAAAGTGTAACGCGGAGTCTGGAAAAATGCGCGCGAGAGAAAGAGAGAGAATCACAATAATTTGCTAGTCTCTCGCGCTCTTTTCATTATGACGTTCTCAGGAGAGAGAGAGAGAGAGAGTTAATTCGGAGGTACGGAGAGCAAAGTGTAACCCCGTCATTCCGAGCAATTTATGTTATTTCAGAGCGATGTCGCCGTACAAGAGAACTCGGGTTTTCGGTAAATTGGAGCCTGAGATTAGTCGCTATTTTTCCTCAAAATTATTCTCGATTATTACGATGACTGTCACACAGCGTGAGAATAGTTTCGAAAAGCGATTCATCAACTGCGCGCCGATTTGTGTGTATATACACTTTCACATCAGACCCGTGCAGGTAACTCGGTATACCGACCGAAAAACACCAAAGAAAGCGAAACTTAACAAAAAACTCAGCGTAGCGGTGGTCGTTTGCAAGAAAAAAAAAAAAACACACGCGGAAAAAGAATTTCGTGCTGGCTTGGTTTTTTTTTTGCGTATTATGTACGCCGCAGACAAAAAAGAGCCGGTGTCGTTTCTATTTTTCGCCGTCGATAATGGCTTGCTCGTAATAAAAGGAGAGACGCGTACGCGCACGTACGAACGGCAGTGAGTATACGCGGGTATGTGGGTAGAAGTGCGCCCGGCCTCGTATAATGAAAGTGAAATCGGGGGCCACTTGATGGAATTATACGCTACGAGCCGCACCCCATCGAATTTTTGGATTTTAGTATCTTGAAGGGAGAGTAAGCTGAAATTTCGGAGAAACAGACATTAAGATTGAATTCATTCTTATTCTATAAAGCGTCGAAATTTCTCTATTACTGTTATAAGAATGCAGATATTCACAGGTGATTCGCATTGTAAACACAATGCAAAGTATCACTTGCGAATGATGTAACGATTAGTCATCGGCATTCAGCGCTCGAAGCATAGTAAATTTACGCTGCGATTATAACAGTACAAGTTTCATCATAGAGCTACTTAGATATCTTAACGTAAACAAAACACATGTGCGTCGCATAATTGCGAACATGCAAATTGCAGATGAAGACAGACGCTTCGTTTCGCCTATCGTGAATCCGACTAATAATTACTGATTTTTTTTCTAATAAAATTTTACACAGAGGAAAAACGCATTAACAGTTTTGGACTGGTGCTTTCCCTACCGCTTCGACTATCCGGTTCTCTAGTCTCTGGGTAGTGACGATAGGTGGCGCATAGGCGTTTTCCTATTTCTCTCATACATTATCTGCGCATATACTGTACAATATGGGGGTTCGCAAGTATGCCCCTGTTGGGGCTGCTGCTTGGACCCGCTCATACTATAACTGCAACTGAGTGTAGATATAAATTTTATGTATTGGCTTGTTCTGACTTCTGGTCTCTTCTCAAGCTACATTCATTTTTATTGGCTTCACAGCACTACTATACAGTATGAATACTCATTTACAAGAGCCAGTGTCGTGCACACACACGATGCAAAACACATGCACCGAAAAGCTTTTATTTTTCCTCTTTATCTCGATGCCCGATTCGACTCTTTTTTTATTTCTACACGCGATTGCGCTCCTCTTTTTAAAGACGCGCATACACATAAGTCTTTCTTTTCAATCTTTGTAGCTTCTTTCGTACAACCAAGTTTGAGCTACAGAGGCACTTTTTGCGTATACTGTACGAGAGCGAGAGTAGTTCGCGTTTCTTTTGATTTTATAAAGATAGATTTTAATTGTGTGAAAGAATGCAGCGTCGAATGCTCCTGTGCGTTGGGAACTTGGCGAGGTGTCGAATTACGCTGATATTTCTTCATTAATTGAAGGCGTTACGTGAATTCGTGGGCATAATGATTATAATAAAAATTTTCATGAATTAAGTTCTGCATTTTTAAAAAGATAAAAGTACACCGTTTTTTTTTTCATAAATCTGTTTGAGTAAAACAAATTTTGTCAAGACGCGTTAAGAATCTGGCGTGTAAATTTAAGGGCTCAAAGTTATCATCAAGAAGATTTATTATCTTCTTTCTTATCGCGTCTGACATACATTTCTTCGACTTCCAGAAACGTTCTTCCTCTGGAATAATTTTCTTGATCAAACATCACGCTCTTTTCGTCTACCCAGTTTATACATGGCGATTGTGCTCGTACTATCTACCAAATTGTCGTACTATTTTTTTTTGAAAGCGCAGCTAGTTCTTCTAAAATTATTTATGACGCTACTGTGATAAAATATTTTTCTTCAGAAAATTCACGCGTACATCGCTATAAAACGAATAAAAATAAAGCACACTACAAAAAATCGTAATCTCCAATGAAATATTATAAAACGAAATAAAAATCTGCATAATCTCAATCTCAAGATAACTCAGAGTTTATTTTTAACTCTCAAAATACAAGCGCGCGGCATTAAAAACCTCTTCGCCCCATGAATCTTGAAGAGGTCCCTCTCTCGTACACAAACACTCGTTCGCTTGCATAATTTTCAATAAAACACACGAGTCATTTTAATCGCGCGGATTCCCCTGTCGCTTGCGAGCTGAGAAGAGGAAGAAACGGAGGATATATTATACGAACGACGAGTATAGGAGCAAGACAGACAGACAGATAGACATTCTCGGTTGATCGCGCGTCAGCGGAAACTTTCACTTTTTTCACTGGCTCCCCCCCCCCCCCTTGCTTTTCGTGGATTCAGTCTCGATATTCCTCAGCTCTTTCGTTCGATTTATACCCTCGAATTCTTTTGGACTTCTCATAAATTTCTTTTATTACGCGTAAACTCCTTATACGTCCCATGTATCCTCGTCTGCTTGTTTCCTGCTTCTTCTTCTCCTTCAGGGTGAAGCATTTTTCGGTACCGATCTCTCCTCGGTGTTCCACTTCCCGTTTGCGAGCTGTGTCTTTCTCTTTCGTTGACTCTCGAGGTGCTCGGCGTCGCAGACGTTATCCTTGCGAGGCCTGAGCGAGAGAGAGACCCCCTGAGATCCTTATATAACTGACACCATTCCGTCGGAGTAACCGGGACAAAACAGCGGAGCGAAGCGTTTTATATGGAAAAGCACGCGCCCACGAGAGGCCCATCATATCCACGCGCGGGCTGCCAGAACACACGTATACACTTTTGTACAATGCATCGTGTGCCTATTTTTGAAAGTTATAATGGATTATACTTATATAAGAAGTTTCTGGCGCTGACTTATTCATCTCTGGTCGTGACTTTTTATTTTCCTTGGTGGCGGCGAGCTCTATAACCATAAGGATGTACGATGAAGTTTTCGAACGTCGTTCGATGCATAATTGAAAAAGTTTTGAACAAAGAATAATCATCGTTAGAACAAGATGAATCCAACGCAGATATATCGGGAAAAAAGTCTCACCAGGCGAATAAAGAAGATTTTTCTAATCTCGAGGTATCATCATCCATTATTTCGCAAGTGCCGAGTAGATCACACAGGCCCATCGGGAAAAAAAAAGGCACGAGAGAACTGGAGCGGATTCGACGTAGCGGGTATTGCATTATATAGGAGGCTATGCACTTTTTTTATTCTACCTTCCCTCTCATCCTCCTTCTCCTCTTATTCTTTTTGCCGTGGGCGGCGACAAAAGTTGCTTTTGCAATTTTCCCAGGCGTCGTGCGACGTTAGGCTAATTCGCTCCTACAAAGGGGCTCCATGCAAATCGAGCACTCGCTCGCGTGAAAATTGGGCAATAACGCGTTGGGTATACTATAGTGTGTCGCGTGAGTGCACTGCCGAAATGTCGTATATAGTGTATTATTATTACAAAATTTTTTAATTTTAATTCTCGCATACGATTGATTAATATCATTTTTGTGTGAAGAATCAAAAAGCGCGCGTAAATGAATACACCTTCTGGAAGATTTCCACCTTTCGAAATTCATTCATTCATTCATTCATTCATCCAGTTCGCACAAAGAATTCCAATTTCGTTTGCGGTATAACAGCGGCCGATCGTGGCAAGCTTGTTCCTGTTCCATCTGCTTATTTCAATAAGCGGCGCTTTTATATACCCACTCTCGGCTCTCTCATTGCACATAATACACAATGAATATTAATACTCCGGAGGTTAATAGCGCCGCTACAGCCGTTAATTGCGCATGCAAATCCATCAGATGCGCAACTTGTACATGCGAAAGAAAGGAAACATTGTATCTGTTTTGGTGTGCTTCTGTCGCTCTTTTATTGTGTTTTTTTTTTTATTCGATCGTGATCGTCGCAAAACGTTTGCGTACAGACAACTGTGAATAATTAAACGATTATATTTCGAATCCGGGTCTTTGGGTTGTAGCCGAGAACGATTAGTTATATGTTATGAAATTAGATTATGGTTGTAATAAATTACATTGAATACGTGTACCTATATAGTTTTATTATTTTATTTATGCAGATACGTCAGGGTGTGGATATACAAACATTAATTATCGTTCTGATAATAACAGCAAACACTATCAGCGCGGTGGAATCATCAATAAGAACATTTTTCACCCTATTATACGGCGACGTCGAGAAAGTGATGGTAAGTCGAATATTATTACATTATAACATCCATCGCTCCTATAAATAAATTCCCTTTGCATACACTGAAAATAGCTCTAAAATTTTACTAGCCTATATCCCGCCATATATACCTTATACATCTCTCAGCCCCCTACCGGTTACGTAACGATTTCGATCCAAATGCATAACCTTAAATCACGCGGCACAATTATCCTACTGGGCCCCTCTGGCTAATAAGAAAACTTGGCTAAAAAAAGCGAACGTAAAAACAAAATTCAGTCGAGTTACGACATTATTTAATCAACAAAATGTGTATCACACACAACATCTATCCCCCAGCATGTAACACGAGTATACACACAACATTATTTCCCCATAACTCTTCGCTAAGGAAACAATATCGACGTTTCTCTCTCGCGCGTCGAACAATCGTTTAACCGCCCAAGGTGATTAATTAGCCACCGCTCTACAGACTGTACGCTCGTACGCGTAATATAATGTACAACTTCTCGAATTTCATCTCCGGAGATCCCTAAATTGGCCTTTTTATTCTCCGGTATATACAAGCTCGAGATTTACAGCCTCTCTCTCGTTGAAGCTTCTTTTTCTTTCCTCTCGTCGTACAATCGATCGATCGACGCCGTACGCATTCCCGTCGATGGTCAGACGCGCGTTTTATAATGCGTTTATTACTCTCTCGAGCGAGAATTGCAGGAGAGGCGTGAATCGTCATTGTTCGCGAGATCGGCCGCGACTGTGATTGATCGATCGAGAGAGAAAGAAGCATCGATGTATTGAGTCAGCGGTGCTTTAGTGTGCGATGCATCCCATTTATGCCGAGAGACTGAGATGCCAAGTTGATGCTTTCGACTTACATGTACACGTGTATGCGCTATGCCGAGAGTATTTGTTTCTGTGGATGCTTTACAAATTGTACGCCGATTTCATTAGAGGAGATATCGGTGAGCTTGCCGATCTTTTGATCTGAACGGCGTTTTCTACTACGCTGATATGTTGGAGTATTTTTTATAAATTTTCAATCACTTTTTCGAGAAGAGAAGACTGCAGTTCTATTATATTACGTCTGCAAATCCCCGCAGCTGTCCACTGTTTATCCTGACTATTCAAATTAGTAATTCGGGTAGAAAAGGTAAACATTGTACAGACACGTTCTCTCAAATATTATTCTCGCTCTCGCCACAAGCGTTTTTAATTAGCGCGCCGGTGCTAAGCCATCAAAACGCCAGCTTCGTAGAGAACCGCAGCTCCGAAAATAGTCTTTGTACAAACACGGATGACAGCTTCGCTTATACCGAATTTCCGATACTCATTACCCTTTTCAAGTAAAAAAAAATATAGAAAAAAAATTAAATCCCAGCTACATCAGCCTCGCACACGCATTAACATTTTAACGAACGACTCCTCGTGCGAGTACACGTGTGCTATATCCATACTATACGCAGACTGTACGTATATATATACAGTCTCTCTCTCTGCGGGGCTTCGTGTCGGTCGGTCGCGAGAGACACGCTCCTGCTCGCAGGGGGGGGGGGGGGAACAGCAGCGGCGGCAGCAGCGCAGCAGCAGCAGCGAGCAGAAGTGAAAGTGAGCCAAAGCATTGTTTAGGAAGCCTCGGCAGTGGCTCTCACGCGCCTCGAAAATTTCATAATACGCGCGCGATGTTCGCTGAATTTCGTATGGCGCTAGAGCGTGAAGAGGGATATATTATAATGGTTTCGGCTTCGAAAGTGCGTCGGCGTTTCATTTTTTTTTTTTTTTATTTGGAATCGTTTTGCGTTGCATTAGCAAAGTTTGGAGAGCAGTTACTGTCGGTTTAGCGTAACTTTGTGCAAAATTTTAATGAGATTATTTCGGTTGCTGTTGCTGCTGTCGACACGTGTACGACTGTGTATCATACCCGCACATGTACGAGTTGTTCAACTTTTATACGTTGGACGAAAGGGGATAAACATCGTATTATAATCGGGTAACGCATTATGTGATTTATCTTGGCCGTAATTTTCTAGCGCTGTTTTCGCTGTGTATAAAGAATTTTTGAAAAATTATTCTAATAAAACTTTTACAATTGCATCGCACACATAACGAATTTTTTCGAATTAAAAAAAAAAAAGACACTCGTAAACGTATACATTAGTCACGGTACTCAGCGCGGCATTAAGAGCAGATACTTTATAAGATCGGCACGAGAACAAACATACCTGTTTAACAAAACCTGAAATCTCGACTCTCGCGCCTACACTCTGCGATTACGTTGATAACTGGGTCAATCATTTATTTCCGTCGCTGAGAGCATAATAACGCTACCTGATATACATAACGATCTTTCTGGAAGTGAAACTACTTTTTCTTCTAAATTCGAAATACCCGCCCATATTTTTACAAAATACAAACTGAAAAGGAAAATTTCTAACAAAGTAACCAAATCACCACATAAACATCATAACCATCCAATACTGCAGATTAGATAAAACCATATTATACTCGTATACGGTAGCCCACAACCGGACAGTACCTCCAGGGCACCATAACACGTTCTCTCAAAAATCCCAAAGCATCGCAGCCGATCATTCCGAAGAAATCATCGTGCATACGCTTGGCGGCAAATTAGTCGTACAAAATATATTCTGGTAGTCGCTTTCCCTTTTCGAGAGCCTCTCTACGTTGTCGTCGTCGTCGTCGGCGGCCGACAAAAGTTATTTATGCATTGCTCGCTGTGTACAAGTACAACGCGCGCGAGTGCTGCGTCGTCCCGCGGTATTATGCAACGTCTCGCCGACTAGATCGTCGAGTGTGTATATATATATATGTGTGTATGTGTATGCGAGCACGAGGCTACTCGGCTTTTGGCGAGGCAACTTTCCTCTCACTTCGCTACGGCGCGCATGTTAATGTTGATTTTCTCGTTCGCCAAGCGCGAGCGCGTCTTTTTTTTTTTTTTTATTTCTGTAGCAGCAGTGTATAGCGTTGAGGAGAATCGTGTATAGGTATACCTGAGTGTGATTTTTTTGCTCTTGTATACATCGAGAGTAGCTGTTGAATTGAATATCACGATGTGCGATCCTTTGGCGATCAGATCGATAATCGAAAAGCAACGTCGAGTCACGCTGTAATTCAATACGAGATCTTTTAACATACCGGTAAGCTGCAGACGTATAGGAACAAAAGTGTCGAAAATATGGATCGAAAGCCGTGGCTTAATTACCTCCTTCAGAATCCGACGTATAGCCTACTCCCGTCACGCTGGGCTTTTAAACTTTCATTTCTCCCTTTTCGAAGCATCTCTCTTGGGCACAATGTCTTTTTGTGTACTTCGTTATTAACACTCGCGTGGCGCACGTAACGGTATATACGTCGGCGCTGCATATAAAAGTTTCTCTCACTCACTCTGCGAGAATATCAAGCGCAAACAGGTCGTATAATCCTTCGCGTCATGAAGAGAGCTGCCTCCCCGAACTTCGTAACGGTGCAGCTCTCGCTCTCGTATACGCGTATAGGTACACACGTAGGTATACATGTAATCTAGGATCGGTAGAATTTCTCTTTGTGAAGTAGCGACGAGACGGCCTTTTCTCGATAAGGTCGCGAGAGAGGCATATAGCTCAAACACACGTGTATGTGGTGCGCGTAGTTACGCCGCGATCTTACCTGCAGGGTGACGCATTCTTGTTTCCGGATTGTTGACGCGTATGGTCGGTTGTATAGTCGGTAAATTTTATTTTCACTGCTTCCTCCGTCTTCGTATAAGACACACGGAGTTTTATGACGTCTTTATGGAGTGAAACCGATGGTAATGGATCCTATAACTTTCAGAGGATGAAGCTTTATAATCGCGGATCGGTTCGGATCGAAAATGAAGATTTTGTATAGGTTATCCAGGAGAATATATTTTAGATAATGTATAAAATTTTCAACGAGGAGTATAGTACGTTAAGAACATTTTTCAAATCTCTACGGAAACCGCGAATAGCCCTTTGTATTCCGCGCGCTTTTTTTTCACGGTGAAAGTAAATCCACGATCATAAAGATCTTCATTGATGCTCGTAAAAGACCAAGTAATTGATGCCGCAGATGAAGAATGTCATATATTCATGCTAATTCATTCACGCGATTAATTGAAGAAGGAGATAATTTTTGCAAATCGGCGCTCGTGAAACGAGACAATATACTTTCTTGTGTGGGATTTCTGTCGAACGCAAATAGCTTCGACCTTCAGCATCCATTGTTGTCAATTATGCAATGATACGGCTATATATATACACTCACACGCGACTCTGACATCAGAGATGCACCGGAGATTCCTCGTGCTTACTCTTTTCTTCGCGAGAGACGATTCTTCGGTTTCCGCTTGTCAACATATATACGCGACTTTTATACGCCGACGCATATATACAATCTGCGATGATGTAACTATATGCGGTGAACTTTTTCACGCTGACTTTCGTCACCGAGACTCTGTAGGTTTAATTAACGATTTTTTGTAATTGATTTGACGTCGTTTCGTATTCAAACTAACGCTGATACATAAAACTTAATTACTCTAGCAAATACACTACGAGAAAACGAGTAGACCCGTCCCTGTACAATAACGTTGCACAAGCACGATACACAGCCTCCCATTTTACGATCATCAGGATCATACAAGTGTAAACCGAACGCGATTCTACTAACTACATCCACCAGCTGTCTTCCATTCCATCGCTGCAAAAAAAAAGTAAGATTCCGATTCTACGATCAGGTGGGGGAGGGGACCATCAGACCCGATCGCCACGTGCGTCGTCACGTGAGCCAAGGACACTCACCCCTGTGCAGCTCATATAATAATACAGCTTAGCTAGGAAGTTCTCTCTCTTTCTTTCTTTATTGGCGCTTTTTGTGGTAGCATGTGTGTGTAGACGCGATGAGCTGGAAAGGTATATATATATATATATAGAGCCAGCCCCCTGGAATCGTCTACCTGTTTCGCCGGCGCTCAGAGTCCCTTGACCCCCTCGCACCTGACTAGATACAATTTAATAATGGCTGCATGCGTTTAAAATTATGAACGTGTGGCGAATTCAATTTTAATTGCGCAGACGAACGAAAAAACAAGATCGAAGCGAGTATATCAAATTCGGGTCTTCACACTGTCGTTACGTCAGTGTAAAATAGTATCTCCGGTGATAAACAGTCTAGGGAAAAAATTTCGTGATGGAAAATCGATTAACAGAAAACATGTTATTATCTCGATTATACAACGCGTTGATGCATTATATAACGTAATTTGGTCTTTCTGATTAGCGCGCATGTGTATGCATTGCCTAAAGTTCGGAGGACCGATTATAAATAAGTTACGTAAATCTATTTGGGGACCGAAAAATTGTTATTGCCCCTGCGTATTATTGACTCAACGAGAGTTTCGGCTGCTTAATTAATCGGACGAATATGCGCTGATTGTACGATAACGTGTATGCGCGCATGAAATTTGTTTTTTAATGAGGTGGTATAAGTATCTGATAATTTTTGAAGCGTTTTTGAGACCTGATTTTACAAAACAGCTGAACTGTAAAGTTCGTTCAAACAGATTAATGTGATAAATCGTCGTGTATTTCAATAAAGTTTCTTCAAAAATAGTGATATTAATTGTCCCAAAATAGATATCTCATATATAGATGCTGCAGAGTACATATTTATCTTTTAAATCATAAATGTGGCTCGCGCGATAACAATGTTTTCTCTAGCGATAAAATCGACCGTCTACATCAGACGTACTATCAATTTTGCTGCTGTAAAAATTATTGCAAAGCGTCTCTTACCCGTTATTTATTCATAAAACACAGTATGTTCATCAAAATTCAAGACGTATCAAAAATCTCAAATCTCACAAAGATCTCAATCTCCGATTCCACGAAGAAATGCAATCACAATATACCGAGTAATAAGGTCACCTGCGTGTACCTAAAGGGTTAATCCAAGAAATCAGACACACGCGCTCATAGCTCACACTCAACGCATATCTAATGCAGCTAGTATATATATATACGATTTCGGTGCGGGCGTGTGGTGCATCGGTGCAGGGGTCGACGACCTGCGCCGGCTCTCTCGGACAGCTAGGAATTTGGTGCAGGTGAGACTATACACCACGAGGCGGCCCCCCTTCCACGTCTTTTTTTCTCTCCTATCTCGCTCCGTCGTTTTTCTCTCCTCGTCTTTTTTTCGGGTCTGCACGACCGACTCCAGTTCTTCTTCTTGTTCTTCTTCTTCCTTCCGACTAGGGGGCCAATGACCCTAGAGTAGCTTATATGTAGCTTAGTCGCGCACTTTTATTCGAAGCCTTTTCCGTATTGGCTGCATTTTTCCGAAAGCGTTGACTCTTCTACGAAGCTGATGCGCCGTTTTTTTTCTTCTCTCCTTTTTGTTTCTCCTTCCGCGACACTCGTCGTGTGTGATATAATACACGAGTCGACGCGTCGTCGTCGTCGGTGGCAATGACTCTTGTGTGCAGGTGCAGTTTGCCGAGAGCGAGATTGTGTGTGTTTGTTTTTTTTTCTGGATGATGATGAGTTGGTTGTTTGTTTATTAATAGTGTTTGCTCTGAGGTGTGGGACTGATCGATGATAATTAACGATTGTGCTAATATTGAAAATCTCGACTCGACGCAATGAGAGATAGTGGGACGCGGTATTGATCTTGATGCAGTGTGATGTGTGGATTATTATTATCGAGTGAATTCCTTGACATTTGCACAAGGATATCGCGATCGGAGAGAACGTTTCCGATGTAGATAAACGATTGTTATGTAAATTATACAAAGCGAATATTCTCGCAACGGCTTTGACTTTATTAGCCACAATATTTTAAAACATAAGAATGAAATATACTCGACGCCGATTGAATTTTATACTTCCAAACCCTCCGACATAATTCCACGCCTTCAAAACGATATTTATTACACGCTATTTACATAATAGCTATAGCGAACTCCAAGATCTCACATCAATTTCAAAAGGGTCGCCCCGCCGTAAAAACGCGGAAGAAGGCAAAACTCCGTCATCCCACGAAAAAGGGCATTGCCACCATAGCTACAGGTATACCTAATACACAGAGCGTCGGCATCATCTCTCTCTCTCTCAAGAAAGATCCCTTTTGTGGGTCCTTTGTTGGCGGCGTCGGTCTATACAGAGGCTTGAAACACGTATTATAGCATATAGGACCGAGTCGAGCTGAGAAAAGGTCGACGCCCTGTCTTGAGTAGAGGCTAATAAAAGTATATAGAGGAGGGCTCGTGTCGTGTCCTATCTGGTTTCCTGGTATGCTTCGGGCTTGTTTTTTGGCTCCGCTGCTCTTCTTCTTTTTTCGGCCTTTTTTCCTCAGAGTCTTTACCTGTGCTGCTGTTGTGCGTCCCGCGATGGCTTCGCGACTTTCGGCGGTGCCGCTTTGTCTTTTTGTCGTGGCTTTTTATTGTGACGCCGAGGCTGTTGTTGAGCTGAGTGTTTCCTGTATAATGATAGTGCGAACGTTATAATTGGATGAGTAATTGACTGTGTAGTAAGGTGTAAAAAGTCGTTGGGTTCGAAATTATAATTTAATCTTTTTTTCTAAATTTTACAAATGAATAATGTGTGCAGGTGACTTTAATATCGCGCATAATTATACAAGTAGAAAAATTCCTACTCGCAAACAATCGATCGTCTCGCACGTGTGCAGCCTCTGATCATTTGCACTGGAGTAGGTGATGTTTGCCATCGGTTTTCGAGATAAAAAGCGGCTAGACATAGACAGATAGTACGTCGGCGCGCTCTGAGTCAAAGGATCAACAGGGGAGCGGTGTCCACACAAACATATGTACACATATAGACACACAACTCGATATGTAATTCAGAGGCTCTCTATCGGTCAGGGAAATAACCTTATCTCAGCGATCCGATGCTCGATAGCAGCGGGAAGAATGCGGGAAGCCAATGCACTGCGATTACCCATCGATTTGAACTCTTATTTTGCTGTGTTTTGAATCGTTGCACTCGTCGATGGCGACATTTTTTCTCTTAGGTACTCTTTTCTTTTCTTTTTCGCCATCAGGAAGAAATTCCACAAGAGAGAGCAAACCTGTCGAAAACGCGGAAGCTCTGCCCGCGATTACAGCAACTTGTCCCGAAGCGCAAACTTACACCACGACACAGCCCTTGACCTTTGTCGCCTGAAGCCAAAGTTTTCAGCGAAATCGGCGCTCGAGCGAAAGGACAGGTATAATAATGAGCTTCTCGCGACGAGCTACGTATATGTGTGTGTGTCTCTCTCTTTTCGCAATCGACGTCACTGACCTACGCTCTCAGCTCTCTTGCAGTCACGTTATACACGCTCGCTCGTCGATCTTCGACTTGCCTGTAATATGTATTATTTCGAGAGCAGAGAGAGAGAGAGAGAGAGAGAGAGACTTAATTTACATACAGCGAGAGAAACATTTTTGCGCTCGATTTTTTTCCCGCAGTCGAGGTGCGTTTTTTCACTCGCTGCACGGGTTTATGCAAGCCGTGTAATGACGCGCGCGTGAGCTCTCGGTGTCAGTGACATCCGACGAAGAGATGTCTATAAATATCAGTGATGACGATAAAAAAAGGATTGCAATTATATGTGCGTCTTTTTATTTGTTCGTACGGCGATCGGGTAATGACAGATTTCAATGAACTTATTATTATATCTCTACACGGAATAATTTATATAAAGCTAATCGCAAAATCATAATATTCGGTTCAACTTTACGCAGCTGTCTAATCACAGAGCGCTGAAATAAACGCCGGCGTTTAAAACCAATCGAGAAGTCCTTTAAAGCCTGCCTCCGAGCAAATTTCATAACACAAAGTTCCGTTCCTCTCTCGCGTATTATGTATCCACGCGACGTAACCTAGACCGCCAATTGACTCCCGCGAGTCTTTTATAGTGTCTACACAGTTGTGCGCGTATATATATAGAGAGAGATCTGCTTCCGTTTGTAACGGCGCCGTGGATTGTGAGATAACACACCGACTATGCTTTCGCAATCGCTGTGTCATCTTTGCGCAGTATAGTGTACCGATGACGACGTGTGACGTAGTTGCAAACACTTTTTTTTTTCTTTCTCTCTCTCTCTCTCTCTCTCTCTATTTCTTGCAGTTTTTAGTATATGCTTTGCGATCGTTAATATTCACCGCCACGTTGATTGAATTACGGATATATTGTAATAACTCAGCGCGTTACACAAGCTTTGCAGTGCGAGTGGAGGTAAAGGTCGACGAATCGATGAACGATACGGAGAGCGTTCACCTGTTATGTCCCATTTTTTCGTTATTATAATTTGCGATAAGAGACCTTTGTCAAGGCTTTATACACTGACGAAACACTTAGCGTTGTCGTGAGACATTGCACGCAAATCTTTAAGCCACAGGTAACGAGATTAAAGTGCATTGACACCACGTATATATCAGGTCAACGCACCGGTTTAAGAAACTCTCAAGTTCAGATGTGCAATCTCTCTCTCTCTCTCTCTCTCTCCTTCAACGCGATCACCGCAACACAGTAAGTTTCAAAAGTCTCGATTTCTCAAACCCACACCGAATTTCCATACCACAAAAAAAAAAATCAAAGCAAAGGTCACATCGTCCAAGTGTAAACAAAGCATTTCCTCACCTTTTATACAAGCTCGCGAAATAATTGCCAGAGATAAGGGCTTTGTAATCAGTCGCAGTCGCACAAAAGTCAACGCTTCGAAAAATAAAAAAAAAAACAGCTGTGTGCTTCCCCTGATTTACAGGCTCGTACGTGACCTTTGTCACGCCTCCGGATTTCGAGCCAGTCGTACGACGAGCTTTTCGATATACTTGCGCAAGCTTTCCTCTCGAGTCGAAAGTCTACACGCACCAGATAAATAACGAGCGGGCACATGGACCAACGCGAAGCAGTCGAGAGCTGATTGGTCGGTTAACCGAACGAGCCCACACAACAAGTTGTGACGCGTTGGATATACACACTCGAGAGACACGTTTGCGCAAAGAAAGATAACGAAGATTGTGTCGAAGGGGGGGATGCACTCGATGGAAAATAGGCGTGACGAGGAGTTTTTGTCGTGTTTTCGACGGGAATGAAGGCTGGGACAAAGTCCACGAACTTTGGTTTCGACGTTTTTGAAATATACTCTTGTATAAGAATCGAGAGATGCTGTGTATCAAACGTGTCAAACGACACTGTATTGGACTAATTGGTACGAGATATGAACGAAATTTATATGCACAGGAGAAAATCGAAGCCAGAGTATTGCAACGATGATTTTAATTTTGCCAATAAGTGGGGTCTAATTCATATTTCAAAAATTATCTGACGAGCAAACGTCAGGTGTTTACGAGGCTCGAGTGGCAGAGATTAGGAATCACTTGTATGCTCTGGAGTTAGCGCTATTCCTAGGTGTATATATACACGTCCCCACCCTCTGATGGGTATCACTGTACTATTTGGCAAGTTAGGCTTATTAGCGTCTCGACGCCTGACGTGTGACATCATCGTGCTATTTTTCACTGTTTTTGAGCTATTTTTAGACGTGTCATAAGACTGGCGAAAAGTGAAGGTTCGCGTTGATTTTCTCAAATTACTGTCTATAATCTTAACAAGCTGTATATGGGTGATATTATTGCAAGGGGTAAAGTCCACTTCTTGGTCTGTCGGTGACGTGTATAATGAATTTCATTTTTTTTTTTTTACATTCTGATTACGATATCGTTACACTGATAACGATTACAAGTGTAACTTGTTTATCGACGTGTTTTTCAAGCCGATAATACAGAAATCCGGTTTGAAGTATATCGAAAGCTGTATTGTTAAATAAATAAAAACACCAAAGAAATCGCATTGACAAAAAAACGCAAAAATGTCGAACCATCTACAAGACGCGACCTGTCACCAACATCCGCAGTCATCTTGTCGGTCGACGACAGCGCATCGATCCACCCTCCATCTTTTGCATTGTGCGCAGTCGCGAATACATTACTTGTATACAGTAGAACAGCGTCGTGTGATGCGAGCGTGGGCTCAGCGGGGCGTGTCTCTCTGGCGAATCCAGTCGAACAGTTCACATGATGCAGTAGTGTGGAGGTGTCAGGAAAACGGTTAGCTCAACAAGTGGGCGAACGTATATGCTCAATTCTTCCGCTGCATTATGATGGAATGGAAATTATACAGGACGACGCCAGGGTGGCAATGGAGTCGTCAGAAGAGATCATGAGATCACCAGGGAATATCGCAAGATGCGAGTGGTATTTTTTTTTATTATGTTGGATGTAGGTTTGATTGCTGTTTATGGATGCGTAAGGTGATTTATGAGTGATTTGTTTAATGAACTTTGTTTCGTCGGCTGAATTTATTGGAAGAATTATTTCTACGAAAACCGATCGCTTGTGTACACTCGTGTTCTTTTAGCCTCTGACACCTGTATACAATATGCCAGAAACTGTCAACGCGGCAATTAATCATCCGAGCACATACCGCAATGCTAAACCTGTATCTCGAGGCTGTGGACAAATTTAAATTTGAATAAGCTAAAAATTCGCCGGGTGTGACAAAAACGTTTTAAAAATACATCACGCAGCACTGATTAATATATGATTTTCAAAATTATTCACCTGCCCGACTGCAGCCTTAAGAAGAAAAAAAGTTAGCTAAGTTAATTAAAAAAAAAAAAAAACATTCTGTGCTTAAAATTATACTAATAATTTACGTGCCTTCGCTTCGAGATTATCGCCGTTGAATAATTCCGAGAAAATTAGAAGCACCTTCCCGACGCTGATCTAGTTTTTATGCAACCCAATCTTCGCGCCTAATCAGCGTTTCCAGATCAGAAACGCGAGGAAATTCGAGAAGAATAGACGGCGAGGCAGATGAAAAGGGAAGATTCGTAGCTATATAACTGTACATACAAGAAGGCGTTGCGACATCGTCTAGTAGCGGTTTCCTGAGATATAAGCTCAGCCGTTTGGGGAAAACTGAAGGATCCCCTGCATAACCTCCAGATTAACCCCTTGCGAATCACACGAAAAAAAAAAAAAATACCAGTGACACGAGACCCGGACACGGACCCTCGAAATTCCGGGGCCCAAGTGATACATAACACAAAAAAAAAAACCACAAGCCCACGGAGAGAAGGTCGCCAAATCTTAATAATCGGAGTAGTCGCTCCGTTCGTTTGGCGACGTAAACAGCGACGACGAGAGAGCGCATTTGAGTTACGACGGTAAATGGTACAAGGTCTCGCTTGGCCTCGAGGAATACCGTAGTTGTATTTTCGGGCCGCGTACGTGGTCAGCTGTTATAGCTGGCCCCGGCGAAAAATTTTTCGGTAAACTGCATACAGAAAAATCAGAGGAATGTTCATTGGTCTTGTATATAGCGGTGGTATATCGTTTTATGGGAGATTAGAGAGTTTTGAATCAGCGCCAAGTTTGTTGAGAACTTGATCTGCGTTACTCAACGGAGAAATTTATAAATATTAGTGTATCGAGCCTTGTTTTCTGAATTGAAAAGATAAACATGTGCCGAAAATTAAACCATCGCTATATACCAAGAATATATACTTCAACAAAATAAACAGTCTGAAAAAATCATTAATCTCTCGAGGCGATTCGGCCGCAATATTCCTCGCTCGCTTTTATGACAGCTCGTTTCTTCGCGACGACTCACGTATAATTGCTCGCGCGCACGCGCGCGAGCACGAAATTAAAGCGCGCCTCTCTCGCGCGGAGAGAAAAACTGGAAAAACGGCTGCAACTTGTCCACGAATTTTACGATGGCAGCGTCTATGGTCCTAACCGGTCGTGTAATGCTTGCTTGGGATCGTTTTTCTCGAAAATTTTGGAGAACCGCCACTTGTTCGGGGTAACTCGTCAACCTGTTCGCGTAATTGAGGCGGGTAAAAGGGCAGGTTTCGAGCTCGTATACTTTTGGAGCTTGTTAAATTTTTGTTTTTATGGATGAAGCGCGAAAGTTGAAAACGTAAACATATACTTGTTGATTATCAGTATTTGTAATGCAACATACTTTTCATTCATAAGTGGAATAAGTCTTGAATATAATTCTATACTGATATTGCGTAATAAATTTGTAAAAATAATGTTCTATACCAAAGAAAGAAATCCAACCTCTCGACTGATGAACGATAAGGGTTGTCGAGTCGTAATACTAATTTACGCTCGTGTGTAGGTTATATAATAGAAAATCGGCTGACCTCCATTTAAAATCGACATGAAATTTTTCAAGAATTTAAATATCTGGAACGTATCTCTCGGGAGAGGCGATAGTGACTGACTAGTATAAGAGTATAACATACACACGCAGCCGAGCCCGCGGGTAGACTCTTACACGCACTTGTACGATAAAATATCGTTATATAATGCGCTGATTTACGCGCATAATATAATATAATATTGCTTTTTAATCTCAGTAATAGTAAATACTCTCGAAGAACATGCTTCGATCATACACGAGATTCCTCAAGAAAAATCCATTATTATAAATCCCTGCACTTTACGATTATCGTTTATACAATATATAATATATACGTTCATAACTCAGGCATATTTTTTAAAGAAAGCGCATAGTCCAGAAAAACAAAACAATAACAACAGAAACACCGACACGCGTAGCTCCTGACCAGTGAACACAATCGTCGACATTGTCCGCGCGTAGCCAAGCGAGCAAAGGATGCGGAGAAGCTTGACTACTTGTTCGCTCGTTACACGGTTCCATTATCATCAGTGAGAGCCCAGCCCTGCGGGCGAATTTTACGCGGTGAAAACGCGCTCGAGTTCTCTAATCGCTCTCCCGATGTTACTTTGGCCTTATCACTAGAGAATTTTAATATACGCTCCCGGACTCTCGTGGGCTATTAGGATGAGGTATAATATGAGTGGATAGCGCGGTTTTTCGTAGAATCGTCATAGTCAGTTAAAATTTTTCAAAACATGAATATATAAATTCAATCAATCTAAATACAAAAGATCCATTAGCCCATCGATCCCACGTAAACATTGTCCTGAAAAAGATTCATAGTCGCTATTCTTCCGTATTACCTCAGCAGCGTTGAGTTTCTTCTTTTTTTTTTTCTCAAATCCCTCGCACAATTGGCTACGACGACTCCTGTATTTATTTTTAGCTACACACACACTACACTCGCCATTCACTTCTATCTTTTATAAATAGTCAATGGCTATTATCGATTGTTATCGTCGCCACCGCCGCGCGAGAGAGATACGTATCTGTACCGGCATTATACCGGTTATTAAGGGAGTATATTAGAAATCGGCGCGCACAATGTATTCCACCAGCGAATTTATCACGAGCTGTCTATTAAAAGACAACGCACGTACGAGAAAACGCGCCGCGATTCGTATATACGTAGCTTACACAGCACGTGCCTCTTAATTGGCATAAGCGAGCGCGAGAGAGTATAGGGTATGTATATGAGTGTATTTAGAGAAGTCGCGGAGGACAATCGGTGCAAGCGGCACGTTATATTGTGCGCGAGATTTGACGATCGCAGGGTGGATGCAGTGGAATTATTTTGATGATTTATATTATGTTAATTTTGTTAGCTACTCTCTTGCGCTGTGCTATTATGCATATCGTTAATTTGGATAGCGAATATTTTTGGGAACGAAGTTTTTACATCTTGTAACTCGTTTCGTATTATTTATAGAAGGACGTATCCTTGCCCGTTCATTCATTTTTGTACTTCCCCATTTATATCGCTGACGAGCAGAAAAAGACATAGCATAAGTAACGAGTGTGAGGCGGATACATCCACATTTCGAAAATCCAGTCTAATTGAAGTAAAGTTTCACCTCTTGGAACTCAGGGAAAAATGTCTTCCGAAGAAAAATCGTATATATTGTGATGATGTGCCCACATGCTTGGACATGTCTTACGGCTATGCAATATTTTGGCATAATATGTATCCAATCTCGTCAACCGGTTTCGCTATATATAACGGTTTTTTTTTGCTTCGCCGAAAACCTGCATCGGACGTCTGATTTACGACGTTTATTATGCGTTTAAGGAAGTAAAGACGATCCGGGTCACAATTAGTCGATTTTGGTGTTGGTTTTTTTTTTTTGGCACTCGCTCTTCGTATACACTCAAAGGTGAAAGCTTGTTGATTTTGAAATTCTTCATTCAAGATATCGCGACAATGTTTAAAATTCTATAAATTGATCACGCGGCATCGCTGCTTCTTAATCAGCAAGCTAAGAGTATCAGTCACTCTCCAAACCAGCCTCTTAAAAGAGCATGTACTTATACCGATAAGATAAAAAAAAGCAGATTATTGCATCAATGAGCTTCTAAACGATTTAGGCATAAATCAGGCAGTTAAATAGCAGGAGCCGTCCAAGCAGGCCCAATAAAAGGCAGTTATGGCACATGTGACACACCGCTACATATGCACATGGGCTCTTTGATTTCGATGAGGAAAATAACAAAGTGAACATGCGCCACCTATCGCCGCTAGTCAGAAACCCGGAGTACGAAACTGGTTCGTTGTTGTATACACTGTATCAGTAAAATTAAAATCCAGTAGCATATACCCCTCGAGCATTCGAATTTCTCATCAAAAACCTCGCTTAATTTCTATCTCGGAAAAATTCAAAAACCGAGACAGCTCGTCGAGCTTCCGCGAGATATCACCCGCATATATATCCAAGACACAGGTATATCATCATATACAGGCACATAAACAGCCTCACGTATTATCCATCCGCGCGTCGTGGGTCTATCCTATAGAAAGAGAAAGAGCTGCAGAGTGTAGACGCACACTCGAGGGTAATTGGTGTTACGGCACACGGCAATCGGCCGAGTAACAGCAGCAGCAGCAGCAACGGCGGCGACTCTATATAATACACTCCAGCTCATGTGCAGCGCAGCGCTGAGCGCACTACTCGACTCTCGAGCTGGTTTTGTTGTATAGTTGTATAAGCGGCCGGCCTTGATCCTTGGCGCTGCAGTCGGCCCGTCGTTCTCTGCTACTTTCACTAAGTGTATATCCCCGAGTTGAGTCTATCTCTCTCTCTCTCTAGACGCGCAGCGTCGTCATCGCGTTCGCCTTTCGTATTACGGAGTTTAGAAGCCCAAGTGACTCTCAACCGGAAACGCGCTTTTATATGCTACAGCCTGAGACAAGCTTTGCTCTGACCTCGCGACTCAGTCCGGAGTTGGTACCTTTGTATATAATGCGGTGCCTTTCTTTGGGTTGAGAGATGGAGGAGACTGTAAGGAGCGAAGGAGAGAGAAAGATCGGAGTAAAAGTCTGTGTATTGTTTCGTGTGGAGACGGAATCGTGAAAGGAAATACTCTGGTGAACTTCGTTTTTCGTATACTATCACAGCCTTGGGAGCCGCGTTTGAAAATCTAATCCGAATTAAACGAATCTCCATTTGGTATCGATTTACTTGAAAATTATCTTCCCGTATAAGTTGAAAGTAAAGGCCCTTATGTACGCGTATGTATGTGCCTAATTCAAATTTCATGAATTATGTATGCGGAGAAACCTATGGGAGTCGATGCGAGCATTTGCATATCTAATTTTAGCTCAAATATAGATCACATATAATAGCGCAAACCTTATATTATTCTACGCGTATTAATTAACGGGATCAATAATTTTATATCCGTTTATGCTCAGTTAGTACATAAATCTTGTCAGTTTAACAAATAAGAAATTTCACGTGATACATTTTCAATCCGCTGCCGATTTTAAAGATAATTTTACGGATTTGGGAGGATTAAAAAGCGATCTTTTTTTTTATCTCGGAGGAGGAAAAAAACGTTCAAACGAATGTTTCTTGTACACCTTCACGAAAGTCAAAAGTGAAAAGCAGACGAATATGAGTCCGGGACGTTCGAATTTTGTAGAAAGTAGACCCGGAGGCTCGTGAGCTGTGCTTCTCTCTCTCTCTCTAATATTCTGGCGCCGATCGAATATTCCCCCTAAATTCTTCATTGATTGATGACGATAATCACCCGCCAGAGAAGAGTCGTTGCTAATAAGATCGCGTCATGCGACGTACTAACGATCTAATACCTAAAATCGTTGAAAAAGTATCCAAGAGTTCAAACAATGCCCTCACATCCTTATATTCAAATTGTGATCCCGAGCCGCATCGCAATTACCCGAAAACTCTCAGAGCAGATCACGATTCCTCCATCCCATTCCCGAATAAGCATAGCTTCCAAAAGCTACACGTGCGACCAAAAACTCCATATAAATCCCATCCGACCAAACTCTCACTCTCTCAACTCACGAGTAACTGCATGACGTACTCCGGCAAAAATCCACTCAGTCTCTATGCACACAAAAAGGAGCTGAAAAAGCGCGGGCTATTCAAATTGAAAAAACAAATTGCGCAAATTACATAACTCTCTACGCGAGACTCGTCTCTCTTTGCACAACTCGTCGTCGTCGAGAAAATAATAGTCGAAGGAAAGAACAAGAAGTAGAAGAAGCAGGAGGCGGAGAAAAAAAAAGGAAAACGCAGAAAAGGAACGGGGAGGATATAGCCGTGCGCGCGCGTACAGTAAAAGTGGCGATTACGTCGCAAGCGCGACGCCGAGTTGAGCACCGCTTAGCCATTTCTAGGTTACACGCGCAGCCGAGCCGCGAGTTTCACTTTTTCAGCCGACGAGGCACAGGCGAGCGGCGCGTGGATAGAACCAGTGTCTGTGTGTATATATACACTGCGCGCTGCTCAGTCCACGCCGATCGGCTCTGATTTAACGATGCGACCTGACTGTAAATCTGCTCTATAGGGATTCTCGTCTCATTATGTCACAATGCTTTTTACCAGCGGAAATTTTGCATTTCTTCTATACGCACCATGTTTCTTTCATGGAGAACTCGGAACCACGTGCAGCATCTCGTCTCTGGATCTCTTTTTCTATTACACGCGCACTGCGAGAAACGATAGAATTACTCCCAAAGCTTTCGTATAATTTAAGCGAGTAATTCACTTCTACGAAATTCATACCCTCACGAGCGAGCGCTTCCTGCAAGACATAAAGAAATTTCTCTCTCGCGCATATAAAAACTTCTCTCTCCACACCACGCATCGAATTATGAATTCATAAAAGCGCGCGCGTTCATCAGCCGCGAAATTTCAAATGTATAACTCGGGAGAGAGAAAACGATAAAAATCAATCTCCTGAGGAAACTCTCCCGGCTCGCGCAGCCGAAAAAATTTAATATAAGGCACAAAGAATCAACTGTGCGTATAATACACCGCCCGCACACAGAATAAACTCGCTCACGTCGCGACCGGGTGAAACTCGCGCGTAGACGTACGGACACATACATACATACATACATATATCATACATACGCCTTTGGAATACACTAGGAGCTGAGACTCGGACTTTCGTTTTTTTGAAAGAGACCGGCTCGATGCTATCGTCTGTCTACGTCTGCTTAATTGTCCGACTCGTCACACGGAACTAACGCCGTACGACCATTGTGGTTTGTGCTGTTGCTGTTTTTTCTTTTAGAAAAGGACGGAGTAAGTATAAGCAGTGCCGGAAAAAGAGAAACTCGGGAGCCGGTCTCCGAATTAATTGTGGTCTAATTCGTCTTTTTTTCGGTGGCCCCCGCTGGTTCCTGGGAAAGGATTTTTGTTCAGGAAAGTTCACGTTTTCAGAAATTCTGGTACAGTTTCACTCTTTAATAATCGAGGCTTCCGATAATAGGAGAACCGCATCAGTTTGTCATTACACTTGTAAAGACTCAATCAACGTTTTTTTTTTCCAGCTTATCCTATCAAAATGATTACCCCCTAAGCACCCTTGCGTAATCTCAATTAAAATCCTAATCGCTTCATAAAAGTATACGCGCATTATCATCAAGCCCGCACAAAAATTTCTAATAGCTCTACATTAATCGCGTGATTTATCTACCTCCTTGCATTAGCCCCAAAAGCGTATCTAATCGCTTCATCAATCTTAACTCTCAGGAAAAAAAGAAACACACCGAAAAAAGAAAAAGTCTCGAACATGAAAAACGTCTATATACGTGCAAAAAGTCTCGGATGTGTGTATACGAAATCTCATTTATCAAAGGCTATAAAAGCTCGACGAAAGTGAATCTCCCGATGGCGCGCGATTGACATAACAACTCGTCGAGGCCCACTGACACACTTATAGCGGATTCGCGAGAGACGGAAGGAGAAAGGCGGCGGCGAGTATTACGCGCTGAGTAAAAGACAGAGAAGAAAGTTTCACGAAATGACGTCGTTCCGCTTCTTTTAAACGAGATATACACGATATAAGAGGAATATATCACTTTCGACTTCGCACTTGGAATGTCCTATGGCTACGTGAGAAGGAAGAAGGATGTTCTCGGAGCCTATAATATAGCTCGAGGCTTTGTTGTCGGATGATTTGTTGCGGGCGATTTATTTTCACTTTCTTCGCCGATGAAAAACAGCTCAACCGCCGATAAATATTTTGCCGAGAGAGGATGATTAAAAATCGGCAACGAGAGTCAGCACTTTTTTTCAGATTCTCCTGCAGCTGGTCATGCGCGGTAAAAACATCGCTCGTGCGAAGAAAATTTATCAACATCGATACCATTAATAACATTAATGCGCTTACGATGCATCTTGTGTGTAGCGAACCGCTGCTATAATCATTCGTTGGAATGTCATACACATTAAATCAATTTGCTTCAATAAATATACCGTTGCGCAGATTTAAGTACTCTGGCATGATTCAACTCCCGATCGGATGGAGTCATTTGCTGTATTAGTCTTCTTTTTTTTTTTCTTATGCGGTACACACATATACACGCACGATGTAAATTAAACTGCTGCAACTACTAGTGTCTCGTTTTAGTTCTCGTTCGCCAGATATACTGTGTATACGAGAAAATAATGTCGCGTAAGCATTACGTATACCAATCGATTCGCAAACATTTCATTCACGCGCGTGCGGCCCGAATAAACCGGGCGATATATTTGAAAAACAAACGTTTTCCGAGAAAACTCGTCGTTTATAATTTTTGCTGTAAAAGCATTTATTAAGCTATACTTTTGGAAATTGATCGGTCGGTTTGTAAACTGTGTATCGAAAATTCAAGAATACATTCCAGCGTTTAAATTCCCATAATTAACGACCACCATCATCATCATCGTAGTTTCGCACGTATACTCACGATCGTTTCCACGGCGTATACGTCCTGCATATCGACGACGTAACTTCGATCGTGCTCCTCGTCACTTTCGCCGCTGCGCAGCAGAAGTGTGTCATTGGGTCTGAGTCTCTATAACGATCGACCCAAGATGCAGTACATCCCGAGTCTGCACCAGATATCCGGATAGAAGATACACCGGAGATCGGTATGGGATTATACATAAATCGGTTGTGTTACGTAAAACATTCCCTTTTTCTCGAGCGCGGCTAATGGCTCTGTATAGATACGTGTTATATGAGCGCATAAGTTTTATCGGATGTATGCGTAATGTAACGGCGTGCGCTTATTCTGTATTAGTTTTTGATTCAAATAAGAGGTGTTTCGTAAGGTTTACGGCCGATTGATGATTTTTTTTTATTTTCGAAGGAGGAAAATCGTGTGAGCTATACGGGCGTGAGCGAGAGAGAAAAGTGTCATAGGTGCAGGCTACGAAAATCGGGAAGATCGATAAGCTGGTAGGTTACGTGGTTCGATAAATTAATGTTCTTTATAATGGCTTTATGGAAATTGATGGTTTTGTTTTCGGTAGCCGATGTGTGTGTGTGATCGATCGGTTCGATTCTAACATCTCACTTCGAAAGTCTATATATATACTCGACAAATCGGTAAGAGATCGGTAGCCTTTTCTCCATCGAAATCACAGTAAAAAAGAAAAAAAAAACAGGAAGTAGGTAGCACCTAACGCCAATGTTTGCGGATGAGAAGAAGCAAAGCAAAGCAAAGGATCTTTGCGTAAGATCTCTCTCGTTCGAGCGGGCGCGCGCATCTTCCCGTTACGGGTTTCCTCCACACGGAGCTGCTCTCGTCATCGGCATCCTTTTTCCAGGATTAGTCCGACGGAACCGGTTTCGCAAGTACATAAGTAAGCCGGCGCTCTTACTCTCTGTGCTCGGCGTGACTCGACGACCAGAGCAGCGAAACCCAGTTATGTCGAGTCGTAAGTCCCGGACTATCTCTCTCTCTCTCTCTGTCTCTGGTCGTCGTCTCTGCGGCCCCGTAGGCGCCGCGAGAAGTAAGTAATGGCACAGCTCTTTTTCTTATACTTCGATGAGTTCGATTGATTTTCTCTTCTTTTTCAAACACAAAAATCGTCGAATTCCACTATCCGAACATAAGTAATCCAAAACTGCCGATATAAGACTGTAATAGCGGTAGCCGATCTCCTCTACATAACAGTAGACAAAACGAAAGGAAAATCTCGTCGTCCATCGCTTGGCGGCAACGGCGGCGATGGTTTCGCGCGGAGGTTTGTAGGTTAGCCACTTTTCCTTTTGCCCGCAGAAAAGAGAGAGAGAGAGAGAGAGAAGTTATCCAACTCGGCGGCGCGCCGCGGCGTGACGGGTTACGCCTGCGTTTAAGCGTTACGTTATATAGAGGCTGCTCTCGCGAGCTACTACTCCACTTTCAGTGGCAATGCTGTTGTCGTTGGCTATATACAGCGCTTTTACGTATACACGTCGTGTCTCTCGTGTGTATATGTGTATATATATGTGTGTGTGTGTGTGTGTGTATACACCGGCGTTGTTGCCTCGTGGAAATGAGTGAGAGTGAGGAGATAGGAGAAAATATCGACAACGTAATATCGCGGAATTCTTGACAGTTGACCCTGGCAATCGTTGCTCTCTGCGCGCGAGCGTAAGGAGAGTATATTATTGGCTATAGTTGCACGCGTGGATCTGCATGGAATGTTTTCCTCGATATATTGTCTCTTGTACGCGCGGGTATCTATGTGACCTTCTTCTTATTATTTAACCAGACTGCAGTCATTGTCGTTTGAAAAATTATAGTCTCTTTTCCGATTAGTTGGCGAAAAATCGTGAGAACCGATGGTACATACATACCTACGATGTACGCTACGTGTAATGAAATCGAATTCGAACAAGATCACTATTTTCAAGCGCGAGATCCGATCCCGATAGCTCGTTTCCCACAAGTGACTGCAGTATAGTAGACGGAGAAGCAGATGATGCGATTTCAATCGTCGCAGATCAAGTATTCTAGAACGAGAGGCGCGATAGATTTGAAATTCAAACGTCTCTTCCGCGCCTTCTCGTGCAGATCTCTCTCTCTCTCTCTCTATCCTTCTCGTGTGCTCTATCCTCATTTCGTGAAACGTTTATTATAATTTCGTACGTTTTCCCACATGCTTCGCGCCGCCGGGAATTTCGTAACTTTGAACTTTCGTTTTCAGAAATGTGATGCCCGTCTGCACGTGTGTGTGTGCGAGCACCGAGTTAGCATTGGAAAGATGCTTATCAGCGCCGACGACTTTTCGAGCGAATTTTTTCAACTTTCGTGCGTCGTGTCGAGCGCTTCATAATAAGAAAAAGAGAAAATGCGCGAGTTTGAGAGTGGTTAATGAGCGGTAATTTTGAAATTTTATTTTTGAGTAATTTTTCCGCCGTTTTCTTTAATTTCCGAGTCGTTAAAGTTAAGCTCTTATGAATCAATTGTAGCCAAGAATTATTTCCATCAGAAACCAGAGCTTAGAAATTGACAGATGTTTGATCCTATCTTTTTGAACTATCACTACATTAACATGACTTGAATTCTACATGACAACGTGACGTTCGACTCAAATAGAACATGCTTGTCTACCTAATTAAGATTTCACTTTCTTTTCTCCTCTTACTTCTATCACACTTTTTTCGAGCTTTTTCAGCTTCAATTTCGTTAGACCCACAGCGAAATAAATCCAATCACTAGCAAAAAAAAAATTTCAATAAAAACACACCAAGCACGATACCCTTACAATAATACCAAACGAAAATCAAATAACCGATCGATAATCCATCTCACGCGTGCAATAATTTCACTTCATATATCTCCAAAGAGTCGCCACACGCGCTCTAGCTCACATATAGTCATTTCATCCCGAAGCCTATCTCGCAGTCGTACAAGATTCCGATCTCATACACGCACTCAGCGGGCCTGCCCGAGAGCATTAGAATGTGAAATGCGCGCTATACTCTCAAGGTCCGACTCGACTCTCGAGAGACTTTTACACGCGTGTGGGCCCGTATATACGTATTCGTATAAGGGCCGGAAGCGTCGTTGGCTTGGCGAGCGCAACTTTCCAAATACTTTCCAGAGAGTTTGGCCCACCTCGCTCACATATAAGCGAGGCTATATATGTGTATGTACAACACGAACGAACAGAGAGAGAGAGACTCGTTTTAGAGTCTCTTTTTCGCGGGCGAGTTTCACTTCCTAGTGAAAACGCGCGCCCGGGTTTGCTTTTCGGTAGTCACGGCCTGCGCGTAATGGCTTACTCCGTGCGCTTGATGCCCTTTGAAAAGAGAAAATGCGCGAATGGTCGTGTGGTACTGTCTTTCTTCTGTTTGAGAATCGGTGCGTACGCTGAATTTTAATTTGAAATTTTAGAAACCGAGTTAACGCGCGACTTGGATACGAGCGTGTGTATTAGAGGGGAAAAGTTGAGTTTGAGAGAGATTTGACGCTTTTTGGCTTTGGTTTTCACTTTCTGTGTGATTCTCGAGAGAGAGAGAGAGAGAGTTATGATTAATTGGCTCATTGTATTCGAATTTTTGGGAGGATTTAAAGCTAAATTTCTCAAGTGTGAGTAATTTCGTGAGCTAATTATTCACGTTTTTAGTTTATAACGATAAGAAATGAAAATTCGGTGGAACCTAGATAACTTGTCTCTATAGCAGTATACCTACACAGAAAATTGAAAGTCAAAACCCATTTGTTACATAAAGTTTCATTATTTTTCTCCTTTCTCCGTCTCTCGTTCAGCCCGCAAAAGTCAACTTTTACACACAACGAACACCACAGCAAACAAACAAGGAAAATTGCATCATCCATCCCTCAGAGGATATCCAGCGATTTTCTCATGAAAGAAGAAGAAGAAGAAGAAGAAGAAGAGGTCTATACCAGAAGGGACGTCTGAAAAGTCCGCACCTTCGTCTCTTTATATCCTATAGAAGGAGTCGGCGCTGCAGAAACGATATCGTGCAGTTCTCCAACTCACGATCCGTGACGCGCTCCGTGACTCAGGATCTAGGCCGGATTGTATAATGCAGCCAACTCGCGATCGTTTCACTAAAATCGTTAAATAACAGCCTACTTTGCCCCCTTCGCCAAAAGAGACGCCGTATCTGGCTGACTGCCCGACACGCAGTAGCGATTTTACCGCTTGGTCGAGCTTGTGCGCACATTTACCCGCGATCGGTGACTTTTTTTTTTTATGTTTCAACCGATCTTAGAGGTTTTGGGATCGGTTTTTCGGGAGGCTGTGTATATAGAGAGAAATAAAAATCGCGGTGGATTCACTTACCGTTCGAGCTTCGGCATAATTGACGTTTAGACGCTCCGAGATACATCCTAATAAATAAGAGTAGCGCAGTCGAAAAATAAACAAGGCCCGTGTCTTATACGTATATGCGCGCGAAGCGGTTTTAAATCCTCCGAGTGCAGTAGCGACGTCAATCACTCGCGTTCCTTTTCACGGAGAGTTGAGCAACTCCCTGCTTGCGACTGTTGGGGTATAATGAGGATTGCACGTGACGTAAAAAATTAAATTACGCCTCACCTCGAATAAAGTCGTTCAAAATTTGCGACTGATGGTTGTAATTTAATTAAACGCCAAATTGCCTGTTATAATTATTAAATTTGCGAAAAGCGATGGAACATTCTTGAACAGCTTTATTATCGATATTCATATTGTGCAGACGTGTACAATTAAGTATTATGCACATCTCGTGAGCGCCGTGAGCGACTCTGTACCATTGAGGTCGTAAAAGTTGAGCTTTTTTTTTTCTAAATTCTTGAATGATTCGTAATTGTCGGCTACGTCACGGGAGAAACTGCCGGTGGCTATATAGGAGGAAGATTATTTCGCGTCGATTTTATGCGCCTATAGATATATATATACCTTAGAATATTCCATCGTAAGTCATCTCTCGGCGCGGTAGGCATGAAAATTACCGTCGCATTGTTTCTCTCATTGTTTATCGCTCTTACGTGATTCGTATCGTCGTAAATAATATAACTTCTACAAAAATAAATCAACGCGAGAGAAAAGTGGAATTTGAGAAACGCTCCGAAAAGATAAGTACGTATACAGCTAATGGGTTGTAGGCAGACGAGAGAGTTTCACCGTTGCCGAAAAGCCACTTTCGATAAGAAATTCGTAATTCAAACACGGGAAATGACAAAGAGACAGGCCGAGCCTCAAGCTTCCGGTTCAGAGCGACGGTTTCTCGCGATTCCTCCGATGAGTCAAAAATTCGCACCCACGCCGCTGACTTTTCGCCAAGCAAGGCCGGGATGACGAACTTTTTTATTTTCGAGTGCGATTAAAATGCTAATTGAATGAATCTCAATAACTATAGACTATGTTCATCCGCTCGTGATTCAAAATTAAAAAAAAAAAAAAAAAAATAGTAACAGAATTCAAGCGTGTACGCATTCAGTCGAAAAAGCGCAGTAGCACGTGACTAATTGTCGCAGTCGCCTTACGTAAGCTCGCGCGCATTGTCTACTCTCCCTCGTGTATATACGTATAAAGTGAAAATCCGGGCCATATAGACGCCGAAATTCGTCAAATCTCTCATACACACACACACACACATACACGGCTCGTTATATTAAATTCAAAGCTCTTTTTTCCCTGCGCGCCAAGTCGGCCCGGTCGACTTTCTAATTGTCGCTGCGGCCTTTTGAAAGTGAGAGTCGGACTACTGCCGGTCATTGTTATTATTCACGCGTTCGCGCGTTATTATCCGAATAATTTAGCGATATGCGAGTGCTATATAAGAGGATCCAAGTGTGGGCGGAAGTCGTAAAATCTTCGCGAGAGAGAGAAAGAAACTTTCGATTATCAAGACCTACGCGCTTTCCTCAAAATTCTTAACGGTCCGCTTAACGGATAGTGGGGGGAACAAGAGAAGAAGCTTCTTGTAGCCCAGCTTTTATTTACACTTTCTCGAGAGCAAAAAGTGAAACTGCGTGAAAAACGCTTTTTCATCCAGCTAAAAGCGCCCAAATTAATCTCGAGTCTTCCTCGGATACGGTTAACGCTCTCGTTAAACTCCTAGTGTTAATTATTCAATTGTGTCTCTCCGCTCGCGACGTGCTATCTTGCTCTCCTGATCGTTCACCCTTAATTATCCCTCGACTCTGATTCTATATCCACCGAAAAATGAGAAAATTCAAAACGTCGCTTTGTTGCATGATAATTAAAATTTGTCTAATTTAAGCACACAGCTGCGTATCGAGTTACGGAGTATATACCCCCGCATGGCGTAAAAATTCGATACTCTCTTGAAAATTCAATCATCGAGAGGCAGCAGCTTGAAGGAAGCGAGGAAAAAGCTGAACGTGCAGCAGTGACAGCGCGTTGAGAAACATCGCGCAGGAAAAAGAGCAGCCGAGAGGTATACACACACATATACCTACACACACACACACACACACACACACACACAGGAGAGGAAAAAAAGGCGCCGCTATAGCACGCTACCGCTCTGAAATCTATTTCAAGTGAATTCGGAGCGAAAAATCGGTCAGGTCTCTTTCGCTCTCTCGGTCTCGAGTCGAAGGAAAAACGAAGTCACGAAGTCGCGCGGAGAGTCTATATAGCTAGTATATATACCTAGTGCACGCGCGAACGAACCCGAGTTTCGAGTTGGTTATATAACAGCTTAATTACTCTGGCCCATTTTCACGAGGCATTGTCTCGATGAAGGCACTTACTTTCGAACCTCGCGCCGCTACCACCGCCGCGTATAGTCGTATTATACACACTAATCGCGCGCGTTGTGCTCTCTCGCAGCTCTCGAGAGAGTAATAGACATTTGGAGAACTTTTGAGCGCGTATACGATTGCACAATGTAACGATATTTTTCACTCGATAACGTTTCGGCTCCTCCCGCGGTCACTTTTTGCGCGAATTTCAACCACGAGAAAGAGAGAGAGAGAGTCTGGTTTACGATTTAATTCGCCCATTTACGCTGTGAAATATGCTCGGATTATTTCTTTTATTTTGTAACTCTATGCACGAGCTATAGGAGAGTCCAATTAATTGGGTTAAGGATTGCAAGTTATATACCATAAGATTTGCATGTAGGAATTTGAGTAAACAGGCACGCACGCGCGCAATGTTTGATCTTTTCGATGGAGGGAGAGAGAAAAAAAAAACAGCAATATAATTAATAACATGAGTCCAGTGCGGTGCAACTAGGTTAAGTTGCCGCTCATTTCTTTTTTACCCTGATGGAATTCTTAAACTTTACGTGGGCTGATGCATGTACACGCATGATGTGGTATTCCGCAAAAGTTATATACATCTACAGAAAGGTTATATAGCGGCGTGACCGCAGTATGAGGCTTTTCAAAAAATTTCCCGCCGCCACGACTGTAAAATTAAAAAAGTAAAGAGCGCTGGTAAAAAAAAAACGTTATAACCGCGAAAGCGTGTAATTATATACCCGCGTGTTTTTTATTTTCTTCGTATATAGCTGAAAAACGTTTATCTTTCATTACATTTTTTTTACCGCGCGCTTTTTCTCAGCTCCGAGTAGTATTATACGATGCGTACAGGCCATCTACTTCTCGCTCCCTTATCAAAAGCCAAACAGTCGCAAAGAACTGCATCCGACCCACTTGTCTCTCGACTTCTTTGACGTATATATATACACACACACGTGCATCGATAGATCTAGAGAGAGAGAGAACAAGGGAGAGTATACACTATACTGACGGTCAAAACTTGTGCATATCTAATCGCTTGATCAACCTTTCCCTTTTTCTCGCGTTCTTACGACAAAATGGCAAATTCCTTTCCCTCTCGAAAACGCTACTGTGTGCGGTAGCTGGCATATCCACCTCGATAACTGATCAAGCTAGACCGGCTACTATTGCTGCCGCTATGGAAAAGTAGTATAGAATTGCGCCACTGTCTGTTTACACTTCAAGTCCAACTTTATACGCGCTATACCTACCTGTTGCGCTATGCATGTGTGGATAATAAACGAGGATTTTTCCCGAGAGGTCGATGAAGTAGTAGTGTGTCGAGGGGGTTGAGATTGATTTTCGTCGTCGGCGTCTTGCAGTGTTTGGCTTGTTCTACTTGAGCGCTATGATGGATGATCGATTATGCATCGAGCAGAGGTATTTCTGATGAGCAGTGTAATGGCTATGTGGACGGAGAAGAAATTTTTCACGCTGGTTACGCAAGACGCTAAAATCAATAGAAATTATTATCATTGGTTATACGAATATATGCGGGCGCACGAGTTCTCCAAAAGCGAAAAATCTTAGCGCGAATGATTGCGTAAACCCGATCTCATCATTGTTCTCATCAATTCCCTCTAAACGTCCAATTCCCATAAACCTGATGCAGTGCACAGCTCGATCCCCCAAATAATCCAAGCGAACTATACGGAGTATATATAGTCGATCCTTCGCGTCTGCAGCGTACAGGCAGTCGCTGGAAGTGGATCTAGGCTGCGACGCCGTATGCTTGCTGTACACGTATATATATATATACAGCCACCATACAGCCGCACACATACATACAGAGGAGGCAGACAGAGCACAGCTCTCGGTACTGTGCCACTTTCACTTGGTTACATAACTCGCGGCGGCGGCGGCGGCGGCAGCGCAGAGCGCGAGTCGAGTCGAGTCGAGCGAGAGGAACTGGGTAAATGGGAGAACCACAATCTACGCCATTTGCCCGCGCCCGTATAGCGGCTTTTGCGTGAGCTGCTGCTGCTGCTGCTGCTGCTGGAACGTTGAGAGAGAGAAAGAGAGAGATGACGGAGATGGAGTGGAGATGCAGACCGGTTTGTCAGAGAGGCTTCCGAGAGAGAGAGAGAGAGGATGGGATGATGGTGTGAGGTTGTGCGGTCGGTTGGTTGGGTTGGATTGAGGCTTCTGTGGTGTATACGCTCTGGGGTGAAGAATTTTTGGAAAGTTAGTGGGAAGATCGATTTCTCTCCAACGATACGTTGAGGGTTTTGATCGCTGGTTCTTAAAGTACCCTTTTGAGTTTTTATTAATGTTGAAGATGTATTTTTTCAAAAATCAACTATTCCCAGTCATTCAATAGACGAATCATTGCGGTACGACCTGCAGTCAACTCAAACTTACATAAGTATCCGTGATCCTAAAACAAAGTCGTTAAACAAAGCGCAGAATAAATCATTACCGGCCCAAGTCTTTTCTTTCTCACACTCTCTCTTTCTGTCCGATGTCTCTACGTGCGCTTCTTATACGCCTTTCGTAAATACTTCTCGCTGCATTCCTCTTGTTTCGCGGCGTAGTTTTACGACACTGAATTATGCACCGATAGCCGAGTCCTTTTTTCTTCTGCGAATCGACGTCTATATTTACATAAAATTAAATTTCGCGTCAGCCCAATAAGGGTTTGTTCTGCACACGTGAGCATATGCCAATATTAAATATCTCGAGAGAGTGAGATGCTGCGCCGCTGCAGCACATCGTCTCCGTCGTCGTGACGCGTGATGATGGCGAACTTAAGCGAAAGTAGCCCCAAGGTCGTTCGCGACATTAAGTTTCTAAGAACGACGAGGAGAACCAGTCATCGTCGCCGTGGAATATTCTGACGGGCTCTTCTCTCTCTCTCTCTCTCTTTCCACTATACAACTTGAAAGGGAATGCGCCGTCGCTAATAAAACTAAAAGTGATTACGCTCGTTATGTATATACCATTTTTTCCAACTGAAAATTCAGACACCTACTGGCTTTTCACGTATGTGCACCTCATCTCGTCGTCAAACACTGATGCATGTTTACCGAAAAGATAGCAGTAGTTGATGTCGGTTTTAACCTCGATTTTTTTTTATCACAACGAGAACTTCACTCGAATCCAGAGACTGATCCTCAACAACGACTTATAAATCATCGCGGCAGAAGAATGCTTATAGTCCGGCGCCTCGTTGACAAACCCTCTTAGAAAATCAAACGACGACAAACCAGACACCTTTTATACGAGTATACTCTCCCCGATATGGAGCTCGAATTGCATAAGAGCACGAGAAAACGGGGCCCATAAAGCTCGTTGTCGGGTCAGCTTCTACTCTCTCGTGTGCGCGAGCGCCGGAACATGCATTATCGCGCGTTGCTGTGATTTAACGCGGGGATATTATAAGGCGTAATGACACGATCGATATTAGATATTCCAAACGTGTGTTTCTCCCTTGGGACGAGTTTCTGGTTCTCTATACGTGTATAGTCGCGGAGTTAATTTATCACCGCGAGAATTACCTGTAGTCTTCGATGTTGCTAATGTAGTTTAAGGGTTTTTACTTCGTCTGACGCAAGAATAAGTTTCGTTTAATGCATATATGCACTTGGTAATTAAGCCTGACTCGTTACGCTGATGCCAATAATACTCAGGAATTATAATAAAGATTTAAAACTTTTACAAACGCGTTCACTTTATACCTGCAGAGAGTTAATCGATTATGTAAAGGAACTTTTCGAGCAAACCAGTAGGGTGTTTACGTTATTCCGAAGTAAGAGATAAAAAAAAAACAACGATGGGATACTGCGCACACTTTGGCTGTATAAACAAATATACACACACGCTTATGTCACCTTACGCGTTGCGCAACGAGGAACAAATATTGTACGCTCGAATATTCGAAAAAACAACGATACGCGTTAAGACACTTTTTCCCCAAACGTATCAAACTCTCGCGCAAAACAGCCATCATCCGCAAAAGCGAAAGTTGTACGTACGTACGTACGTATACCTCCTTCTCCCTTCATAAAAAAAAAACCGCACAAAAGGGCTGCGTGCGAACGCGTTCGATTAATCGAGCTGCAGTAACACATGGCGTACACGCGAAGAAAATAACGAAGAGAAAGAAATTGCTTGCTGTACAATAGCCACGCGGTAATACGTGAATCGACAAAGGAACCCCTGCAGTCGTGGATGCGATGACCCAAATATACGCGAAGTAGTGAAAGTAGCACGACGACGGTCACACACTGCAGTAGAGAGAGAGAGAGACGTGTATTTACGCGTGACGCTGTTGCTCTATGCTGCGTAACGACGACGGTGTGTAGGGGCTTGACTTTTGAGAAGTCGCGCGCGGCTCCTCTGAATAATTAACGTTGGACAAATTACAAACCCGGCTGCGGTACTGCTGCACAATGGCCGGTAAATTTTCCGAGGAACTCGGTGACTGGTTTATGCACGAGAGAGAGAGAGAGAGAGAGAGAGAGAGGGACTGTGTGCATGTGTTCCGTCAGTGCGTTATTCAAGAGGAGATGAATTGAATTTTAATTTTCGAGAGGATGCACTTTTTCACCGCAGATAATCGAGAGTTATTACTTGCGATACATGAGTTGGGAGTTTAATTTATTTGTGTGCAGTGTTGAGAATCTGTCGGGGAAAAATGATGAATTCAATTACGGCTTACGTCAGCAAGCTTGTGTACTTGTAATATGTGCAGCGTCTCTTTATTAGCCGATATAGAGTTTCACGATGTTTTTATATGCTTCCATAGAAGGAAAGTCTCTGTGAATAATGCCCGCGTGTGTGGATTTGACTTTGAAATTTATCGTAACGGTTACACCTTGGGATCTAAATTTTGAAAAACTACCTCCTCCGTAGACTGTACTTTCTCCTCGATTAGTAGTTTTTTGAAGCTCGAGAGTCACATCTCATACGCGCCAAAGAAGAAACAACAACAACATCACCCACAACTCGCTCTCATAATCGTCCTTCGCGACATGGGGCCTAAAAAAGAGGCGTTTTCAGTTCCGGGCCGCGGATTTCGTGCCGTCTCCCCCCACTTCCCGCCAGATGGGTGAAGTAGGTCATGCCAGAGAGTACATCGTGTAATTCCTATACGCTCTCGCTTCCTGCCTGGGACATCGTCTCTCTCTCTCTCTCTCGAGAAAGAGAGAATGCCTTCTTTCGCCTCTCTTTCTTCACTCCCGTGGGCTTGATTCTCTCTCTCCGATTCTGCCTTTATCTTCTCTCGATATGACGATTTCTTTTTTTTTCGGCGCCTTTGAGTGTCTACGTGCGTGTATATCCGGTTGATTCGATGACGTATGGCAGTAGCTTCCGGGAGACAGTTGTGGGCGATTGAAGGGTTGCCGGTTGCGCTGTTGCGTAAGACACGAGAGGGGTGCTCAGATGGTCAGCGTGATTTCCAAATCTGCTATTGTGAAGCCAGGACTGTCGGTTTTTATTATGTGAGTATAATTGGATGGTGGCGTTTTTTTTTGCATAGATGTGCAGGATGCGACGTACGACCTACTTTTCCTTATGTCATTTTTCGTATTGGAAAGTTTAAAAAAGCATCTAACTTTGAGGGTTTTGTTTTGTGCTCGAAATAGTACTCAATCAAGGGGAACGAGGGGTGAAAAAATTTTTCGATTTAGAAACCTCCAACTGCATTTTTTTGAGCCTCTGCGAAGGCATTAAATGAAACGTACACACAAAGCGAGTCTTATTCTGAGCATAGACGGACTAAAATTATCAATCAAATGGTGTGTCCCTCCGTCTCGTCTATATAGACTTTGGCGTATGTATACATCCGATAATTTCTTTGCCTCCTTTTTGTTTTTATTTCCGTCTTATCTTTAGACTCGCGATCTTTTCGAATGAATATACTTGTAGCGACAGGAACGTCGGAGGAAAAGAGACGCGCTGATAACGAGAGTCCAAAGTACAAAGTTTAGTTTGATTTGTATACGAATAAACGCTCATTCTTCCAATTTCTAAAATGCGTGATTTAAGAATCCAATAATCGTGTGACCAAAAAAAAAAAAAATCGAGATACACATCTCATGGTCCACATAACAAACGGGCCAATTAAGGAGGTTAAATTTCAAATTACGATGTAGAACATATCCCGCGAATTAAGACTATACAACGGCGGTAGGAAAAAAAGCTGAGAATTTAATTTCATCGCTCGGATCGTGAAATAGATCCGATCAACGCTTACCATTGTGCGAAATTAATCGATGATCGGTATCGATATATCAAAAGGATTTCTCAGCACATATAACTTCCGCGGCACAACGATGATACTGCGAAAAAAAATTCGTGCTCGCATCGTATTCACGCGTAAACACACAGAGAAAAAGAGCGTATATAGCTCGAGGCGCTCAATTCAGGAACAGTAACCGTGTTGGCAGAGCCAAAATGAGGATCTTATATCAAAGTCGCGTAGCGCTTGAATCTAGTTCTAGTACGGCTATGAATAGCCGAGACTCCCCCTTGGCCCAAACTGCACACGCGCGAGTTCGGCTGAGCCATCGCATATCCTAATTGTCTTCTCTCTCTCTCTCTCTCTCTCTATCTCTCTTGGTCGAACAATTTTCTCGCGCTCTTCTTTTCCTTTCTCTCGTTCTATATACCGATCGAACGCCAAATCGGTTGTGGATTAGTTCGTTTAACTATTATAGAGCTCAGAGTCTGGATGGAATTCTTCTTGGGATTATGGGAAGAAATTTTCGTCGTAGCTTGTAAACGAGAGTTTCTCGACTGTATTTTGGGACTAGTGCGATTAATTGAATCCGTTATGTAATAAAAAAATAAATGGGTGGCTTTTTCGAACTCGAAAGTTCATGGCCTCACAACGTATCGTGTTGTGTTTCTAGATGAATTTTAGCGTTCGAAAGTTTCCAGGGTAGGCTCATCACACCTACGCCTTTCTCAAACCCGATNAAAAAAAAAAAAATCGAGATACACATCTCATGGTCCACATAACAAACGGGCCAATTAAGGAGGTTAAATTTCAAATTACGATGTAGAACATATCCCGCGAATTAAGACTATACAACGGCGGTAGGAAAAAAAGCTGAGAATTTAATTTCATCGCTCGGATCGTGAAATAGATCCGATCAACGCTTACCATTGTGCGAAATTAATCGATGATCGGTATCGATATATCAAAAGGATTTCTCAGCACATATAACTTCCGCGGCACAACGATGATACTGCGAAAAAAAATTCGTGCTCGCATCGTATTCACGCGTAAACACACAGAGAAAAAGAGCGTATATAGCTCGAGGCGCTCAATTCAGGAACAGTAACCGTGTTGGCAGAGCCAAAATGAGGATCTTATATCAAAGTCGCGTAGCGCTTGAATCTAGTTCTAGTACGGCTATGAATAGCCGAGACTCCCCCTTGGCCCAAACTGCACACGCGCGAGTTCGGCTGAGCCATCGCATATCCTAATTGTCTTCTCTCTCTCTCTCTCTCTCTCTATCTCTCTTGGTCGAACAATTTTCTCGCGCTCTTCTTTTCCTTTCTCTCGTTCTATATACCGATCGAACGCCAAATCGGTTGTGGATTAGTTCGTTTAACTATTATAGAGCTCAGAGTCTGGATGGAATTCTTCTTGGGATTATGGGAAGAAATTTTCGTCGTAGCTTGTAAACGAGAGTTTCTCGACTGTATTTTGGGACTAGTGCGATTAATTGAATCCGTTATGTAATAAAAAAATAAATGGGTGGCTTTTTCGAACTCGAAAGTTCATGGCCTCACAACGTATCGTGTTGTGTTTCTAGATGAATTTTAGCGTTCGAAAGTTTCCAGGGTAGGCTCATCACACCTACGCCTTTCTCAAACCCGATGTCGTGAGTAAGATTTCCATCGGATCTGAAAAAACTGATCGCCCTGATGGGGCTCGAACCCACGACCCCTTGACCGGGAGGCAGGTGGTTTACCACAGAGCCATCGCCGGTCTTCGAATCCGTTATGTAAGGGAACAAAAAATCCATTATGCATTGAAAGATGTATTAGTGGCCTTTGACAGGTTTCCGTTGACAGGAGGCGACTGTTTGAGATTGAAAAAAAAAAACTTTCACCTTAGAACAATCTTCGACGCGAGTCGCATAATACACAATGATGGCACCGACATTAAATGGAGGCATTGTTTCACTTTTCAATCGAGTGATTATGCCTTCGTGCTCTACTACAGCTCGTTTACCAAACACAGACGCTGCGTTTATTTTGCCAATCGTTTTTCGGCTACTTTCATGTGACGAATATCTCGTCGTATCTCGGTCAGATTTCGAAGGGAAAGAAAATTTGTTTACTCAGTTACGCAACGTTAAATCGTAAAGTTTTTTTTTGTAGAATATCGCTTCGGTGAATAATATGAAAATAGAACAATTAAATATCGATTCGGTAATTAGACACGCTCTCTTCCAAGTGCCAACAGAGTATCCGGTAGTTTGTGTCCAATGTAGTTAGAGTTGAAGCATAAAGTCAGCATTGACAAATTCTGACTTCGCGCGCAGCAGCGGCTATTTCGCGCCAAAATGCGTCAGCAACTGAAATTCTTCGCACACTTTCATTTATCATACAGAGCATCATACATATAATGTTCTGTATCAAAATTTTGAAAATTTTCCTTATTATTAAAGAAAATCTTCAAAATTCCATTGAAACTTTCCGAGAAGCATCCACTGCGAGTTCCGATTGGTATGCGCACCTTGAAAATCACACACCTTCCGCAGTCTATATCTTATATTCACACTAGCCGCAGTATCTTATCAATCGTATTCTGGAAACGGATAAGTATCGCGTCATCGCCTAAATGACGTGCATCGCGCGCGCGCGCGCGCGCATCAAAAAAGACTCATCGCGGAAAAATCTAACGGATCGCAAGCGGTACAGTCATCGTATACAGTATGTATACCCCGGAAGAATGTCTCGAATGCCTATTATGGCTGTGAACGAAAATCCCCTTTCCGAGCGAGCCCTTATCTATGAAAGCGGATTATTGCCACTTGTCGAGTGTAATTATTCGATTGTGTGTTTATCTTTCACGCGTTTCGAGTATACTTGAGGATGTAGTGTATAATGTTTATAAATTTAATGTCGATCAAAGAAATTTTATCCACACGTGTTCCAAATCATAAAGAAATTTTCAGAATTTTTGATTAGACGAACTATGATGTGAATAATTCCGTCACTAATTCTCTTATCAGTACCTATACACTGTATCGCAGACAAACTCAATCGCGGTTTACATCAACTTGCACACTATTGCCTAAAATGACATACAAACTTTGTAAACCCCCCATACATCTATACCGCTCGGTTGATCGTCCGCATCTTATAATCTAGAATATACGCGCGCGGCGCACTCGGGCGCAGCATCCAAGGGCTAAAAATTTTCTCGGGCTGACTATTATTAGGAAGATGCCCTCAATACCAGCATCTATATCCGGCTTGCGAGCGAGCGGCCACGTGACCAAGGAACCGCGGCACAGCTGCAGCTATATACCTACTCGTTCTTTCTGCGTGTGCGCGATGTGACTCTCTCATCCGGAATGTTTAGCTGCACATAATGTCCACACGGCAGATAATCGAGGAAATGCTTCGCCTGAGAAAAATCTCGGAAGAAGATAAAGATAAAGCTTCATTGAGATGGTAATGGTGTAATTGGAGACTGGATCGTCTTTCTGGTATAGGTGCAGGTTTTGGAGTGGGTGTGTATTTTTGAAAATTATTTTGGTGCTAGTCACTGCGAGCGTGTGTGTGTGTGTGTGTGGTGATTTGCACGAGTGAACATGATTTATTGTGTCAGGGATAAGTTTATTAGAGATCCTAATTGGACATCGCGGCGCCATTTGACCGTGGTTGGGAAGAAAAAAATGCATACGGTCCATTTTTGGTGCTGACCCAATTTTTTGAGGCGTCTTACCTTGTTATTGACTATCGACCAAAATATATAGACGTGTTCTTCGTTAATTGGAAAATTAAAACGAGCTTTCTTAAAGCGATATTGTTCGTAAATAATGTATAGTTAGCCGACGTTAATGCAGTTGAGGATATCTCAATGTACTCGTTACGTGTCTAATAAACGAGATGTAAAAGTTCAGCAAGAATTATTCGACAGCAATAAAATAGGCTACACACAATAATCGACTTGTGAATTCTTGACACGATGTAAGAACACGTGAGTCGACTTTCAAGAGTTAGTCCAAGTGACTGACGACTGTTAGAGATATAGGATACGTTCGGTACAATAATTAAAATAAATCACGGAGTTATTCAAATAAATTGTATAACCTAATTACACTAATAAATCAGGCGGTATGAAAAATAAATTCTTCGGATTTGTTTTTGACTGCTTGTCTATTTACTCGAACCCCATATCTTTATATTTGACGGTATTTTCACCACAGGTACACTGCCTTCACACTCCTGAAACAAAATGAGTTTGTCTTCTCGTTTTGTTACAATCCTATACAAGTTCACTAATCGACTCCGAATTCCGGGTAACCATCCACGTACTCACCAACCAATTACCGGTGGTCCAATAACTGCCGCGAGCACAACGTCGTTAAGCTCCGGCGCTTAAAATAAGTCTCGTCGATTTTTACGATCAACCGACTACCCGCACCTTCGTCAAATCAACGCTGAGCTTATCTATCGCGAAGTTATTTTCGTACAGGGGCTTGTATTATAAGACGCGTCTACTCAAGCGTATATAGTAACGCGTAGTTTTCTGGCAGGTGATATTTAACCGGTATACAATACTGACGCAATGTCTGATGGTGTAGATTTGATGGATCGATTCCTAGAAAGCGTAAAATTCATAATTAAAAAAATCGATCGTCTCATGAAGGTAAATACTGACAATTGTTGGAGTTTATGCATAATTATTAGATCATCGTCGGATATATCTGTTACTGGTATCTATTTTTCACTCCATATTTGGTAAAAACTTATCGCCTTTTCAAAACTGTTACAGAGTTGGGAATTTCTGACGATTTTTCATGTGTCCACACTATTTATTTTAACGAAATTTTTTCCTCAATCTATGCCTAATACTCCAGAACCGTAAATCACGTACCTGTATACTATGTATATTGTAACAAACTTTATGGGGCGAAAAATTCTTTTATCAACAAACCGATACACCATCAAAATTTTTCAACGTGATACGAAAAATTCAAATGACTTCGATTTCAATTAACTTCCAAAAACATTTATCGCTATATACCAACTCTGTACATACACCTTCTTCGAGTGCATAGCATTAGCGGCTCATGTGTTTGGACAAAGATCTCACGAAGTGAAAAGTCTTATCTGCGTTACCGAGTAACTCTATAGCCTGGCTAGAATAAGTCGATTCGTTGCCGAGGCGTTTATTACACCGCGCCTCTATGGCTGTCACTTGATATTTTCGGGCGGACGTTTTCGGTCCTATATTCACGCCCACCTTTCGCGAGCTAAAGTTTCGACCCTTTCTACTGCTCCATAGACTTTGAACTCTGTATAGCTCGGCTGGGATTCTTTTGGCCGTCTATTTACGTGTAGCTTGCTATGTGTTTTGGTGGGAAAATTCGAACGTATTTATCTTCGGTGAAAAAGAATGTGCACACATGATGATTTCCAACTCGAAACAAATAGAACCAAGATACGTTCATCAAGATAATGTAACGTGAGTAACAGAACGGTTATGTTACTTATTCGAAGTCTACGCGTAACGCAATTGCGACGTCACGTTAATTGCTAAGTGACGTCACAATCGCGACGCGTAGCAATAACAAGGGTCAACACGATGCCGCGATGTGCGTTTGTTGAGAGAAAAGAATTTGCGGGAGAATCACGGCAGGAATTCGCGCTTTTCGAGTATTTATATTACCAAAAGTTTTTTGAGACACAGATAAGCAATATCTACTCTGAAAAGAGTGAACTAAGTTTTTTTTTTTAGAAGCTAAACAAAGAGTTGGATGCTGCTTCAGTAGAAAATGCCAGATATATCAAGACACCAACAATAAACACTCAACTAATCAACCCTCGAATTCTTCCTGCTTCAACCACAACACGCAAAAATCATCAGCCTCCAAGTTCCCGACCATGACAGAGATTAGCTGTCGCATAAAGCGACTCGCTCCGCATGCATTATACCTATATATATATACCATTGAAACAATCCGTCGCAGTGGCGTCAGCCTCTGATCATCGCTACTGCTGCTGCGCGTTTGCGGGGTCGGCAGCCTTGTACTTTATTATCTGGCCTGCGTCGTCGAGTCTCCGTTAGATTAGAAGCTCCTACACACATCTATATACGTATACGCACTTTGCGCTATAAGGAAGTATGACCCGACGGCTTATCTCTCGTCGTCGTCGTCGTCGCTCGTTTATTGGCAAGGCAACGAGGAGAAGAATAAGGTGCACATACACTTACGGATCATCGTTGGAATGGAAAAGAGCCAGACTACTGTGATAAGGAGGGAGACTGTGATGGTATGAAAATAGAGTAGCTAATATAACGTGCTATGCGTATATAGCTTGTTCAAGCTCATTGGGGTTAAGGCTGCAGATCTCAAAGCGCCAGCTCTCGATGATTCGCCATATTTTATTTATGTTTTGGATCGATGCAGATTTAAGATCGAGTGGCAGACTCGTCGAAAGAAACTTTTCGTATATGTTTGTTGGACCAACGATAGAATCGCACGATTTCACAGAATTATTACGAGCCATCGCGGGAAGAAATGAGAAAGTTCGCTCGTCGGCGAGAAAATAAATATTCATCGGTGATAAAAAGCGCGCGCGCAGAAAGAAGACGCGCGATACGATTACGTGATGCCGCGATGTGGAGAGAGAGAGAAGAGCACGTGGAGTGGCACGCGCTACTACGCGCCGCTGTCTGACGTTGATTTTTCACGACGTAAAATGCTCGTGATGTCGGAGAGGAGAAAAAAAGCTTCTTTTGCATTTTTCGCGCGATTATACACGCGCGCATCGAGCTTAGATCAGCGCGTTTGATCAGTTCGTTGACGTCGCGGCTGCAGATGAGAGAGACTATACGCAATTTTTATCTACCATTAAAGAGATATTAATTCAAACGATTTCAACGCTCATTAGACTCCTAAAACACGTAACGCCCGACAAAAAAAAAAAACTTCCAGCACAACCGACAATCGATTTCACACTTAGATCACGCGGGAAATTTAAAAGTCTCGCTCCGCCTTCAAAAAACACTTACTCCCACATAAACGCTTGGCGATACTAGCTGTCAACGATAGCCGCGCAAAAAGCGTACACAGTAGAGCCGCGGTAATTGCTTCCCTAGTGCGCGCACGCGGTGCCGTTCCCTTTTTGCAGCTTCAAAGTATACACGCGGTTGGTGTGTTATGGTGTAGTGCCGTTCGATTACTGTCACCCGCTTGTGCGGGATTACGTGCCCTGAATCACGCGCTATACTTGAAGCGGGACCCGAAAAACCAGCGAGAGAGCGCGATTTCGTTTTTACAGAGTGTATATATAGTATATGGACGTGGCGGAGAAATGGAGAACGACACGGCGTGCGCTATGCGCTGAGACGATGAAATTTTTTTCAATGGCACGCGCGACTAGCTCGCGCTATTGAGTTTTCAGGTATGGACTTGAAAGTGTTGAGAATATTAATGGAGATGGATCCTTAAATGAAATTTTTATTATTATAAAAAAATAAAAAATTCAGCATAAACAAAAAGAAAAATTCTAGATGAAAACCCGCACTTCCCTTCCATAGTGCAAAAAAAAGCGCGCGAGAAACCGAGCGAAGACTCTGAAAGTCGTAGCTAAGCGAGCGAAGATCCTCATTAGTATATATACTCGTACACACATCCCTGCACAAGAAGGAAAGTGACGTGTTAATTAGGATCGCCGCGTATATATATACGCGTCTCTCTTATCACGATCCCGCGAGAGATCCACACATACACGCGGGCGCAACTCTTTCTCGATGTCGTCATACTTGGGGAACGCCATCGCGCGTAATGAGTGTAACGATTATGAGGATAAAATAATCGTTACGCTAATTTCAAAGCGTGTACGCGAGCGGTGAGCGGCTCTTTTTCTTATTTCAGCGCTGAGCCTGATTTACGGGCTCGCGTGCGTGATTTTTATCTCGCTGTATGTTTTTTTGTGGGTTTTTGAGTTTAATTCTAACTTTTCGAGAGAGTCGGAAGTGAAGAACGTTAAAAAATAAACGTGCACTGCAAATCTTACGCAATATACAGCTCTATAAAACCTTCGCCGCATCCCCGTCACTTGTTCACAACGCTCCCCATGTATCTATATCTCAGTAGTGCCTGTATACAGTGCTCGGAACCTTTCAGAGCAGAAAAGGGATCGCTGAGACTTACTCGCGCGCGCGTCGTATAAAATAAAAAGAGACACTCAACAGCGCGGCAGCAAACGTTCTCTCGTGCATATACGCCGCCGCCGGTCCGGTCGGTCCGGCTTTCTCGAGAGGTGCACCTTGGCACACTTCTGGGCTCTCCGATCGACTCGAACTCTCGAGCCAGAGAGAGAGAGAGAGAGACAGCGATTCACCTCGCGTATACTAGCGACATGCACCTCTCTCACTCTCTGCACGCTGTGTGTGTGTTATAGCGTAATAGAATGTGCGCCTCGTGTGTCTTTATGCACGCACTTCGCTCGAGAGGATTGCAGTTGATGTACTTGTCCTTTATGCTGATGGGCGAGAGAGAGAGAGAGAGACTGCTTTTTTCGCATTCTTGCGCTATCTCGTTTTTTTTCTTCTTTTTCTATACTCCTCGTATATACGTCTTATGTATTCTCGAAGCAGATCGAAAAGGTTCTGATGTGTCTTTGGAACTCGCGTACGCGACTTCCTCATTACCATTGTTTTTTTATCTTCAACGTAACTTTCGTCCGCGACGACTTTTGAAATTTCTTCTAGAACGAAAACACTGTACTCGTGCATATTTCATACGGTTCACTATTCCTCTCCGAAAGTTTCCTCTTTTCGATGCGAAAATACCTGTTATGATCTACTGTCTAACCCGATTTCAAATGCCGAATCGTTTATTCTCTCTGAGCTCTCTCTCCTTAGATTTTAAAACAAAGATTATTTCTTCGCGACAATCCGCTCGAAATTAGAATATCAAATATCTGCTCTTGGTATGTATACGGAACGCGAAAAAAACACCCTTTGGAGCTATAGCAGAAATATTCAGCGCTCGTGTGCCACATCTCGCTCTTGAGCTATAGCTCTGAGAATGGTCCGCTTACATAAGGCCGCCTCTTCTTCTTCGGAGCCTAGTCTCACACGGCGATGGCCTTATCTCGGAGGCAGCCCATTCTTCCCGAAACTATACGCTCGCCTCTAGGCGACCGGTTTCTACGCCGTGGCTTTAGCTCCTTTCGCTTCTCGCTCACACTGCCGCTGCTGCGTTTCTATACGCGTCGACGAGTCGTCTTGACTTTTGTCTATTTTTGGTGGGACTGTCTTGGTTTTCTTGCTTTTCGAGTTTCCAGGATCTCTTTTACTAGAAATGACAGATATGCTTGCCGGAGCCTACTGCAGATATATACCGTTACCGATTCCGAGAATCTCGCGTTTTTTTTTCCATCCCTAGTTGTAGCCAAGTGATCTATCAGTCCTCTTTCGTCTGGCCATACTTCCTTCATCTCTTCTCTCCTCTCGCTCAGTTCAACCTTTCCATTTCTCTGGCGGTGTTCGATCGGCGCCGATTTCCTTAAACGGTTCCTACAGGCCGGTCCGAGAGCTTCGAGCTCGTCGTTTCTCTTTTTCGGGGTATATACGCACACACGCGTGCTCGCGTTGTTTACCCGACAAGGCAGATTCCGCGACCGGTATTTCAGCCCCGCATAGCGATCTATTTCTCTCTCTCTCGCTTGCTACCTATCTCCCAAGCGCCTTTTTTCCCTGTACAGTAGTCGGATTTGGGCATATATGCGGTGCGTCTGCGCCAAAAGCAAGAGTATGGCATGGGTTGTTTCGAAGGAATTTTCGTGCGTGACGACTGCGTGATCGGGTGGTTGATGGATTGGGAAACGATACGTAGCTTTTTTTTGTGAGTAGTTTTCAGGTGTGTTTTAATTGGTATACGGATCAAACAGGAAGCTTTTTTTTTACAAGATTAGTTTACACGTGATAAATATTTTTTCTAAAACGATGTCTCTGTTCGGTTAAAAATAGAAGGTAACAATATCGGAAGAACCAATAAAAATTATCAAAATAACGCAAGTACGAGATGTAACGAATTCGTTTTTGTCGCACCAACGAGCATATTATATGCTTCACGCGTTTTTCCCCCTTTCATTTAGGATTTTGTAAATGTCCCGCAAAGCCTGTAATAAAGAAATTATCAATGACGACGCGGGTCCGGCTCACGACGTTTTCACCGAGTTTCACCGTTCCAGCCGATAGATTCGATTTCGGCAACGACTATAGCCTATGTCGTTATGTAACTATTTGAAGCCCAGAGCCCACTGATCACGGAAGCTATTGGATAATAATCCATCCCCACTACTTTTTTCACTTTTGGGGACAAAAAAATATCGGAAAAACTTAGTGCGGATAGAGACCGTTACTCGGTCCTTTTTTTTTTCCTCGACTCCTAATTCATCGGCGTCGATGCGTTGATTATTTTTGGATGAAATCGCTTATACAACCTTTTTCCTAATTTCACTTTTTCCTGCGACCGGTTATGCAGCCAGTGGTTGATTTGAGTGTGATTCGTTATGGAGGCTATAATCTTTTTTAATTCTGAATAATAGTAGGGTCAATAAAAATTCAATATTTACATGAGTATAAATCTCAAATTTTCCAAAACTGTGTGAATAAATTCTTACCCGAAAATTCATTGAATCGACTTATCTGATGTACAGTTTTATTGCGCACATGCCGTCCGGAAGTTCACGTGCCCAATAAAGTCAATTATTATGCCTCTATGCACATCAGTTGTATAATGGTAACATGAACAAGACATACTTCATCAACGGAAATATAAATGTGTATCATAATTTCTGCACACGACTAAATGTTTGACTTTTTGTTCTATATTTGACAAAAAATTTTCAGCGCGTGGCTTATTAAACCATTTTGATATGCGGCATACAAAGTTTGCAGATTCCACTTCTATACTCTATTGCGCATCAGAAGTAGTTCGATCGACTTATCTCGTCAGCTTCTCGAATCCGAAGAAAATCCAATGATGCACTATATTTTTGCAGTCGTGCGTTTTCGAGTTTCACGATACTAATTTAATGCGAGTAAATATACCACACTTAAAGTATTCATATATTTCATCAGATTTAGAATTAGCATTAGATAATACAGCGCGTTATATCAAAAACTCATAATCGATTTGAACGATTTTGATGTCATATACATCGAGATATAAAAACACCTGTCGATAGCAGCTTAACCACACATCTTCTGTTAAAATTAGCACAACAATGCTTTTCGAAAAACTCCACGAAAACAAGCTTGCATAATCAATCATTCCCAAAATAAAACACCAATATATACACCTCGTGCACAATTACAATAAACGACACCCAATCATCGCTCACGTCTCTCTAATTAGCTGGAAAAGTACATTTGGCGCGAAATCTTCACAACATAGCGAGGTACGCAAGCGTGAATAATAAATCGTACAATCAAACGCTGAAGGTCAATTCTACGCGCACGTGTCTCTCGTTCATTGAGCGTTTCGTCCATTGATGCGACGGAGAACGCGAGAAACGAGATAGAGATAGAAAAATACCGTACCGACACCTGCTCCCTCTCTCATAAACAAACGCTTGCAATGACGCGCGAGCAAGAGTGTCTATTATTGTCGGCTTTTTTTTTTCCTCTGCTAATAAACCGTGTAAAAAGAGGAGGAATGGATATATATCTGCACACGCTGGGATTGTTTACTGTTTTTAATCGTACGTTCGAAGCGTTCTTCTTATAAACGGCTGTTCGTTCATGTGTAATTGATGATCGAGTTCGTGAACGATATCGATATTTTTTGGGCACAGTAATATTAGCTTTACATTATTAATGCAAGCCTATTTATAAACCTTTCACTCACTTGCGTAATATACATGCGCAATTCATTTTCGAAAAATTAAATATTTGCAACTTGTTGTTTATTTTGGGAGATACGGTACAATCACATCGATTGTCTTTCTCGGATTTCTGCGATGGGATTGACGCACGTCTATTCATTCGCCTATGTTCAGAAAGCCCGAAAAGTGTGAGACATTACACCCCCCACACATGTTTGGATAATATTTAACAACGGATTTTCGAATCCCTAGTAGAAGAGAGACGCAAATCGGCCGAGTAGCTCGACTCCCGCGTGAAATCGTCTCGTAGGCCGATGACACTGATAAGAAGGCGCCTCGTGCGCGCGTCGAAGCTGATTATCGCCGGCTTGCGACGTGGTTTTTAAAAATAGATCGTTTGCCTCTGCTTAAATCGAGAGCTGTCTTGAGATAGAAGAAAAAACATATGAAATATTTGAGGACCCAAATCCGGCACACCTTCGCTTGAATTATTCTTCCGATTCGACGAGTGCGATGTACCTTATTTGCTTGATACGAATCAGCGAAGATCACGTGAGTTTTAATAATTAGGCGCACTTGGCATGCGAATCGTGATCTCAACAGGTGAGTAGGATCTCCACACTGCGATTGTTGGCATGATGCTCGAGTTTTTAAAATATCGCGGGCATCGTTAATCATGGCTATTTGCAGGTAATTTGTTGCTGTAACGCACTTGTTAAAACGAATCCAACACATTCTTCTGTCAGTTGCCAAAAATTGCTCTGTGCTTCATTTGTTGACGTGATTGATACTGTACAGGAAACGAAAATGTTCCGATGCGAATGCAAATGTGAGTTAGTTTTATAAAAGATGAATGTTTTGTCTCACGAACTTATTTATAGCACGCTATACGATTGTTAATCTAATCGACGAGTTTCGTTCCAAAAATAAAATACCATAGTCGCAACCGAATGAACTCTCCAACCCACATCAATCGAACTCGCTCGCAATATATAAATGTACAATCAATTTCATATATTAGTCATGACTTTGCTCGCGCACGTAGGTCAGCAGTGATTCAGTCTCTAGTGCAAGAAAAAGCAGGTTAACGTACGATAAAAAAAAATTGTAACGTCCGAGAATAAAAGGGAAGAGATAAAGTGCACCTCTTCTTCATTACCATTAGCTTTGCATCATTCAACAGAGAGCTAGAGAGACGACTTATACGTCGTATAATATATGGATAGACTGGCAGAGGAAGTAGAATTAATAGAACATCGTATATTATAAAGAGAGAGAGAGAGAGAGAGAGCGACGAGACTCTGTTTGAAATCAGACCACGTGATTACTATGTGCAAACAGCGCGCGGCATTTACATTTGCACTAGATAAAATTCGAAGAGCAAACACGGCATTCGCACACTGCAAACGTTCGCACATACGCGATGGGAGTGATCTCTCGGTTGATGTGATACGGATCAGAGGAAAGTTAAGATAAAAGTGTACTACTGTCTAATTATTGATATAGTAGATATAGTGAACGGCTATTATCTCTGTTTGCTCTGATTGGATTCTTGGTGTAGCTCTACTAGACGTAGTTTTAGAAACTGTCGAAAAGATATGAATTTTTATGGTTAAAAATTTTTAAAAAAAGTATTCGTCGTCTGGCTGGTCCCGGAACTGACCTACTTGCGTCGTTCCCGAAATATACGCAGTAACGCGATGCATCAGCATCGAAAAAAGAAAATTACGAGTGCATCTTATTACTCCGCGCAAAAATAAACTCTCCGAAGATGCGAAACCCGATACCTCCGGCAAAATAAACGTCTCGCGAAATTTAGCATCGCTCGATGCCGCTATTGACTCGAGAGCGACACTTTGCGAAAGGAAAACGTTTATCGTCTCTACTGTACTCAAAGACAGGTGTAAATCTTTGCAGTCGGAAGAGATAGAGAGCTGAATGGTTCCATTGTCTTTTCAAGACCTAATTATGCATAAGACTGTTATGTTCACTTCTGGTGATATGATTGAGCCTCGAAACTGCTTTGCTCGAATTTTTAAACCAATTTAGATACAATTGTGTATAATACAGAAAGGAACATTTTTTCTTCTAAATCGCGACAGACATACACAATAAGCCAATGAAAAAAAGTCTGTCGTAAGCTTTTGACAAAAAGCGAAATACCACTTTTTGATCGAAAGCTTTTAATTTGATGTCACACTCCTCGTCGCGCATTGTCAAGTCAATCAAACTTCGCATAATTTGCGGAACGTATATTAGTCCTGAATACACCCGTATAATTTTTCAAACGCCAGTAGTAGTAGTAGTATTTCATTATCTCCGCTCATCAATGCCTGTATGACTGATGGGCCATTCACCGCTGAAAAAGTATTGTTTCTCCACGATCGTCGTGTAATCGGCATAGGCGAGTTATCGCGCCTAAGTAAGAGTATTGTATATGCTCGTCTCTGTTTTCTTTATTTTCTCGTGAACGTCGATCTCCTCTGCGACTCGTCGTCGTCGCGAGTGTTAATTAACATTCAATGGTCGTCTCGCGTATACACGTGGGCCAAGAACGTAGGTCGAACGAGATTTTTTTCTTCCATATCCCTCGCGAGGATAGTGTCATCTATTATGCACTACATCGCGTTATGTAATGAAAAAAAGCTTATAAAAGTAATTTTTTTTTTTTTCGAGTCAATAACATCACTTGCTTTCCAGCTATCTCGAACAACCTGTCTGTACAAAGTATCTTATCGAGTTCATTGTCTTCTCGACTCAACACAACTCGTCCACTCAAGCAGCCTGTAACACGAGCCCCTTTAAAACACAATGTATATAATAATACGCGAGCAGTGCAGTGATGGTGCCAGGCGTGAATCGGCATCAGGTGTGATCGACCGGCCGTAATTAAGTAGTAAGGAGTCAATGACCTGAGCTCTCCGCAGCTCTCCCAATAATTCGATGAGTCACATTTTTCTAGAGCTGCATTATTTTCGTCTCCGCTGTTTTTTCCTCAGCTCGACGTTGAGCAGCTAGTGTTCGTATCCTCGGAATCGTCGACCACATAATACGATACTGCGACGAGCTGACGCCGCGAATTGTCACCTGTGACAGTATATGGTTCATCTGGATGTGCGTCTGGTAAATTTGAGTGTGACGTATTGCAGGGTCAATGAAACTTGGAAGCTTTGATTATTAATTCGTGAATCGTTGTTGTGAACTTGGAATTTTATGGAGAGCGCAGTGAGCAAAGTTTCTCAACAGTTTGAGACTGTTTTTGTATTTCTGACTCGCGAAGATAGGTAGCACATGTACATGTTTTTATTTCCCTCATTATAATCTGTGTTCCGAGTGTAGATATAGAGGTGAGCCATCTATGCCAAAACAACCTTGTTTTGATTACTGCTTGGGTCGTTCATATTATAACTGCACTGCAATCTGCAGTCTTTTTTACTAATCCCGAATAATTGAATATCATCGACCTATAGCCCGCTCATCCTACAACTGCCTCAATCTTATAGTAGTACTAATTATGCTGTTTCTCATCTAAGGCGAATAATGCGCTTTTCGTGGGCGAGTAATAGCGCCACAGAAAAGAAAAGACCAATACAATACTCCACACACTTTATATATTCCTATTCGGTTGACTTTTCTGCATAAGCCAGCTCTCTCGCGCTGCCCACATTTGTCATTGTGTAGCGAGGAAGCCATTAAACCTGTGCTTTGATTAAGAAACGGATGCGTTAATGAGAAAGAAAAAGAAGGTTCCGCGGGTGGTGAAAGAATAAGTATATACGCGCGCGCGATTTCCACACGCCCTGATTTTTCATATATCGATCCCTGGGAAGAGAGCTCTTGCTCTTAAGCTTGCAGCGAATCGGACTTTATTATTATGATAATTAGAGGGAGATTTTTATTGTTGCACGAGCTGTTTATATGCGGCAACGCAATCGCCATCGCAGACACATATATCGGAATATAAGAGAGCTCGTTTGTACGGCTGTAACCTTTTATATTTTGCGTTAATTGCAAGCAGGTCAACGTTTATGTTGCAATGGATCTGACTCGCATTATTATATTTTCGCTCTTATTGCGATGCGATGCGAGTGATCTGCTATTTTAACTTTCTATCGGAAAGTATAATAATAAGTACCACATATATTACGCCGCCGATCGGCCCTCTCAAAACAAAGATGCTTCCCAGCTATATAACGTGACGATCGCTCACGACCTTGTCACCGGCAATATACGGCGGTGCATTCGAGCCGTGAGCGGCTTGTATGAAGTCCCCCTCACCGTATCGCGGGTGTAACGAATGTTAAAGAGCCAGTGTGCAAGTATCTCGATTAATCACCTACCGCCTCGAGCTGAATGCATAATACTTAGTCGGGCGTGATTTCTTTATGACGGGACGTAAGCTTTTGTCTTTTGATCGGTTCGCGTCTTTGATGATCGGCGAGAATTAATGTTTTACTTTTTTTTTTTCGTAATAGGAATTTGAATGGTAAGTTGAATAGAGTAGTTTTGTATTGACTATACTTGATGAAAGAATAGCGTGTATGTGTATGCTTTCAGAGAGCGATAATTTAAGCGATTTTAATGTCACGCGTTCGAATAATTCAAACGGCTGTCAAAAGCTTGTAAACATTACCTATAAAGTCGTGATTTGTTATTTAGGCCTTTTTGCGAGCAAATAGAGAACGCGAGTGATTTTTCCGTGGAAATAAAGAGATTCGATTGGAAAAGTTCGATATTTTTAGATCCTAAAAAGGAAAATACATTTTTTCCCCGATTTCTGTAAAGATAATCTTATCTATATACATTAAGTAATACCGTGTTTATAAGTTTAATGTAGCTCGCGAGACTTCATTGTACGCCGAGATGTATGGGACTATAAATTTCCAAGTGTCGAAAGGGTGAATTTAGATTTTAGTCGCGGCTGCTACGTGCAACCGATTTTATCAGCATCGTTGTACGAGATAACGAAAACTTCAGTAATAAACTATATTATTATTATTATTATTATTTTTAAAATTGCCTTCAAAAGCTATAATCATTATTGCCTCCTATAAGTAGCCACATAAATGAAACGCGTAAGTGGCTGCATTACGTCTATCATTATTACGCGTCATCGCACTTCAACCGATATTTCTTCAAATACTGCTGTGATAAATCAAATTTTTATACAGAAAACAACTCATTTTCCGAATCTCGAATAGTATAACAGCTTACAAATGTTCTGCCAGCAAAAGTCAAACCTCCTCGAGAGCTATACACTAATTTTTACTACCGCATATAATTTGCCGCCAAAGTACAAGTCGCGTGCTCGGCAGTACCGATCATTGTCAGTAACGTACACCTATAGTTGACAAAACGTAGGCGCGCAAAGCTTCGGGACAGTCTATTCGCGGGCCGTAAATCATCGGGAAAATGGAGTCCGAGGCGTACCTCCGTAATTTACGTACGGCCCGTTAATTTGACAAACCGTGACACACCTCGAAGGCGCGACACGCACGACGACGCCTTTTCTTCTTTTCTTCAGCTGCATTATAGCCTTTCCCTCTCGAGCCACGAGACGTGCTGTAAGATATTTACGAGCGCGGATTTTTGTTTTATCTTGGATTGGGGTTGATGAGGAACTAAAAATATTCGTTATAGATAGAGTTTAATCGTTTGCCTTGAATGACACTGCGTTAAATACTGAGATTTATCAAGAGTATATTATACACATGTATAATGATGCTTCTTATCTGCAGAGTCGATTTTCGGGAATTACTGGTTAATACGCAGAAGACGAAGGAGAAGACCTCGTGGTGGACCGTTGATCTGGCTTTTTTAATTAGCGATAAGCATGTCAAGTCACGTGTTCTTACTAATCGCGCTTTGAAGAAAAGTCGAGGGTTATAAGCGTTTACTTGATAACGCATTATTCTGGCTCGCGATGAAATGCCTGATCTTCTCTGAGACTACATAACTTTCACTCTTCTTGTTCTTATTACTCGATGATTTTTAATTTGTTTCGGACTGCGTTACGCTGCTGTAGACAAAAAAATGTTTAATGCTTCGGAATGAGAGTTTAAATTTTAAATTGATGAGACGGCGATTTTTTTTTTTTTATATCGAGAGGCTTGTAGACCAGTCTTGAATGGATAGCGAGTTATGAATATTTAACGTATAGTATAAAAGTAAATCGATGATCAATAAAAAAATCTAAACAAAAATATTGACATCATGTGATACAGAGGATTGCATCATCTTGGTAATTTTTTTTCTCGTCAAATCTGCGCATGTCCAAATCGACATAAAATTCCGATCACAATCACCATGCATTTGTCACATGTCAATTTTCGTATTTTATTAACTTTACGTCAGAAAAGCTCTACGTCGTTTGAAGTACTGCAGCATGTCAGATAAAGTCTACGCACGCGAGCTCTTATCGTTTTTTTTTTTTTCACTACTCGACGAGATTGAACTAGAAGACTGTTAAAGCGCAGTATTAGGGTTCATGCCGATGTAACGTGATAGTTTTTCTCTGGCCTTCGCAGTGAAGCAGCTAATTGATGTCGCTCCAGTTTCTCGCCCTGTACTCTAGATTCATTACTGATGTACCATTGTTTATTTTCAATAACGTTATGTGGAACAGTAGGTCCTGTTGATTTTTCAGTTGTCGCACGAATCCTCCTTAAAAGCTTTTTGGGTAATCATCGATCATAAAACGCACTTATCTTGTACTCACGGAAAATCCGTTACCGATAATATAAGGAAGGGGTTGTCCAAGATTCGTCCAAGATTCGTCGGCGCCGACGCGAGCAAACTGACTTTATCTCTGAAAGATAGTGCGTCGATGTCTCGAAAAGTTCTTTACCCTGTGTTACTATGTTTCTCACTTCTTCCTATCTATCTGACCTACATTACATCTATAGTCATAGAAGCTGATAAAGAATTGGAGAGAGAATACGTTTTGTACCTAAAAAACGAAGGCACGAGGTTACTCATAGCTCAATTTTCTAAAACTTTGGCAGAAGAGGTCATTTGAGACATAAATTACGTTTTTTTTCCCCCTTACATCTCCTGATCTTTCCGGTCACATATTGATAAAATTATCTCGCGGAACGCGACAAAAAATTCTGTGGGTATTACGTCTCAAACAGTAGCCGCTGAACTTACGTTTTCATACGTTTCCCAAAGCCTCACAGAAGACAAAAGAAAAATCATCATTGCACAGCAAAGTGTATGTAATTCACAAAACGCGCTTGAACTTTTTCCTCTCCATAGAAAACTCCGCCTCCGAGTAAAACGCGCCTGCGCTGTTACACCTGAATCATTTCTCGAAAGAGCTATTTAGCCTTTTTACAGAGTTTAATGACCGTCGGGTGCTGCACTATGAGAAAGAGACGATGGCTCAGCTGAAGAAGGTGTCTCTTTTAAATTACCCTCGTTACCCATAACGCTTCGGTCTTTGGTGATTTTCAAGCGCGATGTGTGGCAAGTCGCACGTGCGAATCGCTGTTGCGAAAATTTGAAAAACGAAGCGTAAGTACGTACACCATAGAGAATAGCTGATATTCCACTTGACGGGAATAGGATATTATGACACCGTTCTGCACTCTTCGCGCGTTATGAATATGAAGATTATTTTATTGTGTATGCGTGAGCTTTATGAATATTTCATGAGAAACGTCTGCAGTATTTTCCTGAAAAATAGATTTGGATTTTACAGAAAGACAATAAATAATCGCAGAGATGAGTTTCCATTGATGTGCAAAGTGCGAACGATCTTCGAAAAAAAAAAAACTCGACCTAAAATTACAGAATATAACTTATTATAAATCATTATCAGATCCTTCGAATTTCCATGGCTGCATTATCCACGCGCGAGAAATAAGTAAAAGCCAAATAGCACGTGCGAACTCGTTGCGAAAATTCAAGTCCCTCTCTCGTTCCACTGCAGCAGTAGTACAGCGATGAGAATCAAAATCAGAGTCGGCTTACTTTGCGCGAGCGAGGAAAATTGCGTCAGAGTACTCAAGACGTCTCCGCGCGGATGTAGGTACGTATAGTTTTATTCCAGTGCTAAGTAGATAAATGACGGTTTCCTCGCGCCGAGAGAGTACAATCATATATGTATGTCGGGAATTTTAGTGCAGTTCGTACCGGGAAAGGAAACATCGTCCCATTATGGACAGAGTACCGCAAGTGCCTAGTTGTATGCTGTTCCGCGAAAATTGAAAAATTCGAACCGAGTTCAGTCGCCTTTTTTTACAAGGGGCTCTCTCGAGCCTATAATAAAATCGCCGTTGGCCTTAATACGATGTTTAGACCAGCGTGAAAATTGCGACGTTATAATATGAAGTGCGTTTGCGCTTCTTGGAGAAGCTATATAGTAGACCGCAAACTTCAAAGAATTGTTTTTCTTTCCATTATGCGACTCGGTCAAAAAAAAAAAGAAGTGAATTCCGAATCGCTACGAAAAATATATAAGCTTGCCGATTTCGTAAGAATCGGCAGCCGCGTGCACAAAAACCCCATTGAACTAAAGTCATTCTCGCATCGACGCACAACGGAATGCACTCTCGCAGCGGAGATAAAAAAGAAACAAACTGTGTACATCGCGTAAGCACAGTAGTAGTATAGTAGTCGCTCTCGCGCCGCTCGTAAAATATTCGCTTTGCCGAGTATAAGTACCGTCGCGAGTATAGTCTACCGGCGCGCCGACGAGAAAGGAAGAGAGGATGATCTAGGCCAGTGGAAAAGGAAAGTGAGCACCGCTGCCGCTGCCGTCTACTGCTGCGGGCTGCTGCACATAGGTAATAGCTGCGTTATTATGCAATAATTACCATCATCGCGCCAGCAACAGCCGTCATTGTCATTATCGTCGATTCGCTGCTGCTACTACTACTACTGCTGAAATCGGCGAGTAGACCGATCGCGACACTTTTCTGCGGTGCTTGCGGGCGTCGCTACGTTTTTTTTTTCTTCACTCTCTATAGGTACCAGCAGTTCTGCAGCTATTACGGATAGTGTGCTGGCGTCTCATTTTTTTTCCGAGACAATCTCGTGGAATATCTGCTCGAGCGAGACCGGCCAATCGGTAATAGAAAATCGATTTCACTTTCGTCGTCGATATGATGGAAAAGTATTGTGCGGGAAACGATAGCTCGCGGAAACTTTGTGTAAAGCGTGAATTCTCGGATTTATATTCGGCGAAGCCAATACCGATCTTATCGCTCCGCATAGCGATTTCACTCGTAGGTACGCACTTTGGAAGAAAATTCCAGGCGAGAAAATCGATTTCCAAGACGCAGCTGCGAAAATTCCCTCGTTGCGACAGAAGACTACACTCCACGACGGCTCTCGAAATCCTCCATGATAGTCGTCACGCTTGAAAATCATCGCCCGAGGAAACAACACAAAGACGATGAGTCGTCGTATACGCGTCTAAGTCGTCCTTGCTGAGATCGGAATCCAGGAAGCTTTAGTGTACTGCGATAGTCCTGCGATCGTTGGTACTGTGTACGTTTATATGGCATCTTTTGTTTCCGTTTTACGTAAAAGAGAGGAATTCTCGAGAGATGTCGATTTTTTGCAGGGCCTGATGAGAAACGTTCATTCATTGCAACTGTATCACTTTCATTGATATGTTTTTTTTTCATCGAAGAATTTCTCAATCGTAAGTCGCAACGTCTCTGAGACCCTTTTTTCAAATTACTCCGATCGACGACTCATCCGATTTCAATCTCATCCTCTCTGCGATCGAAAGGAAAGGTTCCGCAACAATAAGTATAAGCGAAATTCACTCGTCAACGAATCCAATCACTCGTCTCGGAAAATAATCTATAACCCTTTAATCATCTCAGCGAACATTGTCGTGTTTTCACGATAAGCCGCAAGCGATGATCGACGCTCGGGGAAAAAACACGTCACACGCGACCGGTACACGATCCCGACCCTGAATTGATATATTTTAACGCTCACCGCGTATGCGATCGCGCGCGCGAGGCGTCATTATTGTACTCACGCAATAATAATTGAACCATGACCCATGAGAGAGCACGTTCCGTTACATTATAGTACACACTTTTATCGATCCTCGCTCACACCCTCTTTTTATCGCTCTTCTCTCTCGTCGTCTCTTATATCTCTCGGAGAGACGATTTTTATGAAAAATATCGGTCGAGAGGGAGTGTTTTGTTTTGAAAAATGAAGCGCTTCATTGCGCGCGTCTCGACGCACTCGTCTGTATCTACTATAGCTTATTTAATTATTCTCTCAAGCTATAAGCGGGTTAAAAATAAATTCTCTTTGTTGCGAACACTTTTAACCCACTTCTGTAGGTCAGCTCACCCATTTACCGTACATGTATAAAAAAAAACTACAAAGCTCACCTTTCCTTTCCCCGTATATCCTCAACCTCGGTTTTTCCATCGTCGCAAAAACTCGGCTCTTTCCCTCCGCGGATACGTCCATTCTTCCCTCGTTACAACGTATACTCAAAGCGTATGCAGTATATACATATGCAGGAGACGGAGGATAATCGTAGCAAAAGACTCTCGGCAGCGTGTGTATATAGATATATACACATACCCCGGTTAAACACGTAAATAAGTCCGCTCGGGAATTTATTGCCCCTCCGATCCGCTCGACCGATAATCGTCGCAGAGTAGCGAGTATGTATATATAAGCGCGTATGGGAAAACGCCATTTATCGCGCATAATCCCGAGCACGTGGGACGCGACCGTTATTTATTGTAATTAAGCGCCGCTGCGCTGCAGCTATAGTACACGATATGTGTGTATTAAGACTTGTCTCTTTCGCCAAGCTATACCGATGGCCTGATATTACTTTACGCGCGAGTTTTGAAATTTAAGCTATACACGAACAGCTGAGCTTTTCTCTGATCTTGCCGAGAACTTTTGATTTAAAGCGCTATGGGCTGGAGAAAAATTTGTGGGAAATTAGAAACGTGTAAAATTGTTTTTCATCTCTCGTATGCGGTGTGTACAAGCGAGACTATTTATTCATTGCGTAATTGATGATAAATCTTTTGCATACTTACACTCTCGGTTTTAGCAGGCTCTTGTCGCGCGACGCGTTTCGTTTATTTATATCCGACAACGATTGCCTTCTACTTCTCATCGAAATTTAAACGGTGATTTACAAACAAATGATCGCTATCTTCTGAATAGCACTTTTTGATAGGACTGCGCAAATTTTCCGAGTCGAGAGATATTATAAAACTTAATCTTCGAAGGAGTATTTTTGTCTCGAATGTATATACAGCTCTGATAAGGGGCGGGAATACCTAATGGACGTTATTCGCACATAAACAAAGATTGACTTATCTCTCCCCCGGTGTATTTTTATACACTCGATATTACCAGTGAACTTCAACAGCCAATATAATTTATTTTTTTTTTTTTTTTTTTTAACATAGCCTCGATCAACATTTACTCGACGCAAATTCAAGCATCGTATAACTTTCCCCCAGAAAATGTCAAGCTAATAAATCCCACCTTACGCTGCACTCGTCCGATTATCATTCCCGGCGTCTTGCGCGCATAACTCAACGCAGCAGTAGCCCATCGATCATAAGAATTTTCGTCGCTGTGTATACACGTGCAACATTACGTAGATCAAAAGTAGGCCAGCAACATTGCGTGCCTCGCGAAAATGCGTATAATAGTCGCGCGCGCGTTTTTTTTTTTTTTTACATTACCCCCTTTTCAAAGTGTAGCGCATGCGCAAAGTCCTCCTTTTTTGCTCGAGAACGGGATTTTTTTCAAAAAGTTCCCTCGCTTAATAACGACTTATAACTCACACTTAGGCGAGAGCCTACGCACTCCACGCATGAATTATTTACTGTGCTCTTGGAATCTATTATAGACGAACGAGTCTCTCTCTAGGCTGTAGCGTTATATGCACGTATATACACACTCGAAGTAGCAGCGGCAGCGTAAGATCGTACCTGCGAAGGACGGCACGGCGTCGGTTCGATCATAAACTAGCGAAAACGAAAGGGAATATCGCTATTTTAATGACCCAGAGGCGAGTCGCTGTGGCTGCTGCAGCTGCATGTGAAAATGAAAGTGTGTATATATGCGTGAGCAGAGTATAGCGCGTCGGGGATTTTCTTTGAGATTTTTCGCACCTGTGTTATGTCGCGTGTAATAAACGCGTTTAAATTTATCGTATAACGGCGGGATGAAAATCGAAAGGAAATTTTGTCGTTCCATTGGATTTCGATTGAATATAATGTTGTATACTCACAAAGTAAGCGTATTATATTGTTAGGTATAGAATGGGCGAGATAGGGTTAATTTTAGAATTATATTAAATTGTACTTCATTAGCATAACTCGTAGTAAATGTCGTTTTAACGGGAGGTTCCGTTAAAAATATTGTGTATCAACATGTATTTGGAGCGAAGCTAACGACTTTATTACCTAATCCGCGTTTTATTTTATACGCATACACGCGCGCGTAGCGAAAAGGTTAATAAACACGTTGATCGAGAAGGGAAGAAAGTAAATACCTGCGTCGGATTTTTTAATCATCAACGACACCATCAAAAAAATCAAGCTCGAACGCGGAAAAATACTTTTCCCGCGCATTTCCGAGACCACGTCCTATACATACACTCTCGTTGCGAAAGAGAACGTCTCTCCGCAGCAAAGATCCTTCAGCATCGGAAACGTCATATACATTGCTTTCCCGCTGCAGCAGCAGCAGAGCAGCTATTCGATAATTCTAATCCGCAGTCGAAGCGTGGCTTGCTTTCTTGCAGCGCAGTGACCTGATTCCTAGCCTGTGCCGTGAGTAAGAGTGTTCTCTCTCTCTCTACTCTTTGCTGTACAGTATATATAAAAGCGCGGAGAGGGAAAAGGCGGAGTGAGAGGGAAAGAGAGACACGTAATAGGCCGCAGCGTCACGGTAATAGCCGGCGCGCGATATTATGGCACCGGCGTAATGCCATTCATTTGCCGAGTTAATGGGGGGAACGCCGCGAGTCGAAAAAGAGAGAAAAAAAAAATTGGGGATGCCGCACGCTATAGCACAGTGATATTCTTGGAGCTTTTCCACTGCATGAGAGAGATATAGGAGAGAAGCTATGGGAATGCTGTGTTTTTCTTCGAGCTTGTACGGGCCTTTTTTCGAGCGAGAGAAACGTGTGTGTGTGTGTGTCTGTGTGACCTAGTTTTCGAGAGCTGGGCTTTGTGCATTTCGTGCGCGATGTGGTTTGATATATTAGATAGAAGTCGAGCTGCCTTCGTATGTGTGTTGGAGAAAGAGAGGGGCTTAGTTTGCATGTCTGTAGAGCAGGGCTTTCCTTTTTTTTTTCGGCGACGGGTTGTACGGGCTTTTTTTGGAACGATGCGGGCTTTTTTTTTTTAGATTCGATGACCCACATTGTGCGATATTTGCTTTGTTCTTTCTTTTTTTTTTTTTTGTTTTTTTAATGGAAGTGAGATTGCTGCGAATATTGGTAAATTTTTTTTAAATAAAAGAATCATTGTAATTTATTCCAGACTCGTACGATCAATTGATTAGAAAGTCGTTACTTCTAATTTCCCAGCGTAAAAATTAGCAGAGCTTATACAAGCCGATGAATGTCCGATAATTAATCCGATTTATGTTCGACAATACGAGGAGTGAAAAGTAGCAAATTATGAGCGTACACACAAAGACGATATGCTATATGCTGATCAACGATATAACGAGCACAGTTAATCCTTTTCGCCGATTAAGATACACTCGATGATATAATTTCCATGCAAATGTACTGAGCGCAATTGCGCAACGACAAATTACACTATACTAAAAGCGACCCCCTTTCGAAGAACTTTTCTCCGGATTTTAGAAAAGCACCATTAGACCCAACTAATATCTGGAAAAACACTTGCCTAGCCAAGAAAGAGAAGCTAAAATTTTTGATATATATTATTCCAGTAATACGACGTAACAAGAGCAAAGGGGGAAAACGTCGGTTATTAAAAGCTAATATACTAGAACTACACGCACGGAGAAGCCAGTAATAAATCGTAAACGGCTCTTTGGCACTTCGCAGCCACTTCAAAGTCGCCATCCTCTATTTAGGTTATCCCACGTCTTGAAAGAGTGAGAGAGAAAGAGAGACGGAGTCGCTTAGAATTTAGGTTAACCATATGGCGCATCTGAGCAGTCTTCCTTTTTCTTTCTCCCTTCTATGCGCTAATACTCTATAGTCGTACGAGTGAGAGAAAGAGAGAGAAACGTTAATACGGCAAAAGAAGCGAAGCTCACATATGCGATGACTCAGCCGAGTAATTCGGTGCAATGAATGTCTCTGTTTCGCTCGTGCAGCGCTATAACTCCAGTGAGATATTTTTTAATTGCACTTTTTCTTAAGTCTCAAGTCGACAGGTTTTTCATTTCTTCTGGTACTGAAGCTATGCGAGCTGTATAATACATTGTTAATCATCAGGTGCACTCGTATATTATTAGTCTGACATTACAGTTAGCTGTTTGTTAAGTCATCAATTGTTGATTTTGTGTCATAGCCAAAAATTTGCCTGCTGCAGAAGAGTCAACCACACGTGCAGCTAAACTTTTTTCTCCTAAAAATTTACCACGATAATTATGATCGAAAGCTGTCACACAACTGTAAAATACAGCGAATAATTAATCATCTTCAACTGCAGTAGTTATATAGCGGTGAACGTTAACTCGAATCCAAACAGGAAAGCGCTATGCTATTGGCTCTTGTTCTGCAAGGTTTGTAGCCTAACGAACGACGAAAATAAATCGTTCGTTTCCGTCGCGTGTGGAAGCGGCGGCGATTCTATTTTTTGTTGAGCCTGGCCGGTGTCGAGCTTTTAAAAATGCAGCAGAAAACTCGTTTTCAGGTTCTATCCATGAGCTGTACATTTTGATGAATGTAGAGGTGCTGCGAACCGCCTGACAATTTATCATTATGATATGCCAGGTAAAAAGGTTCGTTATTTTATAGATTTCGAAAATATTAATTTTTCCATAGTTTCACCGAAAAAGGATACAATTACACACGGTGACCCCTACGCTTGATTTATGGTTCATCGCCACATACATATATATAAATACATCAAGAGCAACGAAATAGATCTGCATTAGACGGCGCTACATCTTCGCTGGCTATAACAATTAAAGCTAGCTTTATTCGAGGGACGGAGAATTTTTCATTCTCTAATTGTCGCGCGCCGCGAATTGATTGGCTTCGTTTGTACGGGCTCGGGGACTGCTCTGGTATATATCGAATTACGGTCTTGTTTTTCCACTGCTCTACTGCTTGCGGGGTCGTGCACTGAATCATCGAAAAATTGACTTGGTTCATCGAGTTGTGAGAAAATTATTATTAGTATCTTCAGACACACTGAGATCTACTCATGGGTACTATGCAAGCAACTTTCCTAAATCCGCTGCTAATCGAATGCTCCAAATACCAAGAGCCGTGAATCATCCGCGTAATAAATTTCGTTTCTCTTCGACACAATTTTCGTGCAAATGAACTCACATATAGAAATGGCGCTAAGTGCGAGTTATTCTCTGATCACTATCGGCTTTTCACTTTTATCTCGCACCTCACGCACAGGAGATAAAAGCTATAGGTATACAGCCTCGATACCATTGTAAGACGCGAAGCACATCGATTGCATAAATGTCAATACACATCAGACCTACATATGTACGTGTCCTATACAAACAATCGAAAATTCTTCGAGTCTTTCACGAAATCTCTCTCAAACTCATTCTCCATACAATATACACACATACACGCAGTGCAAGCCAACGCTCTCACTTTCCTCGCGCACATCCGCCACATTAATAAGAATTTCGCAATTCGTCATATCGATCCATTGTATACATACACAACCGGTTTCTCCAAACGCGCCCATTTATCAAAAAAAAGACGCTTCCGCCTTGCGGTCTACTCGTACCAGACACTCCCATAAGATCCTTTGCTTGTATACTATACATCACGATATGCGCGTGTGTAATACACGTCGACTCTCTGGTGAGCTAATTGGAAGCAGGTGGCAGTAGAAGAAGATTACCTTCACACGAGAAAATGGAAATTTATATAGGTCGTGGTTTCTAATCGATTAGACGACGCTGTACAAATGTTTGAATCCTAAACAATCGGGAGTTAATTTACTTCTTCCGCTGGACCACAGAAAGCACACAATCAAACGCGTTCAAAGACAAAAGAAACGGAAGTAGATATATCGAAAAAAAAGCTGCCGGCTGGAAAAATTCGCACACGAACATTCTTGGCCCGACTCGGTTTGAAAATCGCTGAGCCAAGTAACGGTCTACTTAATTTGCAATGTTGATCTGCTGCGATCTGCTTATTTTTCGTGTATTTTTTTTTAGTACTGCTTGGAATTCGCGATTGCTCGCGTTTCTGCGGCTGGGTTTTCTCGATTCAACATCCCGAGTGTGCTTTGGCGGTAAATACGGCGCTATTAGGTACACAAACAGATTTTTCTTGCTCGTATATACAAGCTACAGCTGATCGGTCGTTAACGTCGTGAATTGAACTGTTTTTGGATTTATACGATTTTGAGTAAATCGCATCGTACCTTCACCCGTCCATTGTTTTTATGCCTGGCTATTGTGTGTCATCCAACACGTGTATATGCATTGTCGAAAAAAAAAACTCGTCATCGCGCACTGATTTCCGCTATCTCACCGCGATCTCGCGATAACGTCCCTTATAACGTACAATAGCACCGAATGTAAGTATATCTCGGCATCGATATATAAGGATCGTGTCAACGGGTCAGTGGTGTGACTTTTGCCGCGGCATCTTGAAGCCTCGGGTGTGTATATACACTAGAAATTTGAAAGTCCGACGTGGCCTTATCTGACCCGAATGATAAAAATCTCTCGTATGGGTATTATGTGTGGAGTCCCCTCGGCTAATTTCGATCTGATGCCTTTGTTCGCTGAAATATATACTCGTCGCACCGGTTAAATTGATTTAGACCGGTGAAGCTATTGTGCTACGCTGCGAACGTTTCCGGGATTCGCTGTTGACTGATGCTTCTTTTTATTTCAAACTCTATTTACATGGAGAATTTTCGGTTGTTTTTCGACGACGATTATCATTTATGGTGTAGCGGAATACCTTTGTGCGAAATCGAGTCCCCTGATGTTCCAACTTTGTGTGTCTGACATTTTCAAACTCGAAATTTTTGACCTTATCTATGCAGGCAGTGTCGACACTATAGCGGCAAAAATCATATCAATCCCACATACTCACTCTACTCGACCCAAATTCCAAAAACAGACCACCATCATATCGTCAAAAGTTGCTACCCTCAGTATACCACGAAAATTAAAATCGCAACATAGCGGAGAGCTCGCGAAAGATCTTATTCTAATTCCCGCGGGGTTCCGCACGTATGACTCGCGCTCTCGCTCTCTTGCTGCTGTTACGGCCGGCATAACAATGCATGACGTAATGCACGCGAGAGCGTGAATATAGGTACCACAGCGCGGGGTCGGATCCTCCTTTGCGCGCCGCCACCTCCGTATGCAGCCACTGCCACACAGGAAAGTGAAACTCTCGGAAACCAGGTCACACCCACATAGCTGCTGCTGAATCGCGCAGTCGATCTCCCGCGCAGCCGGTATATTATACGCTCTGCACGTTCATGTGTGTATGTATGTGCGAGTACGAGAGAGTTATTGGGATTACGGCTTCCTCTTGCTGTTTTTGGACTGTCGAGAGGGGAAAAGTGTGAGCTTGACCGTCGGTGATTTTCTGCTTTTTGTCATAGTGTGTGGTTACTTGTGCTGCGTTGTTTTTTTTAGAAGAAACTTGAAAGAATTAAGATATTTTTGTTTTTGCATACACGAGAATATTATTTTAAAAATAATATCGTTAAAATCGACACGACGAAACGATTTTTCCATGATCGATTCTTTCCCAGCAATTTGCCGCGCTATACCTATGCGGTTTCTTTATTTCAGAAGCGGATGTACCGCACTTGTCTAGAACCAGCGATTTTTAACCAATTATTGACTCCGCGCTATGATTTTATTGAGAAATCTCAGCCGCACGGTATACATTATCGTGTGTTCCGCGTATATATACTCGATTGAGCAACGAACGTTTATTCCTCTGTTTAAGGGAAGAAGTATTGGAAGAAAAAATATTATATACATCCCATGAGAGAATTGCAATTTTGCAATATTTTTACAGCGCGACGATAAAACACACCGACCCATTAATATTCATCGAGAGTTTTACGAGAGCGAAAAATGTTATTATATTCCTCTCTATATTCTCTTCTACGAAGATAAAGTTCAACATTAAAATCCTGGGATATAGTTTATTATAATACACACTACATCTCGATTCGGCCATCGTCGTCTCAGGAAATTCAAATGTTCCCGCGGTGGGCCGAAACGAGGAAGCAGAACAGCAAAATGAATCGAACGCCCGTAAATCTCTCGTGTACCACTGCAGCAGCAGCATTAAAATATATTTAAAGCTAGTCATTTCTCGGAATAACCCGAGACGGCAGCTCTGGCATATCAAGTGCAGCGTTTGCCCTCACCACCTCTGTTTATATACTTCTCTTCGCGCGTCAACCCTTTTCTATCTTTGTTTCGCTCATTCACTACTTTCGCTCACGTTGCTCTATATTTTATATACCGCGTACGTTGTGTATAAAAATAAAATTCGTCTCTCTCTCTCTCTCTCTCTCTCTGTACTCGTTTGCCTCTGCAGAGCCGTGAGCCGAATTTCTCTCGGAGAGACATTGTTCCTCGCTCTATCTTTGCCTTTGCGTTCGCGCTCTCTCTTTCGTCGCGACGACTGTGTGTATGTCCGTCTGACTCATCTTTGACTTTCTCTCTTTTTCTCTGGCTTTGGAATCCGGAACTGGGATATTTTATACGCGCGACGAGGTCGATTTTTGCCAAGGGTTATTTATCGGCGAGTTTTTTTTTTTTTTTGCTTCGCGTGAAGAATTGATTGGGATGCTGTTTACGGTGAATCTTTGTTATTAACGGTCTTTAAGATTTTGTTTTTTTTTTCAACTTGAATAACCGGTTACCGATGTTAATCCGAACGATCTCCACGCGAAGCTTTGTTTCAGATACATAAATAAAACGACGTGTCTCCTTTTTCTTCTCACTGCAATAATCAACAAATTTTAGCTGATCTAACAGTATCGAATATAGCGTAATATCCCGTTCAATCAGCCGCAACTACCCCAAATCAATCATCACACATTACCATATATACCCCTTCATCACGATCTCCCTCTCACTTTCTCCATATCCATCTCCACAGTTCTCCGCATACATTATACACGATATAAGTATCCCCGGAGCTATACACTCGCTCGTAAAGCTCTCGTTCTCAACTCCTCACGTGTGCTATAGCTGCAGCTTCGCTGTGTCGAGTGAGCGGCGTTGGCTGCTCAGCTCGATCTGGCCCTAACCTATATACGGCACCGGCCAGAATGACTATGGGCGGCTAGAAGAGATAAGTAGATGGATAAGCGTAGATATAGGTGTGGGCAGATGGATAGATTAATGGATTTCGATCCGCAAGACGAATGGCCGAGTTGGACTTTTTTTTTTATTTCAGCGCACCGATCACTATAGAGAGAGAGACTACCTTGAAACGCTGCCGCTGCTGCTGCTGCTGTCGATCACTTGGCTTAAGGGCAGAGAGAGCTGGTTATGTGCATCAGCTGCAGTAGTATATATATATATATATATATATATAGGTTTTTAAGCGTACATCATGGGAAAGTCGAATTGTCTCTGAAAGGAGCGGACCGAACAATGGATTATTGAATTGAGTCTTAATTAGGGATACTCGCTGAGGAATTGACAGAGTTATCTTTTGCGTTTGATTGACGGTAACGATTATTCGCAGATTTCTTCTCTCGACAGCGAAAGTGTGCACGTGTGAATTAAAAATTTATCCCCAATCGTTCAAATTAGCTTACGCATCATCGCATCGACACATTATTTAACAAAGTCATCCTGGCGAAAAACTACAGCTATTATACGCGAATAAAATCCCGAATACATAATCATCGAACGAAAAAAAAAAGAAGAAGTCGCGAGGCTATCGCTCCAAAAGTGCATTCCTCCATACGCGCTACTGGGATTATTTATAGCCGTGATTGGGCAATTATGCAAATAGCTTAAGACTAAAAAAGCGCGAGTTATATACGAGCCGTCCACACGCGCTGAATTCGTAATCAGTTTATCTGTTTCGTCGTGTCTTCCTTTCCCTCTCTTCGTTCGCGTCTAGCGGATTTTCGCCGAAAGTTCACGTCCTTCGCGCTACTGCAGACAAAGCGGCGTCAAAACTCAAAGCTTTCGCTCTCGCGTGTCGTCGTCGTCGAGAGAGAGAGAGAGAATTGTGTCATACCTCAGCTGCTGCTGCTGAGCGAAATTTAGCGTCCACTCGACGACGCGTATCGACGGATCGTTTCTCTTTACGACGCATTGTAGTCTGCCATGCGGTTGACGTTTTTGATGGAATGTTGATTTTTTTTCGCTTGAGATAAATAAATAAATTAGATCTCGACCGAAATAGCTCATATTGTTGGCACTCATGTGGGTGGATGTAAAAAAAAAAAAATTGTGAACTGTAGGGGGCAACTCTAATCAAGCACAGGAAGCCGTAATGTAAAATCGAAATTACAAAGCTAAGGGCTTCGCTCGATTTCTCATTAGCGCAGTAGCGGCGAAGAAGACAAACAAACGAAATCTCGCGCTGCGACAAAGCTAACGGGTATAGCGCGAATCCCTCACTATTTATAACGTCACGTCGGACGACCGTAAGCGTATCTCAAAATAACAGGTCGTTAAGAACTGCACTTGTCATACGCGTGCGTATTTTTTTTTTTTTTCGGAACAATTGATGCATAATTGATATGAAGTTTATTTTTTGAAATATATTAGCATCGTTCAATTTTGTACAAAAGGCTATCGCATTGAAATTGAAGTGATTATCAATGTCACGCGTATTATAAGTAGGAGGCACGTCTCCTAGTGAATGTAAAATATGTATGAGTATAGATAATGCTCTTATCTCTCGAAGCAATTTTAGATCGAATCTGTATTACTGCTGTGGTTTATCGCTATTGTTTACAATTTTATTATTCATACCCTCAATTATATTAAACTTTCAGAATTGAGATTAAATTTAAAATTATCTCCAAGCCGCGCATGCATTTTTCCTGTGGAGAAAAACGTCGATACTTTCGATGAATTAATCATTAGTATACGATTTCAGGGTCGGGAACAAACAAAATTTTACCCAAATTACAGTTGACCCATGACGTAACGGCGATTCGGAGAGAAAAAAAGAAACTGTATTGAAACAATCAAATGCGAATTATTTCCATCCTCCTAATTAAAATCCGTATAATAATTCCTCATTCGCCTCTAAAATACCACACGTCTACGTAGAATCACGGATAGAACCAGCCGACACGTGTCTATGTGCATAGTCACGTAAGAAAACAATAAATCGGCTTGAAAACGATCGTTGAATTATTCCGAGTTTATATAGAATCTCTCGCATAATGAGTTTTCACACGATATCCCGCATCGCATCGTCTTTTCGATTTCGTTCGAAGAAACCTGTTTTCGTCGCAGCGCTTGCGGGGGACACGCCTTTTGGCGTCAAAGACCACTCGTAATCGGTAATTCGCGATAAGCCAAGATACATCGATGACGCCGTTATTGTGTACGACCGATTAACGATCTATGATTTTTTCCTCTCGCGCGCGATCTCTATTCTGAAGAGCAAACACGCGCAAACCGCTAATGAACGACGTGTATGTATGTGTATATGTATAGGTATAAGTACGAGATACATAGGGAAAAAATCGTCGAGTTTACGAGCTGGAACCTCGTCAGATGCATTCTTTATAATACGAGACTGAGTTTTATTGCTATGTGTGGTCTGACAAATGCGCATCGACTGGGAAATGAAGCGGACGGAATGCTATACACACGTGTTTGAGGAAACTTGTTGCTTCTGTATTTTTTTTTCGATGAGGTTTGTAAACTTTAAGTATACGTACGATTGAAAGACTTACGGATCTGATAAGCGATTTTAATTAGGCATATGTGTATCGGTTTGACTATTAATGTAGTTTGGTTTGGAAAATTTTGCTTTGGTATAATTGTATAAACAAATATTTTCTCGATATTGCAAAAACAAATAGAAAATAGCGATAAGAGAAAAACCTAAGATTACAATTCTGTGAATTCAACTATATCGAGATACAGTGATACAAACACTGCGTGAAAGCATTATCAACAGATTAATGTATTACCATATTATATACTTCAGCAGCTGCAGGTTCTAGCAACTAAAAGTTCTAGCTGTGAACAATTTTTATTTTCAATATTATTACACACTGAAATAGAAAGTCCTTATAATGAACTTTATTGATAGCAGTAAATGTTAAAGATCATAAATCAGCAAACTCAACAGTACAATGTACTTCAATAATTACGTTACGTAACTATCTTTTGTATATATATAGCAGTGTGTCTATTAATAGAATTCATCAATGAAAATGTAAATTTCAATAAACACCTATCAAAACACGTACTCAATCTTCTCTCTTTTATTTTTCCCTGTGTATCTTACGATACTCTTCCTCTCCTCCTAAAAAGCAATAATAGTGCCTTATATGCCACTCGTTTCTTTTATTTCTTTTCTTCTTAAACGGCTTAACTGCATTGCGCGTTTTATTGACTCTCACGGACTTGGCTTGTAGAGACGAACGAGTCGCGTTAGTCGCAATGGTGTTAATCTATTTATCCAGTCGGCAACGAAACTCGCATATATGACACATGACTCATGTTCGATGAATTCGTATTTAAGGGACCTTCGCGGCACTTCCACATTTGTTTTGCATTTGTCGAATCGATGCTGCGTCTGCTTCACAAGCAGGTGTGGTTTATTTACCGATTTAAGATATAGCGACTTTAATTGAGTTTGATTTATATGGAAACAAAGTTGTCTCTAACGGTAGACTTTATCAGTGTGGTAAACACTTGCTACTTTAGGTTTTCAAAGTACCATTTTTCTTTTCGATTAAAGCAAGTACTGATGGCTGATTTTTTTTCATATTAGCATATTGGATTGTACAGAGTGAGTATGGTGATGAGGCAAGGAGGTCAGGAAGACGAAAAGACAAGTCAGCATATGTATAGGTTTTATATCAAAATATATTTGTGCATAGACAAGATGACAACCGTGACAGGTAATATCGTACCCAGTATGCGTCGTCGTTCGTTCTCATACGCATTATATCGCTCTCTCACTCTCTCTCTCTCTCTCACTCTCTCTCTCTCTCTCTCTCTTTTCATACTCTTTCATACGCATTTCCGCACAGTCACACTCAATTTTTTTTCTCGGCTTCTCTTCGGTGATCTTGCTCGCGAAACATTAATTTATATATATTTTCAATATATATAATATTATACATAATATACATAATATTTAACCTCTCTCTCTCTTTACATTTCATCATATATTTTTTTGTCACCCTAGTGATATAAATCTTGTTTAAGTATTCTAATTGTATAATCTCACTCGCTCGCACACAACAGTCAACAGCCGAACGAATGAATAAAATGAAGCCCGCTTCACACGGTAACTGAATTCGGGACGCACACATGTAGTGCTGGTCCCAGGTAACGCCGTTGCCAACGATATTTCCATCCTCTTATATATACGCGCGCATTGTCACATCGTTATCTTCTTATTTTTTTGTACATTTTCAATATATTTTTTTCTTTTATTTTATTAAGTGCTGTTTAACGTACGTTTGACGCAATTTATACAATTATTATATTTATAATATATATATATATATCTCTCTCTCACTCTCTCACTCTTCGCCTCGATTGTGACGATGCACACAAAATTTCCTTTAGAAAAATATACATATTTATATAGATCTTCGTTGAAAAAAAAACAAATCCCTCCTTACACGAGCGATCGAACTTTAATTTAACGAATCACATTGTACTTTCGTTATAGAAAGGCTACATATATAGAAACGCCGCGCAGTGACATAAAATCTCGCTGTACAAAATCGTTGTGTGTATATTACGTGAGTATATGATTTTTCAAAAAAATTCAGTATAGACTCGTTTAAAACGCAGTGTGTCGCGTGAGAAGCAAGGCTGTGTATAGCGGAAGGGAAGAAGAAGAAGAAAAAAAAAGAGATCTCGAAAAAGTTTGCAGAAATGTCCGCCTCTTGTGTGGGTATGTGTATTGTGTTTATCCCGACGAACGAGAGCGATAGTCTAATTACCTTAGCGTTATTCTAACGACCGTATCTAATCACAACGCCACGTGGAAGAGCCTTAAACGGTATATTAGGGCCTTCGGTTTCATACAGAGTAAAAAGAGTCACGCCGGGGAATCCCCGGCCCTACGCGTACTTGTGTCTATAGTCTTCAGTGTGTGCTGGTCTCCCTTTTTTTTTTCGTTGAACAAACAAAAATCGAGACTCGGTATACGTCCGTGAGTATATGTGTGTATACAAAGTGAGTCGGAGCGAAAGCGCCCAGTCTTAAGAACAAGAAAAAAAAAAAAAAATTCAACGTTGTGATATACGAGAGAAGGTACAAGAGAGTATAGGGCCACCTTTGAGGTCCCCTCGCAATTAACTTCTGTCTATATTATACAAAAAGAAAAGGCCGCGCGGAAGGGAGTAGAGGCGAATTGACCGCAAGCTGCCCAGTGTATAAGAGAGAGAAAAAAAAGTATCTACACAATTGGCGTCTTAAAATGTAAGAGAAATAAGACGCCGAAACGAGAGAAACAGGGCCAGCCCCGACAATCAACCTTTGCCCCCGAGCCATCGTCAAGCCTCCGAATACAAATAACGCTTGCTTTTCTTCATATATATAGGTATATGTAAAAACAACGGCAAAGAGCGTCCATCGACATGCAATGAGTGCGCGCGCGCGGGCGCGCGTGTCAGCACTCGCGGAATGATGCATATCCGCGTTCCGCGTGTTCCTGGCGCTCATAGCCGGATTCCTTTGGAAGCTCCGGTGGTCCTCACCGGCCGTGTAATAAGTAAGACGAGCCTTGTTCAGCAGCAGCAGCAGCAGCTTAGCCTACAGCCTGTGCACGACTTCGCTGCTACATTGGCGGTCCGCCCACGTGTTGCTGAAACTGGTCGATGTGCCTGGAGATCTCACGTTGTATCTGTTCCGGGAGTACACCAACGCTGCTGAAGAGCGACCTCAGCACGTTAAGCTCCTCCGAGAGTATCTCTACCTTCTTCCTGAGCACGTCGTTCTCCTTGACGAGATGTTTCACGCGTTCCTCAGTCTCGCGAGAGCGAACCTTCGCCTTCTCCCGACTCTTGCGAACGGCGATGTTGTTGCGCTCGCGGCGCCGCCTGTACTCGTCGCTGGCCTTGTCAACGGACTTGCTCTGCTTGCGCGAGCTCACGGCGCCGGGCATACCGGTGTGCTGCTGATGCGCCTGCATCACAGGCTTCATGGGTCCAGCTCTGCCCTGTTGCTGTTGTTGCTGCTGTTGTTGCTGCTGCTGCGGATGAACTCCCGGGTGACCAGGCAGGCTAGAGGACGTGAGAGTCGTGAAGGTTGGGGCGCCGTTGGCAAAGGGCCCGGCAGGGCCTCCCGTGGCGGGATTGTAGCCACCGGGCGTGTACTGCTGGCAGTGCCTGCGGTAGTCTGCCGGGTCGAGGGGCTCCTCCTTGATGCTCGGCGACTCGCTGCTCGAGCTGTTGCTGTCGCTGCAGCTGTTGCTGCCGTGGTGGTAGCTGGCCGCGCCGCTGTGCACAGGCTGGGGCATGTAGGCCAGGGCAGCAGCCCTTGGGTAGCCCGCGGCCGCCGCGTTGCTGGCCGGGAGCCGGGCGTGCTTGACGGTGCCGTTGTTGCCAGCTCCGAGCATGTCCAGGAGGCCATCGTTGAAGTGCGAGTCGTCGATGAGGTGCTGGAGGTCCAGAGAGATCTCCGGGGTGTTGAGGTCGGTCAGTTCACCGGCCGCGGCGCAGTGCTCCGCATACTGTTGGTGAAGAGTGGCTTTTGAGGCCGATACTTTGCTAACGCCATTCGTTTGCTGATTGTGATTTACCTGCAGGCTCGAGTTGTTGTTGTTGTTATTGTTGTTGTTGTTGTTGTTGTTGTTGTTCTGGCCGAGAAGTTGACCGGATTTTTTGAGCTCAGCCTGCAGTTGCTGCTGGCCCACTTGGTGGGCTTGTGTGTCGTACATGTTCGGGGACTCCATCACATTCAATGAATCCTGCGTGGGATCAATCACACATCACAGAGACTATCGCAACATAAATAGAGGAGTCCGGTGCTCCGAGTGTCCAGCAGTCCTCTTTCCTCCCTCAGTCCTCTCTTTCTCTCCCTCTAACTTTCAACACAAGTTATAATACGAACACACAGTTTTCGCACTTTATTTTTCCTCGCGCAGATCGAGAAAAGGCAACAGTCACTTCTGCTGCAGCAGAAGACGTAGCAGACGACACGCGCGTATAACACACACGACTCGTGGCTATCTCACGTGGAGCGACACTGGCAATAAATGAGATAAAGATCGGAGCAACTGATGGCTCGATAGAGACACACATGCGACGACGACTACGACGACGACGCAAAGTCAATAAGAGGAGTATATCAAGGCAGCTAGTGGCTCTCACGAGAGTTGGCGCGCGACTGAGCACCTCCGCGGCATGTCGCAAGCTTTCAATGTGTAGCGCCGCCGCCGGACCGAGCGAGCGCGTGTACACTCGGAGCTGCACGCCCGCGGCCAATGAGCGCCGTTCTCCTCCCCCTCTCCTCTTTCTTTCTCTCTCTCTCTCTCTCTCTCTCTCTCTCTCTCTCTCTCCTTCTCTCTTTCCCGAATGCAGCAGCGCGGGTTTCTCTCCTCGCCCTCCCCCGCTACCGCTTCTGCCGACGCTGTAGTCATCCTCGAGGTGTATACCGCTGTCCCTCTCTTTCTACGCTCTCCGCTCTATCCGTCTGTTTTTATCGCGCCGCAAGCGCTCTCTCTTTTGTTCTGCGCTTCCTATATGCACTCTTTCGCTAGCCGTATTTCTATTATATTTCCTATCTTTATTTCGAAGCGCCGCGGATTTTCCGAACGATGCCGTTTGTATTTCCACGGTTTTCCCGCGCATTTCGAGAAATGACCCAGATCAGATTTTTTTTTTTCTAAAATTCTGAAACAAAATGTTCGCCGCGGGAATTGAATTGCCGCTCTCGCTTTCTGTGTTTGCCATCCACATCACAGCTCGCGTGATACGCTGCGCTGTCACCTCTCTCGCGAGCCGAAGTCTTGGCGCTGCGCAGCATCTCGTCGCGGGATACATAGCAGGAAAAGTTTTGCGGTCGCCTTTCTTGAGGCTATTTTTAGGAGCGCATATAGACGCCCGCGAGAGCGGAATCCCGAAAAGCGAGCTGAGCGCGTACGAGCATAGAACGCGGCTTTCGAACGTTTTTGAATTTTTGAGAAAGTTTTGTGTTTGAAATGTTTAAGTCTTTTAAAGGGTTGCTTTGATAAAAATATAATTATCAGGAGACTGAAATTGTTTAATAAAACAGGAGCGCTTGAATAACCTGCCACTCTATATGCATCGCACCTACAAAATATAAGATCCATCGCTGAACGATCCGTCAACGTCATCAAAACGTTCGTCACTCGCGCGAAAATCAATCCCGAATTAGCCACCCTCTATATATAGCGTCTCGCTTTGCCGACTTCTATATCACGATATACCATCTCTCCGTCAAGTTCGACGAGTCGAAAATATACACGATAGAAAAATCTTCGATAGAGCCGCACGCACAAACCGTTTAATAATGCCAATTCGATTGCACGAGGTTGCGCAATCGAGGGTAATCGAAAAAGGTCTCGCGTACGCTTCTTCGTTTTACCCGCGCGATTCTAAGGGTCGTAGAGCGTTTTCTGATTGGTCGGAACCTTATAGCGGGGATGGTTGTGAACACCTTTGGAGTATTCATACAGGCGGAAGGCTAGTGGTTGGAGCAGAGGGCGAATCGCGTCCTTTGCGGAGAATAAGCCACTCCTACTCTGCGGTGCAGAGGGACCTGTTGCGCTCGCCAAGCGGCTGATGATGCCCTTTGATGGCGTCCCATTTGCGGTTTCGAGTGATTTTTTGTTTGTTTATTGATTGGTTTATAAGGGAGGTTTAGTTGCTGTGATGGATGGATGATTTGAATTTTTACGTTATTGTTATCGTATTCGTAAAATTATTATTTCTTCGAATGATTCATCTGAATTAAATAGATTCGGTAGTATACTGACAAAATTAATAAATATTATACATTTGAAAAAAATGTAATAAGCTAATATTTTAATTTTTGTACCATTGAGGGCATGAATATTCATTTTACATATTTATTTTTATTTTCAAATTCGCATTTACTCTACGTTTCTAAATATCCTTTACATATACCTAAAACGCACTGGACGGTTGATATTAGTTGGTAAAAGATTAACAAAACTAAACCAACGCACCGCTTACCATTCGCAATAAAACAGAAATTCAAATACCGATCAAAATACAGATCGATCGCCATGCAAAAATCAACAGTCGACAATCCAGAAATCTACTTACCAACCGATGCGCCCCTTACGTTTTACCACACGCCGATAACCGCGTCAGCCATAATTAAAACGCATCCCGCCATAAAATGCGCAGCATCACGTCCTTCTCAGCGCCACCCACGCTAATATGCAACTAGCGACGAATCACGGTACTTTCCGATTTCTGCCGAGCACATCCGATCGCCACCGAGTCGTGTCCCTTCTTCTTCAGATCAGAGCGCACGACTTGCACACAAGCGAAACGTCGTGTCTCCCCCCACAACACGCCGCCGCCAAAAGAAGCGAGACAACGTCAGCCGCAAACCCTCCGAAGCAACAGAGACGGCGACAGCAGCTCCGTGAATCTCACATATTCACCATATACAACGTATCCTGCGCCTCCAACATCGTACACGTTCGCCCGACGTTTCTCCTTCGCGCAAAACATCAGGAGCTGAGAAGGAGAGGAAGAGAGACAGACGCATATACACATCACGCACGGAGAGCATCGCGCATCAGTGAGGTAACGTAACGGCGAGAGAGAGAGAGAGAGAGAGAGAAGAGAAAAAAGAAAGGCGCTGAGAGTGAGAAAGAAGGAAGAGAGTATTGGTACCGCTATAACGAAAATCTTCCGCGAACAATCATCATCGTCATCGTCATCGATGCGAGAGAGTTTCGACGCCGCCGTTCGATAATATACTTAATTACTCATTTCTTACGTTCCGCCGTGAAGAGAAAAAGACGCGTAGTCTCGCGGATTCGTGCATTCGAAAATCAAGTGTCTGCCTGTTGTAAACCTAACTCTCTCATAATAGACCCTCGAAGAGAGGGCTTGGGTTTTTCGGTAACAGAATCTCTCCCCCGCGCGCGACAGCGCACACCTGCCTGTCCACGGCGCAAGCGGTAGATCTTCCTCCAAGAGGTGAGTTTCCTGGTGCGCGGCCTTTCGTCTCTACTCTACCCGACAGTATTTACCTTCCCGAGTTATCCTCTTGGTGGACAACTTTATAACCTAAAAAAAAATCTCCGCGCGCTCCGCTGCAGCTTGTCCTCGTTACGTTCTTTTCTTATCGGGAGGTTAGTTAGATCTCGCCAAAAAGTTACATATGCACACAGGGCGAGAGCTAGTGTATTTTAACGGTATCGATTGTTGCACTCGCCGTTTTATTTTTGTACTCTTGAGGGGAATTAGAAGGAGAGAATGAGGGAGAGAGACTGTTGGGTAGTTTTGTCTGTTTGTGTGTATGGCTGGCAATATCATCCACCTGTGAATTTTAGATGTACTCAGCGAATAGTAATGGACTTTTCATTATGCAAGGAGGATTGATTTTCAATATTTGCAGGTAGCAGCGGTTACTTGGTGGCTACTAAAATACCATCCTCAGCAACACAATGGCAGGAGAGCAGCAGCAGTTTTTTCTCAAATGGAACGACTTCCAGTCGAATATGGTCTCGTCGTTTAAGCATCTCAGAGATGAGAAGAGCTTCACCGATGTGACACTGGCCTGTGACGGACAGACGTGTAAAGCACACAAAATGGTCCTGTCTGCATGCAGTCCTTACTTTAAGTCTTTGTTAGAGGTGAGTCTCCTAATCGAATAAACATTCTTGGCCTTAATGTAGTCGATGACTATACAACAGAGTTACCATAACTGTTACTTGTGCGCTGTTTTTTCAGGAAAATCCGTCCAAGCATCCCATTATTATACTGAAAGATGTAGCGTATAGTCACCTTCAAGCAATCTTAGAATTTATGTATGCAGGAGAAGTTAATGTATCACAGGATCAACTGCCAGCATTTTTGAAAACAGCAGACCGATTGAAGGTCAAGGGATTGGCAGAAGCTCCTGGTGCCATTAAAAGAGAGGGTTAAGTCTTCACGTGACTAGTTGCGGTAAGTCTTAGCTGATGCATCATCCGATTTATCCATATTCACTAGCTGTTCAATCAAAATGCATTCGAATGCAATCCAGGAGTTCTTATGTAACAATTCTGTTTTTTCAGATATTTTGGAAAACGTGCGGACTGATAATACAGAGTGTAATGTTGTAAAGTGATTGCGTTAATACAAACAACACATACATGAACACCACACAAATCTTAACACACTTGCACTAAACACACTGACCTCTGGTTCTAGACTAGGATCAACACAACCGTAATACTATAATCACAACAAAACTATACTTACCAAAACTTTTTTTTTTATTATTTTTGTTTTTTATTTTCAATTAAGCTCAAATGCGACATTCGCGTTACCTGTTGATGTTTGTCTTGAACCCAATACAACTACAATCACAGTAATTATATTTTTCAAACAAAAATCGCAGAAATATAAACGACTTATCACAATAGTTAAATGATGTATACATAAGCTGGCCGGGGTCGTTTTGTGAATCGCTGAAAAATATTCATCTTTTATTTAAAGTACTCCTTTTAAGCCTACCATATAATCGGTTAAGTTTTAAAAAACCCTCGCGCTTTACAATTTGTTCCTGTCAGTATTTTCTTGTAACGTCTTAAACTTTGCTACAGTGGTTACGGTCTGCTTGAAAATATAGCATTACTAAGCTCTGATTTCTTTACACCCAATACGATTTACAAAATTCCTGGCCAACCGATCATACAATTTTCAAGACGTCGATGCTGCAAGTCGTGACGCTATGACTATTATAATTTTATTTAAGCTCTGTGATCTTTTTCTTATCGAAACCAAGTTATAATCTACAAAGTTAATAGGTGATCGAGAAATATTTATCGAATAACTTAGCGTGACGACTTTCAACAATCGTGACTTCGTGTAACCAAATACTGCCAGTAATTGTCATTGGCGTATTCACATTATTACCGATAGACCAAATTTATTTATGATAATAATATATTGAAAGGTTGGTTGTCCTGAACCGAGGAAAATGGATTATTGTAACATAAAGCGAGCAAATTTTGTAAAGCCGGAGCGCACAGTTCCTTTCTCCTCTTTAATAAATACAGGACCATTGTAGAGAGAAAAATGAACATTGTAGATCAAGTGAGGGGTAAGGAAAAAAATAAAAATAAAAAAACAAATGCGGATAAAAAAAATAATTAAATAAATAAGTCGTCGAGTCTCGCATTAATTCGGATAAGTATCTAGTTTACAGATACATTTTGACAAGATTTTTTCGCGACATTCTACTTTGAGATAATTCTAATTTTTGATACTTCTATAGGATTACTTTTTTGTGACTTGCTGACGCAAAAAATTATTTGAAATCTATTACAATCTGTGAAATTTTGGGAGAAAAAAATGATGTAATTTTTTATCTATAAATATATACATTGTTTAAGAGGCATTTTCTTTTTTAAATGAACACGCCGGCTATCCGGAGAATTAATGCATAAACCGACGTAGCGATATGTGTACTGGCGTAGAAAAACAGTGACGAAACGGTGAAGCGACGCATTTAGTTCGAAGTTTGGAAAAGAACTGACTATTATTTCGTTCTTCGAAGAGCTTAATTGTAAGCGTTGTTCTCGTCGTTTATTAAAATAAAAAAGTAGAATTGAAATGAAAATTATACAAATGTCAGAGTTTCGTTGTAGAAATTACCGATTGATTGCAATTGATGCATGTGGTTGACTCTAGTTTCTACAATGTCACGTGTACGGTTATGATGTAAACAGTTAACGATTATAATACATGTCGAAAGCGATTTTTACAGTCAAAGTATATGCCTATTTAAAAGCATCAGTGAATACTTTTCAGCACGACCGAATTGTATATTTTAAATTTAGTTTTTCCTTTTATCGAGCCAACAAAATTTAAATTTTCTTTGAAGAACGTTCTCGTTCTTAAATATTCTAAGCCTTTTGCTGTTCCCAAACTAGATCATTTATCTAATTAGCGTTACTTTTGCTACTGACATGACTCGATGATGACTACGATTATGATATGAAGATGTTGAGATATAAAATAAATTGTGTAAATATATGAAATCATCGCTTTATTATTTTTAAATATTTTCTCCTTCCCGATTAATTAGGAACTTATAAAGAAAAAAACGTACTTAAGGAATATATGTCATATTTCATTTTGTTCCTATTTGTATACGCATAACAAAACAAATCATATAAAAAATACATTCAAAATAAGCCTTAGATACCTATGGAATACAATTTACAAGGAAGTTTGTTCTAACTTGGTCACAATTTTGATTGCTCTGACTAACGCGTTCAACATAATGTATCAAACATTATAATTATATAGTGAGCGACGTTTTTTATAATTATCATAAGACGTAGAATCGACTGAATACAATAAATGTTTTATCCTAAAGACAGTATAAAACTAAAAAGTTTGTAAGCAGTTATAAAAAGTATCATTATAATTGACTAAAATAGTTTTTGATCTCGTTTAACATGCTATTACTCTTTAGGCAATTGGTGATCGTTTAGATACAGGAACATGTTTTTCAAGTTGTCAATATCTTTTCGTCCATATTTTTGCGTTCGTTTTCTATATTTAAATACTTTATAGATATTTATTTTGTATTACGCACGGCAGATCTAACGTTAATATTCTTAACTAAGTTTAATTCTATGTTACAGACTCTACTTTAATGAATGTTATGTGATGATTGGTTCTAATATAATTCAGACTAAACCACTGCTTCCCTTCTATTTTATAGTGAATATTATTATCACAATCTCATTTAGTCAGACTTTTCACCAAATTCTTCTTAGGGCGGATCTGAAACGAAGAATTCAAATCAGCACAATTTTGTCAGAAGAATAACTCACGATGTGAATTTTCTATGCGCAACACTTACAAGGCGTAGGCATCGGGAATTTGTAAACCGGATACTTGGGAGCAAACTGCGTGTTGGATCCAATCATTCCCTGTTCGTTTGGATCTGCAATAGGATTGCTTCCTCCTATACATTCCTCATACGATGGTGGAGCTGAAAACGACAAATCCTTTTGAAGACGGTTTTGCAAATTCTCTACGTATGGTAACTTCTACACGTACTACGTTTTTTATGCACATGCAGTTTAGATTCTCAGTTAATAGTATAGTTAGTGTATTTTAATAGTTTTGGTTAAGTCAATATTTTAAAAGTTTTTTGTTCTTTTCCAGCATCAAACTTACGCATTTCGGGCATCGGATGCATCGGAGCTCCAGCAGCCATGTAAGGAGGTGCGCTCATGACCACAAACCCGATTGGTTGCGATCCAGCCTGTTGCTGGTGTGGCAAGAGTTGAGTGTTAGCAGTGACCTGATCAATCGGTGGTGCTGAAGGAACCAACGAAGGCTGAACCTGACCCGACACCTGGTAGTACAGCGGTACTGTGCCTATTTCTATTGGATACGACCGGTCGATATCGCGATGCCTGAAAAATTATTGTTAGGAGTTAGCTCGTACATCAAGACGAAAGATTATAGGTATACTTACAATCCCGAAATTTCAATTATTAGCACCAGTTTGTAGGAGACGTTAATCAGAGTGCAGTGTTCCAATTTTGAAGGTGGCATCGGTGGTACTTCGATGCACAAACTCTTTTCGCCCTTTTTGGGAAATGGACCACCTACTTTCACTTTTTTTACAACATCCGATGTGAATTTTTTGTCGGGAAACGGCGTTGATGCAAAGAATTGTAATTCCTGCAAAATCATCACGACATATACCTATCGGTTTCGCATAAAAGCTTTGATCGAAAGAAATTCATTAAAAATATTCAAACCTTGTACAAGTACAGTTTCATCCTTTTCACGTCGACGGAAGTTGAGTTGTTATCGTAGCTGACATCCAGCTGTATCGTTTCGCCAGGAACAAAACCACTGACTCTGCTCTTGACCATGGCCTTTATGCCACCTGCGTTTCCCAAACAGCAGCAGGAATGAAATCTTCGTTTAATCTCATCGTTTATACCCGTCTAATCGAGAAATTAAATATTGAAATTACTTCGAGTATTCTTTGTGTAAAAATTCACAAACACGTGTGGAGAATGAAAAAACTTACGGCAAGATTCCGATGAACATTTAAATCGTAGTCAGTAACGACGGTGAAGGCGGATACGACCTTGTGATCAAATTTCCAAGGTCTGTCGATTACGGCTTTCACGGTATACCGGACGAATCCGAGAACGTGTTCGAAACTGCAGGGAATATTCTGTGGTATGTGGAAGCTAAACGGATACGTACTTGTGCCGGATGGTATTGTTGCGGAACTTTCCCCTGTTAAAAATTCAGATCGATGTTTAAAAATATTATGATAGCTTCTAATTATACTTTGTACGTCGTATATACTGTATTTTTCATAATAAGTAATTAGTTTCTATAATTCGATGCGCTATAGTGGGACAGGATGTCGTAAAAATAATACGCTATTAAGAATATTGAATAGAATACACCCACTATACGCACAACGTAATTAAAACCAAAATAGAAAGATAAAAATTCTTCTTACCACCTGTAGCTCCAACCAAACGATTGGATACGCTGAAATAAGTTTCCGAACCTCTGTAGTGCTCCGTGACTCTGTGGCTACCACTGCCGTCCGATTTTCTTCGTTGCTTTGACCAGTGAACTTCAGCCTCACCCTTAGCTTCTATTCTTATTTCTGAAATCACGTAATACTACGTCAATTAATCTACCTCAAAACAAACATCCGGGACTTTCCCTAAACGCGAAAGTTCCCGGTGCATGTGCGCATGCGCTCAAACGCATTCGACAGGTGTGAAAACGGGTGTTCTATATATACAGCAAGTGTGTGTGTACACAGGCTGGGAGAAACCGAATCGAAAAATTGCAGATGTAAAAATAGATGCTATGTATACTCTTGCGGATGGTATACACTTACGTGACGGGGACTTGTCGTATTAAGAGAATGTTGAGTATATAGGTTGCACGAGATGTCGTATTACGTGCGCACGTTTCGAGTTTTTCATCGATTGGGTTTTTTTTTTGTGGATAACGAGCTTGATTTTAACGTTAATTTGTGAGAACAAAGTTGAAATTAATCGACGAACTGTAATCCATTGTTTCAATTGTGTCGGGATAATTAACGGTTGTTTCTGTGCGACTACTTTTACTTTTTATAGCCTTCGCTTATTCCGGCTTATTCAGTTGTTTTCACATATTATTTTCCACTGCAGTCTGCAGTTTAGATTATCTTATTATCAACGGACGCTGTGATGATTCATCGATCTATTTTGCGAGTAATCTGTGTTTCGTAGGGTTACAGTCATCTTGGAAATGGGTGCGATTTTATATCTCTACGGTTTTAATATCTTAAGAGAGAGATTACAGTGTAATATAAGCGTTATTTGCATAGTCACTTCATGTGATGGGATTCCCTATCTCTATTTCGGCCAATGAATACGTACCCGTTGCCCATGGCAATGTGTAAACAGAGTTTAGGACAACGAAAGAATGGGTTTATTTCTTTTTTCTTTTTTCAATTTAGGTGGTTGAATGGAAATATCTAACCGTCGATTGTACTGCAAACAATCAATTATTAATAAAAACGAGCGATAGCAATATCGAGAAGAAGTAGCGTACATTAGACGAATCACTGTATAGCGACCTTATTTTGCAACATTAATAATGTCGCGATAGTGATTCAATGAACTCCTTTATTGCAGTCGAGGAATTATACTCGTTGTTTAAAAACCAAAACACTGTTAAAAACAACGGCTATAAACATATAAACAAGCTATAAAAATATAAACAAATACACAGAAACTCACCGCGCATATTTTTCGTGCCGGACAGAGTGAGAATAACTTTGCCAGTGACAATCTCTCCGGGTGCATAAGTGGCGCCGGGTCTCTCGAACTCGATGCGGAAGTCTTGCAGTTTACCCATCTTCTCTATTCCTTGTAGAACTTGTGTATATTTATATACTGTACGCGCTAGTGCGTATACGGCGACTAGTCTTTATCTCTCTCGCTGAGGTGATTAAACTCTATCGCGATTCGTGAAAGAGCTAAGAGCGCAGGGCGCGGATGTCTGTATGCGACTGTTGACGTCGACCGAGTCATCGCGTTACAGCTGTGGTCGAGTAGATAGGTATACCGGAGATTCCATGGATGAGTGCATATAGGTAAGGGGGGATTTTTCAAGCGGTTAGTAGTGTGGGATGTGGACGTCAGAGAGCGCTGTAAGTGATTGGATAGAGTGCGTGCACGCGGTAATTTGATTCGATGGTTGGATATACTTGTTTTGATTCGAAGTGTGATTAGGATTAAATCTTGGGTAATTAACCTGTTGCTTATGCGTGGTTTTTTTTTAAAGACTGTTATTGGGTTATTAATAGAGTGATGGGTTGCGGAAAAAAATTCGTAAGATAGTTAAAAAAGGAATTCTTTTATTTAAAAAAAAAATAGAAGGATAATATTCGATGCTTTATTAACGATCGTGAGTTTGTTCTGAGAATTAAAAAGTTGAGTAAGTTTGGGTTTTTGATTCCATTTTTGTTCGTCAGAAATAAGAAACATACAGTTATTCACGATTACATCAGTGCATGTATAAAATAAAATCTAAAGCGATTTTTTCGACACAGAATGGTCCTTATAATAAGTGTTCCCTTGGCCTTGTCGTTATCACAGATAAGTACATGGAAAACTAGCATACTATGCTTAAAGTCTATCTTCAGCCTTTTTCGAATAACTTCGAAAATTATAATAAGTCACATGGTAGCAGTTTGAGCTTTCTAAAATAGGTTTAAGAGCTTCTCGGTGGATCTCCAGGTGGATCTGAAAATAAGAATTCAGTGAGATTTCATCAAAAGAATAATTCAGAACGTGAATTTTTCGTGCAAAAAACTTACAAGGCATAGGCATTGGGAAATTATAGACCGGATACTTGGACGTAAACTGCGTGTTCGATCCGACGATTCCCTTTTCGTTTGGATCTCCAATGAGATTGTCTCCGCCGATACATTCCTCGTACGACGGCGGCGCTGAAAACGACAAACCGATCATTAAATTTCTTTAATTTTCAAAACATCTTTTGAAATTCCAGAGTCAAAACTTACGCATTTCCGCAGGGTAAGGAGGTGCGCTCGCGTCTGCGAAGCCGATCGGTAGTGGTCCAGCTTGATCCTGATACGGAGGTAGTAGTTGAGCATCGACAGCGACTTGATCTACCGGTGGAGCTGAAGGAACCAGCGAAGGCTGATGGGTCTGGATCGGCGGGCGTTGAAGAAGTGGTATCGTGCCAATCTCTATTGGGTAATATCGCTTGATTTTACGGTGACTGAAAAATTATAGCCAAACGTCAGCTTGCACGTTGTACAATTTTAAATAATAGGTATAACTTACCATCCTGACACATGAATTTTAAACACCAGTTGGTAGGAGATGTCAATGATTCTGCAATGCTGCAAATTTGAAGGTGGCACTGAGGGTACTCTGACGCTTAAACTCACTTCACCTTTTTTAGGAAAAGGGCCACCTACTCTCATTTCTCTTATGTCCTCCTTTTTATGTTTTGATTTTGACGTTGCGTGAAACGATAAGTGCTGCAAAGGAATAATAATTAGATAAACTGCCTGTTTCACACAAGAGCTTCAAAAAAATATATATTGCAGAGAGATATTGCATACCTTGTATAAGTGTAGCGTCATCTCCTCCACGTCGACGGAAGTCGAGTTGTTATCGTAGCCAACATCCAACTTAATTATTTCTCCGGGAAGAAAGCCCCTGACTCTGCTTTTGACCGTAGCATCAAAGTTACCAGCGTTACCAAAACAAAGACAGGAATTGAATTCTCGATTTATCTCATCGTTGATTCCTCTCTAAAGCAGAAATACAAAATTAGAATTTCTTCACAGTTCGTTCTGTAAAAACTCATACACTCACACGATAAATAATAAAAAAAAAAACTTACGCTGAGATTCGGTATATCATTTAAATTGTAGTCAGCGATGACGGTGAAGGAGGCCACGACCTTATGATCAAATCTCCAAGGTCTATCCATTACTGCTTTGATACTGTAACGTACGTGCCCGATCTGGTGTTCGAAGCTGCTTGGAACGTTAGAGGGTATGTGAAAACTGAACGGATAGGAATGTGTACCGGGTGGTATCTCTGTTGAACTTTCTCCTGTAACAAATGTTATGGTCCATGAAACTCTATTATGCTTATATACCACGCTCTTAATCTTGTTAAGTGTTTATATTCAAATTGTTTTCTCACCGCGACCAGGGCCTGCCAAAACAGTGTTCAAGCTGAAATAACTCTCCGAATTCCTGTAGTGGTCGGTAACCGTGTGACTTTTTCCATCACTATCCCTTACGGTGCGTGTCTCAGTCCAGTGAACCTCTGCTTCGCCCTTGGCTTTTAATCTTACTTCTGAAATCATATCATCGTATATACGTTAATTAACTTTATTTGAAACGAATATCCGCGCTTTACCCGGGATTTTATTTAAACGCAAAACTTCCCGCGCATGTGCGCGAACGCATTCGACAGGTGCGATAAAACGCGTGTGCGAGACGAAATTGCCTAAAATGATCTTTTTTGTGTACAAAGTAAAAATTTAGAGGGTTAAAGAAATTTAGTTGAAATTAAAGCAATGCACGCCTAAACAATAGTTGATTGTAATGTGCCGATATCCCCACTCTCTGTCTGATGGCATGTATACATTGCAGGCGCAGTGCTGGGATAAACCCAATATCCGCAAGTGCGGGAGTAAAAATAGACGATATCCTCTGGCAGATAATATACCATTCACATTGAAAACTTAAAGTTCTTTTGAGAATGTCATATACATATTGACAACACGAGATGTCGCATGCGCATCTTTCGAGTTTCTTATCGATTTATTTCTTTGTGGATAATGTGCCCAATTTGGCGCCAAATCACAAGGTCAAAGTTGACATCAATTGACCCACTAATAGATTCTATATTGTTTTAAGCGTGTCAGAATAATTAACGCTTGTTCTAGTATACTTTTGTTATGATAGTTTTTAAGATAAAGCATTTTCCACTGTGTACTAGGTTTTTTTTTTTTGACAATTTATATAGATGTTTCTCACACATAATTTTTATCTTTTATTTTCACGCTTAATTTTTTATAGCATGCAAGCGATGCATTATATTAAAATACATATAGAATGTCGCAATCGAGAATTTCATTTTAATAACAGATGACCTTTGAACCGGCGTATGCTATTATTCAAAAAATAAATATTTCACTGAAACGCACAAAGAACTGCAAGTTTACGTTAAAAAAAAAAAAAAAAAAAAAAAAAGTGGTGTACCCGGCGTCGGCCGTAAAAACGTCTCCTCTCGCAGTATAGCTACATATTATACCTGCGAATTTCAGACACTCACCACGAACGTTTTTGGGACCAGAAAGAACGATAATAACTTGACCATTGACTGTATCTCCAGGCGCAAAAGTGGCGCCGGCTCGTCCTAGTTTGATGCGAAAGTCTTGCAGTTTGCCCATCTTTCCTCTCACGATATTTTCTTCTCTTTTCCTCACGAAACTTATGTATTAATGTTGCACAGGCTAGTAATATACGGCGACTGGTCTTTTGTTTATTTATTTCTTTTGCTGAGGTGGTAACACTCTGTCGCGAGGCGTAAGCGCTTAGCGCAGACGTCTGCGCGACTGTTGGCGTCGACTGCATTGGTATAGTGTTATATAGATGTAGTCGAACAGTGAAGCCATATAGATATACTGGGAATTCCCAACGATGAGTGCGTCCAGTGTTGGGAATTTTTGAGACGATTGATAGTTTGGGGATGTGGCCAACAGAGGCGCTGAAGACGATTGGTATAGTGTGGAGTATTGAAGTGCGTGCGTACTGGGGGATTTGGATCGATTATAGGTATGTATACAGTAAGGAGAAGGGGAAACGGGACATCGGGATTTCTCAAAGATTGTTCGTATTTGGAGTAACGGGTTGAGAAAAGATACATACACAGTTTAAAAATAGAATATTTATTTTTTAACACTGTAGAACATGACAATGGTATAAAATGCAACTTTGATGTGCTGTGAATTTTGACTGTTACTACTGAAAATTCGAAAACTATATAATTGGTCCTCGGATTTTTCATATTTTTTCATTAGTCAGAAAGAAACTCGACAGTTTAAAATAAGACTCATTCGCGGATGGCGACGCCCTCTGTAGCGATTTTTTTCCACACATCAAAATGAGTTTTGATCTTTATAGCCTTGTTCTCTTCTCTCGGTTATCACCTTGTTATCACAGATACGTAGACCAGCAGAATATGTTATCTTCGCGATCTCTCCCTTCAGCCCTTTACGAAACTATTTCGACGACTATGATGTCATACGGGCGTGGTTTGAACCTCATCATACTATTTTATGGCTGGCGGTAAAAGATTAGCAGAAATCTTGAAAGACGTTCGCATTAACCCCCGTGAAAATACGTCAAGGAACTTTTTTAAAATCGAGCACATTTATTTGTTTCCTGAGGAATCTAGAAAAATGTAATTTAAGTAACTTAAGTTTTGTCGGATTCGCTTAATTTTAATTCTAAAATATACGCTATACTTACAAGGCATAGGCATCGGAAACGTATAAACCGGATACCTGGGTGCATATTGCAAGTTTGATCCAACCATTCCCTGTTCGTTTGGATCTCCAATAAGTTTACTTCCGCCGATACATTCCTCATACGAAGGCGGCGCTGAAAACGACAAATCGAACCTTTTTTGGCAACAATTTTGGAAACCTCTATACATGCACTACGTTTTATGATGATAAACCATATACTTATAAGAACTTTTTAAAATTTCAGAGTCAAACTTACGCATCTCGTCAGGATAAGGTGGTGGAGTCATGTCTATAAAACCGATCGGTTGTAATCTGACCTCTTGCTGATACGGAGGCAACGATTCAATATCGGAATCATTGACTTGGTCGACCGTTGGTGCTGAAGACTGGGTCAAGATTGGCCCCCGATTGTACAGAGGTATTGTGCCAATCACTATTGGATAATACCGCTTGATTTTACGGTACCTGAAAAGATTTTTTTGGGTACTATCTTGCATAAGATCAGAATAAAAAATATTGTAATATACAGGTGCAACTCACATTCCCGACGTATGGATTTTCAACTCCAGTCCATAAGAAATGTCGATGATAGAGCAGTGCTCCAAATTCGAAGGTGGTATGGAAGGTACTTGGATACATAAACTCTGTTCGCCCTTTTTAGGGAAAGCATCGCTAACTCTGACGTTTTGTATGTCCGTCCAGTCATTCTTTGATTTATTCGTTGCGTGGAACGTCAAACGCTGCGCAATAATATAAAATGATAAGCCGTCTATCACATACAGAAGCGAATTGTGATGGAATATTTCGAAAGATATTGCATTCGAACCTTGTAAAAGCAGAGTCTGATCGTGTCCACATCGACCGAACTCGAGCTGTTGTCGTAGCTTACGTCCAGCTGAATCGTTTCTCCAGGAACGAAACCCTTGACTCTGCTTTTAACCACAGCATTCAGGTTACCAGCATTTACGAAACAAAGGCAGGAATAAAATTCTCGATTTATCTCATCGTTGATCCCTCTCTAAAACCAGAAGTAGAAAAATTCAAATTTCCTAACAGTAGACACACGCTATAAATGAAAAAAGTGACATACGAAAAGATTAGGATGAGCATTTAAATCATAGTCGGCAATGACGGTAAAGGCAGATAAGGATTTGTGATCGAATCTCCAAGGTCTGTCGAGTACGGCCTTAGCTGTATACCGGACGTATCCGATGCTATGTTCGAAGCTGCATGGAACATTTGTGGGTATGCGAAAGTTAAAGGGATATGAATGCGTACCAGCTGGTATACTTGTTAAACTTTCTCCTGTTAGAAATTTTATTTTCAATGAAACTATATCTTGTTGTCATAATTTCTCATCTCACGATAAGTTATTGCAACAATCAATCGTAAAAAGAAATTCCCATCCAAATGTTTTCTTACCGCCTGTGGGACTGACCAAAACAATGCACTTTCACTCTTATTTCTGGAATCACAACAGCGTAAAAGCATTCGACAAGTACAAAAACGGGTGTATATCTATGGATGCTATATTTTCCCAGACGCGGGTAATATACATTTACATAGGAGACTTGACGTATACGGAAAATTGTACACATATATTGGTGGCACGAGACCTTAAGCGCACATATTATTTAATAAGTCAATTTATATAAAAAAGCTGACATCATAATCAATGGGCTGTAATCTGTTGATGAAAAGTGTGTCAAGATAATTAAATATTGCTCTGATTACTTCTATACATTGTACAGGATTGCTGTAATCGACAGTTTTCACAATAAAATGTTTTCCACTAATTTGTAGATTATCGTTATCAACAACTTAACGGTTCCAAAAATTGTGCAAATCTCGGTTTGTATAGACATTTTGGAAACTTTAATTTTACACACGCAGTTATTTCATTTTTTTGCAATTTTAATTTCCTGAATGAAAGGAAGTTTTAGCATAATGTAAATTATATGACCAGAACTTTAAGTAAAGATAAATTAACAGAAAAAAAAGTAAATACTCAGCGTCGCTCGTAAAAAATTCTCTCTCAGTACATATTTGTACGTACGTATAGTTATAACGCGCGTATTATCCACAGCTGTTACTCACCGCGTACGTTTTTTGGACCCGACAGAATCAGAATAACTTTGCCGTTAACAGTATCTCCAGGCGCGTAAGTTGCGCCGCGCTGATCAAATTCGATGCGAAAAACTTGTAGTTTACTCATATCTTCTCTTACAGTCTTTTCTTCTAGTTTTTATTTATCTGAACTTATTTGACCGCGTAAGTTGCGTTGGGTCAAATTCGACGCGAAAGGCTTGTAGTTTGCTCATCTTTTCTCTCTCAAGTATTTTCTTCTCGTTTTTTTTTTCTAAATTAACTTATGTATTTGAATTGTGCTGTAGTGTACAGCAACCAATGACTAATCTTTATCTCTCTAACGGAGGCGGTTAAATACACATCGCAATACGTAAGTGCAGGGCGCGGGCGTCTGCGCACCTGTCAATGCTAACCGAACTACCGTCTCATATAGATATATTTTATAGGTACGTTCCCATATGGATGAGTATAGCAGTGATATGAAAGTTGGCAGTAGTGGTTGACAAATGCGCGCTAGGTATGAATTATACTGGTAGAGCTTTTACAAGAGAACAGATAATATGTTGGTTCTTCTATTATTCTATGCTAATTAATAAATAGTTCAATATAATTATGTATGAAGAAAAACAATACATCTAAAAAGAATTATAAGTTCTAAAAAATTCACCTCAGGAGAGTGTTCGCGCATTTTATGCGAATATTAAAGTTTTGATGTAGTACGTGGGCATGTTGACAGCTGCACGGCGCTACTCGTTGCAGATGTGTCGGGGTAGTAAACTACGCGCCTTACCACCTGCAGAGAGTTATAAAAACGTACAGGTAGCTCTCTCCTTCTCAAAGAGATTTATAACTGTTATTAAATTGTTAATATCGATTATCATGAATATTATTTTGCTGAAATAACAACGAATTTAATTGCAAAATGAAGCTTTAAAATACTTGATATTTTTAATTTTAAGTAAATAAAAATCCCGTTCATCTGAGATCGTTCATTTTTCTTAGGCATATGTAGGTCGAGCTGTTGATGAATAAAGTCAAGTTAATGAGTTCGAATAGAGCCGCAAACGATTTGCCAAGCTCTCAAATTCCGAGCCAATTAAACTTTTCCGCAAAAGTTTGACGAGGACTTACGCCGGTCTCTTGCAAATATACAGTAAGTGCATGAGCGAATCAATGCCACGATTTTATTGCAGTATTATATACCTGTAGCTAAGCGAGGGGCTTTACTGGTCGAATGCAACTTTCTCGTTATATTTGATACATACGAATCAAGTATACAGTTATATGGCTGCGGAATATATAAATATATGTAACTAATTAGAGGATTAAGATTGAGAAGTTAAGAAGAATTTTTGTTGTATCAATGACATCGGCAAAGGGCATAGATGGTATTTTTTATATTTTATTCAATGATTTGTTCTTGGAAGAGACTTTTCAATCGATTTTTATAGTTGGCTTTCTTCATTTCGATTCCACAGATTCAAGTCAAGTAATTGACAGTTATTTTTAATCCAACTCATTCATTGCTGATCAGGAGGACGACCATTAGGAAAAATCAAGCAGAGAATACGTTAAAACTCGATTTATCCACTTCCAATCCATATCGATCAATACAGAAAGCTTTTCTCACTTGCCCACTAGCATTTACTTTGACACTCACATTATTGCATTCAATAATTGTAATGAAAAAACAACATTGTTTATTCATTAGATCGTCGAGTGTATGAAGGACGTTCAGAATGAAACGGGTAAAGTTTTATCTGGCACGGCACGTGGTAAACGGCGCAAGCCGCCCTCGTAAATTACTCTACCTGTTGGACGCGAAGCTGCAATATCACAGAGCCTTTGTCATCGACGCAGGCGCTGCTGTAATCATTGCAGCTTTTTGCAGCAGCAAACTTTTTATCGAGCGGAACAAAAGCAGCTTCATTTCTTATCGCGCCATGTTCTCGTATAAGAGAACAATGGAGTATTAATTTAAACCGTTATACCATCAGGAGGAAATTAATTTTAAAATTTGCGAGGATGGTTGCGATTCCCTTTTTTTTTTTTTTAAACATGGTTTTGTCGTGAGATTACGGAATTAAAAATTAAACAATCATCCGTTATCTCAGGCGCAGCTCGATATAAATCAGTGGCTGCACTCGTAAATCCAAAAAGAAAACCTTCGCTTTTCCTTATATACCGTACGTATCACACCGAACTGCGCAGATAAACCTCTCGGGGTTTTCATCAACTGCAATATATACGCACTAAACAACGTACCGACGTGCTTTGGTGACGCAAAAACCACTAACTCGAGGATTAATACCTCAAAGAGCCGTGAAAACGTCCGGCAACTTTCCTAATCTCTCGTCGCCTCCTGCGAAAGACACATTGCGCTCGCGCCGAAAAGTCTATAGGGTAAAAAGCATAACAGTGGTGAGGGAGAGAAGGAAACGCAAACTTTTCCTCTACACAGAGGAGGAAAAAAAAAATACACAGAGAGATACAGGAGGAGGCGGTGAAATAAAGTGAAACAAATGACGGACGGTGGAAAAAAAAATCTCTCCGAAGGGACGTGTATTAGAGAGGAAGAAAAACGAGGGCTAAGAAGCTGCTATTGACTGTCTCTCTCCCTTACTTCTAGGATATAACGGCTGTGTGTGTGTGGATATACGGTGCGTAGGAGGGAGACGATATTGGGTTGGTGGTGTTTTGAGTCGCGAGCTTGATTAATTCGGCGTAGGGTTGCGCGGGAAATTTAATTATTTTTCAACGACGAACTGGTGAGCAGAGAAGCGCAGCTGAATTCGAGAGCTGGTGATGGAGTTACGCGAGCGGAGCTGGTGTACGGTTTCTTGTAATAACAGGTATTTGCTTTTCGTAATCTCAGCTTTGAATAGGATTCTTGAAATGAGTTTTTAGATGATTGAAAAACTTTTTGCATTTGTTGTCTTGAAAGATGTCGACTGTTTTTATCTGTATAATTAAACAAGCGTTATTATTTATTTCTAGTGATATTGATAGTAAACCTACCGACAGCTCAATTTGGAAATTCGTCGGGGATATCGATCAGATATCGAGATATTAGCAATCTAGTGGGTGAATTTCTCGAGCGAGCTTGTGGCGCGTGTGTCGGCCGTATGATCCTAATTACTTAATGGCTATATATTAGTATTTCGACGCCGAAATGCTGAGTCGAGATGGATATTGATAAATTTTGGTAACGCGATATAACTCAGAGTTTAATTGCATAATAAATTGTTCCTACTTTATTGCGTAATAGAGGCATAAGTACGTTAAGATTTTAGCTTATTATATAGTGTCCTCTAGCGATGCATTACGTAAATGGGATGTTAAATATTTATTTTAAAAATATTTCTGCACAGCTTGATTTTTAGAGAAGGTCGAATGCATAGCCAATATCCATAAGACTTTATTGTTTTCGCGGAAAAAATATTTTATTATTTTCAGTATAGAAACCAACATTTTTTTTTCGCCTATAGCGACGGAATCAATATGACGGCGTGAAAGAGAAAACCTTAACGGCAAATTGAAAGACGTATTATTAGATCCCCTCGATATAGGTGAAAGGTGATGAGATCTTCATTTCCGACAAGTAATGACGCGCGACTCCTCGGGCAACTAATAAAGCCGTATTAGGTGTAATAAGTAGGTTTACGTCTCTTATCGAAAATGTTACATCAGTGAAGGTGTACCGACTTTGTGTCTAGTGTCCTTAATTTAATCCAAAATATGTTAAAGTTATGCGTCAAATTTGATAGCACTGATTCTAAGCAATAAGCAGTGTTATTATCTACTCAACACTAATTCGTTTACCAACTGCCTTCTACATAAATTTGCATAACTTCATCCCAGTGTAACACGAAATTTGTATACACAAAAGTTATGCCCGCTCTTCACTAATAAAATTTCTCCCTCACCGATAAATCATCAATCTCCCACCAATAAAAATCTCCAAACATTTACAACTCGCCCCGGGTTGTCCGCGTTAATCTTTACAGCGCATCGCGAAATTCAAGAGCATCACATGTACACGCACATACAGATTCGACGTGCGCGCTTGGCTATGGAGGGGGATGAAAGCTCTTCGGGGGGTAAGGTAGAGAAGTAGGGGCTGGAAAAGCTCAGTATCGCGCTGAGCGCCGGGGGAGAACGAGCTGTCGCGCGTCGGCTGGACTCTCCCCCTGTGTAATCGTATTTTTTTCCTCTATATTCTCTTTACCTATACGTATATACCTTGTATACCGTGGTTTAATCGCGTATCGGTGTGACGATGATTTTTCAGCGATAGCGACAAGATCCATAGAGCTTGCAGCTGAGCTTGCGGATATCAACAGGTTGAGAGCGCGTGGATAGTGTCCAGTGTGTTGTAGTGTAAACTCTAAACTCGTTTTCTTTATCTTTTTTTTTTTTTTTTTTTATCGATTCGGGGACTAGATACTCTGCGATGGAAGATTTTGAGACAAAGTGATAATTCGAATGCAGAACCCGTTGGATAATTAGCTGAGGACGATTACCTCTTGCGAGATGACTCGCCGGGATGTGATCTGCTCGATCAATCGATGAGCTTGAAATGACGTGGCGCCAAAGGAACTACCATCCCGGCGCCGCGTGTACTTTTGCCAGTAGAGCTTGAGGATATTCCAAGCTGATGGTATGGCGACGAGCAGCTTGGAATGTAGCCAGAGGAAGCTCCTCGCTCCTCCTCCTGACGACGCACCGTTAGGTGAGCTTCTTTTTACGAGAGTTTTGCCGTTTAAGTAGTTAACCCTGTAAATACAAACCGTGTATACTGTGAGGTGCTCGAGTGTTTCTTCTTTTTCTTTAATTAGAAGAGTGTAACCTTGATTTTCAATTCAGAGGGTGAATCCAATCGGAATTCGATTGTCGGAGAAACAATGCGTGACATCAATTTTCATGGGACGCACATTGTTCGCGAATTACCTTAGCTCGAGTTGCATACACGCACGTGTGACAAATATGATTCCCTACTGCTGCAGTAGAAACGATCGTATAATGCAAAGCTGCTGCCTCGATGTATCCAGTGTGATATGTAATCAGGCGCAGCCAAACATGCGGCTGAATTGAAGATACGACCTTGCGGAGAATTCTCGTGAAATATTATAACGGTTTTTAATTAAAACTTTCGTCGGATTTTTATTTCACAACGAGAAATGAAGCCGCTCGAGTGCGTTACATCCAATGAGAGTGTTTTTTATAGGATCCATTTCGCGCACCACGGAATCAATACTTTTTCGCGTGTACACTACTGATGTTTATACGAGAGGGCACGTGCGTTGGAACTGTTGCATGCGTATACGAGGTAACGTGATATCGAAACATTGGGGATATCGGTTTGCGAACTTTAATTTGAATATCATATTGTCTTCCCGCTAAAAGTTACGAGCGCATTTGCAAAATTATTTTTAAAACCAGTGTGCATATACGCGTGGGAGGAGAGAGAAAAAAAGCGTATTTTCAAACAAGCCAAGTATATAGCGTAATTGTTCGCATCGGATGAAAGTGCCACAATGCGGTTAACCAAGGATGTACTCGCGCAACAAGTGTGCAATTAAACTTTGAAAACTTAACTAGTCGAAAATTTCAAAATATTTTCATACGACACTTGGCAGTACTAGAAAAATTCGTCCCACTTCACTTTCACACTTGAATTGCAAGGGGTGACATAACTGCTTGAAATCGCTCGAGGCACTACGTTTTTCCTCCATTTCTTCACCACTGCGAGCGAACATTTATGAAGCGGGCAAACAACGATAAAGTTTGAGTCGGACAAACGAGTATTTCGCTTATTAATTTCCGTCTTCTTAATCTCTCCTCGAAATTCGCGAAGAAACTATAGTTAGCTCGAGATATTCGTTTGGTAGAACGAAAATTATGCAAATCGCTTTGTTTTTATTTACCACGCGCAGACGGTATCTTCAAATTTGCAAGTCAATACGAACTTCTGTATCGTATAGTATATACGAAGCCGATTATAAATTCAAATGAGCAGGGTATGACAAACATGGAAAACGTCAAATCATAAAGTCAACCCCTTGTAAAATCAGAAAGTCGAGAAAAGTGTTCTCTCTTATTTTTTTCTCACGTGTTTGAAGTAAAGCGTTTAAAAAGAAGTCAAACACATCCTGGCTTTTTTCTTTAATGTCTTTTGTGTGGGCAAAAGTGAGGAAATGTCAAAATGATGACCTCCATCCCATACAATTTCGACCTAATACTGGAAAAAATGACGGCCATTCGTTTAACAGATGTCACCGTTGTAATACAGGGTCGTGCGCGCATATGTCTGCATTATGGGCTTCCTCGTATGGATGAATACTGATATTTCAGGCGGGATACTTCCATTATCTAAACAACTGCGGAACTGAACGTTACAAATGACACGTGTCGGACGCTTCTATCGATTTTTTATGTTATTTTTTAATACAAAATTTAAATTAATTTTTCACCTAACGTAGACAACATCATTCTATTCCATAGCAAACGGGTCGAAAGCTCCAAGACCGATGCGATGTAAGGTCGTCGCCAGACGGACCATAGCGTTCGGCGCTTCGTCCTCTTAAACAACACTCTGAATTATACGAAGAAAACACTAAGAAAACAAAGAAAACATGGCGACGAGCAGCAGCAACACAAGTAGTCCAGCCATGAGCTTCCCAAAGTCACCGAAGAGTCCACGTCAACTGCCTCAGCTACCTGGTCAACGGAGCCCGAACAATCAGCTAACGGCGAGATCTCCAAGCACACCTCGAGTCTTCGAGTTTCCACCTGAGTTCTCCTCTGGAGGACCAACCGCTGCCGAGACACCCAACACCAATTTCGACTTCGATGACTTTGCGCGAGCGGTCGATGCTAAGAGCCCACAGGTGCGTTGGCTGCTTTTCATTAATCGTTCGGTTTGTCGAAAGTTTATATTGGTTGGCGTTGTTGTTATTAGGAATGGTGAATTATTTATAAGGATATTCAAGCCGAGCGTTAATTAGGGAGGGTATAATGCTGTTGTCGTTATCAACGTATTATCGCACGTGGAGTAAACAGGATAATTGAACTTGGTTCTCCAATATGTGGGTCTTGCTAATTAAAACTTTGCACTTTTTTCCTTTTGTTTATACAGCATTTCCGGGAATACTTTCTGATTAAATATTTTGATAAAAGTTGCTTCCACGTATACGAGTTTCAAAGCGAAATAATCACGCGGATTACACAACGCTCAAAGTATTAACTCACATGCCCAAACGTTCTATCCCGAAATTCGCAGGCAAAAGAGCTTCAACTGCTAACACTAAAATCCCTTTCTCACTTTCCTCTCTCTCCAGGAATTCTCAGCGCCAAAAAGCCCGAGTCTCTACGGCGGTAGTTCATCAGCGGGTCCAAAGAGCCCAAGTATATTCGGCGGCAGCTGTGGTACTCCAGGGACGTGCACCTCGAAGAGCCCAGGTACAGCATCGCCCAGTCGAGCCAAGTCGCCAGTCTTTCAGTTCTGCAACCCTCGTCGTAACATCAGCAAAACACTGAGCTACCCGCCGAAGTCACCGCTCTCCCCGAGCGTCAGTATACACAGTCATGCCTCGAGTTCTCTCAAGTACGTCAGTGGACCCAAATCGATCGAGCGACGACGTAATTCGAGCTTGAGCTCACCGAGTATAGTCACGCCGCCGGGAAGGACGTCCCCAAAACCTCAAGATTCGCCGGAGATGGAGATGAGGGAGACCAACAGTCCTGGTAATCCTTTGGGTAAGATACAGGGAAACACGTGGAACAGGGAAAGCTTGAAGATGCATACGAGGCAGGGAAGGACGTCGGGGTATCTGAACAAGAGCCAGGGGTGTTTGAACGAAGCTGTTAAGAAGGAGATGAGGAGTGGGACTTCGGTTAAGAGCGAGAGGAACATATCCAGGAAGTCCACCAGTGATCTGACTGAGCTGAACGATGCCGATACGGAAGTTACGATTCTGTCCAGTCCCAGGAGGAGAGGATCTATGAAGGGAGGATTAGGTGGGTAAAATTTCTTTCAATTTTTTCCGAAAGGATAGAGAATGTAAAAATGTAATCTCAAGACGTTAGGGTAATAATAATTCAGTCTTGTTTGCGCAGCGAGTTTTTATCTCAAGGAATGAAAAAGTTCATTGAAATACACAAGCTTAGCTCATTTGAAATTCGCTCTGTTGAAAAAGTTGGGGTAATTCGTAGATAGAGAAACTGACTGTGTGTATACTATATATCGTGTCCTCGTCGAAGTTGCCCGACTTTTTCGCATTGGAACTAACTCTAGGGTTGAAAGAATCTTTGATACGACTTAAAACTTTCCGTCTCATCTCTCTCAAATAGAGAACTTTTTTTCCTTGATAAAAAAAGTCAACTGTCCCATAATACCAAATGTCGATAAGGCCTCGAAGCCGGAAAAAAGTTTCGAATTCGTCGGATTCACCTTCCCGCGGAAAACATCACGAGTAAATAGAAAAAAAAAACGCTCAACGTAAACATCCCTTCGGTGTAAAAAGAAGGACGAAAATCAAAGAAACTAAGAGCCGAGACCGAGGAAAAAAAAAAATTTGCGCAAAAAATCTCGACCTCTGGGGCTCAATATCGGGATGTCGAATTCCGATAATTACCCTTCATCGTGCCGCCGATTGGTTTCGCTTTCTACGAGGCTTCGCCGCGTGTCTTATCGCGCCTGATGACCGTCGGGCTTCTTCTTATCTAGCTTTTTTTTCGAATTGAATTTCGTCTTTTCAAGGCTTTTGCGACACGTGTGAAGGTGGAATCCGGTTAACTCGTCGAGCAGAAAAGTCTCTTTCGTGAGCTCGTTGGAAAGAAAGGTCGTGTTTTAGTTTAATTCGATAAATACAAAAGCATATGGTAATTGTGTGTACCGGTTATATATTGATGGAGTAAACGTTGTGCGTTAGTGGCCGATAATTATGATTTATTTCGAACGTATTAAAATGTCAGGTGTATCCAATTCTGCTGAATATGTGCATACAATTTATAATTAATTAATTAATCATGCGGCTTATATGGCTTCGGTCAATGGAAAGCATCGAATCAACTAGAATCAGAGCTTTATGATAAAATATATTCCACGACGAAAACAATATCTCCTATATAGGTAATATCAATTATAATGATCGATGCCAAAAGTTCCAAGAAAAGCTTGTCAAGTCACTTCTACAGAAAAGCTCCTCCAAATAACGCAAACCCTTCGCAAAATTCACGATAAAAAGTACAACTCTTGCTATGGGACTGTGTGTATACAGCACAAACAAATATAACTTCCACGCAATATAATTTGACTCGAAAACGTCGTTGCGTGTATGTTACAGCTTATCTCGCATCTCGGCGCGGCTCACGAGACAGTCAAGCCTCGAATTTGTCAAATGTCAGCAATGAGGAAATCGGCCCACTCAACTTTAGTGCTCACCCCCGTGTCCGACAAAGGAGGACATCGAATTTCCTCGAGTTGCCAGGTATTTATTTTCGTATTCTACGAGAACACTTGCCAATTTTAATGCCGAACAAATAACGTACCAATGTGTCAATTACGACGACGTGTTTTGTGGTTGGCATTTTGCGTCGAAAATAAAAGAAATGATGAATACATCGGTAGAGGTATTTTGCATGCTGTTGATTTCTGCTTTTTGGTGCGTGAAATCATTAGCGTGTCTAGAAGGTAAGTCGTATAGTATATACGTACACAAAAGCAAAGAAGTTAATGGTCAGCGAGTTCGAGGGCTGATAAAATCTGGGAAGAAATTACTTGGATTCTTTTTTTAAAGATACTAAAGAGCAGATAAAGACGTAGGAGCATAATAAAGGTGACCTATGAAATATATTGCTACGTTATAACCACGACTTTATCACACGTGTCAAATCTGCTTCTTGCGTCTGCGTTATTATTAAAAGTTATTACTTTCTTTTACCTCCTAGAATTATTGTTTCACTGTTTCAAAATACCTGCGGAGAGAAAAGCTCACTTTTTTGCAAAATAAATAGACGTGAATTGCATAGGCGCATGCATATTAAAAATTGTATACTCACGGCGTTGACATTCACGGTACAGCATAAAATTTCATTAAATTTCATAATCCTCTTTCATTAAATCCCATATACCGAGAGACAAGCTTCCAACAGTAAACATTCTTTTCGTCATACCCTAGACATAAAAAGACATTACTAATATACAATGAGAATAATATCAACGCAACTTTCAGTCTCTACGGCTAAAAATAATACATCAATAATCGCACCCCTAAAAAAGAAGTTGGCCTCGCGTTTTTAGAAGGAAAAGTTCACGTTCTTATCGTTCGCCGTTAAAGCGACATTTACCAGCCTTTACACACTCACCGATTCTCAAGAGTCCACTTTGTAATATCGCGAGTGTACTGATCATATCTGTCCGCACACGAGTCAAGACCGCTTCAGGAAGATTGATGAATTCGAGCATTGAATTCTCGCTTTACCGTGTGTTCCTGTGTGTACGGCAAGAGTTACGCAAATGTTGTAGGCTATTTGCATGCCAGGAATTTTGAACTGTATATACAGCGATGTGTGTGCAGTGTGTCTGTATGTTTCGCGTGAAGGATGAAAGTGATTCATTTCGTTGCGGGTGAATTTTCAGTGCGAGCTTTGCAAATGCAGACTTTTGTTTGAACTGAGTGTAAGGGATGAGGGAGAATTTGTAGCTGCTTTTGTAAGAAATATTAGAGAGTGTATTTTAGGAGGATTAGGGTTTATATTTTGATGGTTTAATAAAAATCTCGTGATAAGTATATTGGGGGTGTACGCTGACTTTGGTGCGCAGTTCTAAAAATAGATGGATATGAAAAAGAACCTTTTTTACCTGAATGTTTCAGTGTTATGAGCGCTACCACCTTGGAATAAGGTCATTATATTTTTTCTTTTTTTTTTGCTCTAGAGGTCCTCAAACGTATTATCAATTTTTTATTATTTTTATACATTTCACTGTAATAACTCTTCGTTTCCAATGAGAAAAACAACATCCAATCACTGTTCACATCACGTTTGGACAGTTCACGTGCGATCCATTTTTGGCACATTTCACTCTGTTGATAGTCAAAATATTCTTGCAGCATTTCGATGGTACACCCTTCGCATTGAATAATTTGATAGTAAATAACTGAAACAATCTAATCGGAAACGTTTTTAATGCATTCTATACATCGTTGAGATTTACGACGTAATATATATATATATATATTCGGACTATAAAGCCATTATTGTGTCCCGCGTACGCATTTCAAGCAGCGACGAGTCACATGTAACTTGAAAGCGGGATCTTTTTGACATAAAAGGGTTGAAACGCCATATAGAGAGCACAATGGGTCAATAGCAACTTTTATTTTCTATCATAGAAAAGTTCACGGCCTTGTATACAGTATCCCAGAAGCACTATACAATTGCTATATAGAATACCCGACATTTATCCTTTTGTAATTTCGACAAGAGTTCGGCTCTGCGAACGCTTTTATTTGATATAGGTGCTTCATTTCATTCTTCGAAAAAATCAATGCGTTTGGAATTATTTTCATTCTTTGAATTTCGTCAATTTTGATAAAGAGACTTTTGATAATTTTGCTAATAATATCAATTACGTCAGAAAAACGATTCTTCACCTTGATGCTGTGAGAGCATGCGAAATCAGTCGTAGTATACAGTAAAGTCAAACAGTTTTGGACTGGCCTTTCCTCTATACCATTTAAACTTTCTGTGTCTGTGATTTCTGATCAGCGACAACAGGTGGCGCACAGGCACTTGCCTATAACCCTCGTCATAATCTACGAGCCGAGTTTAGATATAGGGGTTAGTCAACCATACTAAAACTGTCTTGTTGGACCTATTATTTAGGTTGCTCATGTTATAACTGCAACGGATATTGTTATTCAGGTCACACTTGAAAGGTTGTTCGCCACGACGAAATCCACATTAACAACCATTCCCTCACTTCTCGCTCCAACAGCAATAGCAGCAGCGCATTTTTCTCATCTATCTCGAGGCCGGCAGCGCTATTTATATATTTTTTTTTTTCCAAGGAGCCATAATACACCGCACACATAAATATCTCCATCAGCCTCGTGTATATAAGACAAATACCCCTGGCAGGCAGAGAAAAAAAAAACGAGCCCGAGATAAAGGGGAGAAGGAAGAAAATAGGAAAAGCGGCGGCATGCCGAAAGTGTCTCGAGGATTATACGCGTGGCGAGTGTGTCGTTAAGGCTTCCGAGGAGCTGAGTTGAAATTATTATCCGAGAGAGAGAGAGAGAGAGAGAGAGAGAGAGAGAGAGAAGGATCGCGTGAAAATGGCTCGGGAACAAGGAAAATGCCGCCTGTGGTTTAAACGCTTGCCACGGAACGAAAATTGATTTCTCTGCTTGGTATAGAGTCGCTGCGCCCGTACGACGAGTCTGTGCATTCGCGGAAAATCGCGAGAGCTCTTTTACCCAAGGGTTGCTAAACTGCGGTCAAGGACGAATTAAATCCCCGAGCGAGACGAGTTCTCGCTGTATTACTACTTTCTTTTCTTTCACTGAAGCTGTTTTACTCACTCGCTTTGCTACGAGATGTCTCTCTTTTGCGACTCGAGCAGCTGCAGCTTTTTTTTTTACGGATGGCGAGATAAAACTGTTTGTTCCGTACATCATCCAGAACCTTATTGTCTTAATTGTGTTTGAACCATAAATTCAATTGTAAATTAAATTTACTATCCACACACTAATTTCCACGGATCGATGGTCATAAATTGTACAACCAAATTTACATTACGTGTCGCGTCGTTAAATTTCCAAAGCCGTTATAATTGTTAGCCCGTATAGCGTATCGAACGCATTAGTATATACTTCGCATTGTAACGAAACAAGCCTTTTTACATTCACGTCGGACTTTTCGATCGTAACAAGTTATAATCTCGTTATCGTTATATCCGCACGGCGTTTCGTGCACTTCCCTCCGCACGTCGATTGCTGCCGTTGTTCGAAAGCTTATAGTCTGTGTATACAGTTGTATACGCTTGGGAAACATAATTATCAGCAGTGGTGGAAAGAAACTTTTGTTGCGAAGCTCATCGAGTTTTACAGCTGTCGAACAAGAACATAATGATTACGAACGAGATTGATGAACGTGCCTGATAAACTGATTATGTAGTTGATGAAGTAGGGAGTTTATTGATTTTTGTTTTTCTCTGTGCAATAGTTCTGTGAATTATCGAACTATAATGAGATCGCGTATATGAATATTTATATTCTTCAGAAATCGATAAATCAAAAATGATATACCTCTGCATCCATGTTCAGAACGTACGACGTAAAATTCTTTATGGCGTTTTAATGCCTTCACGCCCCAGAAAATACTTTCATTAGTTAACGTATAACTGCAGTTGTTTGACACACAGCGAGCTTCATATATATTACAAGTTAACATGCAAAATACGCTCGCACGCAGCCCAGGCTTTGTAAAGTGTTGATTTTATATATGCGCGCGCTGAAATTCTCACGCATATTGAATTTTTCAAAGTTGACTCTATAATAGACTGCCGTGGTATTTCCGATAAAATTTGAATGCCCTGCATGTACCCGCGCTTTTTTTACCAATACCTATTCTCACTTTGCATGAAATGGCGAATCGATATTATTTATAAGAAATTCTACGATCCTAAAAAAAAAAGCTTTAAGCTCGATGATACAGAGCCTCCGGCATCTCTCTAATCAATATTTCATCTCGAAACTAAAAACTCGTCCCTCCCCCTAGAAAGAAACTTCGGCTAAGACAAACACGCGCACAGCACCTGCGCAACAACAAAGTCCAGCTCGTCCCCCTGTTTACACTCGCAGCAGTACACGTGCGATTCTGTAATTTCACTGTCATCTCAGCCGCTCATGCGTATTTTCGAACAGTTTTTTTTTTCTGTATACACATAGCTATACGTAGCTTTGGTCCGGTTTCTTTGCTCCCCTGATGTCGAGCGGGAAGTGATGCGAAGCCCAGGAGCTTTCGTTGTGTGTGTGTGTGTTGGGGATAGAAAGAGGGGAGAGCAGTGGTGACGCGCCACAGGTTATCGAATCGATTTCGCGTATAAAGGCTTTTCTGCCAGGGGTTCGCTTGTTTGGAGGATCTGATGGTGCGTGATGATGCTTTTGGGAGATCCCGTTGGAAGCTTTTTTTTCCGAAGGAGGAGTGCTTTTGACATTCTGAGGCTTTTTAAAAAATTTTATACTCTTCTGCAGAATCAGACGTTGAATTACGCGAAGTTGTAGTAATTGTTAAGCAGTTTTGGACTGACCGTTCCCATACTGCTTTTAAGCTTTTCGACTCTCTAGTTTCTGGTCAGCGACGATAGGTGGCGAATACGCTTTATCCTATTTCCCTCATCATATTCTTCGCGCGGAATGTACATATAGAGATGAGCCATAGCCAAAACTGTCTTCTTAGGCCTATTGCTTGGGCTGCTCATGCTATATAACTGAAATTGTGCAGTGAATGTTCTCTACTTAAGGCCTCGTCAATGGTTATTATTTTTTTGCAATTATTTTAATAATCTCTTGGCATTAAAAATGGCCAGCCGCCACTGATTCCAAACAAACCTAAAAGTGCCTAAACATTAAATTCTAATACTTTAGCCGAAAAACATGTTTTTCTTCATTTACCCATAACACTCAAAGACGCGCGTTATAATCCGATAAACCGGAAAATCAACGATCCTCATAAACTCAAGTCTCCTCTCTCTCTCTCTCCCATATCTCCGAATAGCAAAGTTGACTTTTAATACATACTTTATGTCAGAGGGATTACGAAGCGATTTAGGGTCGTCCCGAGAGCTGCGACCACTCTGGTGCTGAAATCCTCTTGCGACCATTGTCACAGCAGCGGATTTGCGGTACCGTTTTAACTGCGCAGCTCTAAACTGAAAATATGACCCCTCGTATTCGTTATCGTCCTGCTGTTCTGCCTCAAATTTCGTTTATACGTCCCCCCGAAAACTATATAGCTGCTCGTCGTTGAGCTATAAAAAATAACTCGATCAAAAATCAACTCTATCGCTCCCCCCACACACACACACTAGCTCTTGTTATCATCCTAGTTCAAAGTCAAAAACATCGTTTGACATCCCAGTTATCGAGCTATGAGCGCATGCTCGGGCAAATTAAGTGATCGGAAAGCTGTACCGCGTTTCCTTTGAAGCCATTGATTTCATTATCGTATACGTTCCATGTATCGCTGTAGGCTCTTCCGTATAACAGGAGATAGACAGAGTTACCGGTATGCATACTGATGCGCAATGGAAATATCGCGTTGGGAAGGATTAATTATTCCATGGGAGGGAGGTTTACGTGACGGCCAATCTTCCCTCGGACCTATAACGAGCTGACGCCGCCGGGCTTACACGCTCTATATAGCTACCTACTGGGCTTTCAATTAAACGACTCGTTTGCCTCGCGCACGTGCAGATCTCTGTGATTTTTTAATGCTTATCTCGCGCCGTCGAGTGAAATAAGCAAGGAGTATAAGGAATAGTCAATGAGTATAGCGACTGTGATTTATGAGCTTTTTACTTGAGAGGTGAGCTTGCGCTTGGTTGGATCGTTTTGACGAGGTTTTTCTGGTGAAAAACTAAGCGTATTGTACATTTTCGGCTATATTTGTTAGGAGATTCCGTGTAGGCTCATTAATCTCGTCGCATGTGTTTATAAATCGATTCTTCTCGAAGACGAGTATAGAGGGAAAATGAAAAGTGCGCCGAGTGTGTATAGATTCGAGGCTTCATATATTCGAGGGACGGTCTTAATATCGCGAAAATTGATTTTTCTTCTTCCCTCGGCTCGAGGTATAATGAAGGAAAGATTTTTTTCCTCGCGAGGTAGATACACCGCATACTCCTCGAAGATGTTACTACTGAAGAAGTTTCGCTTTTAGGTCAAAGGTTCGTTTGGGAAAACTGCGTTGCACTTCTAGTTTGTTTACGTATATACAGCGGTGAATATCGACTTGTTTTCATTAAATCGATTACCGGAGCTATACGTAAAAGTCAACCTCTCCGCAGTAGCTTCGAAGCGAAAAAAAAAAAATCCTACGTGACTCTGGCGAAACTGCAGCGTCATGACGGACCGAAAATTATTCCTCTGGTATAGGCACAACAGCAGTAGTAGCAGCAGAAAGAAAAAAAGACACAGTCAGACAATGAACGCATGGAGAAAAAAGAACGACGCGGACAATGCTGTCCGTCTTCTCTCTCTCTCTCGAGCTTGCGAACGTGTAGGGAATCGAGAAGAGCTTGCGAGGGTCTTCCGGGAAAATTACCCCCCACTTTTTGTTATCTCTCTGTCTCTCTCTCTTTCTCTCGTATACTCGGAGTGAAAAGAAGCCGTTGTACACTAGTCGACTACACGGCTATTCTGCAAATCTACAGTAATGAACGGGGTGTAATTGATTGGATCACGTAGCCCATACAACTGTCTTTCAGAAAATCGAGCTTTCTTTCACTCGCCGATCGATACTGTTGGACGAGGGGCTGTGCTGGTGGTTAATTTTTCCGCCGCTAGACAATTGCCGCGAATGATTGGATCGTCGATCTTGCATTGTGCCAGTGGCAGGTCTGTTATGGTTTTGTTATTATTATTTTGTTATTATAAATTATACCGGCCGATGAGTCGATCGAGTGTACGCGGTGAATCAAGCTGGGGATGAAATTGTTGTGATCGAGAAATTATAATTTGAGCGACATAATGTTCGCTCCCAAATTTATACACGTTAACGCGGTATTATAAATCTCGAAGAAAGAACGTATAGCGTGAATCTTTTCCTCGCGAGATTCGATCCCTCGGGTTTCCAAGCAATTTGCTAATGGAATTCCGACATCAGATATGGATACGTGTGAACGTTTAACCCTAAGATAAGATACTATCACGGCGTCTTTATTTCCAAGGGAATCTTTCGTGCGTTAAATCAAATAAGTAAAAATGTTGTTGAGTAGAATTATTTTTCAAAATTTCGACATTAAATATAAACTCTCTACAGCAACAAAACCGAACAACTATACACGAAAGGTGAGAAGTTGACCAAGAAACACACCGCAAAAAAAGAAGATCTTCGCCGAAATGTATGTGTCGTTCCCGCGTTCCTTTGACAGAAGAGCCTCTGCTTAAGTGTCCTCGGCCATTAGTTTCCTGTGAAACGCGACCTTCATTAAATTTGTAGCCAAAGGCTGTCAAGCTTCGTCCCTCCATAGAACGAAACACTCGATTCTCGGTATGACACACATCGAACTTTAAATTAATAGCGATGTATCGTTCGAATGCGCTATCTCTGTACCGGAAAAAAAATTCAATCAGACGTTATCAGATTAAACTTCGTCGGTGAGAGTTTAAGCATAAAAACAGTCGTGGACGGACGAGACGATGCGAAAGTTGGAAAACGTGGCACTTAGACAGTGTGCGTGTATGTGTCTGAAACTAATAATGCAAGCGCAGATGCTATATATACGGTTTTCATTAAAAGCAAAGTTATATACGCATGACTACGTGTGTTCGGGCGGACAGTTACACTTTAGAGTGTTCCAGAATCGGTAAATACTGACGCACTCGACGACGCTGTACTATGTGCGCATGTGTCCTCGATTCGAGGGACACGCGCAGTATATACGATGGTATATATGGTGCTCGTAAGAAGATTATATCGTGTGTTCCGAAATTTCGCTGAAAGGGCTTGTGATAAAAATGACGATATTGTGCGATGGGTTAATTAAAGTAACTTTGCCGCTGTGTATTTGAAGTTAGTTATTAAATTAGGTAGAGTTACCAATTTTCTTCATCCTGTTAGTAGCTTCTCGCGAAGCATCTTGGGAGATATCAGTTTGAGCCGGATTGGCGCCATCGTGTTTCGTATAATTAATTTTGAAAGTGATACTCTTATTAATTAATTTTATCACATAAATAATTTTTTAAAATAACGATGTCTTTGTGTTGTTTCAGTGCCTGATCACATACGACCGCGAGTTCACAGTCTGCCGGAAAAAGCATACAATCCTCGAGCAGGAGACGACTTGTACAGACTGAGAGCATTTAGCATAACACACAAGGGTGTCGTAAATCGAGGTGACTCCATCATCTCAAGACGAAGTAGGAGCAATACGTCCGTTAATAGCAGTAGGTAAGTAACAAGGCGTCATCGCAATTTATTGCTGTTATATTTTCACAAACGTAAATCATATTTAGAGCTGTGTTGTGGCATGACCTGATTCTGTAGAGATATTATAGGGATAGAATAATTAAGTGGAATACCTTATTAGATATTTCAAAAGTTGTGGTCTAACCCAGCTGTTCTATATTCACCAAGTAGATAAACCTCAAGCTAATTTTTTTCTATGACTATAGTACTTTTAGTTATCCTCGTTAACGTATACAACATGACCGTGAACTTTAAATTTGAATCCACTTTATTCAAGATTACGCTTGATGCGGAATTGCATTCTCAAACAGGCTTAGTTTCGCAATTTAGCCGTCCTCTGCTGTAATCTTCCTCTCGAAACGAATTTCTTCACCGAGTTCATTTCTGATTCTTGAAACTAAAACTGCACGAGAGTACTTTGCTTGAGAGAAAAAAGTTGAGAATATAATGATTCACCGACTATAATTAATCGTTATAGAACATCGCATATGAATATGGTCCACAATGAACACTATCCCCTTTCAGCTAGCTAGGTCTCATTTATGCTATTATGCAGTTGGTTGAAGCCTTACCACGATCGATGAATACCCATTGATTAACTCCCTTGAATAGGCACTACCCGTAATTAATCCTTCAGAACCCATAGACGACATAGCTCAATCTCCCAGTCGACGATTTTTTTTTTTTACTTCCCGTTCCTGTCTTATATATTCCTCCCAGCGATTAGCTCGAAAAACTTCCTCACAAAACCGTATGTACCACGGAAGCATCCGACGAGGGATTGAGAGAGAGAGTGTAAGCGCAGGGGAGTATAGCAAGCGATGCTTTGAGGGTTCAATATTGACTGAGCGTAGCTGTGCGACCGGATTCGCCTTATCAATATTTGCCAAATTTAGAAACATCCCGCTATGCTTTTCCACTTTTTTCTATATATATATACACATACTCGACCCACTGTAGAGCTTGCGAAATTCGTGACCCACGACGTAGGAGGAAATTAGGATATGATTCAATCTTCTTGTTTTCGCCCGTATATAATATCAGCAGAAAGGAAATTCGCGTATTTGCCTCGTTCCCCTTTATCGGACGCTATACATATGCTTAAGCCTGTATGACTCGTAATACATAGTTTACAGCCCTGGGGTTTGGGCGGTTTAAAGTAGCGCAACCTCGATTTCGTCAGACCCACCCGTGTGTGTATACACTACTCTCTCTTCGACGAATTTCACGTCAAAGAGGGAAAAATCCACTTTATTTATTTAGTACACCGGGAGTGATTTATACTTTCGTCCATTTTTCAGAATTATATACGCTTGGCGTGATTAATGGCTCTCTTCGGCCGTCAAAAATGATAGATTTTCCTTCTCCCGCGCAGTTTGTCAAATACGCGCGTTGCCTTATTGTTGTGTATAGCATCTTTTTCTCTCTCTCTCTCTCTCGCTTTCTCGGTGATAACGAAGCAATTATTACTCGTTAAATTAAACTAGCGCCAGGGAAAACTAACGAGCCGCAGAGTCGTAAAAAGCGCATAAGCACGTTTTTATTACACCGAGAGAGAATGAGAGAAAGTAAAGAATCACGTTTCACCTCATATTTAATAATTATACTTTTCTCTCTCCAAAGCCATTTTCCTTCTCCTCGAGAGCTTTCGTCTTCAATTCTGTGTTCTATCTTTCTTTTATTCCCGTCAGCATCATCGCGCGCATCAGTACCTTTTTGCGCCGAAATCCGGCGCCTCTTTTAGTCTCCATTCACAAAGAAGAACTGAGTGCATCTTCCCGACCGGATCTTCTCCACAAAATATCACAGGATTAATGCCCATTGAGAGATAGAGAGAAGAGAAGCCGGTGCTGATGTACTATAATTTAATCAAGAGAAAACGCGCTGTATTATTCTGAATCTGACGTATTTTTGCGGATTCTTTTGTCGAACTTAAGACTCGGAGAAAAATACGGACTGAGCAATTTCAACGTTATGGAATATCAGGAGAAATATGTCTCCGGAGAATGGACGATATTTATCACGACAGCAGTGTCTCTTAAAAAAAAAAGGAGGGACAAAGCACGCTGGTCCGCTGTGCAGCTAATGAAGACACACGACTGCGTCTTAAAGGCAAATGCGTCTGGGCTTTTGTGTATACACTTTTTATACCTCGTGCCAATCGTACACCGACTCTCCACCGAATAAAAGCTCCACTTTAATGCGAAAGTTTTATTTTTTCTTTAATTAAATCCAGCCTCTTATTTTCATTTCGGTATACAATCCAGGCACATGTCCTCTTTTTAAAATTTATATTAAAAACAAGCGTATCATCGCAGTGTTCCAAATATTTATAAAAATAATTTCCTCGCCGGAGAACATCAAATTATGATAAAGTACACCGCGAAACCCAAGAGCAAAGGCAAGTCGAGGACTCTCCTGAATGAATGAAAAAAAAAAGCCTCGGCGCAGAGAAAAAAATTTCCCCACACTCGAGTAAATTTTTCTCCTACAGTGAGTCGATTTCTCGCAAAAGCAGCGAAATGTGTTCGCTGACCGAGTCAAGATGTTTATTCGTCTTTGAACGCGGCGCGCGAAAAAAAATGCATTTTTTTTCGCTGCAGTATATAAGGTATACCGAAAGTCTAATTTCTCGCTACTGGTATACACCACACGCGTTCCGTGCAATTTTGATGACGTTTAATTTCCGCGCGTTACACAGCTTGCACGTGAAGCTGAAATTACGCGAGACTGCAGTTCTGTACACGATTATATTGCACAAAAGAAGATCGTTATTTACGGAGCGACTTTTTCACGTACGCGCTATTAGAGTACGGGCGCACGTGATTCTCTCGTTAACCACCGGCGATTTATCACGACGCCTCTATATATACGTGCCTTGAAAGTGATGACGGTTTTTGAAGAAGAAAGTTGCGAAACACAGAAAGAGAGCGACGTATATAGAAAACGACGTTTAATCCCCCGGAGGGGATATAACCCGATGTCTCGTCGCAAATCTTCTCTTTACCGCGGCTTCCTCCCAATTCTGTGTGGCCTTACACACAACTCTTTCTCCTTTTCACGCGAGCTTTGTCCTGGCCTTTGAGCTTCTGTGGCGACTTTGGGAGGTCGCGGACGTCTAATCCTTAGTTATTTCGGGTTTCGACTATGTCCATCCGTTCGCCTGGTATATACTTGGCCGCTTTGGGGGATGGTTGTAAACATTTTATTTTGAAAAGTTTTTCCTTCGTTTCTGTTTGCTGTTTAGATTGACGATATATCGGTGGAGGCAAGCGCATAAAAAATAAATCGAAAGGAAAATATAGACGATCTTTTGAGGCTGAACAATACTTATTTATGAACTTGTATCTCGGAACTCTTAGAAACTCGATCAAGCTTTCGGTATATTTTCATCATAGCAGGAAAATGTGAGTGGCGATATAGATTTCAGATAGAGAAAGCGATGGAAAAATTTGTCATTGTTCCAGAGAATTTTCTTTTTTTCAAGACTGTAGGATCGATAAGGAAATAACCTTATTATTCTTTTCATAGTCCTATAAGATGTCAACAATACAATAAACTCCGTCTGTCAATTAAAAAGCAAGTTCGACAAAGTCGCAAACATCCAGCTTATTATTTCCCCGTATCATAACCCATATCAATTTCCTTGATCTTCGCCCTCGATATACCTTCTCACCATCTGCAATTTCGTATATCAGTGTCTCGGTGGATTACCTTCAACGCCACAGGCGTTTGCTCTTTGATAGACGATAATCTCGTCTCGTACTTTCTTCTCTCCTTCCAAGGGACCAAAACCGTTTGTGTTTTCCACGACTTACACGTGAATTAAGCATGAGTTGCATGAAATGGCGACATCGAAACTTTTGTCATCAGTGGTGTGCTATTGGCATGTCGGTAGACAGTTTTATTAACGTTCGATTAATAACGCTGTCTAGTGTGCGCAACTTTTCGACAAAAATTCATTTTCTTTTCCTTTTGATAAAAGCTGTGACCTGATTCGAAAACGAAGACTATACTGCTCTGAAATCGACAGGTGTAGGAACGAGTTAATCTGTGCAGGGATTGTGTATTGTTTTAGTCAAGTGTATTCGCGCACAGTGTATTAGTAGTTCTACGAGCTTGCGGGAGCTTGCGAGTGAGTGACTTACTAAAGAATGTTCAAAACTGCTATACGCTGTTCAGTGTAACGCACAAGTTCGGCGGGATAATTTATCGGATGAGGCACTTAAGGGATATCAAGCTGTTAGAGTATTAGTTAAGTGAAAAAGTTTCGGGAATCGCCAACTTTATATAACGCCACCGCGAGCTTTATAACGGCATTTATTGCATAAGCGATGTACATACAATAATCATGGCGAATTGAAATGAATATTATAAAATGCTGTTGCGTCGTTATTGAGAGAAAAAAAATAAAACTTCGTCGAGCTTCTTTATTCGCAAAGTTCGAACATCCGTAGTTTTCGATTTTCAAGCCTGTCAGCTTTCGCGCATTATGTTCGAATGAGCGCCCCGCGGAGGAAGTGGGGAAGAAAACTTTGCAAAGCAGAGAATGTCTCTTGGGGGAGAAAGTGGGAGAGAAAAGGAGGATGGAGAGAAAGGGTATACGTGGTACCGCCTGAATTTGCTGTCCGTTCTAAGTCGACTTAGGTGGGGTTTAAGGCTGGATTCTGATTAGGATTTAGAATTTGAATGACAATCAATTTGGTGAATTTAATATAACGCGCTTAAAATTAATTATCCACCTTCCGTTTTTTTTTCACAGCACTACAAAAGTGTACGGGGACAAAAAATCGTAGCAAAAAAAAAATATAGGAGCTTGCACAAAGTGCTTTGAAATGGAACTCGCGAAAGCTTTGTTCGCGCGGGCTCTTGATCATTTCTCCGTTATGAGTGCAGAGTATGTACACAGCGTAGAGTCGATGATGAATACGCAGCAAAGCTGTAGTGCTTTTATTTCGTTCCTCTCCGAGTGTATTTCTCAAAGAGACTCTTTTGCTCGATAGATATGACGTTTTCAGTACACGCGAACGTGATTGATGACTGAGGAAGCAAGAACTCGTACTTTCTATCTGCGATGATGCTGTATAATGAACATGGTTGTACTGTAAATTGTAAAGATTACGAGGTTGGAAATACTGTGTTTTAACGTGGGAATTTATTTTCTGTAAAGTTGTGTCAGTTAGTAGATGTGCCGGTTATAAAAGCTGATGTGTACTCACGGTGATAAGTTTGTTTAGGCGAGCTTCTACGTTCTATTTTCGAAACGTTGAGAAATACATAAATTACCCTTTGGTATACTTCGGAGAAAAGTTCTTTCTCGACGTAATTTGCCGGCGAGCTTTTTGCTATTTTTGTAACACAGTCGAAAAGTGGGACAGAAATCATCTATCTTGTCTTTACTTTTTTTTCTCTTGGATTTTATCCTTCTAAATCGTTGAACATAAAACGAAGCTGATTCCGATACATTATACATACGAGCTAAAAATAAAATCATCCACGTGAAAAATGTGCTTCAACCGAACAACCAATGTGCCAGTTAACTTCTGGCTTAAGGACACGCCAAACTTTAAAAAGTGCTTAGCGGTAATAAATGACGATGGTTATGGCTCATATTTTATTCTAATGGGCTTTGATTTCATAAATATTAATGCGCTCGTTATTTTATCGTGACGTTAACGAAAGAATCAAAGCCGCGCTAATGAGCTTGGCCGAAGTTCGCGTTCGATACATCAAAGTCCGACGTTAACTCTAACTTGGCGAAAGAATATTCCCGGCGTTATATAATATGCAAAAATCCTAGTGACTTTGACAGCAATTAAAAGATAAGCGAAACTCGGTTTCCATCGGGAAACTAAATTTTTCGCCGCTTCGGATAAACTACTCGGGAATTTTTTGTTTTTCGAAACAAACAACATAAGAGTGGCATTGAACGTTGTAAAATTAATACTTTAACGTTATACAGATATACCGCGAGATACATTGTACAAAATCATTTTGAACTGGCCCTTCCCCTACCATTTAAATTCTCTTAGTTTCAAATTAACGAAGATAGGTGTCGCACAGGCAGTTTCCCATTTCTCACATCGCTATATGCGAGTTCAGTGCATAAGTATATAGAAGTATGTCACGTATGCCAAATCTGCGTTCTAGAGCCACTCATGCTGTAACTGCCGTTTATCTTTTATGAACCATCTAAAACATGAGTATTGAAATTGTAATCTCACAGATACAAATTTCTTGAGAGTCTCGAAACGATAAAACGAAATACCTTTTTACATTGTTCGAGTCCTAAAAAATCCGAAACATTTTCACCCTCTCAAATTTCCACTTACCATCGAATAGCAGCGTCTCCTCTCACTCTGCGAAAATGGCTCGCCTCGTTAATTCGACAAGAGAAGAAACACCCCCTCGAAAACATTTACCACGAGCATCGTCATCAAGACTCGAAGATTTTAACGCCGTCTCGACGTCGTTAATTGGATCGTCGGAGCAATCACCTTTCCACGATGGCTAACCCTTTTTCCATCGCAGGATCATCCTGATCTCATTTTCTGCGGAGACTCTCTTTGTTCCAGTCTTCGCTGTACACAGTTCTTACTTTCTTTTTCCTCAAGAGCTGGCGCTTTTTTATGAGAGGCCTCGGAGAGCGTTTCATTTCGCCTGTTATTACCGTTATTGCGCTAGACTCGATGATCCGAGAAATTGGAGATTCCTAGGGGTGAACTATGTGTGCGTGTTATTGATGTAGGGGCCAATCGAGGGTAAATGCTTGATTCTTCTTTTGTTATTTGTTGCGATCTTTGTCAGAGATCAGAGAAGTATCTCATATACACAATAGACGAAGCTTGCAAGTTTACCCAAGTGCTCACTAAGGTAATTTTAGAAGACGTCTATACATTTTGAGGATACGTTGTATACTACCCGAATTTCGAGATATTTCAACATTTTCCTATTGGCATTTACGGGGCATAAATCTTGTATACCGGGTGGTTGGGTTAAATTTTTCTGTAAGTGATGCATCAATGTCTGACATCCCAAGAAAACATAAATTCTCATCATAGACTGTTTTTCGAAACTGCTCTATTCATCACTTTTTAAAGTGACGTGAGCCAAAGATGACTCACATTGTTTTAGCTGCTCTACGTTTCCCATCATTACTATATCGACGCAAATGTAATGATATTTTCTTTAAAATTGTGTTAATTACTTTTAAGTCTGTCTCGATATTTTTACAAATATTGCAACATTCGAGCACATCCGAACGTTATAAACCACCAGCTAATTGGTTTATTGTTTTCGTTTCTGCGAGACAATTAAGAAGGACGTGAAAAATTTGACGAGTTTGGATGTAGTTCACGTCTTCTGAATTTCAAGTGCCAATTGGCAACGTTCCTCTATCATCGAACATGTGTATGAATGAAATTTACTAGCGTCATCAAACGTTTCCTTGACGAAAGCTAATCTAAAGGTTATATCAATTCGAAATTAAATTAAAAACATCAATACATGCTGCTTTCCAACCTCTTTATTTTCAACAATTTTTTTAACAAATTCATACAAATAGGAATCTTAACTTACAACACGTAGGAAACTTACAATCAACAGCCTCTTTACACCTAGCCGAGTGTATTTTTAACTCTTTTCTAAACATTAGAATTCGTTTTCGACATACCTTTCGTACAAAAAAGAAAACACATATAATTATATAAAGTCGTTTACCTCAAAAGAACAACATCTATACACCGCGGAAAATCGCAACGTAAATGTTATCTCAAGCCCAGAATATCCGTTAACCAATTGCACAAACATTTGCCTATATCGATCCGCGCACGTTTTTCCCGAAAAAAAAGGAGAAGCGAGAAGCATATACACTAAAGAGCTAAAAGTCTAATAATAAAGTCAGCCCCGCAACGAAGACCTCGAAATACACAAGTCGGTGCTAAGCAGCCAAACATACGAGCAACAGCTGTCCTAATTAAACGAGCCGAAAGAGAAGAAAAAAAGCTTTTGGCGAAAATAGTCTTCGTCTTGAAAATCAAACAATGTAAGCAGTGCGGCTGTGGGTGATAAATACCGGGACAAAAGGAATTATTATTCCCGCGTGCCTCTCTCGGGCTGTCGGCGTCACTTGGAAAACGTCCAGATTGTGATCGAGCCAGAAAGCCTAATATTCCATGTTCTCCTTTTCGCACGCTTTCACCTCTCTTTGCCCTTACGCTGATGAGCTTTCTATCGAGATTTCATTGATAATTTTTTCTAATTTTTCTAATCGATCCGATCGGGGTCAACTATTAATGATAAACTATGCTCGACATTGACATAAAACTTGATTCCGAATCACAAAGCTTTTAACTATTTTCTATTATTTTTCTTTGCTCTGCAAATATTTGTTCTCGCCGCTGTTGATATGCATATAAAAATAAATAACAGCTTTTGTTTGCTCTAGCTAAACATGTTTGGCAATGACGCTAGTCTGTCACGATCGACAATATTATTCGAGTCAATATAACGAAAAGCTCGAGAAACAAGAGAAACCAAAGCATCGCATTCGAGAGCTAATTTTTCCCCGAAATTTCCCAACCGTCCCAGATTTGCCGAAAAAAGATTTTACGGAAACACGAGATCGGCATGGTAGTGGCTCGCAGGTCAAGTGAATTCGAGTAAAGCTCTTCTCACTTCCCGCACACAGATCGAAGCTTTGATTTCAAAGCTCTATTCCTCGTACTCGATCTCCTCCTCGACTTCTACCGACTTGTGTGATCTCATCGAGCTCGAGGTGACGGTTTTGATGGATTGCGACGACTCGATGACCGACTTGCTCTGCACGCTCTGCGTCTTCGAGGAAGTCTTCACCGACTGCGAAAGTGCCGTGATGTTGGCTGAGTCGGACAACTGCTCGACCAGGCTCTGGGCGTTGTCGTTTACTGTTAACAGAGGATTGTGGGAATTATTTTGCGATTCAGTGGTTAATTTAGTTGATTTTAATTGACGGTATCGAGTGTATTTGCCGGCAGTCGTTCAATTTGAACAATTGGTGATACGCTGTTGATTTTAATGAAGGGAAAGCTTTCAGTGCCGTTGTTCATTTTTTAACGAGACGACCGTATGATTCATCAAGGAAATATCGACTAATCGAATTTTAATCCAGCTCTGGCAATTCAGACTCATTATAATAAATTCAAATGTAAATTAAACTACAAGTATAAAATACCTGCCTTGATCAGCACTTTGATATTCATATATCAAGTGAAATAACGCGACACGCGCTTGAAAGTACACCGTTAAAAGCTCGAAATTTAATTACACTGCAAGCCGCAACTTCGCTCCGTGTATAAAATTTAAATGCGATTAAAAAGAAAAAAAACTCACCCTTAGCAACTTCCATTTTGAACTCGTTTACAAGCTATCTCACACCTCTTTCGAAAAAGAAACTCGCGACACCGTTTAATCTCTGCTTCAGAACGTGTTCTCCACCAACAGCAAAAGCTCTGAAAGCTCGAAGTGTTGCGCGTTAAACCGTCAGCTAGACTTTGCCGGGAGATGTGGCCGAGCGTCGCTTAATAGCTTCTCTGTCTGAGGTGAGTAGTGGGGAGGGATGTACGAAAAGCTCTCGGAGTATAGTGGGAAGAGAGGGCCAAGACGCGGCGACGAGAATTTCCGAATTCCTCGCGTGAGTCAATGATCTCAGACTTTTTCTTTTTCTCGAATCGTGATTCAGTCGAGAATCCGGCCTTGTTCTGTGTGTTATTGGAGGCTTGTTTCTCTTTTCTCGGACAGTTTGACGTGCGACACTTCGAGGGGGCATAGGGGCGGATTATTGCGCCTTTTATGGACGAGATTATTGGCTTACGGACGATGATTTCAGTGATAGCTATGCGAGGCTTGGGCTTCCGGGGATATTAAAAATGTTGCGTTAGGGAAGTCGGGGTTATTGCGGAGAGAAGAAATTTAATGCCCTTTTTCGTGGTCACGGCGTCTCTCAGACGTTTCGAAACGTTCTCAGACGGTGAGTTATTTTTGATTGGAAAGGCTCGAAGTGTTTTCGTTGCTGATGAGTCATTTACATAAGTGATGGGATATGCAAGTTTATTTATTTTCCGTCAACTTTCAGCCGAGTGACGGGATTTATATTTCTATAACGCATACAGACACACCGAAGGTGTATATAGTTTGCATATTCCGACGGTTCGAAAGGAAAAAAAAATTCTCACACCCCATCATCCTCATTATGCGAGGGAATATTTTCTAGCTGTATGCAAATTCTCTTTCAGGCTGTGCATTTCCATGAGAAAGAATATAAGAGAAAGATCTTTTGAATTATATCGCAGAGGACAATGGAATAACCTTGAAGGATTATGCATCTTGGTATATATTGTAGGGGATTTGAACTCTTCGATAGGCGGTGGAGTCGTAATCTTTGGCATTGCAAGCTCTGCACGATAACCCACTGCTAAAAGTCTTCAAGGATAATATCCATGGATTTATCTTGAGTAATCCGCTGATGAGGAGAGATAAGTTTAATTAGAGCCTACAGTCTACAGATTTTTAAAAACTTTGGTCAAATTTATTCGAATCGAACGAGCTTGCAAACTTTGAGCATAATTAGTTTGGTTTCCGCCTTAGTTGCGAATTCACGACTGATGGAAATCATTCAAAACTTTCGAGAAAGCGAATTAAATACATTTTGCCGCTCGAAACTTGAGCATAAAAGTCGGATTATGTCACTCGCAAAGTTCACGCAATTAATACATGCTTCAACGAGCTTTTCGTTACATTGAAACATTTACATACGACTCGTGATATGAAAAGCAGTGTTTCTACGTTCGAATACGCAGTTCCAACGAAATTGGATGAAAAAAGAGTCCTAATTCTCGCTAAAACCAAACTTTTCTGATAAATCAGGAAAACTCGCGCTAGCGGAATAAAACAATGTAACGGACTTTCGCACTTCTTTACAATCCGGCAAACTTTCCCCGATGTTCCTATCGACAGCGTCTCAACGTTACAAGTTCGAAAAGCTTGGAAAAAAGCACAGCTTCTCGGATCAATGCACTTCAACACCCCGTATACACAAGAGCCTCGTAGACACTCGAAGCGGGGAAAGTCCTTGATTTTTCCAATTTGCGAGCACACCGCCGCCGAAGAAGAAATTACTCATTACGCGCACGCCAGGAATCCTCTCGACGTCTTCTTGGCGCTTGTTGTGTGGGATGATGAGAGCAAAGCCGTTTCGACGGTATCGAGGTAAACTTTCATTTCGAGCTAACGTTTCTTCGAAGCGAACTTCCTTGAGAGAAATTTGACGTCAACGTGTTCGATGAAGAGATTACCTTTGACGCGTTTGTTGTGAATTTTCGAAAAAAACGCATATACAGGCATTTACGAGACAAATCGTTAATCAAGCGTGACGAGAGAGGAAAGGAAAACAAAAGACAGACGAGCTTTTCGTAAGCTCCGCTGACGAATTGCTATCTAAAAAAAGCAGACCGACTCACACGATGCGTATGTTTGGGGGTCATCGTCGCGTCGGCGCGCAGTCACCGTCGTATTTCCGTCGTCTAGCAACACTTTTTTCACACCGCTAAGTGTGTTTGTGAGTCACGTTTCGAAATTTTCGCGCCAATTCTCAATGAAACGACTTTTTCTGCGATTTTAGGAGGTGAGCCAGTTGATGATACATTAATCCTCTCTTTCTCGGAGAGATTCATTCCGAGCTTGCAGCTGTAGATTGTCACGTCCTCGAGGATAAATTATGTATGCGCTAAATTAATTTGTCCTTCTTCCTGAATTCCACGTCCCTTTTATCTGTCGTTATGAAATTGTACGTCTTTTTTTTTTGGAAAAATGTGGCTTGATTAAATTTATATTTGTTTATTCATATTCGTTTTTCACGCCTTGTACATATCGAAGCCAAATCTTGAAGAATAAAATTATACAACACGTTCCCTTCGCCTTTTTCTATACAATCCATTCATTTCAGCCTAACCCAATACTGTCTACCCATTAGGCATTAAATTTCCTTCCGACGCCTTTCTTTTTTCTTCCCTTCGTCCCATTCATCAACACAGCAATCAGCAAGTTTACAAGCCACGTGATTCCCGTTGTCGGACCAGCAACACACCACTACTATACACTTCAGAATAAAAGAAAACGTCGGCTAAAACCGAGAGGAAACGACTGCGTCTACGCGATAATGGATGGGGGAGAAAGAGAGAGAGAGAGAGAGAGAGAGAGAGAGAGAGAGAACAGTAGGTCTTTTGTAAATAGACCGAGGCTCCGGTATACATATGGCGGAAGGTAAGACGTAAATCTATTCCCGGCGCGTCAATGTCGAAGAAGCCACTTTTACATCTCTTCTGGTATACTCGGTTACTCCGCGTCTTCTCAAGCTTCTGAATTTCCCGAATATGGTTAGTAGTATAACAAAGAGTCTTTGTTCATTAATGATTTAATGTCACGGACAGCTGTATATGATCGTAGCTACTGAATAAAAAAGGAATTTATAGCGTAAAAGCGAGAGAATACAGTTACAAATTAACTGCCAGAGGCTTCGCTGCTTACGAAACTCATCGCATTCCTTCCGTCTGTCTCTGCTATTCGGGGAAAAGCGATTGTTAGTATTCGGTGCCTCTAAATTTATATACCTAGAGTCTATTATTCGCAGAGCCCCTAGCTAATGATCTACAAACTTTCGGAAAACAGCCGAAAGCTCGCGTTATCGATTCACCTTCCCGATTGTATACAATTCGCTCTCTCAAACGTGACTAAAGCAAATTACCCGAGAATTTACCAGGCTAATCTCGCATAGATCTCTCTTTCGCAGGATTTATTAAAAAGCCCTCCAAAAAAAAAGAAGAAAAAGAAAAAAAGATCGACGTAAGGGTTCACGTGTGGCCCGCTCATTCGCTAAGTAGTCCAAGCACTTTTTTCCGGCGCTATCTCCTCTATATACGAGACATTCTTCTCTAGAAATAAACGCGCGCGCCCGACACTATGCCCGCTATGCATAGCGCGAATATTTCCCAACTATATAAGCGCGTGGTTTTCCTCTTTCCAGCATTTGTATGCGGACGAAAGATCCTTTGAATTATCGCGGGAACAATGCGAGACTCGAAGGATGCGCCAGAGCTTCGCTCGTTAAGAAATATATTGTGCGCGCTTAGTTTGAGTTTTCAGTTGCGCGTGTTCATTAGGAGAGTATAGTTTTTTTTTTTTTTAGTTTTGATGCATTTTGATGGTTGTGCTTGCGATTAAGTTTGTGCAAAGCTTTCGGATTGATAATCATCGTCAAATTAGTCTACCTCATCAACTCTATTCGAATCTCCCGCCACTGATCAAAGATCATTTGAATTATCGAGGGGTGAACAATACGGGTATCGCAGCGGATGTTATACTATGGTTACTCGATACGTGCCTGACTGGATGGACCGAAAGATTATATCGGCTCAATGGGATGTGACGGTGGGGAGAGTCGTTAATTATGCGCTCATATCTCGACTATTTGCCTGCGATTTGAATACAGACAATTCCCAAGTTTGACGAGTAATCCTTAGATGGTTGGAAGCGACACGATTGTTTTTCGAGCTTTTTGTTGCGAATTTCACTGAGCTCTAAAAATAAATTGTGGGCAAAGTACGTGACGCTTACACTGCGCATAGTCGACCAAAAATGATATTAGGTATTCCGAAATGCGAAATTGGATGAACCAATTAGTTCCCGCTTTTTCCCCCAACGTACCAGAGCGAGTGTTTTCCATTAAATCACCGTCACGTTCGTTTAAAGCCAAGCAGTTTTAGTGTAACTACAAATGAATAGCATTAGAGAACTAAATTACGTTACTATCCTCTAGAGCTCTCCTCTACAGCCGCAGCAGCTATATACAGCTATACCCGCAGCATTCAACTTGTTACTGCAGCGATTGAAGCTGGACATTTTAGGTTTTTCTATTCGAATTTATATCGACCATTAACTGCAACCAATTGGCCCAGTAATTACCTTTGGAGTAACGCGATTGAAACGAACCAAATAAACAAAAAAAGTTCATTATTGGGCTAATACTCTTGAAAATTTATATTAACCTCATTACCCAATATTCAAATCCGCAAACAATAAAGTTCGCGCGTGAATCGTCACCCGTACAATTCGGATGACCTACATCGAAAAGTATTTAGCGCTCGCGGAAATCTTTTCATCACTTCGCAACTTCTCGACTCTTGAAAGGGGAATTCATTAAGCGTATAATTGATTCTTCTAATCTAACCTGTAGAGCTTACCGCCTCGTGATTGATTTGCAGATGCAAGCTAAGGAAATTTTAACGAGCTTGTGGGAGAGCTTTTCGCGTGCGCGGACTCGAGCCGTATCGCAAATCACGAGATTATCCGCAGAAAGGAGCTTGGAAATTATATCGTGCTGTTGCAAATTTTTTTTTAGGGACGCGCTATCGAGCTTTTCAATCTTTTGTTATAATAATGATGATATCAACGGGATTTATTCTTTTTAAATTGATTCGGAGCTTTCGAGTTTTGCATTTGATTTTTCAGCTGAATGGAGATTTTTTGCACGCGACGGGATCGAACTGGTTTTTTTTTCTCCTCGATCTAATCCATTCATCGCATGGATAGGTTTCTATTCGTGTTACTTATAAAAGCTTTCGAAAATATATATATGACTGCTCGGGTTTTTTAATCCATCAAGCTTTATATCGATTTTAAAAGCCGCTTAATCCGATTCACCATTTAGAAACTAAAAACCATGGCACAAATAAATACAGATATTAATTACTATAAATATAAATACACGGAGAAAAATATCCGCTATGATAATAGTTGCCAGTTATAATAGCAAAACAGTTTTGGATTGGCATTTTCCCCGCCGCTTCAACTTTCTATAGATCCCTAGTCTCTAGCTAGCGAAGATAGATGGCGCATAGACATGTTCATGTTTCCCCCATTTTAATCTGCGAGTAGAATGTATATATAGAAGTGTTCCATATGTATATGCTGAAAAAGACGTGTTTAAGTTGCTTGACCGCTCATGCTATTAATGTTGGAATTTAGTATTGTGCTTCGTTATAGTAGTATTTGTTATATAGTATTTCTAGTAATATTTACTTCACGGGCTTCGTTAATGCTGTTATAACGAAGATTTTTCGAAACCCAAAGAAGGCTGTATCGTATTATAAAATCTGATCCCTTTTATAGGGAAAACTGTTATAATTATAGACTTTAATTATTTAAACGCGACGATGAAAGCTCCTTATTTCTCATCCAAAGGAAGCTTTCCGAGTTGAATTTCATAATCAAGTTGTCTGGCATCTCAAATTGCTACGTGGTTGCGCTTTACTTGCTCGTTACATTCTTTTTACACTCTGCGCTTGAAAAAAAAAAAAAAAAAAAAAACTAAATCCGACTCACTGACTCGAGAAACGGAACAAAAACTTTTTTCACTATCTTCTCATCTATGACTCTTTCTATTTCATTTTAAAACCACAGCTTTCACAAACTATATCGAGCTCATATCTTTAAACTACTCGATATAAGACACCATTACTCCCTTCGGACACACACGTGTGCTACGAAAGATAGGAAGCGCAAAGGAGGAAGTAGGACGCCGATAAAGAAAGCGAGAAAGGGTGAAGTGAATCGTCATTCTTATTTCGCGCTTTGATCGAGCGCGAGCTTTGTTGTGCTTTGCCTCCATCGCGTGCACGGACATCAAAAGGGAGCCAGAAAGGGATATGCGTGTCCAATTATCAATCAGATTGCTGGTCAGCGGTGATGAAAAAGAAGCTTTTCAAAAGCTCGAAAGCTCTCTGTGAGAGACCGAGTTTTTTGCACGAAGCTTTTTACGGCGATGAGTTTTCACGTGACGTTTTCAAAATGTTTTTAAAAGTTTATATGCATTAGTGCGATGCTCAGTACATTCTCGACACTGAATAAAATATCGGTTTTCAAGCTGTTCTAATTGGATTTTCTCATTAAAAATATTATGTACGTAACGAAAGATGATCATTTTCAATAGTGTATAACATGTTGCATCGAAAACTTAATGTTTCATTTATTGATTTAGGGATAGCGTCAATAAATACGATCAAAAATAAAACTCCGTAAACTTAAAACGAAACACACCACGATCATAAAAATGGGCTAAAAAGCCGGCTATACGATTGCCGTTTATCATATAAACATTTCCCCTCCGCCTTTTCCAGATTAATTGCCCGCAGGCCATTCGGCCCCACTGGAGGCTGAAACTTGTTTCACGGACTGTTCGACGCAGGAATTTCCGGTAAAGCTTTGGCTCGTGCTTTCGAATCGCCTTATTAATTTTTCCTACCCGAAGTCGTGCGGCATAAGAGGGTGAGAGCAAAAACGACCCTACCACTATATATACTCGTATAAAATTAGTATTCGACACGAGGAAATCGACGAAAGAAATTCGAGCTTTTCCATTCTCTTGTTTTCACCAGCACGTTCTACAAATTAACCGCAGTATATAGTCGTGTCTCTCAATTTTTCAAAAAAGTATATACACGCCTTAATTGCAAACCCAACATTATTCCACACGTAAGTACGAAGAGCTTGCACTGTGAAAGGATAAAACACAGCAGCAGCAGCAGCAGCCGCAACGGACTATTCAAGTCTCGTGCTCGCGCAAAGAGACGTGCACTTGTCTTGTGCTTTTTCACAAAGGCACGCACGCGTGTAGCTACGTGCACGGCTTCTAATTGCTGCCGTAATTGTAGTAATCCGCTACGCTTGTTAGATATTTCGACGGGGACTTTTTTTCTGTCTCCTACTCCTGCGGGACAGAGAGGTAAATAGAATAAAGCTTTTATTCTCTTTCTATGCGACGCGCGCAGCTGTCTGGCTCTGTGTTTTAGTTTTGAACGAGGTCGTCTCTCGCCGAGCTGAATTATTGAAACGCGATATGCGTTAATTTTTAATGGGACTAGTTGAAGTTGAGCTTGCGTGCGAGTAATTTTGGAAAATAAGATGAGAACGCGTGTACACGTTGAATAATTTACGAGTTTTTTTTTTATTTTACCTTTATACTCGTTGTTTGTGGGTAAACGAGTGTTCTCGATCATTTGATGCTGGTTTTTGCGTGTACGCTGAGCTTGCGGAGCTTTCCTGTTCATTTTATCCCGACCCAGTTTTTCTCAACTTCGCGCGCACTGAAAAACTGCGAGGTAGAAAAAAAAATCGATTTTTACAGTTTAATATAGCGTATTTCTAGCCAGACTATACGCTGGATAATGATGAAAATAATACATTGATATATTACGCGTTGATGCAAGTTTATTTTTACCGAATTTTATACACGGAAAATCGCTTCGTTTAATTTAGTATACACTTCGCTGAGAATACAACACGTGACGTTTTTCAATTTCGAAAAAGCGCGCGCAAACAAAAGTATATAACGAAAAGTTAAGAGTGTGGCAGAGGCTGATTGGTAATCCCGCAGAAGCGACGCAATTTAGCCTCAATTTTCCTCCTAAAAAAATCATCCCTCTCTTGATATCCTGAAAATTTCAAATTTCATCGCTGTCCACCTCACCCTCCCTTCATTTAACGAGCATTAACGAATTCATTTGTCCGTGAGCATAAGCTCTGCTCCGACGGGTTACGCAAGCCCCTTCATTAGCACGCGTGCAAATCCCCGACGGGATACATAATCCATAGGCCCTTCATAATGAGCAGATTTTTTCCCCCCCTCTGACGGTTACGCGACGCGCGAGGACAACAATAATTACGTAACGCCGCTTTGGTGTACGTGAAACGCGTAAAATGACCGTCGAGTCGCACACGCACGTTTATAAATATGCATATCTACCCGAGGAATTCTACTTTATGCAAATCGTTCAAATTCCCGCGCTCGCTTTTTTGCGCTAGCGAGATATACGCATACCTTGTTCGGAAATTGAACGATTTTGTAAAGAAGACTCGTGATACTCGTGGTCGTCCCGGTGCGGCAATCGCGCAACTTCAAAAGCTCCGCTGTGTCAATATACCCGCGCGCGCGCGTTTGTGGGTTTAAGCAAAAGCCATTAAGGGGGGAATATCAAACACTTTATTAGCTTAATAGCGTTGGCTCACAATCTCTGCTACTGCAATAAATAACGATATTCATTAGCCCAATTACGAATTCTGAGCTTGCAAGCTCTGATTATGCAATAATGCTCTATTGATTCGAATCCCCAAAAAAAAAAAAATCTCATGGTTCAACCTTTTCTTTGTCTGTCCACACAGGAACAGTAACGTGTCAGGCGAACGTTCACCATTCGAGGGCAGCTGCTGCAGTGGTCAAGGCGTTGCAGCTGACAGTACCGAGAGCGAAGGAGAGGAGGTCACGAAATATCGGGTCGTGCTACTCGGCGATTCCGGTGTCGGAAAGACGGCTTTGGTATCCCAGTTCATGACCAGCGAGTACATGAACACCTACGACGCCAGCCTTGGTAAGTTGGGTAATTGAGCCTTTTTATCATCGTTCTCTTTGTGGATGCGACAGATTTTATCAGGACGCATTATGCCTGGATAAGGTTTGTTCAAAATCGAAAAGTAGTAGTGGTGCTAATTCGCTTAGTCTAGAAATTTATGCTTTTTATGCGATAACGTAGAAGCTTAAATATACACGTTCATTCCCATGAGTGCAGTCTTTCTCCCGGGACGTGTACTTGGCTGACAGCGTTCGAGATTGTGTCTCGTTATCTTTTTTTTTTTCAAACGCAAAAATGCAAAATATAATTAATTCCTTGCTTTGCATCTAAAGTGAAAACGAGGCGCGCAAATCAATCGAGCCATTTGCTTCGAAGCGAAGCAATCCCCTTATCGCGAGCAATGATTTGCCTTCGTCTCTTTGAAAGCTGCTTTCAACCCCTTTCGTTTTCCCTAGCAGCTGCTGTATACAGGATGCCTAAGTAGCTGGCTGTTTATATTTACATTAGACTCCCACGCTCGTTACCGAAGTTTCGAGCGCGAGCGACTATGACTTTATTTTCTGACTTTTGAGAGACCCGGGAAAGTCATGAGGTCGATATAGGTCGAACTGTAATCTATTGAGAGAGGCTGTATTTTTCTACCAAATGTTCGATTTTATCGTAATGAAATTACTTTCAGAGATAGTATACGTCGTTCGATTTCAACTTTCCAAAAAAAGGTGAAATCCTCTTAACAATAAATTCGATCTATACACAAGCGAACTGCGAGTATATTGAAGTTTTGATGCACAGCGTTCGATGTGCGCCCATGAATACGGAGTATATCGAGTGCATATCGAAACTCCAATAGAAACGAAAATGTAACTTTAGTTTCACGTCCCGCTCACCCACATATATATATACCATCGCTATATACATTATCACATATTGATTGATGAACTTACGCCTATCTATATAACTATTTCACAGTAGTCCCCGTTTTATTTCATCAGAGCTCTTATTCGCACCAGCCAACAACAACAAATCCAATTATCCACGTCCACAGCATCGCTCAATCAAAGCTCGTAATGGCGCGTAATTTGAAAAAAAAAATTTTCGCGTTGTTACTCACCGACTGAACTTTCTCTCTCTGTATTAAAATTCGATAGAGAGAGGGAAAAAATCCAGCCCAGTCATCGCGGACAATACTACACTCATTCGACTTCCGCGATCCGAACAAGCGAGCTCGTTTCTGGTGCTCCTTGGATTTCCGGCTCTCTCTCTCTCTCTCTCTCTCGAAAGTATTCGCGCGCCGCCGCGTTGAATCGCGCGCGCGAAATGAGAGGGAAAATGAGTGTGAGGAGCGCACAGTATCGTATAGTCCGATACGGGATTAGACAAAGGGTGGATCGAAAGGTCAGATTTTTTTTCACGTATATACGTATACCTGTGAGTAGAGGTACTAATATCCGAGGCGAGCACGATGACGAATTTCCCGTTTAATGCGTGGGGGATAGGCGCATTTCCAAACTCATCGATCACTCGCTCGACGGTTTCTGCACTCTTTGGAGGAAAGAATATATACGGGTATGCCATTCGAGGCAGGATATCGAACGCGCTGCGTATTTCCGCTAATTATACGTGAGAATGTCGTCTTATGCCTTTGCGCTGTAGGGATGTCCCTTTTTTTTTAAGGAAAAACTCGTTCTATTAGTAATGTTGGTAATACACATACTACTTCTTTTGTAATTTGTAAGCGGAGGGCAAATACGCGTTATAACGTTTACGTCGTCGATAATAATCGTTTTAGCACAGGAGACGTAATTTCACTCGATGTGATCGTACGCGATACTATCGCACACGTACGCGGCGCATAAACTATCAACAGGTCGTGCTATAGGGAAATAACACGCACGGCAATATACGTGAGTGCTCGTTCGATATCTTCTAAACCAACAAAATTATATATATCTGCGTATCGATAATTTCATTTCGCAGCCATATAGCTTTATTAATATTTGTTATTCTAGCCTCTCTTATGATAACCTCCATAAAAGCTCTCTTAAAAACTCCCTACAATATTTATCGGTGTAACACACGCCGTCGTCTTCCATATTCCCAGCTTCACAATCGCTCAACTCTGACGTATAAAGCGCATCCAACTCGCCTCAGTACATATATTCAATAAATTTCCCCCTAATTTATGACCTACTCTCCGTCGCATCCCTCGTAAAAACCACAAGACACACGGCGTTTAAAAAAATCGCTCCCTTTGCGTTATGCGGAAATATCACGAATTACAAAAACTCGTCTTATCACACGCTTTCCATATTATACTGTATATGCATAGGGAGTAGACGAGAGAAAATAGGGTCGAGCTTCTGAAATCCTTATGTCGATATGCTCTCTGTTATATACGGTTGACATTCCCGGGCAAAAACGCGCTGACAATTTATCGCTTTTGCGCCGCTGCATGTATTCACACACGAACTACGCCACAGAGAGAGGGATGCGTAATTTATCGAAGAATTCGCTACGCCCTGGTGATCCGAAACGACTCTGGTATTTCTGTGTGTGGGTTTTGACGAAAATTGCTTCGAAAGCTCGATGCTTTCTGATTCTTCTTTTTTTTTTTTATAAAAAAAAGCTTCTATATTTACGCGATACTAATGTTTGCGTATGGTATAAAATGCCCTCGACCGTTCGAGCTATAATCCTCGTAAAAACTGCGGGCGGAAAACACAAGAGCTCCTCTAATGCTCTATAATAACGTCCCATAAAATGGCAGATAAAGCTTGTGTTTATCGGGAGCGAACTCTTTCGCCGCGTACTTTTTATACGTGGGAGACAACTTAAAAGCTTTGTTTACAATAGAATGGCTGTAGTAATTTTGGAAGTAAAGTCGGAATACACAAGAGTTTCATTGAAATTAGGGTCGAAACGTTACTCTGAGCGTAAATTAAACAATTGTTATATTCATCCGGTCCATTTGTTTCCCAATAAATACACACGAACGCGCTTGTGACCGGACTCGGTTGGATTCTACTAAAATTCAAATGTAGAACACAGAGAGACTTTGGTGTAAATTTTCACATCTTGCGCACCTGGCTGTTCTCTTTTTGGCTTTTGTTAATGACAAAGCTACGTGACACGGTGGGTACACTTTCTATCTGACACACTTTTTCACGAGGCATCAATTATTTAAGAACCCGTAAGTGGTAATCCTCTGGAACATACTTACTCTAGTCGGAGTACTTAAGCGTAAAAGGAACCTGAGCCGGTTAATCCAATAATTCTTGGCTGGATTATGCAAATTCCTTTCAGAGGAGATAAGGAACGTCTCGAGGCATTAACCATAATTTTACCTTACATGCCTTTTATTTATTTATAATACGATGCCTCGCGCACGTACACATCCGAGAGATCATCGTCATCTTGAACCTGAGAATCCATAATCTAATAAGAAAGGAAAAAAGTGAGAGATACGCAGACACACACGTGCTCACCCCTTGACACGGTTTGCGTATACGCGTCGATAAACTCAGAGAGACACGCAGCGGGAGTATTCTTTCAGCCGCGCGAGCCTTTATCCCTCCGTGTTTTGTCCTCTCCTCTTCCTCTCTTACGATAATGGAAATTTCGTGTCTGCACTTTTCGCGCATAAGTGGAAAGAGTGATTCATTATCGGCGTCGATATCGTCCACCGGTGCTTTTTTGTCATTCATAATTAAAAATAATAAATGAGCTCAACTGATTTACCAATCGGAATAGGTCGCTTTTTACGTTAGTCTGTCTTGGCTGTGAATAATATGATTGATATCTGTAGCTGAATTTTTTGGTTTTCGCTGACGCTGATGTTTTTGCGAGCGAATATACCTGAATTTTTGGACACGATGCTGCACGGAAAAAGCTGACTCTGTGTGTGATAAATTTTGCTCGCGATGCACGAGATTCGACAGATTTTTTAATTAGAGGAGAATTTCGGTGTACACAGCGTTATGAATTTATCGTCGTGTCAGAGCGAAAAGTAATTGTAATTTGCTGAGCTTGATTGTGATCGTATATATACGTGTGTCGTTAGTAATGTATGAGATTAATGAAATGAATCTATTGATTAAAATCTAATTTCTTTTTGCTTTTCAGACGATGAGTTTGGTGAAAAAACCGTTTCTATTTTGCTCGACGGCGAGGAGTCGGAAATGATCTTTATCGATCACCCTCACGTTGAAATGAGCGTAAGTAGAGCTTTTTTTTATTCGATTACGTTATTCTTCTGGATTTTTGGTGACTGGATTGTTTCGTATATATTATGGATGGGTTATTACAAGGCAAGGTCGTTATGTTAATAATTAAATTGTTATTGATCATGACACTGTGAAGCGTAACGAAGCTTTCAAGCGTTCATGAATAATAATTTCTATAAAACATGAATATTAATTTCTGGTCAGTTAATACATAATAAATTCAAAAATTTGTATATCATACAATAGGAATTTCTTCTCTTGATGCATTTCACTGGAAATGTCAAAAGCTTGATACGTTTTTTTAAATACATTGTTATTATAAGTATGTCAACGTAATTAATTAAAGGGTATATGTTCGGACGAACATGTTACACACAGAACCGAATCCTTTCGATAAGATATCGACAAACATTTGCGGTTAACAACAAATAACGATGAATCGCAATCCGTATATGCATCAGTTAATTAATCGAGCGTATTTCACTCAATTTCATTTGCCAAGAATTTGTATTCAGTAAACTCTTCTCTAAAAAGAGAAGAAAAAAAACAATTTCCAAAGTCCGAAAGTAATCATTCACACGTCAATATAATAACTCGGTTAATAAAACATCACCTTTATTTCTTATTCAGTCGGCAGATCGATCCAATCCACACCTGTGTGCCCCTAATCCTCAAAGGTCCATCACAACATTGTCCCCCTATCCCAGCGTCTTCGGCTTATCCTGTCCGATGGTCTACCTCAAAGGCTCTACACCAAATAAAAGATCACATCCCATTACGATCTTTTCTTCTTTTTCTCTCGCTCTTACATAACGCGTTTCGTCAGTCGTAAGTTATGAGATTCAATTAGCTCATTAATTATGGGATAGGTGTGAGGCGATTTTTCACTGTATATTTCGGTTCGTCTCGAGCTCGGTTACATCTCTAAACGTTATTTACCGCGAGTAAATAAGTTAATGGAAAATAAACATTTCTTTGGAGAGATGTGTCTTTCATTTCATCGTCGTAGCAGAACTTTTTTCGCAGCTGTGAAAGATGCCTTACTTTTTGTGGTTCCCTTCAATTAGTAAATTAACGTTTGATAACGATGTAAAAGAATTTACCATACTTCATTTTTTTAGCCGTTTTACTATTATCATTCCTCGCTTCCATTTTATGATCTTATTTGAATACAGTATAGTACACAGCGATAACAGGTCACGTGACATCAAAGGCAGTGATTTTCGACCTGTGAAATATGCTTCGACGGTCGCAATACTCATGTACAAACCTATACGCTTGTCGACTCTTTGACGCTTGTCTCTTCTTTGTGTCTTCTATCCTCGCGGATATACCCTTGTACAAACAAACCACTTTGTCGAGTATAACGACAAAGTCACCGTTATAACTAGTTGAAAATCGCGAATAAAAGATAAATCTTTGAAATTTTCATTCCTATAGTGAATGTTTAGAAGACCAAATTTTTCTCGGAAAGATTCAATATTATTATAACCTTCGGAAGAGTCTCAACATCACACGACCAAGTGCGTATTGTGAGCATCCACGTGTATGAAATTCGAGTGGCATCCCCTTTGCTCGTAAAGAGATCGTTACAGTGTCGAGCGTCGATGAACATCGCCGGCAGAAGCGCTTTTAGGCGCACCTGCTCCTCTCTCGGATCGTCTTGTCCTATATGTACCCTTGAAGCTTCAGAGCCATGATTGCTCGTCATAACTTCGAGCTTGGAATACAAAGAGGAGGACCGTACATATACCAAAACGGCTGGATTTTGTCGCGCAATTTTGGAATCTAATTAAATCAGCGACGTCGTTTGTTCTAACGCTGTTTTGGCTCAATTAGCTCGGAAGCTAGATGCTAGCTGCAATTAATGGTCACGGGAGTTTCAGGGAAATGTGATAGTATATCTATTGGCTTTGGTTCTTGGCCCATGTGGTATTAAGCTTTAATCAGAATTTATGGATTGTGTGTTCCGCAATGACTGCATATGGGCAAATCAAAAGCGGCTGTATAATGCCTAAAGTTTGATATGGTAATAGAGAGTTTAGGTCATCATTTGGATATTAGTCGAAAACCCTGCAGGTGATGGTGTTGTATTTCATTAGATTCGTTCGGTCAACAAATAGTTGCAAATAAATAAGGATATGTGCACATGGAAATATCTGTGGGAAGAAGATGACATTTATTATGCCATCAATTAAAAATTATTCGACATCTAAAGGATCAAAAATATTATTTTTAATTCAATATAGAACACCAGAATACATTTTTCAACGAAAATCCTTTTTCTCGGAAAGAAATAATAACTTCCAAAACTACAGGGGGTGCAACCGACATGAAAAACCCATTATAACCCATTTTTTTCGCTGTACATCCATCCGGCGTAAATCCATCTAAGAAGTTCCGCATCCATTCAAAATCCAAAAAAAATTCCGACTATTATAATAATTATACAAAAAAAAAATATCACACCATCTTACAGTTGGAAAACTCGCTCTCGACTTACGAGCCACACGCCTGCGTGGTTGTCTACTCTATAGTATGTCGCAACAGCTTCCAAGTTGCCGAAGAAATGCTCAACTACCTCTGGCGGGAGCATTACACGCAAGAGCGCTCCGTCATCGTGGTTGGCAACAAATCCGACCTCGCCAGAAGTCGCTCGATATCGGCGAATGGTAAGCATAGCCGTATATACAACCGGGAGTAATTACCCTCGATCCAATGTATGTATTCCTCTGAATTATGCGCCAACTTGAGTTATTGTTATACGCCGATATTTTATGCGGAATTATAAATAAAGCTATACGCGTTAAAGCGAGGAAATATATCGGCGCTTAAATGACAATTGGTATTTATTTATGAGGCTGATTTATATATACGTATATTTTGAATAAAAGTCTAAAATAAATTTAATGGCTTTAACGGTTGTGTGAAAAATTCCATATAATATTTCGTTCTTTTCTCAGAGGGAAAGAATCTGGCAACGTCTCGCGAGTGCAAGTTCATCGAGACCTCCTCGGGCATTCAGCACAACGTAGACGAGTTGCTGGTCGGAGTCCTGAAACAGATTCGACTTCGCGAAACCCGCGACCGTAAGCTTCGCAGACAAGGTAGTAAAGGCAAGATGCTGTCGAAGCTTCACGGCAGCAAGACAGCTCTCAGTCTTAACCTGGCGCGTGAAATTCTCAACAAGATGTGCTTGAACGACAGCAAGAGCAAGAGCTGTGAGAATCTCCACGTCTTGTAAGGGATGGAACATGCCGATGGGCTGGTACGTGCGTCGAATTAAGGATTTTCTGTTTTTCCGATTCGCAAGCTCGTACTGCTGTGGTAGAAAAGCTTCCGTATGGAATTTTTCCAGTAAAAAGATTGAGGGAAAGAGTGGGTTACCTGAGGAAGATGATCGAGTGGGATATTGTTTTCCAAGGCGTGATGAGTGTGAATTGTTTTATTTGCGAAGATTTCGGAAGAATACTGAGATGGCATCTTTGGTTAGGAAAATATTTTTAGCTGGGTTATTGTATACACTCGAGGCTTGACCGAAAATTCTGGGAAGCCGAGCTTCTCGTTGACCTGAATTTATTGCTTTTCTTTAGAAAAAAAAAAATTTGACTCGAGAAAACATGCCTTTGTTTACTTGCAATTACGCTGTACCTTAAAAATTGAATGATCACTGGGTTGTGATTTTTATATCAAGTCAAGAATCTCAAGCTTGAGAAAGCTTCACACGTAGATTCGGGTTGGGTAAAAATAACCTTTTCATTTTACTTTTTCTTTCTCTTCACGAAATGAGAATTGGCAGAGGTTCAACTTTCGTTGCCATGTCGGGATTTTCATTCTACACGTGCGCCTGATATTTCTTATAATTTTGGCCTGTCTATTCCGAAGAAAATTTATTTACGCGAAATGATTAATACGAACTGCTTATATACCGCTGATATTATTAAGATTATGAAATGTCAAGTCGAACCACTTTTGTACTTATTTTTACTTTCTTAAATAATATTGTATTTTTTTCTTTAGTTTTCGAAAGACTGATTTACTGGACTTTTTGAAAAAGGTATACTACGTTTGTACTACGAGTGGTGTAGATAATCTATTTCCGTAAGTGAATACCTAATGTACTTTTGAATTATGCAACTATTGTAGTTTCGCCGAACCTACAATATCAACTTGAGATTCGATAAATGTAGATCAAAGAACCTAAAGACTCGTTTATCAATTCGCGTTACCATTGAAAGAATGATTTTCTATTGGTATCCTTAATTGTTATACTATATTAAATGAAGCTAATATATACATTTTAAAATATGAGATAAAAAAATTATATATATATGTTACGTAATAAGTTAACTGAAAGTAAAACTTACTTTCCACGTTTTTCTACTGATGATCTTTCGCAAAAGGGAATTTCACAAAATAATATTCTAAAAACCATTCGTTTTAGACTGTTGTATGGCTTATTCTCGAAAATCGATTTACGTTGTGTATAGGGACTAAGTACGGCTTATGCAACGGGACGGCCGTTAGTCTGCAATGCAGTGATTTGACTATTCATTAGTTGTGAGACGTATGCTAATCACCAATTACCTAATGTGTCGATGTAACGTATAATTGAGAATAAAATTAAAACACACACCGGTGAACGGTTGATGTCGCACACTTGTTCTAAAGCGAAGATTTCCTATAGCATCGCCGAGGATTAAAGCATATTAGACGCGCTCAAATTAGATTTAAGGAAAGTATATAGTTATTATGTAAAATTAAAGAAAAATAAGCAAAATCGTAAACAAAATGAAAAAAAAAAAAATAAGATGGACGCTGGTTTCGTTCTCTTCGACGCTGGTCGTCTCTTCACTTTATATACTGTACATTAAAATGCCATATGCGATATGTATTAGGGGAAATGGAGTACTGAATTTTGAGATGATGCTTTCGAGACTCGGGAAGCATCACTTACGTATTCCGATGTTGTTTTATTTGTTTTCGCTTCACATCAAAACATATTTTCTCAGCATATATTATTGTGCAAGACTCTCGTTGTTGAATAAATGTTTATTGCAAAAATCTATTGCAGAGTTGAATAAACTTAGTATTGTAAACGAATGGAATAAACGGCACTTCCTTATTGTTCATTGAAATTTCATAGCCACCAACAGACCGGAAAAAGATGAATTTCCACCCGTGAATTGGCCCAATCGATAACCGCCGTCCCCTTGAAGGGGAAACGCTGAAACATTGAAGGATACCATTATCTTTAGGCTCTATTGTGAAAGCTTTCTCAGTCTTCATTAAAATTTTAGCAGAATCTTGACGACGTAATCAGACGATATATGGAATTATGAAACGTGTAGCGATTTTTAATTTAGAAATATCGTTATAACCGCGGCGAAAATTGGAAATTCGAATTCAGCGAAGGGAATTTCGATTGTTCAATCAAATCTCTTATGTTTTCAATTTCATGAAAATCGAGTTTCCTCTACATATTTATGTTTAACATATATACATGACCGCCACCTCGATTAAGCATATTGTTGACCTAGTATTTCGGAAACATCGGAATCTGGAAAAAGTAGAACGAAAGCATTCCGCGAAAATGGAATATTTACAATTTATTCTCAGCAACGTCGAATTTCGCAAGTACTACACTTTCTGTCATCAAAATGTTAATTCAATGTTCAACTTCGATTTCGACAGTTTATTCGCTGTAAAACTCTAACGCATTAGCATCTTAATTAAATGTAAAAGAAAAAAGAAGGCTTAAAATCAGTACTACATTTCCACTTTAATCGTAAGATTAAAAGACTCTCGTATATCCAAGCGTTATATATAGATAGGTCTCTCTATCGGTTCACACATATATATATACAGACACAGACATCCTTCAATTCTGCAAAGACACCCCTTTCTCCGGCACAATTATATATATGCGCGCGGGAGAAAGAGACATCGAGACACAGAGGCGAGGGTATATCGCACCCCCGAAGCGAGAGAGACTATATACTAAGTACCCGTCGTTAAAATGCAAACATTCCGCGCCTGTTTTGCATCCATCTCGCGTATAGAAGAAAGATTGTCCTTCCCGAGACGCTATATACTAGCTTTTAGCGATTTATACGACTTCGCTCCCTTCGCCAGAGAATAAGACCAGGAGAGATCGTTAAGGTAGTCCTTGTGTCTGCTTGAGCTTTTTATGAGCTTCGAAGCGTTTATTTGAATTTTTTGTTTTCCTCTTCAGTTTTGAACTACGGTCTTTATAATGATTGCAGTGCTAATGGTTGTTCTATCAAATTGCACATCAAGGGGCTACTTTACAGTCGTCTCGGTCCGGCTTTCCATCGGAAAGTGTAATTTGCGAGAGTGGTCTACGAAACTATATCAAGAATCTATGAAATGGCAACAAATATTTAATTAATTAATAGGACCACAGAAAATGAGTAGACGAGGCCTAATCGCGTATTAAAATGCAACGAGAGAAATTCGCGTCTTAGGAACTGCTGTCGAGCCGAAAGACGTAATGCATTTTTCTCTCTTGTACAAACAAAAATTCGTTTCAAACTAAATAAATAACAAAAATTATATCATATATACATATATGAGTGCAGCGATTCTGTTTTATATAATTGTGTATAAATTATTTTGTACTGTGTTTGCATAAAAAATGCATCAAGTTCCCGTGTGAGGTGAACGTAATCGTTAAGTGGATTGTATTTTTATTCCCTTCGTAAAGTGTAAGTTTAATATACACTGAAATGTGTATCGGTCTATATATGTGTACGCTTTTAAGTTCGACGGTAAGTACAACCTGAATGACCGCGTTCTCGTCGTTATCTCTTTCATTCGATTCGCAACTAATCTCAGTCATAAAAGAGCATTTAATTTCTGGCTATATAGCAGAAGGATATTATAGGCACATCGCAAAACTATTAAACGTTATTCGTTATGTAAAGCGAACTTTGTAATTTTAAGTATAAAAAGCTGTAGTCGATACAGAGAAGCTATAGCTATACAACGGAGTGGTGGATAGTGTAGTGTTATAAGGTTCGATCAAGTGCTGTAAGAAAGATGAAATAGTGAGGTATATATAGAAAAAGGATTATACATATGTTGTAAAGTGTATGCGAGTTTTTTAAAGCCACGCACATATCCGATTGTTTGATGAATGTGCCAACGGTGTCGATGCGCTACTGACACTATTACTGTCTCTATACTGCCTAGATTCTTAAATTGAACATTTTTCTGAATTTTATTTTCGACTGCTATTCTACTTATATTCTTCATACGTGTGTTGATATTTCGAAAAAAGATCTTAAATCAAATAAGCCATATATGATGAAATTTCCATTGAATTTATGAATTTTACCAAATATGACATTTGGAACACAAACAATGATTCGATATTAATGATAATTATATCTCGATGTGCCTGATTGAAAACCTACCTATTAGTATCCGTGTCGACCCATATATTAAAAAAAAATAATTAAAAAAATAAGATAATATTTATTTGATTTAAGATTTTTTTATCTATATATATATATGTTAACGTAAAACCTGCCACGTTTGATGATAGAAAATAAAAATGTGTATGTCCATTTCTTTCGAGATATCGGTTGGTTAAGGGCTTTGCCAGCACGATTGCTACTTTACCCGAAATAAGCTGTAAAATGTTTATTACAATATATTATCATGATATAGAAAATTCTAAATTAGGACAGTCAACAACTATAAGATCGTTAGTGTAGCGTTATGTAAATGCGAAACGTGCACATTAAATTCTTTGTAAAATTAGCGATTAGTTAGAGTAAAAAAAATTTATGATAACTTCACGCGCAGCTTCTTTCATTAAGCGATGTTTTTACGCATATTGAGCGCCAAGGCTTGTATATGAAAGAAGTTCGAATAACAAGACGCAAAAAAGGAAAAAATCGCAAGTGACCACTGTTGTATAATATTAAGTTGGATATGTTTGTCATACTGCTATGTATCCGTCTAAGGCTGTACTTCCGAAATATCTCATGTAAATCAATTGGAAAAATATAAAAAAATATAATAAATGAAAGAAAAAATGTATCGATATAAGGTAATTTACATAATAATTATCGACTTGAGCGGCTTATATCGCACTTATATAATCTCGACGCATATCTGTCCAGGGTGATCTATTTTTATAACGATTCGTTGACGTCTCACGTGACTCTTCGTTGGCGATCGTATATTGAGCTTTTCTACAAGCTGTATGTATAACCGAAAAACAATGATTATCAAATCTTTATATAGCATTTAAGTTTTTATTCAATTTTTAAGGTGACCAGAAACTGTGTATGTAAATTCGAACCATATTTATGTGAAACATTTTGATCTGGGAAGCGGACATAAATAAAGGGAAAATTGAAAATACACACCTATAATTATTATAGTTGATTGTTCTTCGGCGATATTACCATGAATTATGAGTATATTGGATATGTTTCGCGCGCGGTTTTAACGTTGGCTCCTCACACATCAACATGACAATCAACATATTTTTTTATTGTCTTTGATGTATATGTATATTAAATATTACAAGGTTTGAGTGCATGTGCAAAAGGATCTAAAGCAATAATCGATCAAAGAAGGAGTGTTTGGGATATAGATGTGAATGACATTTTTCACCTAGTCGAAAGCTGTGTAATTTACGTTGGTTTAGTTCTATTTTTTATCAAATCAAAAATAAATGAACGTATGCCCATTTTAATTATAAGCAGTAACGCCTAATTTTAACATCAATTGTATTTTCGTGTTTCTGTATAATGAATAAAGTAAACTTTAACAGTAGAATATGCACGTCTGACCAATTATAAGCCCTTTTCTAATGACTGTGATAAAATATATCATCAACGTACTTTTATATTTCCCGCCAAAAACAGTAATCCAACTTACCAACCGCTGCTCCAGCATCTCCCCCCATTCATAACTACTCTCGCACCAACAATCGATAACCTTGTCCCCCCACTCTTTAAGCTCTATATATGTCACCTATATAGATATAACCGTAGCGAATAAAACCGCAGCCCCGTCGATAAGCGCGACTAAATACGTCGCCAAGGCCAGCAAGTGTCTCGCATATCACACGCATACGTATATACTACAGCCGTACACAGTCTCACGTGCCATACAACATTCAACAGGGTCTGCTTCATACACAACACACACCTCTTCCAGCTCCAAACAGTGATGGCCGCCGGCGCAGAGTCTACGACAAGCTCGTCACTCGATCGCAATTTTTTGCCGTTTTTGTGATCCACGAACGAGAAAGAGAGCCAGGGAGCTGAGTCTGGTTTGCCGCAGCAGTTAGCCCGCAGAGTTGTGAAAAATGGCGATGAGAGCAGGACGTAGTCTGTCCAGCGGAGATCTTCGCGGAGCTGAAGACGCGGAAAAAGTAAGGCTAATTTACGTCGAGAGATGAATCGCTTTGCTTGATATATTTTACTGCGTTGTTGTTGTTTTATTTACTAGAGTATACCGGTTTGTTTTGAAGAGAGTGTATGTGTGTGTAGGTTTTGACGGGCATTCTTGTTTGTTTTAGGAAACACTTTTGGACCATGACAGTGAGCCCGATGAAGACATGCTTTTCAAGTAAGTTTTTTTTCTTTTTTATGCGAATTTTGAAGCACATAAGTAAGCTTTTTTTTTGGCTGCTGTAAGGTTACGCAGGAATTTCGTGTGTTTTGTCGGAGGGTTAGGATACTTGTTGGCAGAGGGAGTCTTTTTGGCGGTTACGCCGAAACGTTCGAATCTCTTATATTATGTGAATTCATTATTTATCGATTTTTTTTTAACACTGACTTATTGAAGAGCAGCGAACGAACACGAAAATGTGACTAAATTGTACTTTCCGTTTTTTCAGCCGTACGAGCTCTGCGGATGGTCAATTACACATCGATGGCAAGATATCGAGGTGAGTAATCGTTGATATTGATAATTCGCTCGGAACGAAAACTTATCTTTGTCACAATAACCGCAGCACATCGACGAATGCGAAGCAATTCGTAACGATCATAACGGCCGTGAAATACGTAGTATCTACGAGGACAAACTATATAATTATGTCGCGTTGACTTTTTTAACAACATACAGTACAAATAACTGCAAAACTATATACTGGAACGTCATTTTCTGAAATATTAATAAAATTGATACCATCAAGCATATTGACATATCACACTTCGCTAATGCGAATCCATTCCTCGAAAACTCATTCGTCAAGGGTCATCACTGCAAATATCCTCGAGATAACACGCAAATATCCGAACAAAAACTCGTAATTTATTCATCTAAAAATAATCCTCGCTTGCGTAATCAGACACAGATATGTCTCTCTCTCTCTCTCTCTCTCTCTCTCTCTCTCTCTCTCGCTCTCTCCCTCTCTCTCTCTCTCCGAGGTTTATTTCGACTGTCTCTGCCATTACCATATTTTTTACTACCCCGCGATCTCGCGTAATGACCAATTTACACAGCTGACACAAAAAAACGCAAAAAGCTAGCTTAAATTTATCTTCAATAACACATGGCTTGATTCGAATTCCAGTGTGCGGATCCAGATCAAAGAGGTGACGGATGTGATGCGCGACAATGTGCACAAAGTGATGGAACGAGGCGAACGTATGGAGGACCTGCAGCTTGCCAGTGACAGACTCAGTTCAGCAGGAAACGAATTCCGCGAAGCTGCAAGAAAAGCTCAGAGACGAGCCTGGATGCAAAACGTGCGCGGCAGGCTCATCATCATTGCTATCACGATAACTGCTATCCTCTGCATCGTAGGTGAGAAGAGAGAATGACACATTGCTTATGTGGTCTTTTTTTATCTTTTTTGCTTTGGAGATGCTGCGAATATGGGACGTTGGTTGGTTTTTTTTTTCGAAAGATGATCAGATGATTCATTGATGCTTTTTTTAGGTGTTTTCAATCCAGAGGCACTGGGAATACGCTTTTGAATTTTTAAATTGTACATATACGTGTGACTAAAATTGGTGCTTCACTGAGGTTTGATCATATTTTCATCCAGACACGAAATCTTTGGGATGATTTTTTTCAATTTTACGTACTCATGCTCGCATCATCTTCGTGGTCTGCACTTGACCCTTCTTTCTTTCTCTGTTTTTTCGAGTTAGACACCGGCGTATGTGTGTGTATATACTTTTCAGTTCTGGATGTCTTGGCGCTTTACCTGGTTCTCAGGTAGCCAATTGCGCAGCCAGAGCTCCGGCTTAGGTAATTACGTCGCATATGGACGATATTTTTTATTTTATTTTTTCTATATCTACATTGTAACTTGAGCTTTAACATTTCTTGCGGTACTCGACGAGAATCGGAAGAAAATATGCGCATTTGTGATAGTACAAAGTCATTGTAAAGTCGGATAAATTGTATGAATCCTTACATTATCTTACATCCTCTAAAACGTATTCCTTGTAAGTTTTTTTTCAAACTCATTATTTATGTTGTTAATCATACGACACCCCGAAATAAGTCCAGCTCAAAAAACAAGTACGATAACAGCATGTTTTTAATTATCAAATACAACTATTAAGAAATCATCATTGAGCTGGGCACAGAATGAATAACTAATAAAATCGATATAACCATCCTAACAAGTACTAATTGCAATGTTCGCTTTTGTTGTTCTTCTGCCTCATAACTGTTTTCTTTATTTTTACAAGAATCTGCATTGACAAAGAATGCGATAATCTAGAATTCATTTGGTCTATTGTCTGTCTTTCAGTGCCCATCATCGTCAAATACTCTTGACCCACTCGAGCAACAAACGTGTTAACAACCGGAGGGTCGTAATCGAGCGGTGTTGCGTCTTTTTACTAGTCGCAGTGCCTTTGCTTGATACCAGGCTGTTTACTATTATATAAGATATGTATATCTCTAAACGTTTTTGAAAGTATAATTGATGGTTTGTTATTTCTTTTCATAGGTTATAAATAATTTATTTTTAGGTTTACGATAACGTAAACGTTTTTCTATCATCGTACTATGTAAAATTCATGTGTATTCTTAATTTTATGCTCACTACTTTTACGGTTTATAGATTTATTTTTTATATAAAATAAGAGTCAGAGTGTACTTTCGAGTAAACACTTAGCACATTTTAAGCGCAATTAATTCAAATCTTAAATTTTACGATATTTGCTTTGCTTACTCAAAAAACTTTTGATTACTTTGAGTAAATTACTTGAATTCGTATGCAGCTGACGTTTCTATTCGCATCTTTAACTTTGGAGTATCGTCCAATTCAATATTTTAACTTTTATGCCATATGTAAAGCGAGCTTCGATGAATTTACATCGAAATTCAATGGTAAACTTTGTCTCGAAAAAATCGATTTCACTGACGTGCTCTTTTGACGTACAACAGTTATTAGGTACATTTTCTTATATGCATTGTACAAAGTTAGCTGAATGCGCATATTGACTGAAAATTATATAAAATGTAAATAATATTTTTCTATTGCAAGTTAATAAAACCTTATTTTCGAACATTTTAGCTTCAGTCTGAATTATTAACTATACATAAACTCTCCGCCGATTCGATTGACACGTGTCATCATCTAGAAACTCGTCTAATTCGCACATATTTTTACGGTTATTTAATTTCCTACATCCGAGTGAAAGTGAACAGATACAGTCATCTCGATCGTTGTACTAATTACAAACCTTGTCATCTCCAAAACAAGCAACATTATTACAAAGACAACCTCTCAAATCATCTTACACAGTCGAATAAAAAGCACCTGTCGCGCACCACATGTTTTCCAACGTAATAACAACTAAACTGAAAAATTATGTAAAAATCACGGCGGTCCTAAATACCAGCATTAAACAAACGGTCACGTGTTACGCGGTGATTCTATCAAGCTCTTGCTTCGCGCGCCGAACACCTGTTGCGCTACTTGGCGCGTTTAATGCAAGTGCCTATCACCGGCTTTTTCTCGTTTTATTTTTTGAACGCTTTTCTTTCGCCGTCGTTGGCGGCGGTGGTGTCTCGAATGATCGCATGCGCTTTTTCTCTCAATTGCTTCCGGTGCCGCGCTTTCACCCGCCGGGTAGAATATTCATGAAAGAAAAAGGCGTTAGATCGGCATAATTGTCGGCGTCAGCTGTGTGATTGTTGACTTGTGGAAATTTTCGAGAAACAAACGTCTTTTGATCGACCGTATTGCTTGTGTGATCTTGTTAATTATTTATCTTGATGTCTGACTACGTTCATCTTAATCTACTGTTACAAGCTAGGTATTATGCTTTTAGTTTTCGTAACGACGATACTTTTTTAAAGATAATCAGATCATTCCAATCGTATATTCTACCGATCATTTTAGTAACAACGCTAGCATGCTCCATAAAAATAAAATAATCAATCATGATTATCGTCTCACAAAAGTCGACTGTATCTACTCAATCGAATACAAATTCTGGCAATAACATCTCAAAATAACGGAAAGTCTTTGACAACAAAATCTTCGACCAATACACCGAATTTTAAAAAAATCTCAACAAATCAAAACCTATCAAAACTTCAAGAAAGCCAACCCACATCTCTCCCATCAGTACATTACACACTGACACAACTAAACCAGCACCAGCACACAGATACACACACAGTCCGTCCAGCCGTCCATATCTCCGTCTTTGTCAGAGTAGCCATCAGAGCCGCAGCGTCGCAAAGTATACCAGAGAAGGGGTCTCTCTGCGCGAGTAGAAGCGACGCTCAGCTATACTCGTTGTCAGTCGTACTCGCGTATCTCGCCACGGAACAACGCCTCGCGCACTATATACACACACACATTCTCACAAAAGCGAATGTCGCCGGCGAGGCATTCCGTTCGCGTCGCGGCTTCCTCCTAGCCTCAGAAGCTCGGAGCTTTTCAAGAATCAACCGATTACGTACAGGTCCAGTCCATTTACACATCCAGAGAAGCTTTAAGAGATCAACAAAGAAGAGAAAGAGTCGAGCTGCATCATGACGCTGCTGCACCAGATCCTAGGCTCGCTCGTGGCGCTGCTGATGCTCGCTGTCTTCCTGATGTCCGACAAGCGACGCAAGTTCCTCGGGATACTTTATAGGACACTACCAAGGGACATTTTGTGAGTTGACTTCCTCGTATTATATTGCTTGATGACGTGGGAACTGCTACTTTTCGAATTTTTGGTTCGACCGACGGATGGTCGCTCGGCTACTGAATGGATTTATTTTGAACGGTTGTAATTGGTAATTGATGTTATCAAAGAGTTAATCTCGGGACGTCGCGGTTGTTAACGATACGTTTATGGATGGAGATATGTTTGGGAGAAAAAGTATTTAATATCGCTGCTACTGCGTTCAAATATCGTTTCTAATGATAATCCGCTAATCTGAAATTGACAAACATTCTTCTTATGAATACAGACGGTTACACATATAAGTAAACAAATGTCGTTAATCGGTTATGAATCTGTATTGACATTAATCTCGGACAATTTTCAAAAGTGGCTGTATTACGATAAATAATCTGATAAATTCAAAGATCAAAAACCTTCAACGTATAATCGTCCTATACGTGTGCGCGTATCACAAGAGACGAAGACGCATCAGAGAGACGAGAGATCAGAGATCTCGTGCGTCGTAGCACCGAAACGAGGGCTTAATAGTAACATCGCGTGGTGCGTCGTCTCGGCTTTTGACAGTACACTCTGCTGCGAGTAATTTGCTGACGGCTGTTGAAAAAGAAGAAGGAAATAAAAAAAAAGCGCGCGAGCGGCTCAATTGTTTACGTCCTCGACTATAATTCACTCGAAATTTTTTGGATACTTTGAAAATCGCTCGACTTTACATTTGCATCTAGGATACATATTAGTAGCATAATTAAAGTGTCGTACAACGACTTCCGCCGTATAAGTAAAACGAAGGAGTCTATTCAATAGGTGAACACTGCACCGAAAAACACACACGACATGATTGACACTCCATTAGGGAGTAATTTTAAGGGGCTTCTTATAAGCGAAGCGTTATTTACCGCACACGGAACTGTCTCTCCCCTAGCTCCGTTGTGATTACAATAATAACACGCACGTAACGCGTCACTGACTTGGGATGTGGAACTTTCGCCTCGTCCGGTCTTCGAATGTATGGATTATGTATGTATGTGTATACGAGAGCACGTGTAGACGCAACAAGTGCTCGTCGTGATAACTGACATTTTCTGTGCTTCAGGCTTTGTAGAAAATGTTTACCTTGTGAACTAGAACAATTCTTAGGAAAATTTAAAAATGCGCGACGTTGTTTTTGTTGATATTACTCATGTCGTGATTATTTATCGTCTTGGGATTTGAAGATTGTGCGAGACACGAATAAATAGACGCTTACTCATGTGTGTTATAACGCGATTGATTTAATTGCTCCGATTGTTTTATAACAGAATTTTGATTAGGAAAAGAAGATAAGGAGAACGCGCGTTCGCAATACCGATTTTTTGCTCTCCGCGATTTACCGTTACAGATTCGAGTGAAAGTCTTCACCGCAAGATGCATCATAAACCTATGAGAATTCTAGGCCAGTCTTTGCAAGCTCTCTCGCGTCGTCGTTCGCGTTATTATTACCTATAACAGTTTATTTACCATTCGGTCGAAGTAAGTGGCACTGAAAATTTTATTCCGAGATGTTTTCACCGATTTCCCGCTTGCGATAACTTTAATTAGCATTATCGTCTTAATTGTTGATTCTGGAGCATTGCTTCATCAAAATCGAGCATCTGTTATTATGACGAGCATTCGATTTTTTTGTCAACTATCAATTGTAGATTTGCCAAGGCTATTTATCGTACTCGCTTTTTGACTTTAATTAAAAAAATGAAATTTCGTCCTACAATCAAGCAGATAACTCAGCCGATTATCAATCAAACGACAACACACCGTTATCAAATTTCCCTCGTGACATTCAACGTGTACCTCGAGCGAAATCTACGCAACGAAGGGAAAACTACCTGCACAAATTCCCTTCGTTAAACTCCATCTCTCTTTCATTACGTAACGCATTGCTGCACACGCGCATTCACATGTACACGTCCTATATAATACTGCACTGGTACGCCTATCGCGACTCCTGCGGCCGACCCTGGAACAAGTCGAGGTCGTGTATAGGCGTCCGTTTCGAACGATATTACACATCGTGACGCTGGTCGTCGAACCTCGATCGCTTGTAAATGTTGTCACGTGTCGTTGATGAATTTTCGTCTGCTGTAGTATATTACGCCGTTTACGCGGGTGGATTGAGAGAAAGTTTTAAATGAGGAAGTTTGGGTTGATTGTTTTTCGTTGGATAATTGTTTCGTTTATTCAGCGTTGATGAGAGTTTATGGAGGCTAATTCGATTTAAATTTCTTCCGGAATTGCATGTGCCAAAATATGAGTTTTAATATTTTCTCCGAACGCTTTGAAAGTTAAACTAAGCGATAAGTCATGTTAGAAAATATGCGTCGTTGCCACGGTTTCTTTCCTCTATATGGATCTAATACACTGCACCCGCAGCAGTGATTCTTGTCTTTCTGACTCTCGGCTAACCGGAAAAAGCAATTAACGAGTCCGACTTCGATAAATAAGCTACAGCGCGTTGTAAGCATTTTCAATTCCAATTAATAAAACTAAAAAAAAATATCAACCAACTCTTTAACAAAATTCCGTGCAAGTACTCGTATCATCGTACAGCAGTGAAAATTCCTCTGATTATCGTCCTTACCTCGTTCATCGCATAGTTGAGTCTGATCGTGACACACTGACACACGTTCAACATTGCGTTAGTGTTCGCCGTGTATGTACGTGCATTCAAATGAGAGCGCGTAGAGCAAATTGAAACACGCGTCGTTCGCTCTGCGGAGCTTCTCGTCAATTTACACTGACCATAACGTGCGTTATACGTATGTGTCACTGTATATTTGCTATGGAATATTGAGTTTGCTAGTGTAGACTGACAGGGTTATATATTTCTGCGGAAAGATTTTTGGAAACGTTGATGGATCATCTCGATGAAGGTCATCGAGTGGGAAAGTGATTTGGAATCTTCCACAGGAAGTACCTGCATCTCTGTCCTGACTCAGTTATCTAACCTCTCGAAAGTAGTTGAACCAGCCAATGTTTACGTTAGGGTTTTTTTTTACTCGTGCAATGTTGTTTTATATAGCTGTCCACACTATTCGTCATACACCAAACGTTTTTTCTGTAATAAAAAACTTTTTATTCGTGTATTATTCGCAATCTTTTTCGACAACACCCGAGTATCAATGACACTTTGTTGATAATCAACAAAACAGTGCATAAAAAATCTGCGGCTCTTAATGCGTGTAAAAGACGCTATCATCATCCGGTGTGATTTCATTCGATCGCCGTGGACACATGCTCGACCGCGGGGTGTCGAGTGACAACCGCTGCTTACGAGAACTGCTCAGGGTTTTACGCTATTGTGCAGGTTCTGGAGAAAAAGAAATCGCACCTACTGTATATACTTCACTGCTTCGGTTTGATATTCGCAACGGATTTGAATTTAAAAGTAATTCAAAACAAATACTTTTCACGAATTTCTGTATAAAACTTTAACCCAAAAAACAATGTCAATTTCCAATTCCAAGCGATTCTGGTTCACATGCGTTTTTCCTTTGTTCTCGGCTTTCTGTATGTTTTATATCGAGCTCTTGTTTTATACATACTTATTGCAGCAGAGCAGTACACGCGGGCAAAGAGTAAAAAGTTCCGCCGATTCGCATGTGGCACAAGTCACGCGTCTGGAGAGTGCGGTATTAACCAATTTAAAGCTCGCGAGAGAGAAGAGGATGTTACGGGGGTCGTTCGCGCTCGCTATGCGATCGTATGTATTGTCGGGATAGAAAACATTTGTTCTTGTTTTTTTTTTACATGAATCTGCGCTATTTGTCTATATGCGCTTGTTTTGCGGTCGTTGGTAAACACGTGTTGTATTATATGCTACTTAAAATATACACGTCGATTTAAATAGTTACATCAGCGGAGTTAATGAAAATAAGGGGGACAATAAATGTTATGTGTTCGTATGTATTTAGATGAGGAAGGGATCAAAAAGTGTATTACGTTTGTTTACGATCAGGAAGGAGGGGTCGTGACCGATTCGAATTATTCTTGCAATGATGGAGGTGCGGAAGCTATTTATATGTGTAAAGCCAATAACATGATTTTATTATAGCTCTGTATTAAATCACTCACGTTATTTTTGAACTGCACAATGTTTCAGAGGTGCCTTCAGATTTTTAAAAGTCAATGCCCTTCTCTGGTGGTGGGAGACTCGAGGTTTCACAGTAGCTGGTATATTTACGAGACTCGCCGCTGCTCATCCTGAGAAGATTGCTTACATCTTCGAAGATAAGGAATGGACTTATCAGCAGGTAAGATGATATTTCATTTTTAAAGATACAAGAACAATTATTTATAACGATGGTCGGGATCTTCATAAGACTTCGTTTAACTATTTAAAAATAAGCTGTATAATTATATATCCACAGAAAAAAAGCTTCTTTCCTTAAAAAAAAAAAAAAACTAACTCTCGATCGATACAGGAAACGATATACGTAAGCAAGTGACGAAAATAAAATCAGCTTCCGCGACTGTATCGATGAGAGTGAAAGCCACGCGAATCGACAGGCATAACTAGTTGATTACGTTCCCCTACCATAAGTGATTTAACAACGACAATAAATAAACGATCGAATTTAAACTCAAAAAATGTTCCAAACAGCTGGAGGACTTCAGCAATCGGGTAGGTCGATACTTCCGAGGAAAGCCGATGTCCCGAGGTGACAGCATCGCCCTGGTGATGGAGAGTCGAGTTGAGTACGTCGGCACTTGGCTGGGTCTCAGTAAAGCCGGCTACGTTACTGCCCTCGTAAATACGAACCTACGCGGGGATGTCCTCGTACACAGCATCAACGTTGCCGGCTGTAAAGCCGTCATTTTCAGCGGCGAGTTCAAAGAAGGTATGCATGTTTCACGAGGAAAAATTTTTCATGATTCCGTTGATTTTAGTTATGACTCGAGACAGAAAGTTTCATGAAATAAAATAAAAATTTCAGCTATCAGCGAGATAAAAGAGAAGATCCCGGACCTGGCCCTGTACCAATGGTCAGAGCACTCAGACACTGCTCTACTGGAAGGCGCGTCTGACCTGAGCACTGGTCTGGCCGATGCCGATTCGGAGCCTCTCTTCGTCGACCTCTCACTTGGCTGTCCCCGTGATAAGCTCATCTATATCTACACGTCCGGTACGACAGGTTTGCCCAAGGCTGCGGTTATCAACAATTTAAGGTATTTAACGTCGAACGATGAATTCCGATCGATTTATTAGAAAATCACACTCTGCGAGAGACAATAGATGAAATTGAGCCGAGTTCAATAACATTCCAACAGATACATGCTGATGTCGTGCGGTGTTTACTCGATGCTGGGTCTCAAGTCGACTGACCGTATTTATGACTCGCTGCCACTTTATCACACGGCCGGTGGCATCGTCGGTGCTGGACAGGCACTTCTCCGAGGAATTACCGTCGTGCTTCGTCGACGATTTAGCGCTTCCAAATTCTGGCCTGATTGCGTTCACTACGAGTGCACGGTGATAATAAAATTGATGTCTGACCTAGATTTTTGAAAAATAATCTGGATCTTGTGCGATTACGGACAAGTGTTTAATCTTGAATATTTATCGCAGGTTGCGCAATACATCGGGGAAATATGCCGCTATCTTCTCGCCGTACCGGCGAGTTCGGCTGACACTTCGCACAAAGTCCGGCTTATGTATGGAAATGGACTTCGACCTCAGATCTGGAAGCCGTTTGTGGAAAGATTCCGCGTCAAGCAAATAGGAGAGTTCTATGGTGCTACTGAAGGCAATTCGAATCTCGGTAACTAATTTTTCTATTTGTTTTCAATATTGTCAGAAAATGATCAACTAATGTCAATGTATGTTATCTTTAGTTAACATCGACAACAGAATCGGTGCGGTGGGCTTCGTTCCTCGTTACGCTGGTTCCCTTTACCCAGTTGCCCTGCTGAAGGTCGACGAGTCGACCGGTGAGCCCGTAAGGGGTCCCGATGGACTATGCATCCTTTGCCAGCCAGGAGAACCCGGTGTTTTTGTCGGCAAGATCAATCCCAAGAAGGCTGTGAACGACTTCAGCGGCTACGTCGATAAAAAGGCCTCGGAGAAAAAGATCATTCACGACGTCTTTAAAAAGGGAGATCGTGTTTTCAATTCTGGAGACCTCTTGGTAATGGACGAGTACGGATACTTTTACTTCAAGGATAGAACCGGAGATACTTTCAGGTAATGTACACGGAATTTAAAAGAATCTGAAAAACAAATATTGAATGTATACTGCTCTGCGATTTGGCAACAATGCCAAGATGCGCTGCAAAAGAGCGTTAGCATATTTGGCTCTTTGCTCCGCGATCTTCAATAAAAGTAAATACCATTTTCAGATGGCGAGGAGAGAACGTCGCTACTTCAGAAGTCGAGGCGGTTATCAGCAACGTCATTGGACTAAAGGATGCAGTGGTGTATGGCATTGAGGTATAATCAAATAAAAGTATCTTTTATGAAACGATAAAATGAGAGATAATATATTCAGAATAAAACATAATTTTTGTCCCATTTTAGGTTCCCGGAAACGAAGGAAAGGCCGGAATGGCAGCTATCTACGATCCCGATGAAAGCATCAATTTCTACGAGTTGGGTGAGGGAGTAAAAAAAGCTTTGCCATCGTATGCAAGGCCTCTGTTCGTTCGAGTCCTCGCTAGTCTACCAATGACAGGTAAACCTTGATTAAATTTTGTTGCACCATGTTTTAAAATAATATTCATATTCATAAAGGTAATATTAATTGTCATTGTTTGTTACAGGAACCTTCAAATTGAAAAAGAAGGATCTTCAACAAGAGGGAATCGATATTCACAAGGTTGGATGATTTTTTACTATAAATTATACAAAATACAGTCATAAAATGAAACATAGTCTAATGCTCACTTTGTTCTAACAGGTGAAAGATCCAATCTACTTTTTGGAAAAGTCTGGAAAGTACATCACGCTCACGGAAGATCTTTACAACGATATTCAGCAAGGAAAAGTTCGATTATAAGAAGAATGTTGTACATTTGAAATAGTTGATGAATCGCGATAAATGAAATTCATTGAAAATTATAACGATTGTTCAAGACACGAGCAAAAGGTTTCAAATGTTTATGTTATTAAAGGAAAATAGGGGCGCGGTATCGCTCTCTAAGTCATGTCTCGAGACTGCTAAAGACTTCGTGTTGTAATAATTTTTATATAAAAAGAAGGAATCACAAGTGATATCCTAGTTTAAGTAATTTATAGCTGTGCTAAAAGCAATCTTAGAATGTAAGATATTGAAAGATGCGTGTACTATAAATTAGCGATCGAATCGGTGTATAATTATATAAATATTCTTCTCGAAAGTGAAGCAATTATTTTAGTACGTACATGGTTGATAAGTGATTGTTGAGAATTCGATATTATCTAATAAAGTTACAAAAACTTTGTAAATTATTACATTAAATTTTTATATCATTATTTCTCTCTTATTTTTTCTTATCATCTCTACCTCAGCGTCGTAGATCCATGGAAATCTACTATTACCAGCGCTTTCGCAGAATTCAAACTACGAGCCAAACAATAAACATGTTCAGTTATCTAAAAATTATATAAATATAATCAAATAGATATAACACACTGGAAAACATTCCGAAATCTTTAATACGTTTGTACAAACAAGATTAACTAAGAAAATCAAAAACATCTCAATTTAAAGAGTTGGAAAATAACAATAGTTCTCCTAATCTTCTATTTGCGTAAGCTGTAAATTAAGAGATTGTATATTGTTAGCTCAAATGTTCACGGTACTCGGGCAGATCTTCGTTCGACTTTTGCATTTAATCAAAATTTAGAACATAGCATGTGTATATCACACCACTGATTGTCATTGTCACTCGAAATATATGCCAGTACGCATGATCCGTGAAACTTAATCTGAACAACTTTATTTATGAGAGTATATAATATTCCACGAAGGTGTGGAATTTAGTCGCGTCGTGGCGCTCGTGGCTACTGGAATAATAATCAGTTCTTCGTATCACGAGTGCTAGTCGGTAAGTCGACGAGAGAGCAACCGCCCCTGCCGACGACATAGCCGGGTGATCAGCTGAATTCTGCTCCAAAATTGTATTTGATTCTCCGGCAATAATTGTTTTAAACCGGTATGTTATAATGTAACGGTAGTTTGAAGCTAATCTAACGTTTCTTGTTTAGTAGAAATTTGATAATGGTTGTGGATAGTTTATACTTGATGTGACTGTGTTATCTCCTTAACGGTTCAGGTGTTTGTAATTAAAAATAGAGATTTAGAAAGAGTAAATACGTTAATCTCGTGATATAATTGTTGGTTTATTTTGTTTCTTGAAGGGCTTTGAAGGTAGATTGGTAAATGGAAAATAGATCATAGAATTATCTAAGTGTAGAATTTTATAACCAAGAAATCCAAATCATTACTACAGAATAATCTTGTTTCAAAGCTATATAAAATTTAATTGAAGTTAATTTAGATTATTACATTGTTTAAGAGACTTGACCCAGCATATAATATTCTATGTATACAGTGTCTTCGTGGCGTGTTTGTTTACAGCTATTTGCTCTCGAATATCATATTAAACACTTGTTTACTTCCAACACCTGACCTAGAGGCCGTGGGGGGCATTAGCTTATTACAAGTTACAATCTCGTACGGTGATAAATTAGATGAGCTTATCAACGCTTTGAAAAATGAGATTTTTTAAGGCAACATAGACATCTTTTTGAAAAATTCTCGTCGTCTATTACATGTATAACATTTATTTCGCTGATGGATCCTAATAAAGAAGACGTATCTCTCGATTCCGATAATAAACGACGTATTTTGTTTAAATTGCTTGTTATCCACTCTCGTATTCTCAAAAAGTTGACATAGCTCCTTTTTAATCATCTTCGCGAGATACGTCATTTAAACTCAGTAGATAATTATAAGAAATAAAAATTTCCCATTTGGAGATTCTTGAAATTAATTATGATATAGATTGCATCTGGAGATATGGATCTCATTCGATTCTGATAGATAATAAATCTGATGCTCGATTATCAATGCTTGATTTTCTCTTATTTGAAGACTGATAAAATCTACTATTTTTATTGGTGTATAACTTGAATACAAAACTCTTCGTTTATATTCAAAAACAAAATTTCCTTAAAAAATTCAATTTTTACTGGTGCTTCTAAAAAGTTCCGTTGACGCTTTCAACGAAGCCATTATATTTCCCTTTAAAGTAGCTTTAAATATTTCCAACATTTTCCTCGAAGCAGCTTAAAATATTTTTCAAAATTTCCTAGCAGGTTTTACCATAATGTCAGATAATCGTTTCCGTTTCGCTATCGATCGTGGCGGCACTTTCACGGACGTTTATGCGCGATGTCCGAATGGGAAAATTCGGGTAATGAAACTCTTGTCGGTGGATCCCGCAAATTATGAGGACGCCCCTCGAGAAGGAATTCGCCGAATTTTAGAGCAGGTATAATTCAACTCTTGGTTATATTCCGAAGTTGTAAATTTTTCGTTAATCCTAATAAAATAATTTTCTTTAACGAATTCAATCAGGAAACCGGAGTACCGATAAAAGGCGAGATCGATACCTCGCAAATTGCATGGATTCGAATGGGAACGACAGTAGCAACGAATGCTCTACTCGAGAGGAAGGGTGCGAAGATGGCATTGGTGATCAACGAAGGCTTCAAAGACTTGCTATACATAGGAAATCAAGCTCGACCCAACATATTCGATCTCGTGAGTAGAAGATTAATTCGAAAAACGTCCGCATTTCATTCGAAAACGAGACGTATAAGCTTTCGAGGCGATAAAAAGTGCTCAAGAGAACGGAAGCGAGCGCTTTACAGAACGTATAGCAGTAGCCAGAGTCATAATAAATAACGTTTGCGTAGGAAGTCGCGACGCCGGAAGTTCTTTATTCGGAAGTGGTAGAAGTGCAGGCTCGAGTTGTGCCCGCTTTACCGGGAAAATGTGAGATGCCGAAAAATTCATGGAGGACAGTCAAAGGTTCCACCGGAGAGGAGCTTTTTGTGATCCAAGAGCTGAATGAAGAGAAATTGAAACGGGATTTGAAAAAGCTCAAAGCTAAGGGGATAGAAAGCTTAGCAGTGGTGCTTATGCACAGCTACACGTAAATTGCTCATTTTTATGACATGACGTCATTCTCTCTCGAGAGAGAGAGCGAGAGATGAACATTTTTTTCATTACGTGTGATTTTAATTTTCCTTTATGCTTTAGCCATGCCGAGCACGAAATTCGCGTTGGACAGCTGGCGAAAGAAATTGGCTTTGAGCAGGTTTCTCTGTCGCACGAGGTCATGCCGATGACAAGAATCGTCCCTCGAGGATTTACCGCTTCGGCTGATGCTTACTTGACGCCGCATATTAAAACTTATTTGAAAGTAAGTGGTTTCTTTATAGATATGTCCTTTTTAAAGATCCATTTCTAACAAATCAATTATTACTTTTTAGGGATTTTCGAAAGGATTCAAAGACAATCTCAAAGGTGTCAATGTGCTTTTCATGCAGAGCGACGGTGGACTGACACCCATGCAATCGTGAGTATTGTAAAAGAGCATAACCCAGAGCTTAATGATTTATTTTTTTCAATTTTTACTCGACATGAAATCGTTTACACAGTTAGTCGAACAATTGTTCGAATGTCATGAACTGCAAGCTCTCGAAAGCTCTAAACCATCGACGTAACGAGACATTTAACGCTAATACCGCTTGGAACTTTAACAAAGCCAGAAACAACTGTATGTGTGTATGTTTGATTTTATATTTCGAAAAATCTGTGACAGGTTTAATGGCTCGAGAGCTATACTGTCGGGTCCGGCAGGCGGGGTTGTCGGCTACGCGATGACAACTTATCAGAAGGAAACCGAGTTGCCCGTGATCGGTTTTGACATGGGCGGCACTTCGACTGACGTCAGTCGTTTCGGCGGCAGTTACGAACACGTTTACGAGAGCACAACCGCCGGAGTTACGATCCAGGCAGCCCAGGTAAAATTTAGCAAAATATTTTTCACCCACGCGCGCTTTTTTTTTTACTTTTATATTCAAATCGTAAAAATACGTCTAATTCTTTATTACATATTCACGAACGAGATAATATACTTTGATGCCGATATATACGGCCTTTTTTATATACGCCCGCGTGCAAAGAGGAAATTTTTTATTAGAATAACAAAAAAGCTTGCAAGCTCGGATAGTACAGCAGCGAGGCGCATCAAGGCATCGTATAGTAGGTGAATAAGCCCGCAAGCAGCGCATGTATACCATATATGTACGCTCTCTCGTGCCTTTCCACCTTCGCTATATACATGCCTATAGCGACGAATTTATTGCCCGGCGAAATCTAATAACAAAAGGTGCAACTTAATTTACGTGTAGTCGCGCGATCGGAAATTCGCTCGGCGTAAGAGAGAGAGAGAGAGAGAGGGAGAGTCTCGAGTGTTTGAGAAATATAACGTCCTGTGCGTTTTTCGAAATTTCATTGCTATTTCTATTTCACGAAACGACTTTACTTACCATCGAAAAGAGGTGAATCGGAAGCGAATGCCTTGGGCAAAGCTCGAGAAAGAGAGAGAAAAAAAGTAAAAAAGGCCTGGATAAAAAAAGCTCTTTCCCATTTTAACAGCTCGACGTAAATACAGTGGCAGCGGGTGGTGGCTCAATGCTCTTCTTCAGATCGGGCTTGTTTGAGGTCGGGCCGGAAAGTGCAGGAGCTCATCCGGGTCCAGCTTGTTACAAGAAAGGCGGTCCTCTAGCCGTGACTGACGCGAACTTGGCCCTCGGCCGACTACTACCAGAATATTTCCCTAGAATCTTTGGACCCAAAGAAAATGAGCCGCTTGACAAGTTGCGAACGCTCGAAGGCTTCGCCAAATTGACTCAGGAGGTATACCTATATCGATTATTCTATACTTTTCTGCAGCAAACATTTTCTATAAAACACGAGATGTGATTTCTGTACGCAGATTAACCAGTTCCTATCATCGGAAGGGAAAGCTGAGTCTGAAAATATGTCCATTGAGGAGGTGGCGATGGGATTCATCAGAGTCGCCAACGAAGCCATGTGTCGACCGATACGTGCACTAACTCAGGTCACTATACCTACCTAACTTTAATTAACCCAATAACCAATCAAGTCTCGATTGTAAATCCCACGTAATACGTATGCGCTTCAAATTTTCAATGGCAAACAATAGGCGAAGGGCCATGATACATCGCTCCACGTTTTGGCCTGCTTCGGAGGTGCTGGAGGGCAACATGCTTGTGCGATAGCTCGTTCCTTGGGTATGGGAACGGTCTTCGTTCACAAATACGCCGGTATTTTATCGGCTTACGGTATGGCGCTCGCTGATGTCGTTGAAGAAGCTCAAGAGCCTAGCGCTGAAACTTACAACGAAGGTAATTGTGTCTTATTGATAAAATGCTCTTGTGTAATAAATTTTCGTTGTTTTCATTTTTTTTTTTATTTTGAGAATAGTATTATACGTTGTTGTATAATGTAAATACAGCGCTAATGATGCTGGAATGATTATTACGGCTCGGAATAATACTATTTAAAAATCAATAATTATTCATAACTCAATAATATATGGTTGGTAATTTTGTTGCTGATATTATGTAATTACAGCCTAAAATTATTTTGCAGAGTTAATAGCGCAACTTTTAACGGGAATTTCAATAAGCCCTGAAATATCCATAAATAATTAAAGAACACGTTTTACCAGTTATAAACTTCTCATTAACAACTTCGAAACCAGAGCATATTTGTAATATCTCGCAACAAGCACGATTATTACTCAAAAAATATATTAACCGCTCCGCTTTCGAAACTCAAATACACACCCCATTAAACTGCAAACTCGATCGATCCTTCCTCCACAGAATCGTTCGGCCGCTTGGATGAAAGATTCAACGAGCTTCAGGAAAGGGTGAAGGCAAAGCTCATCTCCCAGGGCTTTTCTCAGGATCGAATCGAGACTCAGTGCTTCTTGCATCTGAGATACGAGGGAACTGATTGCTCGTTGATGTGTACTCCGAGTCTACAAAAGAGTTTGCCTAGTCCTAGACATGGAGATTTCGCTACGTCGTTTGTCGAGCGATATCAAAAGGAATTCGGATTCACAATGCCAGATAGGAAGATTCTAGTGAGCGACGTGAGAGTTCGAGGCGTTGGCAAAACAGAAGTTCTCGAGGAACCGACTTTAGGAGCGTCGAGTCTTCCACCTAAACCGGACAAGGTAAATTAGTTGAGAGTTTCCTTGTGTTTGGCTGGAACTTAATATTGAGTTTCAAGATCGCGCGCTTGAAGACACTTGAGGAATTTGTTTTTCATTATAATGTGTGTAATAGGGCTTAAACGATTTTGAACGTGTTTCGGTATGATGTAGTTTAAGTTTCAATAGCATTCTCTTGTGATATTGCATGTTTTTGATGCAAAAATGCACAAAAGCCCTTTTATTGTACAAATAATGTACGGAAAATACGCTTCAGTCAATTGAAATGTTCACAGTTTTAGAAATAACGAGCCCTCTACAGAAAAACATTCTATACACACGCAATAATAGACGGCACTGATTAAACAATAATAAATACACCGAAAAAAAAAATGACGAGTACGTAGACAATGATTTGCATGCATGTTACAGAAAATAAAGGTGTATTTCGAGGGCGGCTATCGGGAAACAAATGTGTATCAACTCTCGAATCTATCGGCTGGCCACGTAATCGATGGACCAGCCATCATAATGGACAGTTTGAGTACAATTTTAATCGAACCCGGATGCACCGCATTAATCACCACACGAGGCAACATTAAAATCAAGATTGGAGCTGGTCTCAAATCAAAAGTCAGTACAGATCTTGACATGATTCAGCTTAGCATATTTTCCCATCGATTTATGAGTATCGCCGAACAAATGGGCAGGTACGTATTCGATACACTGATGCAGGCATAGTTCAAAGCGAAAAAGCTCTCTTTTCGTTAAGGTGCAGAGGAAAAGACGTAAATTCGCACGTGCGCGCTTTCTTTATACAGAATCTTGCAAAGGACGTCTATATCGACGAACATAAAGGAGCGACTAGATTTCTCCTGTGCCGTCTTTGGACCCGATGGTGGACTCGTGTCGAATGCTCCCCATATTCCCGTTCATCTTGGAGCTATGCAAGAGACGGTGCAGTATCAGATAAAGGCTTTCAAGGGTATCTTCGAGCCTGGTGACTCGATACTCTCCAATCATCCCTCGGCTGGTGGCTCGCATTTGCCTGACCTTACTGTCATCACTCCTGTTTTTTACAAGTGAATTTTTCAATTATATTTTGTAAAGGCATTATTTTTCATTTTAATTTTAACGCCATCAAACAGTTGATTGATGTGTCGATAATTAATTTGTATTCGTTAAAAGCATGAACAAATATGAAATATTTAATATAAAAACGAAATGTCATCATAAATGTCATTTCAAGAATTCAGCCCGTACTGCGTTTTTCAGGTGAATTTTCACATTATTTCTGAATAAAGCAATTTTATTTTTATTTTAATGCTAAAATGAGCAGTGGTCAAGGTGATTAATGCCTCGATAATTAACTTTGTCTCGTTCGGTCATTATGAAAATATTTATTAAACATATATATCGAAATGAAATGTATATATCATCTTTTTTCGTTGAAAATTTAGGAACGTACCGAAGCCTGTATTCTTCGTAGCCAGCCGAGGACATCACGCAGATATTGGCGGTATAACCCCTGGATCGATGCCACCGCATTCTACGATGCTGATACAAGTGAGACAAAGCAAAAAAATTACAATTTTTTTCGAAATTGAAATTCTTCGAATATCTAATAATTGTTCGATTAAAATTCTGCAATAATGACAGCTCGGGCCTTTGATGAAAAATTAAAACTTTGTAAATTTGTTTCAAAGGAAGCGCGAAATTGACGTCCTTTGTAGTAACGAGAAAAAGAGATCTCCCGTATAATAACGGATAATTTAAAATTCCATAATAATGTGAGACTTCAATCATTCGCAGGAAGGCGCTTCATTTAAAAGTTTCTTGTTGGTGCACAAAGGCGTGTTCCGCGAGAAGGAAGTCACGGATGAATTAATGGCACCTGGGAAAATTCCCGGAAGCTCCGGGACGAGAAATCTCGCGGACAATTTAAGTGACCTCAAAGCTCAGATCGCTGCTAATCTCAAGGTAAATTTTATTTCCACGAATAGGATCCCAACGATGATTATTACCACGATCTCATATTCTTTTCATTTCCTTCCGTTTCATAAGGGAGCCCAGTTGGTCAACGAATTGATAGACGTTTACGGACTGGACGTAGTTCAGGCTTACATGAAACACATCCAAGACAACGCCGAGCTTGCAGTTCGCGAAATGTTGAGATCCGTGGGTAAGAAGCTTTTGGAAAAGACGAGTCAGAGTGTCGTCACGTCGTCGGACTATCTGGATGACGGCAGCGAGATAAAAATGAAGCTGGCGATTAACGTCGAGAAGGGTGAAGCCGAGTGCGATTTCACGTGAGTATAAATATAATTTATCGAAGTATATACGTCGAAGGATTTATCGATCGTCAATACTGCGACGTCTCCCACACGCGTATATATATATATACACTCTGTGTACAGCGGGACGGGCTACGAGGTTTGGGGCAACTGCAACGCGCCACGTGCTATCACTTTATCAGCTTTGATTTACTGCCTGAGAAGCATCGTTGGACGCGATGTACCTCTCAATCAGGTGACTATACGCTCGTTTCATCATTTTTTATTTTTATAAGTAAACGCGTGAAATATTCACGCTGTGTATACACATACGAAAATTTATTGAAATAATCCTCTAACGAATGAACCGTAAAAAGGGCTGCTTGAAACCAGTGAAGGTGATAATACCCAAAGGCTCATTGCTGGATCCGTCGGACACAGCAGCTGTTGTGGGTGGCAACGTGCAAACCTCGCAGCGCGTTGTCGACGTAATTCTTAGTGCGTTTGGCGCGTGTGCTGCATCCCAAGGTTGTATGAACAACATCACCCTTGGGACAGAAGAGTGGGGCTACTATGAAACCGTCGCAGGAGGCAGTGGAGCTGTAAGTCCACCTCGACTGTATTATTTATGAGCTTTTATTTTTTGGCGGGAAACTCGTTATTCCTACAGAGCGTTGCTTTCGTTAAGTATTCATGAGGACAGGATGATTGCATTTTTGGGTTTTATACTGTCGAATAATTTTTTTTCGCGATAACTGATGAGGTTTGAGTCGTAGAGGTTTGAAACATTGACAGAGATAAGTGCGCGGATTCGCGAGACGCAGTTTTCGAAAGTACACGTGCGCGTGGATGTGAGTTTGATCAAGTATAATCGTATATGTAATGAATATATTCATCAGTGAGTGGTAAACTTGATTCCGAATTCAACGTGGAAATTGGCAATTAAAAATCAGGCTTTTTGAAAAATCAACATAGTTTCTCGTACTGCACAGTTACGGAGACGAAAACACAGACTCCAGTTTGTATTTATGCAATTAGCTCGAGTGTGAAATACAATCTGACATAACAATTACGTATTGAGGGTTGCATGAAACGCGCTGATTAATTAACGACTTCGTTACGAAAATATACGTTTGCAATAAAATTGGGCCCGAGTTACTCGAGCTTTGTTCGATAATTGCGTAATATTGACGAGCTTTTGCAGAATAATTGCCTAAAATTAACATTGGATTGTTATTGAAAATCCGTAAAATAAATACTCGCATCAGTTGCTGGTGATTTAATTGGAATTAAACAATACGCACGTGTACCGAACACACTATTTGTATAAGAAATATCGCGAAACCGGGTCTTTTTTCGTGAATCACCGCGAAAGCACTACGCGCTCTCTTTCTTCCTAAAAAGAACGATATCCCTGACATGAATAATTCATCCGCGTCGTTTTCCCGGAATTCAATGAAAATATGGCATGATCCCAGTTAAATGTCAACAGAGAGAGAGAGAGTGCTCGTCCGTATGACGTACTAATAATTTAAATATTATCGAAACACATACACAGGGTCCAACATGGAACGGCAGAAGCGGTGTTCACACTCACATGACCAATACGCGAATCACCGACCCTGAAATTTTGGAATTGCGATATCCGGTAATTCTGCGAAAATTCTCGCTACGACCAGGAAGTGGCGGCGATGGTGCTTACCGAGGTGGTGATGGAGTTATTCGTGAAATTCTGTTTAGGTGAGGCTTTGCAATAACGTGTACAGAGAATTCGAAAGAGCTGATCGGTTTCCATCTCTCTTGCTATAAATGTACATGAATTGCATGCATTTTCGACGTTTCGTAATTCACATTCCTTGGCATAACATATCATAAATTGTTCGATTTCGTGGCGAGCTATATTGCATTGGTATACCTATATATGCAAACGCGCGAATGTTAATTAGGCGTCATGTCAAGAATGCATGCAGTACACAAGCTCTAAAACCACAATTCAGGTATAGAGGGAGGCAAAAATAATGATATGGCTGATTGCATTCTATCGCAGGGCACCTATGACACTGTCCGTATTGACCGAAAGAAGGGTTCACTGTCCGCCGGGACTAGAGGGTGGTGATCCCGGAGCTCGAGGCAGGAACACACTCAAGCGAGCGGATGACAGGACGATTAATTTGGGGCCGAAAACAGCCGTGGCCGTGAACCCTGGGGTAATTATTGAACGCATTTTTTTGTTTTCTATTTTTATTACATCGTAATTTTTTTACGACTTTCTGGTACACCATTCGTTAAAACAACAAATCTGCATGGAAATAGCTATATAAATGCGAGAACTGCGGTGTCGAGTAAATTAATTCGCTAAACAAAATTGATGAAGTGATTGTTTGCTGATATCGAGTGCAATACGCGGTCGAGTTGAGTTGGGTGCGCGGCAAATTGACCGTAATTAATTCTTCCGGGCGTGCACGTAACACACGACGCGTAAAATCCAATCAAACACACGCGCTTGTCCCCGTTTTTACTGTTGTATATGCAGCTTTTTTCTTTGTCCAATCATACCTCATTATACCGCTCGCTCGTGGATTAGACAGAAGAAGCTGCGTCGATGAAAAGGTACTGATTTCATATAGGTAAGAATTTTCCAGCAATAACTTGAATTTATAATTAAAATGCTGGAAACGACACCTCGACATCTGTCTGTCGGAATAAAACTGTAGCGCCTATAAAATATTATAAAATATTATTGGAAACGCACATCGCTATTTTTAATTGAAAGAGCCGTCTGTTATACTTAACTATTTCATTGTGCTGTCGGAGCTTGTTTTTTCTCTCTTCTCCTCGATTCATCGAAGTTGTCAGACGGCGTGAATAAAAGAAGCGCGATAACATTGGTTTAAAATTATTGACACGCTCGCGCGAGAATTATGAATCGTGTACGATGCGGCATTTTCAGCGCGCGCACTAATTTCAACGCCCTGTCAATTATTACGGACGAGCTTGAAATTGTTAATTTAATTCATCTCACGGAGTTCGAAAATTACGGCCGAAATACTTTGTTTTTCATCAGTTGATTAATAATTTTTCGCGAAAATTAATTCTAGCATCGAGTTAGAAAATTTACCTTCCACGCACGCCGAATGTTATGATATGGGAAAACCTTATGTATTTGCATGCTCGGCTTACCTTCCATTTATCTCTCCAGCTCGAATTATTCTTCGAATGTGTAAACTCCTAGTGAGTCTACATTTAACTTAACAAAAACAAACACCATAGCAGTAATCACACGGAACCTCGAGCATTTATTATACCACTATAGCGGAGAAAATTTTCCGGGCAAACATTGGGAGCCACAGTAGTAGTAGTGAAGCATTGATAAAAAGAAAGAACATCCATCAAGCTTGCATAAATTTCAAGATCCTGAAGCGTAAAGCCAACCACTGGATGTACACTGACGTTGTGTACACCGACTACTACCCCGACGAACGAGAACTAACGGCAAGGAGGAAAAAAGCGCGCAAGCAAACAAGCAACAAAGCAAATGTACGGAAATAAAATTGCGGTATAGCAGCAGCAGCGGTGGCCAATTCGTGGAAAATGCATAAAGAAAGGGAAAGATTGTAGAGCTCACTGCCGCAGGAATAAAAGGATCCACTGCTTTATGCGTCCGCGGCCTCATAAAAATTTTATCCTTCCTTCCTCTCGACACGAGCTATTTCAACGCATTCGCACGTCGCGCGTGTCTTCTTCTTATATAGAGAGCGTTGGAAAACGATGCTTTATATTCAATGCCGCGCAAGGCTGTTCCTTTTCGAAAAGTCCTGCCGAGCTTGTGTATCGAAGGGATTTTGGAAAGATGGTTTGTTTTAGCGATATTGTTTACGATTCGCTTGAAATTTTGATTTTTATATTGATCTACCAGAAAGTCCTGAAAATTAACGAAAATATAAAATAAATTTTAATTAATACGTTATACTTGAATTTCTCTTAGGATATTTTTATCCTGGAAACGCCAGGCGGCGGGGGTTACGGTGAGCCGAGCGAAATGCCAGCTTTTACGAAAAGCACAACAAGAACCTTCCTCGAACGTGGCAGTGTTTTCGAATACCGAAAAGCTCAGGAATCCGTTTGAGCGGCACCATAAAATGCACGTGTGCCGACTTTGTCGCGATTACGTTTTCGCCGAACCAGTCTCTTCTCCTCCCCTAGTGTGTCGTTTCAAGTTATTTACAGGGAGAACTTATTTTTTATATTATTATTATACGAATTCGTGTAAATTGTTGTTTTAATCATGAAATTTGTTATTTGATTTGAGAATAAAAATTCTATATTTATATATGTATATATACAAGAGAAAACGTTTTCTTTGGCGAGAAGCTATTCCTCTGTGACAAAAGTTGACTCTCGCAAAGACCCTCGTCGAGTGACCGATCACGAATATACTTAACGTCGAGACTGTAATGTGAAAACTATACTTGACGGTGCTTTTAGTGTGTACTCACGTCCTTTTTCCTGTGACCCAGAATTCGAAAAGTATTTCATTTTTTTTTCGTATAAACAGTACGTGAAATACGTGCATCGACTTTGAAAAATCGTCAGGTTTTTTCTATGCATATTTGTTTCGCTTGAAAGTATCGCTTCAGCCTTTTTCCTCGTTCAGCGATATCATTATTTCCATCAATTCAACTGAGCATAAAAGAGTCTCCATTTGAACGAGCGCAATATCATTCATGAATACTTCTGGATACTCGAATCATCTGATCCCGATATCCGGATACTTATATTATATAGGAGTGCCGTATTTCGTGAAAATGAAAAATTGTCAAAAAAGAGAACCCTGAGTATAAAGGTTTATCTGTTTTTCCTAAGTTGGTAACTGTGATATAAAGATATTCGATAAGCCAAAAATTTTCCAAATAGCCTCATATTACATTTAATTAATTACGATAAAACTGAATTAAAATGTATGAATAATTTGTATTCCAGTTAAAATTATCCAATCAAATTGGCAATCACATTATGATGAAAACAATGAAGTTAATCAATTAGAAACATAAATTAAAATCAGCGTAAAATAAGCTATATCAAAAAATAATGAAATATTACACAAAAAGGAAATTCAATTATACATTTCCAATGTACAAACGTGAAAAATAATAATTACTCCACAACGTATACTCGCCTCCACAATTTACCTCGTAATTACACGCGTTCTGGCGGTAAATTAAATCAATCCCAAACCACACGTTTCGCAAAGACGCGACAATAAAATCTGATTTCGCTTCGTAAACACATCAGCGTCTTTTCTTTCTCGCTCCGACTTCTCTCTGGCAAACTCGCGCGCGTATTAAATCCATAATCCTATATTGGCCTATATATATCGCAAGGCTGAGTGTCGACCGGGATGTCGCTAATACGTTTCGACGAGATACCGAAAGCCCGACATCAATATCCGCTTTACGCGATGTTGGCACTGAATTCCCGCGAGTCGCGAGTGAGAGCCCGGGGCAAAGTCTTATTTTGATAATGTGCTCCTTTGACGTAAAAAAAGAGGGAAAAAGTAACACACAAGTATATCTTGATTGAAAAGCTTGCCGGCTCTTTTATTTCCAGGTTAGCTGTGAAAAGGTGTATAGTGTAGCAGGCGAATACGCTGATCTAACGCTTCGTGCCATTGAGGCCACGAAATTTTCGCCTTTTACTTAATTGCACTATTTTTTCGAAGCTATATGTACGAGATTCGTGTGAAAGGAGTATTATATGCTTTCAATGATAAAGCCTGTGTGGGCATAGATATGGTTGGTTTCAATGGAAGAGTACGTCAAGGTGTGTTTTAAGTAGAATAATGGGAAATGATCAAAACACGTTGGTATCGTAAGAGTCAATTGAACAATAGAAAGCTTATGCGTCATGTAATCGGTTCTTCTAGTAAATTGATACAGGTGTTAGCGTAATGGATGATGCTTTGCTACAACATAGAAATGGATGGATAGTCGAAAACTGAAAATTTCACAGCTCTAAATTTAGCATATTTATACCATTGCAAACGATGAATTTGATTACCAGACATACAGAGCACACATCTCATCATAATTTAAACTACTCTCATACTCAAACATTTACGAAACAAACGCACTTACTCCCAACAACAGTTTCCGCAAGACAAACAATTTCGGATGTATACTTCGACACTCGGAGTTTGATCGAGTGAATTCGACCGCTCGCAAAGCGAGTCGAGGAGTGCAAAACAAATCCCTCTTGAAAAAATCAACTTGTTTTTTTCGGAATCAAAACTCTCTCGCCTGTGCAATTAAAACGATATTGATGGTACGTTTTCTATCTATCTCTCGATTATTTGGTATTTTACGTATCGTACAGGTTTTCTCGAATAAATTACATCTGTTCGGGATTTCTGTTTGGATTATCGTCACAGCTTTGCTCAGCTGTGCTTGGAAACACATCTAAAATTCGAGGACCCACGTGAGACATACAGCTTCGAGTATACCGGCATATAACGCGATTCACCTTTATTGCACTATCCCCCTCCTTAATGAGCTCGTATAAATTATGCGTTATTTCGGAGCAGTTATCGTAATAGGGAAAACATTCGAAATTCCTTTTCGGAGCTTGTTTTGCCCCTATACTGTATGCAATTATAATTATCGTTCCGACTTCAAAACAGTCTCTCGACTTTCGAAATGACATTGCGCGAAAAGAATTCTTTCAATAATACACGTAATCCAGCTAGAACAAGGAAAATACGTATTTACTCTGAACTAGATAAAATCTATACTTACAGAATCCACGATTCCGCAAAGCTGCATTCCACGGCACACCTGTATTTGCGATCGATTCGGCGAACAGCCCCCCGACGTCCTCGTAAAAAATCTGCTGCGCGAAACCTCCAACGATCCACAATATGAGTTTCTATATCTCTCTCTCTCTCTCTCTCTCTCTCTCTCTCTCTTGGTGTCCCAAAAACATTATCTCTCGCGAATCGCTGTTATTATTCTCCCTTATCTAATTTTCATCGCTGGCAATATATGCGCGCGCGTCGTCTGGCAACATCTCTTGCTAAAAAGAGCTATTTTCGAAGCGTCGCACCGAAAGCGGAAATTAATATGTCCTACTTACCGGCGTTACTAATCGCCGATTATATTCACGGTATCAATCAATACAAGGCTCTCGATCCAACGATTTGCACACGTATGTCTTCCGAGAACTCGTCAAAAGACACCTGTATCAATAGGACCGTTCACTCACGTATAAAAGTAAAAGCCTTATCGTCATCGAGTCAGTAAGAGATAGATCGTCTTGAATCAAAGTTCTCCAGATTTAAAATCCATATAGTCATGAGATTCGCAATTTTCGCGCTTCTGGCGATCTTCGCTTTCAACAGCGCATCCGCTTTCTTCTTTCCGGACAACGAGATCTTTCGTCCTTTCCAGAAGCCGATGCAGTGGTTTGTTGACCGTTTTAACGGTGACTATAACGGCAGAAGAAAAACACCCAGTTGGAGGGACGATACCACCAGGCAACCTTGGAGACCATTGGCTAACTTCTTTGGACAGAACAACAACAACAATCACGATTTTCAGGGTCAGAACAACCAGCAGATAACGACCATGTACCCACCACACCCAAAACTAGTGGCACCTAGACCAAGCTACTTAGGTAACTCCAACAAGATGGGATCCTGGCCGTTGTCGTCAAACAACGGTGTCAATCCCGAGATCACCAACGGACGCATGCCGGAGTTCAAAGCAGAGGACTACTACCACTACGGCAAGAAGTAAATTAAACGTTTGGGCCTTAGCTTGTAAAGGAGTGAGGTGTCATCGTGATGTATTGAATAAAATGATATGTATACTTGAAATGAAGGATTTTGTTTCTGTGTACTACTAGTTTTTCACCGTCTACTGTATAGAGATGACGTCGGTGCGCATGACAATGTATACGTTTCTCATATATTCATATTTTCATTTAGGAAGTAGTCGATATTTATTGTACAGTTAACATAACAATCGTCGAACGCGCTTCTGTGGACATATTCATTTTTAATGTCGAAAAAATAATCCGTATTACTCATGTTCAAAAATAAAGTAGATTTGAAATTATTATAAACACAAACGCTCGCATTTCATATTTATATTTTAAAACTCTCTTCGAAGCGGGAATATTTCCTACTGAATCATTAATCCTGTAACAATCGGAGCGCTTCAAAATGTATATGCATTCCCACGCAATACCAAAGTAATCCGCATTTAACAAATACAATGCTTAATAAAATTTCTCTGAGGGCATTTTTCGTTTATTCTCCAAAACCACACTGTCTACCATATACATCCGCAATTAATTCCTGAAAACGCAGAAGATAACCGCAACCAGCGGAAAAAAAGGGGTCTATCAAGAAGCTCTCAAAGTAAAAAACACCAAGCCACATCCTTACACACATAACGAGCTTTCCGGCCCACCTTCATAAATTCCGCAAAGAGCATCAACTCTTCTCTCGCGTCATGAATACCGCGTCTACGCGCTCGTTTTCTCTCTCCTCCTCCGCCTTTGCTCTATACCCTCTCTCTCTCTCTCTACTACGAGCGCAATGAGGAAGTGGCATTACGTACGTGCCGAGCCCATTCTCACGCCTGGCACCGCGAGCTATTATAATACACGCAAACGTGCCTCACATAAATCCTTGGCCTGTCCCCGCGAGCAAGAAAGGATGCGCCGGAGCTTGCAGAATTTTCTTCCTTCGAGAGAGATAGAGAGAGAGAGAGAGGAGGAGTGTAGCTTCGAGCTTTTCCAAAGGGATAGCTCACACACGAGAGAGTGTATCGAAAGATCCGCCTTATTCCGGTCTTTTCGAGGGATATAGAGAGGAAAAAGGGAGAGGATCGTGAGACGCGACTGTCAATGCTTTCATCAGGAGTTTGGATTTATTTGAGGAGCTTTTTTCGAAGATTGAATTTAGTGAAAGGTACGAATTCATGTCAGTGGACGATACGATTCAATAATGCAAAAAAAAAAGAACAAGGGATTCGATTATTCCAAATCACATTTCACTAACTTGAAAAAAGACTCACACACGAAAAAATTTAGCGCTCGCATCGACCTTCTCGGAAATCCTGATCCCTCAAAGTAACCCACTCAGCATTCTAATCAAGCTCAAGCTCTCCCCTTTAAAAGCTCCCTTTCTTCCGTATACCTTACCTCTACCCTTCAATTCGCATAATCGCGATTTATAATGCATCGCAGCTAAGACACAGTGAGACAGATAGAGGTACTATATGCTCGGGCTGCATAAATCAGGCGACCGTAAATTTCCTGCGGCGTCGGCAACCCCCTCTCTCTCTCTCTCTCTCTCCCGCCTGCAGGCGCTGCGCTATTACACCGACGCGTGAGAGCTTACACGCGCCTTGTATAGGGTATAGAGACAGAGAGAGAGAGAGAGCGAGCAGCAGCAAACGGGCCGCGTTATGCATAAAGGACTGCTACAGCAGCTCTCTCTCGCTGCGCCTAATCCTTATACGACGATTTCCGGAGAATCGATTGCCCGGCATAAATCGAGCCTTCTCGGCTCGCTGCCGCTCTGTACAGTTATCTTATACTCGTGAGAGAGAGAAACTCTCTGTCGTTGTACGTGCGAGCTTCAGAACACGTACGGTTAAACGCATAAACATTCGATGCTTTCAAGTCTGAGATAATCAACGAGAAAGTCAGTTTGATCATGCGCCGCGATCTAGGCAAACTTCCTTACTCCGTTGCTCGAGATTTTACACTTGAATCTCGCGGAAAAGTCCAGCGCGATAGATGCTTCGTATATAATAGTTTTAATACTCTATCTTGTTATAACAAATCAACACGATGCGCATAAGTTTCTCCCCCGAAATCATCGAAATATGACGAAAGTTTGAAGCGCTTTGAAAATATAGCAGCGGACAATCTCGCACACAACACACGAGCGATAATTTTCAGAAGAGACTCTTGAAATTTTGGTCGTCTGGAACAAATGGCAGCAATAATAACGCGCGACATAACCGCGCGCACTTTTGAGCGCGGAAACTCGATGGGCCGTTTTAAATAGAACGTTCTATAGTGAAGTCCGAGAGGACATATTTGGGATGTTGAAGGGGAGAGTCAAGCATTTACCTGCAGAAGTTTGATGTAATGGTATGGCGCCAGTTTTCAGCTGTGTATATATTGTGACTTTTGTTCGTTTGAGAGGGTATATCCAGTAGTACGGTTAGTGGTCTACGAATTTCTCTGGGATTCTATTTGGTATTTTTATGGAAATAATAAAGATACTGAATATTCTGAAAAAAAGCATTAGCTGTAATGAGTTTAAAATGAGGTTGAAAAGGAAAATCCCTAAGCGATGAATAAGTTATTTGGTGAAGAACCCTTCAAAAGCTTTCAAAAGGAAATTTAAGCGAATTCTCTTTCAAAATTCATCGTCAATATTTAACCCACAATTACAGCTTCAAAAACGAAGAAAATACCACACCCATTTTCACTTTTCAAAACGTTGCCCAACATCTCACTTACGGCGCCCTTATTTGCTTCATTAGTACCTCACGTCTCTCCCTTAATGAGGCAGTGAACAAACGATCAATATTTAGCATAGTCCCCGGTGACTGCACTTATTAATTTCAAGCACGTCGTCAATCATCCGAAGCCCTACATTTGAATATACCTGTACCCTACGTCGTCGGTTCGTTATATCACATTATACCTACTATCATCCACCACAGCTTCAGATCAGCGACAACTTGTGAATAAGACGCTATCGCATTTAACGAGGAGAACGTTTGCAAATATTGAAGCTGCATTTCGGATCGCAACTAATACAATAACCCCGGTGCACATCGTGTGTACCCAAAGCATTTCCATTTCATCAGATGCAGATCAATGCAGCGGACATTCCAGCACTCGTTCTTTTTTGCTCTCCCAACCTCTGTACACTCCGTTTCTCGCTTATCTCATCTCAGCCTCACTCCGTAGAGTATATACACTCTCGTGCATTTAAACGCTGTACAACGGCTCGGCAGATCCTGGCCTCCGTTAGATATGCAAATATTCGTGATTTAACACGAGCTACGTGCTGTGCGGGGGAGCTTCGCTCTCTGTTTTCGGCGATGCGCATTTCGCTGCGGAGAGAAAGCCCGGCGCGCACTTCCTCGTTATCTTTCGCGTGGAGAGAGAGAGAGAGAGAGAGAGAGAAGCGAACCACGGCGCCGTTAGCGAAGCTCGAGACCCGTGACAAACATCCGCTGTGTCGGATCTATAGCGGAGCTAACGGAGAGCGACGAGGAGACGATGGTCAACAGTCCATGGGATGCGCTTGGACACCTCGATGAAGGAGATTCAAATTTTTATTACGAGATATGGTGAAATGGTATATACTGTGCACGTTTACTTCGAACTTCCAATTTCAATTGCGTGAGAAAACAGAAACAGAGATATCCGAGGAAAATGGAAAATCTTTCTCGCAAAGTGCGCACCGTGACTGGCAGAGAAATAGCGGAGAGACGCGTTGAAGTTATCGTGCACTGGCAGGAAAAAGACTCCAAGCTCGTATAGTTCGCAAAACTTATCGATCGGCTAGTCAATACTCTAGCTCGATTTCTTCTTATCCGAGTAAACTTTCCATTGTCTCTTCTTTGTATTATATATATATATATATACACCTTTTCGAGTGAGCTCTATCGCCATTTCAGAATAACGAGAGCTTTATTGTTGTTCTCGTAGTTGTCACCGGTATACAGAAAAATTTTTCGGAAACTTTTTATTAAAGTGAGTAACGACGACGTTGTGGCGTAACTTTGTCGTACGATGCTATAAAGCTTCTCATCTGATTATGTCGATATATACAAGGAGTTCAGTGCGCAGATGCTGTAGTCTATATACCACGAGGTGTATAGTAGTATAGGGTATAACAAAGATAGATACTTGACTCGGAGAGCGATAAATTCCTTGCCTCGTTACGCGAAAGCTCGAAATACGGGCTGCGTAAGCTCTCCCTCTCTCTCTGTACCGTGGAATTTAGCGGAGTCGCTGTTTTCGATGGCGTGATTTTCTTGCAGCAGTGCGCGATGCATTAATAATTTTATACGCCCGGAGTAGCTGGCTGCATGCGCGAGTGGTCTTTACAAATGCGACTTGGTTGTGTGTATTCCTTGATTTAGTGACTAAGAGGACTTTGTCTACGCGTTGTGTAATTGAAAGTGCAAAAACTTTATTGGAGACGTTTTCAACGATTTATACAAAAAAAAATTCATTTCTTCTTTTTGAATTTGAGCTTAGTAAAGAACTTTCTAAGTTTTCTCTTGATCCCGTGGTCGTGATGTTTCTTACAGTAGAGTATCCTCTCGATGCTGCAGATCGTGATGCCCAAGACCATACCGAAAACCAACAGCAAGAAAGCTGGAGCTGCTTCGTATATACTAACGGGATCTATTACCAGGATATCGGTTCGACATTCTGGTGTTCTTGCGGCCCACCGCTTCACCAGTCTGGCTCGAAGACCCGTTTCTCGGATTTTTGCAACTCTGGGGATATTGATTTAACATTATGATTGCTTACGTTGTTACCTTAAAGCTCAATTAAAGTTGTCTCTTACCCGACTTTTATCAATTCCACGAAGGAACTGTTCGATGCTACCAAGATCGATGAATCGGTTGGTCGAACCAGATATACCGATGTCAACTGGCAGGTCTGTTGGTTGTCAAAAAGTTTCTCGATCATTGGGTAGGCAACGTTGACGTCTGTGTGATAGGCAAAATCACCTTGAAGAATGCGTTTTATTCCTATGGCTGGTGACATGAATTTTTCGTTTTCGGGTACTTTGATCCATCGCTTGTAGTAAAACTGCTGTGCCTCCCAGTCGGATCTCTAGTTTTCAAATGAATTCAATCTTTTACAAATAACAAATAACAACATTGTAGAGTAGCAAAGAAATTCGTGATTACCTTGATGAAAAAGTTGAAATAGAGACTTGGTTCTGCCCCGAATTTGAGACTAGTTTTCGCTAATTCATTCAAGGAGTCGTTGATCTTTTCTAATGGTTCGCTTAGACGTGCTGATACTACACTAGCTGAATAGTAGTTGTATATAAGCAGACTGAACAACATAGTTTGCAGAAAAGCGATACGGCAGGAAATATGGGTGATTTGAAGATCTGAACCTGTGTTTGCGAAAGCCTTGATGTTTATAAAATTCCAAAAACAAAGCTATAATAAGTGGGCTTGAAGCTTCATGGTTACCTTGTTGACATACACTCCCAATGGTGAACAGAAATGCAGCTGAATACCTTTCAAATTTGTCACTAATGTGTTCGGCTATCAGCACCCAAGCAAACACAAGAACTGCCGTTACAATAAGCACTACTGTCAAATACCAAGTTGCACTAGCTAAAGGTCTCAGAAAATGATTGACTTTAATGTGCTTGGACTGAGTTGTGCGAAACATGAAACAAGTTCTGAAAAAAGGATCATTTAAACGAAGTAAATGTGACGTGTTTATGATGGATCTTTCAACCTTGAGTTTTTTTTTTTAAATTACCGAAGTGGCCATGCCGGAATAGGTGTAATTATCGACAATCTTTCGGGAGTTGGTATACCAGTACTTCCACCCAATTCTGCTGTTCTTTCGCCAAGCATCTTAATCATGGGTCCATTTCTATTCGTCGCTTTCCAAACCGTCAGTTCTTTCGCTTGGATACTTATTGCATGTAAAATAGCAGTTATGGTAATTCTTTTTATTACTTCCATGTGTATATTTAAAACTTACGTGAAATTATATAAATCGGATAGATGCAACCACACTGCGTACGTAAATTTTGGCATACTGTCATTTTGCTTTGTACTGTAATCCTTAAGATATACTTCCAAAGGTACATCTTTTGGTCTACTAGTCACCTACACATTGCATTTAAAAGCTATAATTGTATATTCAATTAAATAACCATAGATAAAAACGATCGACAAAACTTACAAGCCCTGCCATACGTAAATTCATCCCATGAAAATTGGCCCTTCTTCTGAATTTAGATTGGGTTAGAGTTATATTGAATCCAGTTATGTTATTCCAAGTTCCAAGTTGAGTTACGTTAAGTTTTCCACCTCGATATTTACAAAGATTGAAAGCATCGTACAAAGAAAAATTCACGTCTTCAGCAACGGCCACTACAAGATCAGTTGAAATACTGTACTCGGTATCGTTCAACATGCTAATGCTCTCATTATAGCTATTTCCCAAAATCAGCCAATAGTGCTGTTCGCCATAGAGTCTTGCCACCGTAGCCTGTAAAAATTACAATTAGGTCAATAATGTTATAAATTGCAAGTTATAGTACAACTTGCCTTATTCAATAGGTATTTAGTTTCCGCAGCAGTGTAGCATCGCAAATCCAAAAAAATACCTAGTCTTCGATATAGTGTATATAAAAATGGTTTGATTGTAAAATTTACGTGCAACTGAGTCACCGATGAGAAGATTCCCACATCACTAAAATTCTTCATCAAATCAATATCGCCTAAATAGTATATGAGCATAATTATAATTTATAAAATATTGAAAGACAAAATAACTGAATCTGTCATGCATATTGATATTATAAATATATTTTTTGCTATTAAACCTTGTGCATCATTGCATGAAAATCCAACGACATACCCAGCTGTCTTGTATTTAAAATAACTCACAATAAAAAAATTGTCTATACTTGCACCGGAAAGCCTTAGAATTTGAAAAATAAGAATAATTTTTAAATTCATCACGAAAAAAAGTTAGAACAAAATAAAAAGCAAGCGTGTGCTCTACGAATTGGTTGAAAAAATTGTTTCTTTTACCACATTCTTTTATGTACTGTCCTTTACGCCACTTACCCTGTATTGAACAAACGGAATAGTCGATTGATTATTCAATGCATAATTTCATAGTCTTATTCGAACTCCACTTAGCTTCTATGACGTATCTAGATTTATGTCGTGAAATACCTTATTCAATAAACATATAACGTTTTGCACCACGAGACAACCTACATGCTATCATATCGTATTTACTCGTATCGACATATCAGTAAATGTTTCTATGCACAAAGAAACAACGACAATCTACATAACTAATCAAGCGAATCTTTTTTTTTATTTCTGTCACTAGTAAATGAGCTAGACATTTAAGGGTCATCGTTTACCTTAGCTTGTAATTGAAATAAAGCAACTCTTTTTTTTCTAAAACGATCCAAGATGAAAATGCACTAAATGCTAAGAAAATGAATGCCGTTCATTCAAGGCTACTTATCACTTACGGTTTATTCAGATGATTACAAATTTTATATATATTTTCTCTAAATACTCTTATTGTTATAAAACCTATTTAAGTGGATTTTGATCTGGATAATATGCATTTTCTCCTGCTTCTCTGAGTCTTCCTGGAGTATTATTTACAGATTTTATACGAAATCCAAAACGAATGGATCTATAAGAAGAAAATATAAAAAAATTTATTCGATCTCGTAAGGCCGCGAAAGCATTATTTGATTCATTAAAGTTTACTGACTCACCCGTTGCAGTAAGTTGAATATAAAAATTCTATGAATAACAAAGTGCCAGAGACGAGCATGCTGAAAAGTAAAAATATTATAGCCGGTGCAACTTCTTTTATTGTTATGCTGTCCGCTGTTAAAACGTCTGTTCGACAAATCGGCTTTCGCGCTGTCCATAACTGTACTTGGCGAAATCGTATTCCAACTTCTGAAAGCTTCGTAAACCTAGAAATAAACTCGAGAAACAACGTTTATATGAAGAATAAAATAGCATCAACGAGTATATTTGAATATTATTAGGTTATTTTTACAAGTATAAGTCATAATTAGTAACTTTTGATTTACCCAGCTTTAAACATTTCGGTGAACGAACTGTTTGCATGAACAAATAACGATAGTTGTAGTGGTTTAATTAAATGAACTTCTTGTAATTCACAAATTTTGCGATCATCAAAATGGCGTTCAACATAAGGATAACTGATTTCCGGGTGAGTATGATATGCAAAACCACCTTGCAAAACAAGCGACATCCCCTTTTCTGGAGACATGAATCTTTGCGATTCTGGAATTTTCATCCACCTATTAATGTAAAATGACCTAGTTTCCCAGTCGTTATGCTGCAACAAAATACTAGTGATTTTACCTTGAATTTGTACAATTATAGAATCATATATTACAACGTAATGGTTACCTTGATGTGTCGATCAAAGTTGAGCATTGGTTCCGAAGCATATTGATAATCTTTTTTTCTCAACTCGTGCAAAGAATCATTTATAAGCGTTATGGGCTCGCTCAATCGATTAGAAACAGCACTAGCTAAATAATAATTGTACAGCAACAAATTGAAAAGTAAAATGTGAAGAATTGCTATTCGACCGGACAGATTGTTGGAAGAAAATTCAGTTCCTTGAAAAGAAGAATGTCAAATTTGATTAAAGCTCGGTTTCGCAGAAATAATACAAATATTTTGAACGTACCTTGCTGACAAAAAGCACCTACATTGATTATAATAGAACTGAGGTAATTCTCGTAAATATCTTGTTTTGATAAAATGGATAAAAAAGCGAGTGCATTGATTGACAATACAGTTATTGCGATCGTTAAATACCAAACAGTCGACGATAATGGGATAAATATATCACGTACGCTTATGCGATCCGACGATGTGCTCCGAAATATAAAACAAGTTCTGAAATCAATCGAAATTGAAAGTTTTAATAGTTATTTCGTAATAATGCTTTCGTGTTGTATGATATAGAATACCGAAATGGCAAAGCCGGATAAACAGCTTTAACTAAATCAAGTCTTTCAATCTTCAATGCATCAGCAGTTCCACTGGCATCGACTTCACCGTTTATCAAAGAAGTCATGACAGGGCCATTTTCGTCACCCTCGTTCCAAACAGTAGTTTCGTTGAATTCTAAACTATAAATATATATATATAAACCTTGTGATATACATGAAGAACACGATTTTTAAATTATTGCAAAAGTATATACGTGAAATTAAACATTTCTGCTAGATGCAACCACATCCCATATCCAAGTCTTGTCAATCGATCGAACTGCCTGTAATTAGGGTCCTGCAGATATTCGAGTACAGGCATATTTGAAGGCCTCTTTTTCACCTGCAATGAATATAACTGTACAGGGTGTAAACTTAAAATCGATCTTTTTTGAAAAGCAAATAAACTATTATTTACGCACCAATCCGCTTAATTTTATAGTCATGCCCTCCAGGTTCCATCTGCGCGCTTTATTCAAATCGAAAACAATATTCAAACCACTGCTTTCGCTCCAGAAACCCAAACGAGTGGTTTTCAGAGTACCACCTCGTAATTTGCAAGGATTATAAATATCATAAAGTATGCATTGGTTCTCATCGAAAATGGCGAGAACGAAATCCGTGGATACGCCGAACGAGTTATCATTTATCAATGACAAACTTTCATTCAAATCTGAGCCAAGTATAAGCCAATAATACAACTCGTCGAACATTTTGTGGTTCGTCGCCTAGATGTTTGAAACAAGTTAGATCGTTACCAACAACGTGTACCCGTAATATTTTATGGGTTCACATCTCTCCCTCTAAATTATTAGCATAGTTTTACCTCGTTAAATGCCATCCTCACATTTTCCAAGAACTGGCATCTTAAATCGATAAATACTCCTAATCTGCGGTATAAGGCCTTGGCCAGAAATGGCAATTCTATTCTATTTTCCAATTTCCATATGAGCGATTGCAGCGTAACGTCACTGAACTTTTTTATCAGATGTAAGTCATCTGAAAATTAATAAACCTTTCATCAAAACTATTCCGTACCTTAATTATAATACACAGATGCTATTTTTTTTATTTTTACTTTCATACTGATCGCACGTAAAGCCTACGACGGTCGACGGGGCTCTGTACTGAAAGTACTCGATAATGAATTCGTCGTTGATGTTTTGTTTGCACTGATCAAGCGGAAATAGGGTGATTATGAAAATAAACAAGGCCAGGCATTTAAATGCACTTAACATCTTATGAAATATTCCGATCACGTCTTACGGGCAGCTCACATTTGTGATTTTAACTCCGACTACGTATATTCAAAAATGATCCAGTTATAACACACTTAATTCTCCAAGTCATCCTTTGGTATTATTAGAACTAAAATATATTATTTAAACAAGCTTCTTATCCTGTCAATCACTCGCGACGACTAGTTCAATAAAGTAGTCAATCAATTGTCGTCATTTACTGCTTCAATAACGTATGAGGTATACCCAATAGCTCGCATAAATTATTACTCGTCATAGAATTAAATTCGCGATGAAGAAGCAAAGTTATCATCCATATTACATACCATATCGTATTATACGTATACAGTTAACGAGTAAATTATCCATTGTCCGCTTTACAATAACAGCCTTGCAAGAGGTACATTGTCGAGTATATAGAGTCCCCCGTGCGCTACGTACACAAACACTCCAACAAATCACGCTCATAATAATTTAGACTGTTGTACACACAAGCTACTCTCGCGACAACGACAAGCCTTCATGGTTTCCAAGCTAAAAGACTACTACCAAGTTTCTGTAGTCGCAGTTTGTCTAATGCCACTCCCTGTCCCGCCCTATTCAGTCTCTACTGAAAACTGAATTCTTAATCTTGACGGACGTCGTCGTTGTTATTTTTCTTCTTCCCAAATGCGACTCTTTGTTAATTGAAACGCAAGTATACAGAATAAGCTTTGCGGGTGAAGTTGGACAAGAAATTAAAAGTTTAACGCAAGACTACTCGGCAAGGAAAAATTGGCAAAGCGCCGGGAAGAATTACGATTGGAGCAACTGACCCGCGCATTCGCAGCACATAAATAACGCAATTGTACACTATGCCACAAGCGAACGATGAAAAAGCGCTTCGCTTTCGCGTAAGAAAGCAATTCATTACGCCACTCTCTCTCTCTCTCTCTCTCTCTCTCTCTCTCTCTCTCTCTCTCTCTCTCTCTCTCTCTCTCTCTCTCTCTCTCGCTCTCTTCGCAGTGGTATATACGATGTCACGCACTGGTAAAATGAAAAGCCCCGAACAATAAGCGCGCTTCAGACTTTCGTTACTATGTGCGAAATTCAGCCAAGCGTAAACCTCAAACGCGTCGATTTTTCTTTCCTCTCAGTTACTCGCCTCCAACATCGCGTGCGTGTAACTGAGCTTGAGTTTGCAGCCAGTGCTAAAACTCTCCCTTCCTGAAAAAGGTTTTTCATTAAAAAGTTTGCTTTCAAAATTCAAGCAGCTGCTGTTATGAATTACTCTCCGCATCGTATAATTATAAATGGACGACGAATATTATCGGTATACGAACGAACATCAAAGTGCAATTAATGTTAACGCTAGTTAACAAACTCGTTAAAAAAAGCAGCTTTTCATCGACGCTCACCGCGTATACATAACCCCATGAATTTCGCATTCAATATTTCATTATCGTTCGGCTCTCGTAGTCGAAGCGATAAATTACAAAACTTACGCAGCCTTTCTCCGGATATTAATAAATAAAGCGCAATCCACGAGGTCGGCAGCTACAGCTCGGAAATTCGACCCGACGATAGGGTGTACGCACTCTGTGTATAACTGAGAGCCACTGGCCTGAAAAGAGCGAGAGTTGCGCGAGGGATATATACACAGCAGCTCGAGCGTCTGCTGAATTATTTCGGACTATAATACGATGATGGTAATCACGAGAAGCGTCGCAAAACGTCCCGAGGAGTTGCATTGTTACTGAGTAGCTCATGATGAATGTATCGGATTGCTTGGTTTAAACCCCTGGCATCCGAGAGGTGCTTAAAATTCAAATATCTGTATAGTATAAACGTATTATTTTTCGATTTTGCGATGAAAATTAAATTCATGGAAAGCTGTCTTTTTGTGCGAAAACCCGATCTTTCCCACAGTATACGAGAAATCCCTTTTACCCTGCGCATCATCGAGATTTATCTCAAAGCGGATAAAGAGAGATGAGATACATCCGCTCTCTCAAAGGGTAAGTTCGCGCGTCTGATGTCTGGCTCTGATCTAGACCATTACACGTTCGAAAACCGCGGACTAGTGAAAATAAGGAAAAGCATATTATGTAACGGAGAGTCTATATGTATGGAAAAGCGAAACGTTACGAGTAAAAGGCTCAACGAGGATCGACGAGAGCATAATCTTGTAAAGAGCCCAGAGCGTCAGAAATGCCGCGAAAGACGCGTGTCACTCGAAAATAGGAAAATTTTCATGACTTCACAAGAAATAACTGCTGCAAACTTACGCTTTTTTTCTCTCTATCTGAGTTCGTCTATTTTTTTTCCCACGCTTCGCGTCGATTTAGATTCTAGGATCGGGAAGCCGGCCGAAGGGGTGAGCCTGTTCTAGGGGAGACGGAAATGGAATTCTTTCCAGGAAGCTGTAGTCGCCGGAGGGCTTAAAGCGATTGCGGGAAAAGAGAACTGGCCAGCTCGCGTGAGAAGGAGAAATGCAAATATTTGAGATATATATATATATATATATATCGTAATTCGCGCCTTAGCTTCTTGACTTTTGCTCACAGGGCTGAACTCAATTTTCAGCTTTCGTTGTATCCTTAGAATTTTTTTTCCTGGAATTGCGTTTAACACTTTCCAATGTTCTTCTCAGAAATGAAAATTCCTGATTTTTTTTTCCACTTTCTTAAAACCCGCCTTCATCGCGATGTTTGCAGAGTGAATTTTACGCATCAAAGCCAGAAGCGTTTGTTCGTTGCGAGCGACCGCGTTTATTTCGCCGCGTCTTACCGGAGCCCGTCGTATACTACTTACACGCGCTGCGTTTATTCTTCTTCGCAACAAGCTGGGCTGTGATCCTTTTTTATCCTTCGTAAATTACACTGTTACGGTATAATCTTGTAGATAAAGCCCCCCCTAGGACGACGAGAGAATGGGCTTAAAGTGTAAGGCTGAATTTGCGTACCTCGACGTGTTTAGACGAGGACACAATGCGCGAGGAATAAAGATGCCATCGTCAAGGCGTGTTTTTTTTTCTCAGTTTATAAATGCTTTAGCTTACGTTTTTTTTCTTTTAAGTCAAACGAGCTGCTTTATACGATATTTTCGTGTATTGAATGGGAATAAACGTGAAATTGTTATCTACAAAGAGAAAATTAATAACAATGTAAAAAGCGTAAAATGGCTTTCATTGAAATTCTGTTCAAATTCAATTAAAGCTCGAATGGAAATCCTTTACACGCTGCAGCATTTTGTCATTACTTTTTGAAAATTGTATTGTTATAAAATGATGTAATTTTAATGGAATTTCAATAATTGGCATTTCTTGACAAGAAAAAATGGAAAATTATTTAAAGTTCGAAAATTGCTGGAAGTCAGGAATTGAAAGCTATATATACAGAACACATTCCTTGCAAATGAGAAATTCCATCACATTTAGGTATTCGTAAAAATTGAACGACACGCGAACACGGCATACTTTCGAAGAAAATACTTTACTTACTTAGCAGATAAAATTCAGTGTCATCGTTAATGCACATTTAAAAGAGAGCAGCTAATAAAAAAATCAACTATATCCAGCGACTTATATTGAGCTTTATTCAATCATCAGCCGGACGAGAGCTTAGCGTGCCGTATAAAAAAGCGCGCGAATACAGTGGATGAAAGGAAAGACGGCATCAATTACAAAGTCAGAGAGGCTTATCGAGCGCATTGCACCTGTGTTCTTCGTTCATTGCCCCGCGGTCGACATGCCTTGCGCCTCTTCCTCGCACAATTCCGTACTTTCGAAATCGAAAAACTTTGCGCACAGAAAAAGTTGTCGCTTATGCTAATTTCGTCTGACCTGTTGCCGTTTCTTCGGAATGAACGCTGGGAAATTATATGTTAATATGTTGCAACGATGTAACGAGAAAATGTGTTTTGAAGTGACGATGTTTTCCGCGGTATCAAATTTCCTTGGAGAATATTTTTTTTTATAATACACTGTTTAATACATAGAAATATATATGACGTTTATTTTTCAATATTTTTTAATTGAACTCGTCCTCACGAGTAGATTGATTTATTATGGGCAGGTTATTGGAAGGACGAGATGCGAGTCCCAGTGGACGAGTCTCCCTGTCCACGCACGTATTTAATAAGCATGCAAACGTCAACGCTTGCTTGCTTCCACTTGTATGAGGTTTGAATAGCATAGAAATCACTAGTTGGCGGGAGGTCAACGCACGATGTGAAAAAAAGATAAGGTTTTTGCAGCTATTCCATATAGCTTTTTAGCGATGCTTTAGTTTATTCTATTAGAAGTGTCATTGAACATGAATGAGAAAACATAATTTTTGAAACAATTATTTCTGTTATCATTTAAAATAACGCGAGCTTCATATTTTTTGTCCGTAGCGTTAGTATTGCATAAGCAGTAAAAATACGGTACCTACAAAAACTGCAAGAACAAACACAGTACTTTATATAACATAGTTTATTTTTCTTTTCTAAACACGTGATTTTTTTATTACTGCATTGCAAAAACAAAAGAAAATAATAGCATTCTCGGTAGCGTTATATTGTTTTTAAATTTATGAAACCACAGTATTCCAAACTCAAATTCAAAATGGATGTTTTTAAAAGTGATAGCATAAAATTAATAATAATATTACTTCTAGTAACTGAACTTCTAGTTAATACGATTTTTCCCCTTTTTTTCTATCATAAATGATGAGTCTGTAATCGGACTAAAAAAGTACTTGAATATATGTTAGTCGAAATTCGCGCGTAATGAACGAAAGTCGACTTGAAAATATTATCCACAGCTTGTATTATCTTTATGTGTCTAGCATGAATAGTCTCCAACGTCAGTACTGCTTTTTCTAATACATAGAATATACGCGGTAGCTTGAAAATGCTCATTTCTAAAATTCCGTACACTTTATCAGTTAATATGCCAGTGATAAGAAGTCTTAATTTTGTGTATGTTACTACAATAGTATTAAATTTACCCTTTCTGTTTCCTGTAGAAGGTTTTAAACTAGGTAACATTTTTACTCATACCTGAGAAACCAATAACTGTGTTATAGATAACTTAGAATTGTATTATTAATCACTGTGTTGTATAGGGTACAATGAAGAGCCGGAGGATGTAGTTTTTGACAGTAACTACTTTGAAGTCTATAATCATAAAAATAGTTCATTTTTCGGAATGCATACGGTACTAAATAACATTTTTTTTAGATGATGGTCAGCTATCACCTAGTGGAATTGTTGGAGGTGATTTTGTCGACATAAAAACGGTGCCATATTTGGTAGATATTCTATTTTAATATAATTATTTGATTCTGCTAAATAATATCAATTTCAAATAATAACTGTACAAAAAATGTTATAGGCGCAACTCATAAGTTTCGGGGATCTAACATGTGGAGCGAGTATCATTTCTAAAGAATGGTTACTCACCGCTGCCCACTGCGTGGAGTAAGCAAATTTTTATATTGAGCAGGTTTATTTTTTTTGTATTAAATTAATGTTCATTACAGAAGAATTAATCTGGATTACGAATCTGAATATGGCGAGCGTTCAATATACGTTCGGACTGGATCAACGATTCGTGGAAAAGGAGAGCTCTTCGAAGTCGCCAAAATTATTGTACACGAGCATTTCAACAGTTTCACAATGGATAATGACATTGCTTTGATGAAGGTAACGTTTATGAATAACTCCTTCCTTTTTCAGCTTAATCTTATTTTGACAATTCAATTTTAGACTGTGGAAACCATTCAATTCAATGACCAACAAAAGTCTATCCTTATCTCCAATTCAACTCCTAAGCCAGGAGATCAAATAAAAGTCGCAGGGTTTGGAAAAGAAGGAGTAAATATTTCCTCAATTTTGCAATAATTATGAATTTCTCACGATACAGAAATCAGATCGAAAGTTTAATTTTAGGAAGAAAAGCCAAAACCTGAAACATTAAAAGCCACCGTACTTCCGGTAATCAATTCGACCGACTGCAACACAAAGTACAAAAAAGTTTACCCGTATCAAAGAGTTGTAATCACGGATAACATGTTTTGCTCGTTCAAAAAAGGCGAGGATACTTGTCATGGCGACTCAGGTGGTCCAGCAGTCATCGACAATCAATTGGTTGGCATCATTTCATGGGGTTATGATTGTGGGGCGTCAGGACTTCCTGGCGTTTATACATTGCTACGTAATTATCGTAGATGGATCTCTAATCACACTGGTTTGAACCTTCAATAGAAAAATATTGTATTCGCTGTTCTTTCTTCAGTAAATAAAAAAAATATATATAGTTTGTTGACTCATAGTGTTTTTAAGTTAAAAATCGTTTTATCGTTTAAAAAACAAGCTCTACTGCCTTAAATATGGTATAGCATGTATGCATATTAATTATTATTATGTTCCACGCACGTGTGTTGTTCATTGCAAAAAAAAAATTAAATATAAGCCAGCAATTCAAATTCGAAGTCACTTCTTCACTACACGTACAGCACTTTATTCTTGAAATGTTTTTCTTAAAAAGTGATGTCTTAAGACTAATTATTGGCACATTCCTTGTATTGTCTACAGCAAATTGTTCTCCAACAGGTATTTTTTTCTAAGCTTTTCCATAAATTAATTTTCTTTACACGCTGAAACATTTTATGATATTATTTATAGAAGAAACTGAGAAACCAGAAGCCGAGAATAACTTGGGTAACTATTTAAAAATATGTAATCTGTATACCGTTCACGTATGAAATATAATATTACTAATAAAAATTCTATCAGACGATAGAATCGAAGGCGAAGGAATCGTTGGAGGCAAATATGTTTCGATAAATAAATTTCCATACTTGGGTACGGACTTGAAAGGTTTTTCGTATACGTCTTCCTGATAAACAAACTCATGATGAAATTTATTTCATTTTATTATTCATATATATAACCATGTATGTTACCATACCGTTAACCAATTAGTCCCAGTAACCAATCGTTACTGGTACATCTTTCCGTAATGAAGAGGGAGAAACGTATTACGTCAAGCAAGTTATTCCACACGAAAACTTCAATCGGTATACGCTGGATAATGACATTGCTTTGATCGAAGTAACTTTACACACAATTCTTAATTCGCGAATTTAAAGTTTTAATAGTACGTATAACGAGATGAATTTCTCTTTACCAGATTCGCTATGGAATCTATTTCAATAAAAAATAAAAAGCTATTCCAATTGGAAACATAACTCCCAAGGAAGGTATGACCGTCAAAGTCGCCGGATTTGGCAGAAGGGGGGGTAAGTTATTAATTTTCAAAATCCATCGCGATGATCATGCGCAACTTCAAACCAAAAATATTTGTAAAGGAGGGTAGAGGTCCAACCTGGAAGTTGAAGGGCGCCATCATACCAGTGGTGAATCACAACCAATGCAACAAAGAATACAAGAAAGCATACTATCCGAACATCGAGGAGCCAATAACAGAGAACATGTTCTGCGCCGGCAAAGACGAAAACGACACGTGCGAAGGTGATTCCGGTGGTCAAGGTGATTGCGGATCATCTAAATTACCCGATGTCTACACTCTGGTTAAGAATTATCACGACTGGATCAACAATCATACAGGCCTTACTCTGTAATCAAACGCTTGAGAATTATTCCAAATAAATGAAAAACACACGCTCGGTCTCGTCCACGCGTTATTACAAAAGCGTAACGAGAACATAAAAATAAACGACTTCGTCCAAAGAAATGACTCATCAGCGTGAAAAATATTCACCTGAAAATTCGAGCTACACATCAGAGAATCGAACAAATTGTCAAAAAAAAGCTAGAGAGCGATAGAGAGAAAAGCAGAAAATGCAGATGCAGAGAGAATAATGAAAAAAGCGGAATGAAAGAAAGAAAAGAGCGAGCGCGCGATTGTAAGGTACGGTTTCACGATCGAAGGGCTAACCGTTCGGAACGAATGAATTTTTCAAGCTCGGCGTAGGTAACGTGTGCGAGCTTTGTACTTTTACGTGTCGACGCAGCAGCCGCGCCAGTATAGTATAGCGTAAAGCGTCCTCTTTCTTTTTCCCTCGCTCTCTCTCTCTCCCGGGCATTCGGAATCGTACACCCTTTCCAACGCGGAAAGAATGAATGGTAGGATAAACGAAAGGTGAGTGGAGGCTTGCGTCGAGTCGTATCATCGATTCGTCGCCGTCTGAGTACTTCACACACACGTACATAGGAGACTACGGAGATATTAAAGAAGATCGTGTGTAGAGGGCGACGGCCAGAAGAAGAACGTTATGAGCGACGTCGGTGATAACTCTTGGAGAAAGGGGGGATGAACGAATGTAAGAACTGCGACACTTGGTTGTTAGCGCCTGGGACGTCGAACAACGGAAATATGTGAGCTTGCGAACAGAAGTACGTTATTATGGTAAAGTCGAGGTTGTAAACATCATTAAGTGCAGGTCGCGCATAAGGGAGATAAAAAATACAATGCTGCGGTGTATAGAGGAAAAGAGGACAAAAAGTAATCTGAGGAAAAATAAAGTTAGCAGACCACTCTCGGGGACACTCGTGGAAAATTTTCAACTTACCGCTCGAGAGGAAAAGAAGGTAGCTGACCTCGAGCGACTTTTTCCCTGGGTGTATACCTTGCGAGAGATGTAAAAAGAAGTGTTTTCCGTGCGCTCGAGTCAGCTGCCCCTAGCGCGCGTGAAAAGTCGAAGGTAAAGAATAAAATAGTTGATGTACAGTACCTCAGCCACTTCACTTTGTTCGACGCTTTTCGCGCGATATTCAAATTTTTCGAAACATGCAAGTCGCTCCACAACTTTGCAATTAGTGCACAATATACGAATCGGCAAAGGGGGATTTCAAGACAATTGTATTCGGGTCTGAGACCAAAGAAAGCGATCTCTAACTCAAAGCTGACAGTTTCACGTTAAAACAACCATTTACCTTCTCGACTGCTGCTACTGCTGTGGGTGAGCTAGCTATACACGGAGTCGAAAGATCGATCGGCATTCTTTGAGTGTCAGCTACTTTAATTCCTTGTTTTTACCTCACTTCTCCTCTGCCGTGATTTCCCGTCTGCTGCAGTGACACCTTTTAATCATAGCGTTCCACATCTCTATTGCGCCGATTGCGCTTTTTATATTTTAATTTAATTAATTTTCACTTTTTATTCCGTCATCGTCAGAAGACAAGATTCAAACGCGTAGAATATCGAAGCAGAGACTTTTCTTTGTCGTTCATATAATTGGTTATTTTATTTAATTGGCAATTAAAAAATCCAGCTTGTGAAAAATTCAAACTAGTGATGGAATAGTCGATTTTTTTTAGTAAAACGATTATTTTTTATAACATTTTTTACTGCGTTGAGTATACAATTTTATTGATGCAGAAGTATTTATACTTACAGATAACTAGAATGCTGCAAGCGTAAAAGGAAGACAAACTTTTAACGAGAAGTAAACAAACGTATTTCTCCATGATTGAGGAAAATCGCACAAATTAAGATATTTTCTTTACTTTTAGATATTTCTACATTTTTTTATGTAATATTAGCAGTTAGTTTTGAGTCTACGTAAGTAAGATTGACGCTAGAACTAGAAAAAGCCAGATATGTGAGCCCTATAGAAATACGCGTTTTTCGAGATCCGGTTTGGAGTCGATTTCTCGATCCCTAGAAGTCCGTGTACATCAGATCACTAAGTATGATTTTCTTCGTTTTTCCGTCCACTGTGAGAATATCCAGGTTAGATTTACGCCAGGCCCCGCCAGGACATCGAAAAAGCCAGATATGTGAGCCCCAGAAATACGCGTTTTTCGAGGTTCAGTGTAGAGGCGATTTCTCGGTGTCTAGGAGTTGACCTGCCGATAGAAAAAGTTATTTTTATTTATTTTCTTTGTTTTTTAATTTCTTGATCAGGGTATTGAAACAGCTCTAAAAATATGTGATTTTTGTGGTCCAATAGGGGGCGATATTTCAGACGATAACAAAGGCTTTTAAAAAATTCCGTCTAGTCTTGCCTTTGTGCAACCCTCAAATAAGAAAAGGTTTTACGCAACATTTCTCTCATGTTAAACGTCGCACATTCCGCTTGTACACCTAGATTTCCTGACACACTCGGTAGGCAAAGTTCAGTGTACGGCTTCGATACTCAGGTGGAATTTAGCGTCTGGGAAAACGCGACGCGCGCCGAATCCCATAAGCATAGCGACGCGCGGGGAACTTTCCCGGGAAAGTCTAAAGTATACACGTTCTCCTTTCAAGTTTTGCCCGCATGCCAATTCCTCGTCGCCGCCGGGAGAAACTAACTACGTGTACGGGTATAGATGCATCGGTTGCAGGTATAACTATATATATACTTTTCCGCAGTTGCCTCTTCGCGAAAATTAAGGCAGAGGTACGCATCGATTGTTCTTTTCTTAAAATTTTCAAGGAGGATTGGCGGAGAAAAGTTAAAATCGTATCAGAAGTATATAATACGTAATTGTCGAGTACGTCTTTGAAGATTTCGTGGGAGTATGCGATAAGCTGGCACATAATGGCATAACTTTTTCGAGAAAACGCGCGGAGTATCGGAAAGAAACAGCGGGACGATATGGGAAAATGGATAAGAGAATGTGGAATATACGTCCTGTCGAAGTTGGTAAGAACGACAGAAATTTTTACATACTTTATACCGTACTACGCAGTATCTTGAAAGAAGCTTACGATACGAAGTATAACAGACGTTGAAACAAACAGTTCGTGACTTTCTTCCAAGAAAAATTCAACCAACCTCCGAAATCGCTCACCGAAATCCAAAAACTCTCTTTCCAACCGAAAAATTCTCTCATCCAAGCCTCTCTCGAGCTTTCGGAGAGGTCCCCGATCAGCTAAAAAAAAAAAAGCACTATCTCTCGATTCTCGCCGAGCAGGAATACTCGAAAGCTCCTCGAGAGCTCAGGCATAAATTTATCGGGCGTCTCCGGAAGAGAAAGGCCAACGAGCAAATCCCAAGTACCCGCGGCATCAATCGTCGAATTCGTTCGGTAGACCTACCATAACCGTGTAGAACCGGGACTTTGGCTTCCATCGTCCCTCGGGATAGCTAAGGCGCTAGAGAGATAGTCGGCACTTGTGCCGCTGCAGCTGCCGAGAGACAGAGTGGCCTCGTCAAGGTCGTACGTGACCTCGAGACAAACGATACGATCGGTGTCGTTACACCTTTTTCCAGGACTGTCCGAACGCGGATATTGCGCTATAGCACATGCAAGACAGGGATATCTTTTGCATCGGTTTCGTTGTTCACGACGAGTGGAGTTCTGGAGTCTTTTGGACTCTGCACGTCGATTCATCAGTCCTGCATCAATTACTGTTCCGCGAAATCTTCGCTTAAAAGGTGCGCTTGCGTAAGCTTGCAAATCCCTGCGCCGAAATTCCAAGCACGCCGTCGTTGCGCCTGTAGTCGTAATCGGGCTCTAGAGCGCAAATCGAGGCTCTTACATCACGCGCGCGATGACTCCGCACGTGTGCGACGGAGTAGTAATATCGTTATGTACCCTTCCTCCTTCTATTCTGCGACAAGTTGATTAGTCGAGCGTCTATAGTCCGCATGCTAATGTCGAAATTCTCGCTATAGCGTTAGACGACCTGCAGTTATTATAGTAATTATATTCCTGAAATATAACTGTTCGGGGAGTTCGTATTAGATTTTGTGGCCTAATTAACGGAGAAGCTGTGTATATCAGTACTGTGGCTGAGACTCTTATCGAGAGCTTTTGCGTGGTTGGAGATAGTGGTGTGTACGGGAAGCCTCGAGGCGACAGCTTGACTATTATTGCAATCTAGGTATACTCTTGGATTCGCGTGTATCGCTGTTGATGTGCTGCGAGATAAGGCGAGAGAGAGAGAGAGAGAGAGAGAGAGAGCTGCGATGAAGCGTGTTATCGGGACGGGAGATGAAGAGGAGAAAAGGTGGCTTCGCTTGCTTTTAGGTGCTTTTTGTAGTTTTGAGATAAGAGCTGCATGGTGCTGTGTAGTACTTAAATAGGAAAATTTTCAAGATAAACAATATCGCAATACACTCTACGAGCCAACACCAGTAGCGCAGAGCTCAATAACGGTATGGATCGTATAATCAGAGAAACTGCTGACACTCAACTGGCCGGTAATGAATCCTCAGGTATTCTGACAGACAGACATTAACAGCAAGTAACACGCGTTAACCCAAGTTCATAGCTCTGCAAGATGCATCTCGAGATCAGAGGGTGTGGATAACGAGCTGTTTTATTCACTCGAATCACTATAATTTACCTCAATATCTATGATTACATACATACATTTTACGTCTCTCTACGTATAATCAAATCACGAATTCACGTCTATATAGACTCTTTGCTTTCGCAAATTCACGGCTTGATTAATGATCCATCACCTTCTGAAAAGTAAAGAAGCATAAAACCCTTTCACGGCTTATTATTCTCGGAAAAAATTTCTCCCCGCAGCTAACTACATTCAAACTTGCCACTTTTGGAATAAAAGATAAATTTCACGCGCGGCAAAGTGATTACGTCTCGACTTTACAAAGAGTTCATATACGTATATAGAGCGAAGCATAAAGTGGCTTGTTAATGAAAAGGTATTTAGCCCTTCGTCGTTCCAAAGAAGAAAGTCCATCTTCGCAGGTGGCAAGTTAACAGGTCGATGCGGAATGCACCGGTTGATTAATGGCTCTATCCACAGTTCCGTGTCTCTGAGGATGATGATCAATGGAAATTACAGTCATCCAAGCTCTTGTGTATTCATATACCTACCAACACTGCTAAAAGTCTGATTAATCGTGCTGAGGAAACTGGGGACAGTAGCCGATGATAAATAGAAAATTTTCGCGAATGTTTCGTTGCATATATATAAACAACGTCGCTGATGTGCAAGACGGTAAAGTTCTCCTCTCTAGAGCTGCTGGAAGATGCCATTCGATTCTCATCTGCGGCCTGGAGGAGCGTGAAAAATATGTGATGGAAAGTCGCAGGGAAACTCGCAAAGCGGATTTGCCGCGAGCAGCGCAGCCTTCGAGAATGCAATAATCTAACTACTTACTCGAGCTCTTGCTGCTTCCGTCGAGGAAAGTCGCAAGCGGATCGATAGTGAAGAGTGAAAATTTGAATATTTATTGTTTTTTTATAAATTTAGATTGAGAGCTTTAAGACGGTGAATCGAGTGACGAATTGCCTTGTAATTCGTCGATAATACCACACACTATACCACCTCGTCCTCGGACGAAGCGTATTAACGCCCCATTGACACATCCTATAATTCCAAGCCTCGACACAATAATTCCTCCGAGCTTGATCACATATTCAAGCCTCTGTCTCTTCAACACAAACTTCACTATACTATACAGACTCTTTTGAATATTCAAAAGCGAAAGAAGTCAGCCGCGCGATATTAATTAAAAATCGCCTCAAGCCAGGAGAGGAAATAATTCAGAGAGCGAAAAGTCAAGACATCACCCGAGGCACTTTCTTCACGGCTGATCTGCAAAATCAGAGCCTGTATATCAAAAGCGCTACCAAGCCAGTTGAGGGAATTTAAAAGTTAGTCGGAAGAGCAGCTAATGGACAGGAGACGCACTTAAGAAGGATCTAACACGACGCGATTTTCATTATTATATTCAACTCTCTCTCTCTCTCTCTCTCTCTCTCGGAAGCTGATTTAATTTTCCGCGCTTAATTTGCCGTATAAACTTTACGCGCTTGCATGGATTGCGTTATTAATGTACCGCTGCTACAGGCTTCTGTGCTATTTACGCACTCGATAAGTGCACGCGCGGGAATATTTTGACTTTTTTATACGTGGATCGTAAAAAATGTATTCCGTGAAAAAATGGCTCCGAGCGATGCTAATTATAGACGCTATTACGATCGCGTATAAAAGTTTCTTTAATTAGAGGAGAAAAAGCGGAGCGTAATTGATAGCAACGATCTACTCCCCTCGTACAATTAAAACTCGAACAAAGTCGATTAAACCGGCCGAAAAATCCGGCGTCACTGATGGGGCTAGCTCGTCTATTCTCGAAAAAAATAATTATTCCGCGAAAAAGGAGCTTTTGATTCTACCTGATAAATCAAGGAGCTTGGCTCTATAATACACAGCTCCGACAAGAAAATCCTTTGGGAAAAAGTCGCCCTAAGCCTTCGCGCGTCCGACCACAGGCGAAGCTGCACTACTTACTTTCTCGCTCACTTCTCGCGCCGTATAGAAAGTCTTTATATAAGCGATGGAAAAGCGCCAGAGGCTCCGTATACTCTCGATAGAGTGGGTAATGGCTCGGCTCGTTAGAAGTTTGCGTTGATCATGGCGATGAATGAGTCGCTCGTTATGGAGATTTTTCCCAAGATATCGTCCCTTTCGAGTGTATATAAATTTCGATTTGCGGCTGTCAATGAGGAATTACTCGAGAATAGATCGAACTTGGCATTAATTCGGTTAATCCTTTGCGGCGTTTTATTCAAAGTTTACAAGAGCGCGAGGCTAAGGAAATGAAAAAAGTTTAAAGACTTGTTCACTCTCTCCGCACAAGTTTCGCCTCAACGTGAAATAGAAATCAGAGACAAATCGAATTCGATGTATGGAAAGTTTTTAATAGCGACGACGGTGCAGGGAATTCGAATTAAAAAGTTCTTCCTAGGCGGAAAATTGCTCATCTAATGCGACTCCCGTCGATCATTAGTATATTGGAAACGCGCGCACGACTGGTCGCTATGGGATCGTGACTGGCCTAGCTCATAGGGAATATCTCATCGCGAGTATGGGTTTAGCATAAACAATCCGACCGTCACGTGCGATCGTTATTTCGCGTGCGAGCTTTTGCTTTACGAGTTATAGACGGGCATTATGTAGGCATACAAGACTATATTACAACGATCCGATTTTTCACGTTGAAAAAGCTCGAGTATATCCTGATATACAGTAAAGGTGATATCCTCACGGATATGGGCTCTCTTACGTTCAAGTTTCCTCGAGTTTCTTCTACGTATTCATAGTTTCGGATCCTTTATCGTGCACGTATTGCATTATATATTTCCCGGTATAATACCCATATACCAGGACTAAATAGATTCCATACACCGGGCGTAAATTCAAATTTCCCGCGCGCGCAAGCTTTTCCTATATATTGTATAATTACACCGAATCAAAACTTTACGCGCGCAACGTAACTTTCATTTATCAAGCGGCACGCGCGGTATTTGTCAGCATTAGCGCAAAGAATTGCGGCAAAGACTCTTTGCGGCCCATTAAGGCTACGAAGCCACATAAACAAAAGGCCGACAGTTGAAAGCACACAGAGAGTGAAAATGCGCGCGACATTAGCTATCAGCGGCGCGTCGCGAGGCGCGCTTGCACATAAATTTCAAATTATGCGGAAGAGATAAAGTCGCGCACGTGACACGTGCTGGAGGGAGAGATGCTGGACTGTGTACCATCCGTCTTCCTGAGCTTGCATCTTCTCTATCTCTCTCTCTTGGTGTGTTTCTCCGGTTGGTAGTTTTGTTTCTTTTCCGCCGGCATTTTTCACTGACAAGCCGGGGGTTGAAATTCTCGAATGAAATACATACTGGCGTAAGCGACCAAGGTCTGCGGATTTCGACTCGTCGAGCTTCTGAGTGATGTATCGCTATGGCTGGAAGAGAGGGGAAGTGGGCGATTCGTTTTGGGAAAGATGTGGCTTTGTTGCGAGACTCGATGACGTGGAAAATTTGAAGGTAACGGAGTTTTTTTTTTTTTTAATTGAGGAAAGATTGGAAGGTGTAATAAAAAAAAGCTCTGCGTTTGAAACTTTCAAAAGTCCTATGTATTTTATATGAAATAAGTTTGATTCATATGTTATTTATATACAAATGTTTACACTCTGTACATTCTGCACTAAATATATCAACACGTAATCTGTACATAAACCGAAAATTTTCCTATGGCAAGTCGATACATCGACGTTCATTAGTTTTATTTTTCAATTCATCATACGTCTTACGCACAAAACAAGACGCTGTAATGCCTATAATCTTTTCGTAAAGATAAAACATTATCAACAATAGTAATTCATATTTAACGTTTTCTTCTGAAACGTAACGATAATCATTTTTAGAAGTTACACTTCCTCGATTTATAATATTTTTATCGTAGTTGTCGTAGTATACGTACAACCAGAACAAAAATTGAAACATTTTAAAAATGCTCACCTGCGGTCTGATTCTTTCAATGTGTTGGCCGTTCAATGGTCAACTAAAATTATTGGATATGAACTGCTGCGTTAATAACTGCTCTAAGCATTTGATCAGTCGATTATACACCTGTTTCTCATTATTGCCGTTGTGATATTATGAACGTTAATTCGCCATTGGTTAACTGAACACGCGCGAATCTAAAGAAAACAGCGAAACACATTGAAAGAATCATTGCTCTTATACAATCAATCGCAATAAATATTGATATGTAAAATAATTGAATTATACCTCACATCTTCAAGAGAAACAGAACTTTAAAACCTTTTGATCGATTCGCCAATAATTTGATTGTTGCTTTATCACAGAAACATTAAAATTCAAGATAAGCTCAATGACCCGACGTATAATTGAATTATTTACGCACAATGCGGTCTTTGTGGAAAAATGCAGTGAACGGCTGTGCTTAGCTTCTCTTTGTGATATAATAAATGCATCTCCAACGGTCTGCAAAACCTTCGATTGTCATCGTCGAGCATAATAGTAGCGAAAAGCGCTCTCGGCGCTTCCCTCTTTTTCTTTAAAAATTCAACGAGCGATAATAACGGTCTACAATAACGAAGAACCGATGAGAAATAAAAGCACGAAGGTTTCGTAACACACGGGATGCGAATCTCGATCTTCGAAATTAACCGAACACGTCCTCTCTCTCTCTACTCCTCTCTATACGTGTATAGATAAATCAGCAAGGGATATGACGTGGTTCTCCCGTCGATATTGCGATTGAAATTGAACGTGATTTTCTTCAAACTCACTTGTGTCCCTCGCAAATAAACACACTCGGCGCCGCTCCATTTTCTGCGTCACACGCCGCCAATATTAGTTTTACGAGCGCTGATATGAAGAAAATAACGAGTTGCTGTGGTTGTGTTGTCTCTCATCGCTACGGAAAAGAATAACCGTTTCTTCTCCGAGTCTTTTGTTTCTTCGCGATCGTTCAATACATCTCGTGCGCTGCTATATGATAAAAATCCACCTCGACCCAAGTGCAAAATGTACGCGTTGTATAAAAAACGTTACTTTTTTCTTTGACGTAAAAAATTTAAAATTTCGATATCATACAAAATACAAAAAGTCGTCGCGCGCAAGGTAAAGCTCTATACCAATTTCCGGAAGCTCGCTGCACTGACGTAGTTATATAGTTTGTCGTACGAATTTGTGCGTCGTTTTCAAAGGAAAATTCTTGTGAAAAATCATTTTAACAACGGAACAGAGAGACGCTCTCCATACAAAGTTAGATACACGTGCAATATAGAAAACTATATAAAAGTTTCTCGCAACGGATACACAGCTCTACCTCGACTGTCGCGCGTTAAAAACAATTTTCGCCCTAATCAAACGTACTCAATTACAAAACTTCGATAATGTACACCTTATGTATACCAAGTAAAATAAGTACATCATACACATCATCCTTCGTCGTCGCAAACGATTTGAAAAAACCCATCCTCTCCGACTCCTATACAAATCGAACGATTTACAAATTGACGTGTCGCGCGCGTGTGTATTGAAAAAATTTGGTCTCTTCAAAATATCCGCAATATAAAAAACTCTCTCGTCTCGTATGTATGGCAAGTGTACGTACAAAACAGACGAAAAATAAAAACGAGTCCCCACCCTCGAACCGCTTCTCCCAAGGAAACAAACCCAAGTTCACATGAAAAAAAAAAAACGAATCATGTTCCTCACATCACCTGATCGATCCTCGCCATCGTCGTCGTCGTCAGGGTATGCTAGACCGGTATTGCCAGTCCAGCGCGTTTCTCCCGAAAGTCCGCCAGGTTGCATTGCGTACCGAAGCTCCTCTGCGACTTGGAAGCTCTCAGTGGTTTTTTGCTGGGAGGTAGACGGCGTGGCCAGGTACGATCGAGAAAATCCGAGTCGTGCAACTCGCAGCGTCTCCTCTGAAGGTTAGCGTGTCTCGGACACTGGCGCCAGTGCTTGCAAGGCGTTTGTAGTACGATCGGGGCCACGTACTCGTGGAAGGGCGGAGACTCGGTCCTCGATCAGGAGGCGACGATCAGTTTGTCGTCGGCCAGTGAAGCTTTCGACGCCTCGAGGCTACCGCCGCCAGGAGGCTTTGCAAGCTTCTCGCTAGGGGTCAGGACGCTCGAGTCCTGGGCCTGAGTCGACTCGTGCTCGCGGGGGTGGTCGTCTCTGCGAAGAAGATCAAAAGATGTCTCTACTTGGTGTCACGGGATGTTATTTGAGAATATAGCGCGAGGAAAAGCTCGATGATCGTGAGTTTCAAAAAAAAAAGTTGTATACACTTACCCGTAAGACTCCCAGTCCCCAGCACTCCTGCGTCAGTGCGTCGCGATGACGTCGGGTGCGCTCTTGGTGCTTTCTATGCTGAACGGCCGCTTCTGGTCGACTTCGATCACGGCCTCGGTCTTGAACCTCGAGTCAGCGACCTGAGGGCACTTGACGGGTTTCGCCGTGCCAAACCTTATGGAACTCGTGGCACTGCTGCCCGTGTGTTCGCTCGAGTTGTTATCGTCCGCGCCGTAGATAAAGCCGTAGTTCTCACCCGAGCCCACAGTCTTCTGTCTCACGATGTACTTCGAGGGACTCAGATTGAGCAGCTCAGTCTCCGCAGCAGCCATACGCTTGGGGCTGGTAGCTTCGCCGAGTCGCTGAAGAAAAGCCAGATCCTGCGGTTGATAGAGGACGGAGCCGTGGCCCGAGAAACCATGTGGCGCCGGTACAATAGGAGGCGTCGAAGTGTGCTGAAGACAGGGACCCGGCTCCTGGCAAACCGAGCAGCGCTGTGGACTCTGATCAGGCGGGGACCGGTCTGATGGTGAGCTTCCATCCGCTGTCACCTGCCGGTGCAAGTGATGGTGGTGATGGTGATAGGTGAACGGTTGCACATGTTGGTGCGGGTGAGCGTGGTGGTGGTAGTGGTGGTCCGGATGGTACTCGACCGATTGCTTGCGCGAACTCACCGGCTGGAATTGGTTAGTGTCGTGTGTGCTTGATTTGTTGCATATGTGGGATCGAGTAACAAGCTTCATAGCGTTTGATTAATTGATCGCGATTATTGTTGATACAAAAATCTCCCAACTCACCGTCTGGAATCCAAAAGTAGTAAAAGCTGGATGCGCCGTGGGCTTCAGTATAAAACCCGTATCGAATATGCTCTCCCTGGTCTGGACCTCCATGTCCCTCGTTTCTTTCTGTAGCCTCTCCGTCGTCGCGTTGCTATCGTTATTGCTCTGGTGAATATCACAGACTTCGACTGACTGTCTAGAGATGCTCCTCTCCTTCGCATAGTCCCGGCCGATTATCGTCACGGAACCGATCAGCTCCTTAGGGTTCGCCATTACCTCAACACTCGGCGACTCGCTCGAGTGGTGGTGTCGATGATGGTGTTGGTGGTGGTCACTACCGCCGATTTCGGTACATGGCTCTATCAGAGGATTTGATTTGCGACCCAGCTCGTCGAGACTCTTTTCGCGAGACTGACGGATGTGCTCCTGGAAATCGTTGGTTTGACAAAAAACTGTTGCATTTATTTGTAGTGTATTTGACAATGAGTTTTCTTTTTCATCGCACGCCAAAAAAAAAAAAACAACAAAAATCAACCAACCACAGCTCGTTAACATTCAACGCAAAACTCATACTTTCTCGTTATTAATCGCTCGAAAGCAGTAGCAAAAATCCACTTCTCACATCCATATTTATAAACAAAACTATCCTTCCGCACTGCATATTCAAACTCGCCCAGTAACTCCGCATAAAACGACTCGTTACACCGCGCACATCGTTAATCTACCATCCGCACGGCGAACTTTCCTTTCCGCACGAAAAAAAAAAGCTAGCAAAACCTACACCAGTATATATGAAAATAACGCGCACACGTGGTGAAAGAAGCCGATATAGGAACACACAGAGAGCGATTAAAATCCGCCAGCTGCAGTGCAGTGGACAAAAGGGGGAAGGACATAGCCCGCAAGCGCTTCATTGTAATTCCGAAAGTACGCGCGCGTTGCCGTTTATCATAAATAATAGAATTCAGCGCTGGTCCATTATACGGCAGCGCGTTTTGTTAATGACTCGAGAGAGAAGTAGAGGAGAGGATGTGTTTTTCACGTCGCCGAGAGAGAGAGAGCTATTGTTTATTCCGAAAGACAAAAGAAATGGAGAGCCCGGGGATTTGTTTTCAAGCTTGTTTGAACAGGAGTCTTGAAAACAGTGCGCAGCTAATTGCCGATAGTATCAATTACCGATGCTCCAAGAGCTAATTGACCACTGAGTATAGGTATGGCCGAGCTTTTTTTCCGCGCCAAGTCTCGAGCTTAATTACCCGAGGCTGTGTTGTACGTGTTGGGACAATGATTTTATACTGCACTTCGAATTCGAATCGCTGATTAAACGTATAAGCTATAGCTGCTACGTGATTAAAATTCATTTAAAAATTATAATATTTATATACAGAACGCGTAAAATGCCAGTTTGCGGAGGTAAATACTTTTGCATATCCGCAGAGCTTTAACGGTAGCTGTAAAGAAACACGTCACGATGGCCCCATAAACTTTATCACTCGACCCGCGATATTGGTCGGCTTCTATATAGTATGGCTGAGGCATCTCTTAGGCATAAGAGAGAGACGCCCTCGCAGTGCGAAGCTAATACTCGCGTGGAGTCATAAAAGCGAAATCTGCATAGCCGCCAGATTCAAATATAAAAGCTCGCGTATGGTTAGTAGAAAACAATCTTTATATCATTACCTTGATGATGCGGCCGTCGTGGATACAGGTACTGATGAATTTGTAGAGGGCGACGAACACCAGGCCAGACAAAATAGTCGAGAAGACTACCAAGACGATGATAACGTGTGGAGCAGTTACGTCCAGGCCCGTATTTACAGTCTGAAATTCGTTTGGTTATTTTTCATTTGTATATACTCTGTTTTATCAATTAAAAAGAAATCAATCACATTAGCGACGCTAACTCAAGCTATAGAATCTTCCGAAGGTCTCGATCACGGGCTAACTTCCGCCAAACTTCGACAGTATCAGCTCACTGCTATGGGAGAATCGTCGAAGCCGAAGTTGCCAATAATCTGTCGCGCAAGTTTGCCGGCCAATCATTTCGCGCGAACAGCTTCGCAACACAGCCGTCCGACCGTAAACAGTCTTTACTACTGGAATCGTCGAAACGCCGACGTTGTCCATTGTTGCGGCGATGTCTTCGCGGTAGTTTGCTTTCCCTGGGTTGGTATAACGAGTTACCTACTGTATGCGAGTTTTGGAATGATTGAGGCTCGTGTATAGCGGTCGTTATTTTACATATACGCGTTCGGTTCGTAATGGTTTATCGTTGATTATTCGGAATGATAATGGCGGGAATTTCGAATTGCCCGAGAGATGTATAACAATAGCTCGGTTTGCAGTTTTCGCGACGTCCAGTACAGCGTATAGCGTCTACCGCAGGCTTGGGATGGTAATTTACGCCTCGTGGATTCTTCGAATTCGGGCTTGAATTAACGCGACGTTCTGCTTTTGATTTTTCGCTGAATTAGTGCCCTTATTTCCCCACCGGGAAGGACTAATTTGTGAGATTAATGGGAAGCGTGGTTTTGATGGTTTAAAGTATCGAAATTTCCAATCTCGATGAACTCTAGTATAAATGAATAAAAATCATAATAACGTCGTATATATTCTTCGGAGAAAACGTAACAGCGTCAGCTCACAAAGAAGCCTGACGTCTCCGTCGCGATAATCAGAAAGCCTTATATCACTTCCACTTAGCTCGAGAAGCCCAGGAGCCGAGGAAGTTCTTAAGAAGCTCGAGCTTGTAAAGGACATTGAATGAGACGTCTCAGCGAGAGACGTATAATTATACGTCGCCGAGCGAGGTGACATCATCAGGGAAAACAGAAAGCCGTTACTCTATGGGTATACGACGTGAAGGAGGTATAGACGAGACTCCTTGTTGATCCTATGGTAATTGGAAGGAATTATTCGAAGCGTGGCGCTTCTTCCGAGAAGGTTCGGGAGGATAATCTAGTTGGCGAAATTGCGTATATGAAATTGTAAATATTTAATGTGCTTCGAGCGTTATGAATTATTGTATGGATTATGATAATGTATTTTGCAAGATCAATGTCGATTTTACGAGAATTATTCGGTATTATTATTTGAATTTAATTCAGTGCATCGAGAACGTATAACTTGATTGAAACATATCGGTTTTTCGCGCAATGACTGAATTGTGGAAATTTATCATCAAATTAATTAATGTATTCCTGTATTTGTTGATTCCTTGAAACCAGAGTGATTGCATGTACAAATTAATAATACAAATAATGCTGCGATAAAACGTAAAGTAGCCAGGAATTCACTCGCCAGCTCGGAATAATAAAAATTCGTCATCTTCACCCAAGCGTAAAAAAGAACGAGGATCGCCAAGGAAACCGTTAAAAAATCTCCCACTCGACCTGTATCACCGTATAACGAGCTCCGAAGGAGCAACTCCCACGAGATACGGCTCGTGAAGCTCCCCTCCTTAGCAAGACGTTTTTCACCTCACAGCCGCAGCGGAAAAAGGACTCTAAATACCCAGTCTCTCTCCTTCTCGCTTCCCCTCAAGATTTCCAGAAGCGTCGGCACCATTTCGCTTCCGCACAATGGCGCTGGCGGAGGATTTCCGGAAGTACTGGAAATAGTTTCGCCAAGTTCTTCCGGTACCTCTCCTGGCCATTACTATAATTTGAGCAGCGAGCGGTGGCTTCCTCTAGCTTTTCCCAACCTCGTCTCGCTGTCAACGCGCCGCGGCCGCGATAGAGTTACGGCGAGATTTTCAAGCTCGTTAATCGCGCGGAAAATGGATTTTAAAATTGAGCGAATAGCCGAGAGTAAAGAGACTTTGACTGACGCTGATGCAATCAATTACCTGGCTGTTGAGGAAAATTCGGGCTAACTCTCCAAGTCACCCCCCGAGGTTAAGCTGATTATCGTGTACACGTATATTTTATCAGGTATATAATTCAGGCTCCTTCGTAATCTTCTAACGATCGCTTACTGCGAAGTCCAATCGTCCAATACCGATCCTCATCCAATCGAGTAGCTGATGTACTCCGGGAATGAACATATTACCCTCTTATACGTATAGTGACCGACGCACGTTTCAATACTAAATCAAGCCTTCGCGCTATGATCCGATAATGGCATTGCGGCCGAAGACGAGTCGATCCGCAAGTATAGATCAAGTCCGCGAGCCATATACACTACTGCGATGTATATATGTATAGATAGACGGATATAGAGGGAAGAGGGAACATTATTCCTGGTTAGATTAATACCCTCCCGGTCTCTCGCTTGTTCTGGGGCCCTGCCAAGTGCGGCTCTTTCTCTCTCATTCTCAACTGGAATGCGAGACTGGAAAAAAGCCTCGTGAATTAGTTGGCTATGAATGCAAGGGCGTCCCTCTCGTCTGCAGGCTTTTTCCAAGCTGCAGAGGCGGCGCGATATTAAACGTTGCGCTGCGGGATGCGCTTACGCGCTGGAATGTCGAGCTGCCGGGAATTGTTTTGAAAGTTGCGCTATAGGTGATGACTGAAGCGTTTCTCCGGTATATTAGTTTTATGTTTATAATTACAAAGGGATGATTGGGATGAAGCTTGACGAACTATGGGTTTACGATCGAATTTCAAAAACGTAATTTATTAATTCAACTCACATTACAGATATCTGGATCCTCGTCGAATCGAAAGCGACAATTCGCACGACCATTGCAACGTAAATCGCTTGAGATACAAGCGTCTTGACAGTCGAATTCATCGTCGGTGCAACCTGAAAAATATAGAAGGGAACGGATTACTGTAAAACTTATACTTATACTGAAAAAATTAATTTAGCTAGCCATTTGCATTAATCCACCTTTCTCTTTATCTTTACCACCTCCTTTCTCGCGAATGGCAGTCATAATCGCCTCGAAGCTGCTATTAATCGCAGATTTGGTGACATAAAATCGAAGATACGCTTCCCTGTCCGCACTGGTCACAAGATCAGCTATACTCCCGCAGAAAGTTTGAATGATCTTCGGATTGTTTAACATTGTCGGCTGTTTATCAAAGACTTGCACGTAATTGATATCACACTCGTTTGGCTTGTCCAGTGTGAAGATGGGGAACGTTATTTGGATCTGTAAAGAGAACAAAAATAGCGCTCATGATTCAAAAATTCAAATTGGTTATTACTCTATTGGTCTTGTTCAAGTTTGCCGAATTCAAAGTGATTGATAATCGATTGAAAACACGTGCTCTAATACCGAGCATTAAAATTCAATTGAACAAACATAATTTCGCGCCACCATTCCTCATTATACTCATGTAATGTATTCCACAAACGCACTGCAAGCAAAATCATTACCAGTCGAGTAAGTATCCCGTTATCGTACAATATAACACGTTCAAACAAAGCCCTTTGCAAACAAAACCAGAAACAGCTTATTATACTCGTTCTGGATATAATTTAATCACATCATAACTTATCGGAATAATTCACCGACCTATATTTATATTGATGAGCAAAGATCAGTACACACACACACACACACACACACACACACACACACACACACACACACACGCATACAAACTAGATATAATACTCTCTCGCATTGGAATTCGTTGGACACCTCTAAACCGCTTTACAGTTATGTTTACACAGCCACTCGCCAGCCGAGTTATTATGCTCATGTGCTATCTCTCCCTCTGAGCTATTATCCTCTCCGGCAGCCTTTGAACCATTAACTCTCTCGCGGAACTAGCTCCGAGCTAAACTGATTTGTAATTTTCACGTAGGCTCTGATGCTCCTTTGTTGCGCACCTGCTATAGATGAGGCTGATATGCTACGCGATGCGAAAAGACAGATAAGAGCTGAGCGTTTAACGCTAGAGTCAAAGTTGCGTTGATCTTTTCCAAAAATTTCCGACATCGGGGTTTTATCGGGTTATACGGAGTTGGCTGCGCGCAGAAATTTACGGCTGGAATTTTCACGCGGTAATGGCGCGTGTGAGAGATTGCGCTGAGCGATTTTTTTTTAGGGGAAAAATTACTAGATCTACTTCAGTAATTTTTTTACTTGCTCATAACGAATGTAAAGTTTCATTATAAATTTTCCCAATCACTCGAAAGTCTACAGAGTTAAAGTCAAACAGAGCAATCTCTATAAAAAATTTCACTCATTTCCTTTGCGCTCGACCGAAATGGAAAGGCAGAATCAGAGCGGAAATTTCGTAAACAAACGAATGACCTAAGTGGACCCGGAAATTTTAGTAGCGCCAGCACTTCGCTTTGCCATCAAAGTAAAAAATTTAGCTTTTTTTTTTGTTACCTTGTAGCCTTCGGGTACTGTGATGTTCCAAACGCAGTCGATTTCAGTACCTTGTTCGGCGGCGAGCTTTTTTCGATCTGCGATTTCCGACGTTCTTATGATGTACTCCAGGTGATTCGTTATGTTCAGGATACACTCTTCCGGCTCGGGTGTTTTGACTTGAAAAATGCAATACTATATTATATTAAAGTGCTTTCGTTTTCTCCATAGATTCGAATTTTTTAAATGTATACATGTAGTATACAAAAAATAAATAACTATACATCCGCGTTCGAAATTCGAACACCAGTATCCGGCTTCCGTTCGCTATCGAAGTATCAAATGCACACACACGTTCCAAAAATACGCGGAACTTCACTGAAAATATTGTTTTGCATTCTACGAAACACGCGTATACAATTCACACTGTAAAATTCTCCGAGTTTTTACCTGTAGGCCGTGGAATCATCTTCCAAACAGCCCGAAATCCAGTACCCTGTATACTGCCATCACTGCGAAAGTGAAGCCAAAGGTACCTAGTACTCGAGGTGATCTCAGGAAATGGAAACGCCCGACAGAACTTGCCAAGTCGCCTCGAGTAGCCGTATTTCCCATCGTGGACATCCAAGTAGTCGTTCTCGCACTTATCGTGCTCTTCGAGCTCAAAACTGTCCCGGAACTCCACCCTCAACACCATTCCTGGATCAGCTGTAACAATAGACTTCTTTTTCAAACATTCGCTTAAATTCCGCGGCATAAACATCAAAAATACTCAAACGAGCTCGAACGTTTTAATCTCCAATGCAAACGCGTGGATTTGCCGCAGTTGGCAGAGAGAACCGGACCGTGTTTACCAAACCTTAACGCGGCCGATGCATAATTTACGATCCCCAAGGGGTATAGGTATGGAAAGGGCTTTGACTAGCTAGATCCGATCGACGAGCCGTAAAAAGGGCTGCTCGTCTCGACGCGCGAGAGGAAAAAAGCCGAGGATAATGCGGAACGATTGTTCGGGGAAACTTTACTTCCTTGGCACGTACGCGCGGCTTATCCGGGAATTATTCAGCGAGCGCCGATCGTTAGGATTCACTTTATCTCACGAGGTGATAATGCAAACGCTCCCGGGGAGGATAAGAGAGCCAAGTGAATTATTCGAGGAAGCGTAGAGAGAGAGAGAGAGAGAGCTTGTTTGGCCAACCGAAAAATAAGCGTTATATAGCTGCAGGTCTCCGATCGCCCGGGAGATTTCAAGCGGGAACAAAGCTCGGAATCCAATTAGTCCAAGGGAACCACATTAAAAAATCAAAGCGGTTACCCCCTCCTTTGGTGTGCTACGTAGCTTAATTCCAAACCAACAACTCGAGAGCCAAAGACATAGCTCAAAGACAATCTCAATCGAGAGAGTCCTTGTGGGATATCCTTCGCTAAAGGTCGTCGCGACGACCACAGCTGTTGACACGAGTGTTAAATTGGATACCGCGAGCGGGATAACACACCCTTGACGCGCCTCGAATTCTGACGCGAGCTATACCACTGGAATTTTGTTTGTTTTTAGACTGTTTTTTTTTTTTAGTGCGTTTAGTTTATTGAATGATAGAACTATGTGCATCGAGTTGAAAGAGAGAGAAAGAACAAGGAAAAGGAAGCCGTTGGCTCGCTGTAATCACGTCGAAAGTTTTTTAAAGAAAGTATACATACTTTCTTTACAGAGAGATTGGCATCGATGATCGATCAAGAAACTTTTTTTCTACTCAGAGCATAGTCCGGAGAGTTAACGCTTTTACAAGAAGATAAAGCAGAGATTGTGCTATAGGTCATCCACTTCATAAGCTCAAAGAGAGAGTATAGTTGTTGTAGTTCACAAAGAACGAGAGAACGAGAGAAAGAGCTGAAGAGGAGAGAAAAAAAGTATCCACTCGAGCACCTCCTCTTCTACACTTTGTCACATTTTCGCGTTTGGCGAGAATGTTTGGCATGACGGATACGATATTGGTATCGTTTCTGAAGACCTACATTTGAATTCTTTTTCTGTGGCATCAATGGTAAAGCAAACGAAAAAAAAAAATTCCATTCATTCAATCTCCACACACCATTGCCCGAAATTCCACCCCAAAACAATTACTCTCCCACTGTGACAGCTGAACAACAAAAAGCACATCCAGCCTGCCAACTTAAAAAAAAAAGAAAAAGCTCTAGCAAAACTCCGCGCATTGTCGTCCTGCTAAAACTGCCCTACAGCTGCTACGACGAGAAAAAAAAAAGCAGATCGCACAACAGCGCTGCGAAACAAAAAAAAAACACACACACACAGCGAAAGAGAGAAAAGCCAACACTGGTATCGTCCTCCTCGCTTTTTTCCCTACAACGCGTAGCAGTAGCAGCAGCCGTTGGAAAAAGGGCTCTGTTTCAGGAGAAATCACGCGAGCGCAATATCGTCGAGCAACTGTTAACAGACTTCCGGTTAGACGGAGCTGAAGCTTTGATTCATCGGCAACGTGTATGGGTGTGTATATGTGGGTGTACGTGTAGTACGCGAGTTGACGCGGTACAATAGAGCCAACGGTCTGTAAGAAGGGAACAGTCGGTGAATTTGCAAAACTGCTCCGATTTCACCGAGATTTATAAGCGTATTGGAGAAGTTTTATCTCCTCGTTGTCGACGCCTTGCGGCACGATTTATACGCCGATACTGCGGTGTGCGAGTCTTTTTTGTGGAAATTTATTAATTTTAGCGACACCTTAGTTCTTCTTCTCTCTATTAATGCAATTATTTTATTCAAATAGTGCGTGATGGGTTATTTGATGTAAAAGCTACTGCGAATAACGAAAATCGGATTAATACAGCATTATTGTCGATTTGTGTATAGCTAATACTACCCGAACCACGAGTAATCGTAAACAATGCGTGATTTGATCGATTCATAATCAGTCATCGCAGCGAATCCCTGGCGCATTAGTTCGTCGCTCTCGCCATAGCCGATTAATAAACATATCATATTGGCCAGCTCGTTAAAATCTCATTACGCCGATTCGAGAATCGCATAGCGTATACCGATTATTGCTCATACGGGCATCCGATTATTTGCTTACCTTCACGATCGATCATCGCATTTACCAGTATACACAGAAGAAATCAATCGACGATCACACGTGTGGAATAAATATAATACAACCCTCCGCGTGAGTTTACAAAGCCGTAAAATAAAAATAAAAGTAAATTACACGTTTGATGGACCGTATAACCATTCAATTCACTATTTTCTTTCCTACACTTTAATTCCAAAAATGTGTACACCTGTAGTACACTCGAATGGAAAATTTCCGGAGCAGTATGTAAAATCGAATGAATAAAATTCCAGACTAGCGCGACCGCGGCACTTTCATCACATTTCCCTTCATCAAAGCAATGAAGCGAACTCATTTAACGAACTCGAGCCCGCGAGAATTGGAATTACCAACTCGCCGACCCGGTCATAAATGAAGTTGCTCTATCGTTCTTCAGCTTTGCCGAGAGAGAAAGTAAGGGGGGGGGGGAGAGGACCTAATACGTGCTTCCCTCATTATCGCCTCGACTCGAGTCGTCGTCGTCGTCGTCGCTGACGAGTAGAGCTCTGTGGCTATATCAGGAGAGAGAGAGAGAATGCAAAATCTTTCTATATATTCCCTCGCGGCTTTGGTAGTGGCGCGACGGAAATTAATGAAAGCGCGGAGGAATAAAGGAGGTAAATAACGGCGAGGAATTGTGAATATTGAATGTGCTGAATTTTTTGAGGGATGTGAATGCTTTTCTGTATATTGTGAATCAAGGATAACTCATCCCCGGTTGAAAGTTTAGCTTTTCTAATTTGTGTGAACGTTAGTCTGATGGTTCAGTTCGTGAATCGTTACGATGAGGCAAAACAGTTGGAGCTTGTGGTTTATTCGAGGGCGAAGCGAGTTTCGCGTTATTTTCGTTTGTGTAATTCAGCAAATGTATACTTTGACAATGATTATTAATTATGTACTGTTCAATTATTGAAAACAAGCTTCATTTCATAAATAATACACGCAACAAACCAAACAATCTGGATCAGAGCGTCATTTACTTGAAATATAACGTTTCTCAATTTCGAATAATTTATAAACTAACGTGTCACTATATGCATAAGTTTATCGCAAGCTTCGTTTGAAAAACATCGCTAATCCCATAAAGCCATATCACTTCGAACAATGAAGAAATCAAGAGCGCAATAATAAATCATCCCCTCATTCGCAGCGATCAATCGATCGCCTCAACTATAGTCTAATATAAAACCCCGCCCTCCTCGCAAGCAAACGAGCAAGTATATAGTCTCTCATTAACTCCGCAAGCTCAGCAGTCCCGTGGCTGCGCGCAAACTAAACAGTCGCAATTAACTGCAGCAGCGGCGACTGCTCGTCTCGTGTTTACGGAAATCAGTCTGTGCTGTGTATACGCTCTCTCCAAGCGTGGAGCAGAGTTCGAGAGAGAGAGAGAGAGAGAATTCAGTACACTGGCCAACTTTCCAGTTATTAATTACCCTACCGCGAGAAAGCAATTGTCTTTTCACCGCTGAGCCGTGAAATGCCCGAGAGAACGTGGTTTTTCCTTTTTTATCCATGCTTTTCTTTTGAAGATCTTTCAGTATTCACTGGCTCTGATATTGATTCGAAGTGGCTGGACTTTGTTGTTTTGACGGACGCTTGCAAGAAGCTATACTGTTAGCCAAGTTTCAATGAGCTGATAGCTCGAGGGATAAGAGTGAACAAGTTGAAGCTAGCTACTCGAGTCTTGGTTGGAATTTGGTTGGTAAATTTTCGAAGAGTAATCAACAATTTCCTGTGGATATGTATACCTAGTTGAAATTATAATCACCAAGCCAAAAAAAAAAATACAGCCGTCCCCGTCGCCGAAGCGCGAATACAGCAAGGACACGTGTATATAACGTCGACCAAACTTCTAGCGGTTTTTCACGAATTGTCTCCGCCATCGTTTCTTGTACATAAAATATACTCTCTTCCGTCCGACTGGCCCTTCTCGTCTTTTATTCATTATGTAAATCATTCGATTCGCGATGTTTTAGAAATAAAAAAGCGTAAAAAAGCAGTTCATCGAACCGAAACTTTGTCCGTAGAATACAGACGAGGTGAGAGAGACGGAAAATTTTGGCATAACGCCACGTTTCGGGAATTTAAAAATAGGGATTCCCTAGTCGAGAATATATGTATTTGTGTGTGTGTGGCGCAAAAGTAGGAAAATTTTTGCTCTCGAGAACGTGAATGAGCGTCGCGGGAAGAGGAAGATCGTCGTAATCGCAAACGTTTTACGAAAAACGGAGATTTTCGGAGATAAAGGCTTGAATGTATACTCCACGCGGTTGATCTAGATTTGAAGCTTTTGTATGAAATAAATGTGGCGAGTTGGAAAATGTGGAGGGCGAATGCTTATGCGAGGTTTTTAAACGATATTTTTATCGTTAAAATTAAAAATTGTATGTACACGATAAATTAAAAGAAAATGTATTTTTCTGTTACCGTATAATCCACCCATGACAGATATACGATTTGTTTTGAATGTCGAGAATAAAACATCATCAATTCTAGCAAGCAAAAAACTAAACTCCGCCAATATATCCCCATATAGCATAATCAACCGTATTGAAAAGCGAGTATCAAAGCGCGATCTTATCCCCAGCGGAGCCATCCACGTATACTCTCCAAGAAAAGAAAAACAAAATTTCTCGGTAAGCCTCTCTCGACTTAATAGAAAATTATAAATTCCTATTTATAGCGCGTAAATTTTCATCCAACACAGCTCTCCAAAGTAAGCTATCACCCACAACTCATTGAATATTCATTCTCACCTCTTCCATCGTAAGCGCGATTAAGCCTCTTTCTCACCGGCAATTTTCCGGAGCGTCTATGGTACACACACACACACACACACAGACACACACTTCCAACGCCTATTTTCGTAAAGGCCGTCGCGCATCAGACTCGACCCTGACTCGAATTCATCCCGGCTGGTTTACCCAACGTGCTGCTGCTTCTCTTTTGGGAACACGCGTTCGCGGTCTTGTTAAATTCGTCTTCCACACGGAGTGAGTCGTTTTTTTTTTTCTACCGTCACTGACTGGCGTTGTCGCGAGATGAGATCGGCGCTACACTCGTCGCGCCACCGTAGAAACGAGATTGGGACGAGCAAACACGCTCCAATTATTGTTATCGGTATTATATATTGCTGGAATATAATTTTAATACACTATGGATAAATATTGTTTTATATCCGTGCGCGATTTATTACGCGTAATACACACAGTGGATATTGAATTACGGCTGAAATGAATATTGCGTTGCGTATAGCATAATATCGTGAATTATTTTTGGTACGTGGAAACACTTCCAATTAACTAATATAATATCACAATTTATCAAACCAGTAATAATGGCTTTATACAGAATAATTATTCAGCCAGAGTTAAACAGCTTCGTCGAAAACATCGAATTCCCGGTATCCATCAGTCACGTATATAAGTAAACACGCAGCTTCATTTATCTCACAGCAACAGCACAGAATGGCATCTCGTAATGAAAAACTCGAATCACGAGGTTCACCTCCTCTTCTTTCGGCGTTTTTTTTCATTTGGACGCATCCAAAGATACTGAAGGTTTCATTCGTTTCTGCTTTCAGGACGACTCGCTCGACTTCAATAGAGAACAATCGGAGTCTCGTTCTCTATACACAGGATCGCGTAACGTCGCCTTATTTATTTCGCGTCGACTGCAGAGCCTCCGGCGTTGGCTTTCGCTTCTTTTCTTCTTCGCTTCGGGTTGATTGTGCGCGTATACACTTGGAATGTTTAGAGAATAGACAGCGGCGCATAGTTTGAGATAAGCAAGCGGAGTCAGTTCGCCAAGTCCAAGTAAGCGTGAAACAAAAGCAGTTTTGGACTGGTCTTTCTCCCGTTGGTGGGCTTGAACTTTTAGTCTTTCTAGTTTCCGCAACGATGGTAGATGGCGTATTATGCACTTTCCTATAGTCCTCGTCAAAATCTGCACCTCGAGAGTAATAGATATAGCGGTGTGCTACCTATGCCAAAACAGCCTTTTTGGGTATGATGCTTGAGCCACTTATGATATAACTGCCTGAGTCTATACTTCTACTACGCTAGGGACTTATGAAAGTTTTTGATTCGAATCTAAAACTCAGCTTATCCACTAAACATAGAATAACATAGTATTAGAAACGAAAAAATCCATCGCAAACAACATCGGTTCATCGAACTCCAAAACTACCGCATCTTTCAAAGCCGCAGAGCGCGTAACGCGCGTAAAAGGCAAAAGATTGCGGGTGCAGCTAAATAAAACACGCATAACAGGCGGTTCTGCGATCGGTTACGTGTGCGCGCTCGTGCCATCGTACCAGCAGTGCCGACGCGTCGGAAAAAAGGAGGACCAATTGCCCGATGATTTACGACGCGTCGATGGGACAGCTGCCAATTTTTTTTTTCGTTTCCTTTTTTTTTTTAGTTTTTCGTCGCGACACCCGGTACTTTTAAGCAGTCGGCTCGTTCTTATCGTTTGACGCCGTTAATTCTGCGCCCCAGCTTTATTGCCTACGTTTCTCTTCCTAATCTTCCGGGCCTATCATTTTGATTTCGGTGCTTTTTCACGCTCGACTTCCGGCCGGGCTTTTGTTCTTTGGATTTTCTTTGGCAAGTTGAAAACGAATATTTTTCTTTTATCTTTCGGACGGTTATATTTTTAGTGGCGGCAGAGTTCTACTGTTGCTTTTTCGAATTTGTCTTATTCAGCGGGAAATTTATTTATGCTAAAGCTCGCAGGGATAATTTATGGAGCTTTTAAGCGCTCGGCGCTCTATTTAATCTGACGCAAATGTGGAACAATTGATATCTTCAATTCGGGACTTTAATGAACACTCGTTCCGAATTAATGTGACGTTTAATGCGGCAGCAGCGTGTGCTTTTTCCTACTTTAATTATACACGATAACGTAAACAGGCCTGATTTAAATAAAAGCAAAAAAAAAAGTCAAAGCAATCTCCACCCACGTGAAATATGACGCTGGTTCCACCCATACCATACATCTCCTATTGTCTGAATAATCACGGAGATCGACGCGTCGCATTGCGACAGAATTAAGGAAGTCAGAAAAATTTTTCAACTCTCTCTCGGAATCGTTCATATTCTCCGTCAGCTCGGAAGTTTTTCCAGCGATTCAGCTATTCCGTTCCCGCAGAATGAAAAGTTGTATAGTTATCTAGATTCGGCTCGGCGCACATATTTCACCCTTGAATATTATCATATTCGCTTACTCTTGATTTCTGAGAAACGATGAAAATCTATAGCCTGTAGTTGTTACATAGACACTTTAACAAATATCGTACACCGATAGAGTATAGTTTCGCGTCCTTATAGCTTCGAAACTATCATAGAGATAGAGGAAATCAATTGACGTGTCGCAAGTGCTATCACCGTCAGACAAGGGCTTGTATAGCATCGTCCGGTTGTGCTGAAGTTCTCTACTCAACTACTGTCTCTAAAAGGGACCCGCAACTTGGACAAGCTTAACTAGTTCTTGCTACTGAGACGACCACTCGGAAGCTTCATTCAACGGAGACGTCATTAGTGATACTCGGCCGCGCGGCCATTGTCTTCCGCTTTGAGATGAAAAAAAACTTTAATCGCGTACATGTAGTTTGCCGTAATAATGCACCAACCCGTGAATTGTTGTTTGAATGAGCTTTTGACTAGATAAGCTGTGTATAGTACTGTGCGCTGATTATATTTTGATCAATGGTTCGTTGTGGATTGACGATTAGCAAGTTATTGGTTGTTTAATCAATTGCCTCAATAATCTCGCCTAGTTCGAATATCACGAGCGTTTAATTATTGACAAATGATGTGGCTGATCCCTTTGACAGAACAATTATGTTGAGTTGCCGGAGAGTGTTCACCGACGATCTCTGCCGTAACGAGAATTAATGCGTTACAGCTATTCAAATAAAAAATTACAAGCGTACCAAGCAAGTATGTTTAATTATATTTATTGAACAAACTTGCTACAAGATCAAAAGAAAGTCACGTATAAAGGTTGAACTTATAGTAAATTAGTGCAGGTTGCAAAGTTGCTAGAACTGTTAGTTTGACACCTGGAGAGAAGTAAATTTGGTGATATATGTGGTGTAGGAAAAACTAGGGGGAGAAAGGTACTTCCAGATATGTAGGTACCCTGCCATAGTGTTGTATAAATGCAATTAGCATAGCGTCTGGGTCCAGTTCTTAATGATCGTATCGGCGCCGGGAGTGTGTCGTTAGGTCGTTAAGCTAGGTGTACATTGAAGAAAAATCCCGAGAATATTATACCTGCGCAGCAGACGTACAATGATAATAACGGTGATATTTATAGCAATGTCGGGAAAACGTATTTGGACAAGTATAAAAGGTGCTCGATATCAGTCTGTCTCTTACAATTTACGCATTATATTGCGGTGTTCTTAGAATTGATAACGTCGTTCATGCAGGTATACAAACTACGCATTTTCTATAACTAAAGAGAATCATATACATCCGTCATGCGACGGAACGAATTAACTATCATCGAGCTTACAAATTATGAAACCCTTGACGTACCTAAATTGTATTGTAGCCATGGCTAAACGACTGCTGCGTAAGTACTATCAAAGATCATCAAAAGCGAAAATCGAAAATAAAGCCGAAACGTTAAAAACACACTTTCCGCTCTCGATACGCTGAGCTCGAACAATTAAGCTCGTGATTGGATTTGCCAGAAGAGAACCTCTCTCGAAGCAAAAGCCTTAATGTAAGTTTAATGTCCTGTGCGTGTGTGTGTGTGTGTGTGAGTGTGTGTGTTGCCCCAACGAACACCAATCACGCCGGCGAGCTTATGATCGAGTGTGTGTACGTCGAAACTAGTTAGAAAATGATGGTATATTACGAGGCTAACGATTTCCTTACCTTCGAGAACTTTGTAGCAATCGATGTCCTTTGGATATCGATCTGGATATCCTGGACTGAAAAACTCCTGCTTGTGCGGGTCTCCTTCCTCGAATTTAACGCAAGCTTCGTGGTCGACTTTTCTTCGATAACGACTGGTGAAGTTCATTATCGATTCGTCGATTTCCGTCGAGTACGATGCCTGAAAATCAAGAATCGCATGATTCGATATAATTCTTAACAAAAAACTCGATCGAATTACTGCGCTAATATGAATTATAAAGCAGCGCAAGTTCATGGAGCGAAAAATGACGGAATCGCGCGGAGACTTTGTCAATTATTGATTATTCCCGCCACGAGAGAGGAAACTTGGTGTAAAGTTGAACTCGTTGAACACAAGAGTCTAAGATGACTCGTTGAAGCGAGTCATCTTAGACTCTTGTAAAATTGGAACTTAACTCGATCCTCTTTTGCGTCTGTCAAGCATCGAGAAGTAAGTCTGAAGCTTGAAATGTAATTGGTCGATTTGATCGTACCCGTGCACAGTTCGCGCCCTTTAGCTCGTCAAGAAGAAACTTTTACTCCGTCCGTATGTTACTTCACTGCAAATAATTCACCGCCGACTAGATTATACTTATTTGTTTATTCGCACTGTCAGCGGATGTAATTATATTCTTCTCCTGAGAATCAGCACATTTGAATTTTCGCGGCAAACTTTCATACTAGATAATATAAAGCGAAAGTTTTTAGCCTGTCAAAGTTTGTTCCGTCACGCCTGGATACAATTTTAATTTTGATAGAGTAATAATAAACTTTGCTCTCATAACCTCTACTGTCATGGCTCTTCTTTCACTTTGACTCGAAATTTCACACGAAGCACTTCCACTACGCAAAAATGCGAATAAGAAAAAAAATGATTAAAAATTGCCTCACCTCGGACAGAGTTGCCCAGCGTCGTTGAAAAGCCGCGCGGAGAGGTATCCCCGCGGTGGTCGTCCTCGCGACAGCCGTCGAAGTGATTCCATGAGGCTCGAGGCCGACTGCCGGCGACTTTTCCCTCGCACTGCCGGCGCTCGCTGAAACAGAACACGTGCGTCGTTCGTTAGTCCAGATGTTTTCGCTAATGTGATATTTTTTTGTCTCTTGATTTTTGGTCGATTCGAATCGTTTTCGGATGTACGACGAGGTTTCCAATTTGAAATTCGGCAGCTATGATGGAATTATGCAGAGCATTCGAGAAAGTTCGAGATGACTTCAAAAGTTTTTATACAATTACGGATGTTAATAAAATTTATCGCTGCAGCGAATTCCATAATAAGGTATAGAATTATTATTGTCTCGTGGAAAAATTAAGTCGCACTGAATTTTCACTATACTGGTTTATTGTGCTCATTATGTACAGGAAAGCAAATTCAAAGTTTCATATTGAATTTCTCGGCGATTTCAATATTGAAACTCTTGCGCTGCTCTCGTGTGTATGGACGAAGGGGGAAAAAACTTTTATAAAATCAATATCCGCGGAAAATTCTTTTTACACGTCGTCGTCAGCGCCTGAGTGTTTAACTTACTTATACAAATTTCCGATCTCTTTTATCGGTTATTTCGAAACTCGGCAAGCTTCCCTGTCAATAAATCACTTATTCGCGTGCAATATTTAAGAGTCGCGCATAGTTTCGCCCTCAGGGAAACAAGCCGGTCCTTTTGCCGCTGCACACGATATCCGGAAGCAATATAACGTGGCCTAAAGCGACGAGATAATTCTATCAAGTTCAACTTGGCTGTATAATATCAAATATTCCGGAATAGCCACGACTAGCCATTATTCCCCGGTATCGATTTTTTTCCTCCGATATAAAGCAAAGAACTTTTGAATGACTGACAGTCGATAACGAGCTGTGTATACTAAAACTCGATCTATAGAGTACAATAGGCCGACGTTGATTTTTATGAAAAAAAAATATTCTCGTTATCGACTATAGTATGGCTCGTGCGATCAAAATTCAAATGGCATCGTTCCCGGCTCGACCTTTTTAGCGAGCGATGCATATGAAATCGAGTTATATATACGTCCTACTCGCAAATGATGAGCTACGCTGCCACGGTTGCTTCCAACTATTGGATATTATTCATGCATTCAAGTGTCTTCGTCCTCAAACGCGCTTGTAGTTATATAGATATAGCTGAAAAGTCAGGAAGCATTGAATCAGTCGATGATCAAAAGAGCCACAAAGAGTCTCTTTTACACAGGGATCGATTCGTCAATGGCTAGTCGAGCGTTAGTAAATTCATTTGCATTCGTGCAGTGCCTGCTGCGATGTTTCGTTCTATAGAAAATAGAGAAAAAATGTCCGAGTATGGAATACATTGGCAGAAAAAAAGGGGGAAGAATTTTCCTTTCAGTTTTACGGGTCTGATGGACAGGCGCGGTATATAGCAGAGGAAAATCAAATTTACCGCGCGCGCAGGAAAGTGGACGAGCATGAATATAAATTCTTCGGAGAGATTTTTTTTCGAACGTGAGACTGATGCCTGTCGCTCGAAGAGAGATCGGAGTGTTTAGGAGTCGGCTTCGAGAAATTTGATATAATGCGGCTGAGAGATTTGTTTTTCAAGATTGTGTTAATAATGTGATGTAAAAGGTAATTTTACTTATACCTCGTCGACGAGAATTTTGAGCGAACGCATCGTATTTCCAATTAATGGAGCTGTGGTAATTAACGGGAAATTCAAGCTGCCGGAGGATAAAAGCAATATTTTACGTTGTTTTGGAAAATGTTCAATTTTCCCCTTATATACCTAATATAACGTATGGGAATTTTAAATATTTACGATTGATATTTTTGTTCGCACATTTCGCACTCGAATATTTCATTTTTGCATATAAAATCTCTCTTTATGCACATTTCGTTTTAACACAATTATTTCTCATCCAGAATGCTTTTCAGCGAATTCCAACGTACGTTTAAATGAAAATAAATACTGGCATTCTCTCAGTACGAGAAACAAGCACAACCGCTGAAAATACCCAGCAGCAGGTGATATGCTGCCAACCTCAAGGCACTCAATTTAAAATGTCCTCTATGCAGAGGTCCCTTGTTTAGTTAGAGTAGCGTAGAGACAATGTAGCCGAGCAGCCGCTTTGTCGAGGCAAAACCAATAGAGATCGGCAAGCATAGGATGCTATTGACGCAGCGCGTCATCTCTCCGGCAATCACTGTTTTATATGGTCTCGGAGGACCGACTCTTCCTTCGCAGCAGCTACTCTATCTCTCGGCCGGTCAACCCTTTGGGGTTGGGTTCGCATTGCGATTTAGCGGAGCTCAGCAAAGCATCGGACGTTACTCGGCGCTGCAGCGCACAGTGTGTCCCAGTAGTCCCTTCGATGTCGCTTCTCTTTGGACTCGTGCTGCGGTTGCTTCTCTTTCGGCCCCGCTTGTTCGTGATTCCGAGCTGCGGTTGTACGAGGCTTCTAGGATCCGAGAAGTTTATCGAAATAAAATTACCGATCTACGAGTACTATAATATTGCTTTGGAGAGTGGAGGTTTTTAAAGTACAATAAAATAGTTTTATAAACCGCTATACTGCGCGCAATCTGAGATAAAATCTGAGGTCGTAAATTGAGGTGTCATGATCTGCCGTTTTACGGTATAGTTGATACACCGTGGAACGATCTTGTGTGCGAGAGTGAGGCGCCGACTCCACCTCCTGGTCAGGGTCGAAGTTTCGAGAAAACAGGATCTTATTATGTATGCAAAACGTTATGACGGAATTAATTCAGCGCCACCTTAAACTGTACTATACCAATATTGCCCAAACCACCTCTGTGCTCGACGACTATTGGACGACTTCAGCGCCACCTTTAACCATACCATACCAACCTTGCCCAACCCACCTCTGTGCTCGACGACTATTAGACGACTGCAGCGCCACCTTAAAGCTTACCATACAAACCTTGCGCAAACTACCTGTGCTCAGGCTTTATATACCGGACTCGAGCATCGGCTTTGGATATTTTCAAAATCACATAAAAACGAAACAATTTTACGTTATTTGTTGGGGGGGGGGGCCATGGTGGTGGGGT
>CM053168.1:3004040-3073964 GCA_012977825.3 Pteromalus puparum | reverse complement strand
ATATATACATGTATCGGAGCTAAACATATCGTTACGATACGGTACAGTACAATAGAATACCGAATAATCAATTTTTTTTTGCGCGGCCGGGAATCGATCCGTGGACGTCAGGATTTCAAGGCACGCACTCTGCCAATGAGTTAAAGCCGCCCTGCAATCAGATTTGGAATTTTGAGTGTCATCTGCATGGGCGCCGTATGGCGTTTTTATTTTTGTATATTGCATTGTATACATATTTTGTACGCTAGTTTAGTTAATATCTAAGGATTTTTTACATCAGTAAATAAATAATTTAAAAAATGAACATTCTCATTAACCAACTTATTTCACGCGATGAGTAAAATATGAAGTTTACTCTCGTACACCGCACTTTGTATAGTTCTTTTAATTAAATCCAGGGATAACATTTTTAACAAACTTTTCTCTCTAGTCCTCTCAAAGCGCATCCAATTAAAAATTAAAAATTTCTAATTTATCAGCGAACTCTTCTCCGACAAACACGCAACTCCCTAAAAATACTGCAAGTCCAATCGTAAAAACCTTACCCCAACACAGTACCGGCCATTCAACCTCGATAATCGCTAAAGCGCCAAAAATTATAGCCGCCTGCATCCACCAGTCTCGTATTAAAATACGTCCTCTCACGGCCCATAAAACCCCAGCCACCCCCTTCAAAGAAAGCGAATCACCTCCGTGGCCCAAACCTGCGACTACTCGTAGGATTAATAGTCCACTTCGGCTTGTAGCTTGGAGCCGCCCCGACTCTCTTGCCAAGTGGCAATTTAATCCATCAGGAGGTCGAACTCCTATAGGCTTTGCAGAAGCATATACTGGAAACGACGATAAAAGTGTCAGAGTCCAGCCGTAATTGCGCCACACGCCTGTCTCGTTTTCACAAAACATAACTACGCGTAACTACTAGGATGTGATTATTTCCGTAATTTTTTTCTCTCGTGAGTGTGAAGCTATACCAGCAATTTGGAAATTCGCGGGAAAGCAGCTTGCGATATCGCAGTGCCGCAGCGGTAAGTTGCTGGGAATCTGGCCTCGTAAAGCTAAAAGTTTGCGGTGCGATGAGGAAAATTTTAAGCGTTAATTATGGGTGAGCTCGGTAAACGCATAAAGAAGGACAATGTCTGCGTTCCTCCTTTTTTTTCTCCTAATCGCGAATGAGTGCAGGATTTCTCGAGGATTACGTTACATCAAGTGGCACTTTCGTCCTCGTTATGCGGTTTTCATTGTTCCGGCTTTTGGCCAGAGAGAAAAAGTTGATAGAATATTTATGAATAGCTTTGAGATACTCGGTTCGCCGTTGATTTCAATGGCCATGTTACGCAGAAGAGTCGGCGCAAGTTTACAGAGACTCCATCTCTCTGTGATTCAAATTTCATTTGAATCAATAGCCTCGAGGAAACCTCGAAGTTATACTCCAGATAAAGCCAACCTCTATATATAAAGTCCGAGTGCTTCGAGAGGCACGTCATCGCGTTATAAAGATCTCCGCGATTCCAAAAAAAGAGGGTATCCAGATATAAATCATGCGCAGCATCGTTGACTCGCCGATGCATATAATGCTGGCCGAGAAGTGATAAAATTCTAAATTTAAATTTCCCGCGCGGCAGCTTCGCCCGCACATGGAGTATTAATTCGAATTGACCCATCCGCGACAGTCGTAAAAGAATATTTTTACACGAGAGTTAACTCAACCGTAATTAAACTTTATTATACACTGCAAGCACACAGCATCAGCTAGTCCCACTCTTTTTTCAAAATAAAAAAATCCAATCTCATAAAAACAGCAGCCGCTCGTAAAGTCCCGCCCTTTACGCGGATTTTTAAAAAGTTCACCCGCTGTAGTATCCCCTTGTAAACAACCGGGCCATCAAACACGAGCAAACGGAACTTCAAAGTAATCTCGAGTGACCGTGCGCTGATGAGCAAACGTGCAAACTCACTGGAAAAAAAGAAGAAGTGTCGACTTGGCCGGACACATGGAGGGAAAAAGTTGCCGCATCACCGCAAGGTTAAAGTTCATCTCCTGCGACCGCTGAAGTTTTGCTCTATATACTCCCTTGGTGGTCACTTGGCTGCACTTTCGCTCGAGAAGCTGGGTATAGAGCTTCCTGCGAGCGACCTCTTTCGCTATGCATACGCAGATAGAGAGAGAGAGAGAGAGAGGGCAATACGAGGCTGGGAGGAGGTGCCGGCATCGTCGCCTCTGTCTCGCTATGGTAAATTTGTAATTTCATTATGCGAGAGGGTGCGGAGTAAGTGACGCTGTGCAAAGGGTAAAGATTACTTTTTAAGCTGTGATTTTAAAAAGTGCGTTCGCTTACTTTTATTCTGGTATTCCAAAATTATACCAAATGCAATAATATCAGCGCACCTAATTCTATAATCACATGATTTAAAGTTTCAATCTCAACTCGTATGTTATTACGGTTACATCGCGATGATGAAGCGCTCTGCCATCGCTCATCCACTTTACATCTGTTATTCGCAGAGTAATTGAGATTTTACCACTAATTAAACCGCCGTTTATTCCGCCACAGTTTCACCAAATAAGGCTTGTTTTCAGCTCATCAAGAGATAAGCAAGACGCGTTATAATTAATCCAGCCAAATCCATCAGGAAATCGTCAGTGCGTACGGCCGCATAAACCAGCGCTAGTCGAAGCGCGCCTTAATTAGAAAACGCGGTAATTGTCTCTAATAGGCGATTGATCGATAATACCAATCCTAGGGATCATACGCAGTTCGATAACTCGATAATACGCAGGTATCAGCGATGAGCGCATCACTGACGAACTGAATTAGAAACCATAATATATACGCAGCTCGAAATTGTTTATACGACTAAGCGCTTATTTTCGCGCTTTCCTTTCTCTCGTCCTTATCGAGTTCCAAGCTCGTAAAAACTTAGATAAACGAGCCAAGCTCGCATCTATATATCCATTAAAGAAGTCGTCGTCGCACCTTCGTTCTCGCGACACCATTTATCTCACGTGCAAGCTCAGGAGAAGGGAGAGAGAGAGAATGGGAGAAAAAGACAGCCGGCGTATGTAAATAAAGACTCGTGTTTTTTGCACATCGCAATCTCGTCGAGTCTCGGGAGAAGATAAATCAATTTCGGCTTGTTGGAAAATTCAATCTCAAGTTCACATCTCGCCTTCGAGGGGCATCGAGAGTATAATGGAAACAACGAAGAGTTGGGTAATAGTTTTCATGCGGGAGAATTGCCGAAAGCATTCCATTAAAGCTTCGCAAGCTCACCCTTTGCAGCCCAGTGTGTGTACACGCGGTGGAAATCTGCCAAGAAGTCCGCTACTGTTTATCGATTGAACAAATAGTAACGAGTGAATATTTTTTTTTTTTTTTTTGCAAATTTCTAATTAAAATCCTTTCCACGAGGATTATTACCGCGACGGAAGAAAAGAGTCTCGCATTACGTCTAATAAAAATTGAGGAGATTCGTAATGAAAGAAGATTACACTCGAAGACGGTCTCTCGCAACGAAATATAATACCGTTCTCACGATGATAAAACACTCGGAAAGAGAATACCTTATTATACCGATTATTTCGCCGAAAATAAAGAAGGAAAAGACGTATCAAAGTTTCTGATACCGTTTCTTACGTTTTCGAGAAAACCATAGTATACGTGCACCAAACAAGAGTATTACGAGAGGAAGAGCAGTCGCAAATATGTACATTTTGATCTCGAACACGACAACTTGGAAAGCCATGAAATTGTATGGAGCAGCTCTTGGCATACATATACGCGATATACCCGCTCACGCGTTCGCTCGTCTGGTTATAGCCGGGTTATATCTACTTGAATCCATATGCATAGAAAGCTAGACGCCTCTTGTTGCTAAACTAGTTTGTGTACAGCGTAATTTTCGACTATTTCGTATAATATTCTCACCTACTTCTCACACCTTGTAAATTTACGTATATTATTATTCTTATATACGTCTGAAAGATCGTGTTTTCTCGCCAATTAAAATCGTTCGATCCAGGCTTCCATCATCCTCTTTACATGAAACGATAATCCCTTCCCGCCGAGAAGCCACACCCTAACGGCTATAAGTATTAACCCGTGCCTTTAAATAAGTCAACTATGGAGCAGTTTGAAGGTATAGTCGGCGGAGGTAATCCCGAGCGATAAGCCGCATAATTTATGCGACGACGAGATATTTAATCAGAGCCGGTCTGCTGCAAAAAAGGGGTAAGGATTTCTCAGGAAAAAGCCGTATAATAGACGCTCCTTTTCTCGCACTGCGGCGGAGAGGCTATACATTATCGATGGAAAAAAAGCCTGCACGCTTATATCGTTATTCAAAGTTCCCGCGCTGAACTTATCGGTAAGCTTTTTGCGAGCGTGTATTATACCAAGGCTATCATGTGATTCTCTTTGTCAGGCTCGAATCAGTGTCAAGAGAGAAGAAGAAGGGAAACTTTGTTTCAGACCCAAGAGTTTGACGGAGTTAAGTCAAAGGGGATATATGGATGGCTTCTTGAGCGGGAAATACAGAGTAATATTTGAAATGCCCTCGACGAAGCTTTTCCTCCATAGCTAATGGATCCTCAGAGATTCCGCATCGGGAGAGAGGAGTACGTGCGCAATTCGAAATGAATAAAAAAACCTATAATAGCTCGGTGTATTTCAAGCTGATAAATGAAAATTAACTCGCCGCGAGAATTTTCAATTAAAAGCTCTGCAACGTTTACTCACGCTCATCTAAATCCGGATTTTTCCTGAGTAATTTTAAAAGACTTTTACACTATACGCGAGTTAATACAACTAAAGCAATTCACACGAAGCGTTCATTCACTCGTTTTTTTCCGCGTTTTCACCGAAATTCATTTAACCTAGCGACACAAACAGCGATACACTGCGTTTTATGCTATATATACGTTTCACTGGATTGAGCGGAATGAGAGAGCGATGAAATCGAACGCTGCGCTCATTTGCGCTTTTTTTTCGTTCTCTCGGCTCGTATGTCAAACGCGACAATCTCTATATACTCTGTAGCGTTGATTCGACGTTCGCGAGGCTAATTTGATCGGTTTATCCGATCGGCACTTTCATTAAGGTATTCTCGATTAATCGCGTCAACTTTTTTTTTAAATTCGTTATGTACTACTCGCCAGCGATATTGAATTTTGGCGGGAATTCGAATCGGGGGTTTATTCGAGTTGTAAATCGAATGCGACTGCGTGTTTTTTTTTTTCGCGATAAGTTCCATCGAGATACACGTTACATACAAAGATTTGTTAGCTTATCGAGTGCCATCAGCAGCAGCAGTCGGATATTATTGAACAACGATATTTCCGATTCAGATAAAAATAATATACGTCGATGCAGGCTGTGTGTATACGTGCGTATACTCTTCTTTCTACCATAAAATCCGTAATACACTATGGCAGATCGCATAAGTAGCTCTACTGTACTGAAAACGTAAACATTTATAAAGCTCCCGACGAGTATAGATTGTTCATCATCGTGGCCAGCGTCGAGCCATCGATTCAAAGGATAAGCTCTAAAAGTTTAAGTAGCCTTTGTCCTCGCGTATACAGCTTCGATATAAAACTCGAGAGATAGCCGAGCGAAAGAAAGGAAATGATACACCGAATGAAATACGCTTTATCAGTGATTTCAAGAACGATCGTTAAAAAAAAAATCACCGCGTATATTTTTATACGACTTTTCGCGCGGGAATGAGTCACTATACGCACAGCTCGACGTGAATAAACATTTGCGCGTCAGCTACACAGTGCTGTATGATTTAGTGCGTTACATTTAGGTACTTTACTAAATAACAGAATTCTGAGGCGCGAGAGTACGAGGTATTAGTGTAATTCCGTTTTAGCCCGCTTTAACAATGCAAAATTACCGTCGAATACCTCGAAAAAGCACGACTCGCGTTGATGGTGGAAAAAAATAAAAAATATGTTGCAACGTCGAGAGATAAGTTTTAAGCCACCTTATACTCTTTCAAAATGCACATATTGTACTAACTTGAATGATAAAGCAGTAGTAGAAAGTTTGAATAATTCGTAAACATGTCGACCACAAGCCATTATCAGCTTATATTCAAAGGCCGCACGCCATATTCGACGATTATTCCTGTTGCCTCGATTCTTTTTCCTCTCGTTCAGGAGGAGAGGGAGAGAGAGAACGATGCGCGTTTTTTACCCCCGAAATGAAATATTACGACGTTCGCAGCGGTAACTCTTCGGCTTTACGGCAAGAGCAAGCGCCCCTGGACTTCCGGCCGAGGGCGAGGATTTTAAAGCGGCTGTTCTTCTCTCTCGCTTGTTCTCATTTCCGGCGCCGGCAAAGTGCAGCGGCTTTCTTACGAGAAGCTTTTTTTTTTGTTTTTTTTTTTCTTTCTCTCCGACGGTTTGTTTCGCTTGTCGAAAAGTGGCTGTATCGATTCGACGATCAATTATGTACTGAAAAGTGAGATGACGATAAAATAATTTTTATAAATTATATCTTGCAAACACGTTGCTGAAAACGACCGACGAAAAAAAAAGAGGAACATTTTTATGCGAAGTGGGATTTAGTTTTTAAAACCACTGCGCATTCATATTCGGAGTTGTTGATTACGCGAAACTATTTTTTCGCACGCAACTACTCTAAAATTTCAACGTTCTTTTTTGAGGTCGAGAGTTAAAAGCTGTTTTAGAGAGTAGTTGCATGAATTCAACGTTTCGTTTCGTGGTTTCGCATAAATTCTCACAGTCGCACAACTCGATATAGCCTCAATCGAATATACAGTTTATTGGTAACGTTTATTTTCGCAAAAACCATCAAACAAACTGCGAGTGTCGAGTGGTAAAATATTCCACTCGAACAAACGAACAGTTACTGTCGAGTGATATTCGATCAAAGAATAATATACATGCCACGAAATTCACGGTGAAATTGCGTTGAACAGCGAACGCATAACACGACCCCGTAGACAATTAATCAACATTATAAATTCCCAGATAATTGATTCGTTTCCAGGAACTCTTGTCGCCTTGATTTACCAACTGAAAATTCAACGGAACAGGCGAAAAGTATAAGAAAAAGTAATTGATGCATAATAAAACCAAGATCCCGTTATACATAAATATTTACGACATCGATTCGTTTTATCGAGGACGCGTCTACCGATGCATTAATTGCATTTTAGCACTACGCTTGGTCGAGCAATTACCATAGTGTCTGCAAATCGTCGAAGCAATTACGCGCGACAAGCCGGCCAGACTACTGCTCTTGCTTGAGATCCAGCCCCTCGATTTATGGACGCGATGGCTGTATTAATTTATCCAAGAAATGAGCTGCCGTCTGATAAAGTGCAGCCACGGAATACTGATTTTCGAGTTATATTGCCTTCCAGACTCTCTCTCCCCTTCGTTTATTTGCACTCGGTCTCTTTCACGTCCTGGAGAGGTCAGTCGTCTATTTTTGCGTCGTCTCTCGTAATAAGCCATTGTCGTACGAGTCCTACGCGTATAACGAGCTCGTAGCTTCATTATTTGCGTATAGTCTCGAGTATATATGCTTGGAGACTCGTGAGCAGGTAAAAATTGTCGTCGCAATTACCACGTGGAGTATTTGAATCTCCCGCGTTTCATCGAAGGAGAAGACACAAGGCGAGGAGCTTTGGGGTCCGATTAGTTCGTCATTATATTCGAGACTAGAGCGCCACCAGCGGTAGTACAATAGCAGCCGCTATCTCAGCAGCCTCGACGCGTTACTAATTTTCCTCTACTAGCTGCTGGCAAATTTATCGCCCGAAAGTGCATTCGAGGACATTAACTGCTTCCGCTCTATTAGATCTTATCTTCGCTACCAGCTACCTACGACGCGACCCTCTCGGTCACTTTCCACTGCTATAACGTATATATGCGGCAACTCCTCTTTCCTCCTTTGCGTATATAACTCAAGCTCGGCCCATTTGTGAGAAAGGACTCCTTTTTGTCTATATCTCAGGCCACGCGCATTGTGCATTCTCTTTGCTCACCCGCTCGAAGCTTATTCTGTTTATGCCCTTAGTGCGGGCGCTCTCGAGCATAACGTGATTACATTTACAATAAATTGAGCTCGAGAGTGTATATAATATACGTGTATAGCTTCCAGACGTGTACACGTGTAATATGCATTACGATATCGCGCCTTTCAACTAAGTGCCTGCAAAGCTCTTTGTATTCAATTTTGAACGTATAACGCGCTAAATATTAACCGCTGTGCCTGTGTAATATATAGCGCGGGTTTTGAGAAGAAGATGTTTTCTCGGAAATTCGATTCGAAAGAAAGTACTCCGGTGAATCAATTTTTCATGAAAGTCAGTCGAGAGTTGACCGAGACCATTAAAGAGGACGTGAGTGATTCTCGAGAGTTCGAAATGTGCGGGGTAATTCGAAAGTGATGCCCCGAAGGGGACGAGTGTCCCTGTGTAGAGGAGTACATATAGTAAGACACACTGCGAAGGACTCGATATTTCATTATGACGTGACTTGCGCGTGGGTTCGGAGCTTAATTGCGTTAGGTAAAGGTAGATGAGATTCTTTCTTGGTCTAATCGGTTTCAATTTCTATCCAAGCCGAATTGCATGGAATTTTATAAGAGTAGAATTTGTATCATGCTTATAGGATTTGAATCAAGCGCAAAGAGGTCCATCCAGCCAGATTTTGAAAATTGGTTCTAACCATCGGTCCTAACTAAACTGACTACTTATACTCCAAAAGATTGAATTTTCACTCTTCAAGATTTAAAATGCAGAAACATTTGTATATTCAATTTTTTTTTTTGGCAGCTCATGAATTTTATTGCTCAACAGATCGCCGGTGCAGATTTCAATTTGCATACGAAAAAAAATATTACTCCAGAGAGGTGAGAGCGGAAAAAATGCAGAGTACAACTGCGTTGACTAAATTTACCGGTGTCTGCGTCCTATAAATACAAGCTGAAATAATTCAATGCGTATGCACATTCAAAACGGTATAATCAATCTACATTACGCCCGAATAGAACGTAGTCGTACCTTTTTGGCACTGATTGCTATCCAAAATCACAAATTAATAGCGACACTACTACATCGATAATAGCTCGACGAGCTAACGACGCCACAATAACTACAGTACGACTGCACTCCTTTCACGTAATTACCGTGATTCTCACGCGCGCTTCTCGCGTGAATTCATTATGCGCCTCGCGGCGGGATTGAATATTCGATTGTTAATTAACGCTCGAACGTTAAGTGCATCCTGCTACTCCCAACACTCTGAATTTTGAAATTCCCGGCAAAACAGGCTCAAGCGTCTGTTTCGGTAAACCGTTCGTAGCTTATGCTAATACCGCTACAGGCTAGAACTACTGCTCGAGTACCCTAATGATTTATAAAACGATATGATTCTGCAAGCTGTGCTTTTACGTAAATGTGGCGGGAAATTTGATTAGCCGATAAGTTTGCGCGCGTTGTAGGGCAGATTGAAATCGGATTTAAAAATTTTTAATTTGGGGTGTGACCTCGATGGGTGTGATGTACTAGAAATAAACTACTATGTACGAGGGTGTAAGATACACATCAAGGCTGAATGATGTCAGGCTGCGGTAAACAAACTTGCTTTGAGCTTTTGCTGATAGTGGAGACAACGTAGAGCCTCGTCGTGTGCTTGCGGCTCATGTAAAAAGCAAGCGTGTATCCCTCGATCGAGCAGTAATTTCACAGGGGAATTTTACATTCATTTGCAATAAATAATACGAGCTGGTTAACAAAGCTGATAATATCGAGCGAGAACGTAATCGGATTATAATTTATCGGGTCTCGGCGCACGAAATTTTTCATATCAAACTGCATTGTGCTCTCGCACAATTACGCTCCAACGTGTTACAATCCTCGAATCAAAATCTCGCAGCCTCCCGAAACGGACGTTAATTAACTTATTAAGCTCATTTTATTTGTATTACATTGTTAATTATTCAACTAAAAATAGGAATCTCCGTCTGACCTGATTCCGAGTAATACCACTTCTAGAGCTCGACAATAATAGCCGTTTCAAAATCCCGCGTCATTGCAAAAAAGCTTTCAATGCGCGCGAAAATCCGGCGCGCAATTAGAAAAAACTCGATGGTTTTAAAAGCTCTGCATGTAAAAGTAGGAGCTAAGAACAAATGGTCGAGAAGACGTATAAAAATACAAGGAGACCGAAAAAATCTCGTATAAGCACTGCTACGCTGCTCACAGGGATAATAGCCGAGACGAATGTTCGCTCTTTTTCTCCGCAGGTGCGGACGAAAGAAACAAGCTTCAGAAGCGAGGACATTAATTTCTTTGTCGTCCGGAGTTATCGCTCTCGCGCAAATTAAAATTTCGAGTTTTCGTCTCTCGGAAAGGCTTGTTAATATCAGCCCGAAAAAAAAGAGTCAAAGTACATAACGCGTTGTTGTACTTAGGGTCGCGTCTCTCCAACAAGTAAAGAATGTTCTTGGACTTGGCAAACGTACAGGAGCGAGTCAGCCGCTACCCGGTAGATTTAGTAGTCGAGCTGTACAATGGAGAGCACGTTCCACACTCGGTGTGCACATGCACGCCACTGACTCTCTTTCTCTCTCTCTCTCTGGTTCGAATTTATCAGCCTCGGCCTCGAGATCGTAAAATTCGCTTAATAGAAAAACAAACGTATGTGTGGTGCCGACTTTGGCAAATTTTTTATTTTTATTCCTTCTCTCTTCCCTTTCGGTCGGATGAACAGAAGCGCGTGTATAATATAGGTATACATTGAAAATTAGCGGTACATCTAGCGATTGATATTTCAAAGAGTATAAGTATACAGGAAACCTCATTCGTATGCAAATGCAGTGCACTTAAGTCACGCAATGGTTCTTAATTTAAACTTTCCCGCGCTCGCACGTATACTCTCACCTTGAATAATGAAGTTCGCCGAAAGTAATCACTCGCAACTCCTCCCCAACTCGATTCCGGAACGATATATTAGTTTATATGCATATATGCACGTTTCGAAGTTTGGCCCAGCTGAAAAATAACATTCGAAATTCACACGGAGTTGCGCTCGAACAACGGAGCTTAATTTATGCAGTTGCGGCTCTCGAGTGTTATACGATGATAAAAAGTACCCGACGAATTTCGCGATGCGCGGGCTGCTGTGACTAATCGTTTAATTCAAATTTCAATATATTCTCTCGTGCGTGTGTTATAGTGCACAGCTCGTTCCTATTTTCATTCGTGCGCGATAAACAGGCCGTAAACAGCTCGTTAAACGAGGCTCTGCTCTGGAATTTGCCGACAGATCGCAGAGTAACCTCGACGACTGTGCTTAGTTTCGAGGAACGAGAAGTGCATACAAGAAAGCTTCGTGTACTATATGTATATAAGAGAGCCTTGCCAAGCGTTAGTTTCTGCTGGAAATAATTGAATTTGCGGATGTGGAGGGTGTAATTTTATGCCGCGGTTACCGGGAATTCGTTTTCGCTTGATTTTATACCGATGACTTCTCTTTGTTATATATATTCGAGATGCGTTGCAGTAAAGGCTGACTAATGATGGCTTTGCGACCCATCTATCGTTGCCTTTGCTATAAGAAATTTAAAAAAAAAAGTTTTTTTTTGGAAAAAATTTCGTTTTCATAGAAATATCTCAAAGATTTTTCCACGAATACTCTTTGATATAGTAGTTAAAAGCACCATTCGAAAAAAAAGCTCATCCAACGTCAATCCGCTCAGTTCGCGGTCCAGTAAACCCTTTGATCGCGAACCGCAAGCGCATTTATCCCTCAAAAAGCCACAACAATACCTCAATGTTAATAATACACACAACGACACGAAACAGCCGTATGCGCTAAATTTTCAGCTAATTAATTAATTAAACCTTCGCGCGCTTAATTACTCAGCCCGTGTCGTGCTTGGCCATTGTGTCTCTCGAGAGGACGATGCGCGACACATACAAGGCTCGCTTATTTCATTTTTATCCAGTGACTCGCCTTGTTGTTATATGGAGCTTGATGCGGAGAAATTTAATTTTTCACGGCTAGCCTCCGCAGCCGCGGCTACATTCGAGAGATAATTTTAATAATGCGCATATACGGCTGGCTAAGCTTAAGCGCTACGACATCGTCTGGAAAGACTTGATGATGAAACGTTAACGCGGGGGTATGGTTAATCGAGTGCACTTAACAAATTAAAATTTCATTCTATATGTGATATAATCGGACTACCACTAATGAACTAAAGTTTCAGTTTGACGCGCATCGTGAAACTGGAACTTGATAAACGTGCCGTCACCTACTTTTACCTCGTGTATATATGAATTAATTTAATTTGCAGCTGCATATAACAAGTTGCTTCGTTATATGCGACTAGGAAGCGTATATAGGATGTACATACGCACTTACCGCAAAGCAGCTATACTAATCACTGGAGTGGCGTGTGGCAGACCCTCGAGGCGTTTCCAGCAAAGCAGGTCTTATTGCAAGCTCTCGTGATACGCGTCACAAAAACATCGGCTAATTAGTATCCCGGTTTTACTCGCCCTTCTGTATAGTATATGCTGTGTGTCGCAAGCTCGTCACTATATGGAATCCTTTAATTAGGAGTAGGATGTACACTCGTATTCCACTATTTTCAGGGCATATACGCGTATATACAATGAGCAGAACGAAGGGGGCACTCAAGCAAATTTGCCCGCAAAACCCTTTGTCCATTGTGACAACACCTTGGTAGGGATTCCTGTTTGGTATTGTATACTGGTACTGATGGTTGAAACGACAGCTAGATGGTGACTGATGAATAGAGTCCTAATTAGATTGCGTTTCGCGTGGAAGACTAATATGAAGATCGAGTACGTTGTATACAAGCTATATACTGCTGTAAAGCTTGAACTTTCAATTTTACACCCTCATGACTCGTAATACCTTAATGAGTTTCGTAAATGCTCAGAAAATTGGCACTAAAGATGAAAGGCTGAGATGCAATTGGTTATAGCTGCTCGCTGTAGCAGATAATTTTATTTACCCCCGTTTGTGTATAACAAAGACTTTGATGTCTTTCGCGTAAAATGCCAAAAGAGCTGCCGAGGCGACGAAACGTCTGCCGGTAATTAATAATCACGTGCGTGAATATGCTTTTAATAGAGATTATATTTTAACGATTTTAGCTTTGTTGTTGCTATCGTGATCAATACCCGAGAAACTAACTCTCGAAAACCTTGTAATAATAACACATATACCATGACGAATCGGTATCACACGCGAACGTCGATAAGCAATTAAAAGCATCTACGAACTTCCTCAGACTTCGCAACAAGATTCATCCATTAACCTCGCAATTGATCGATGGACCGTGTGTATGAATTAACAGCTCCACCCACATGTATCATCCATCTCTATAAAAACCAAGGACCAAAAAAAAAAAAAGATCACCCCGACCTCCATAATCTAAGCAGCAGTAGCAGCTGAGCAAAAACGCAACGCGAACCCAAAACGCAATCGAGCAAATCGTCGCGACGACACTATATATACTGATCTCTCTCTCTCTTGCGAACTCAGTGCCAGGAATCCACTGGGAATTGGGTCAACGCGCTGTCAGGGCCACCGTACCCGCTAGCGATGCGTAGCCGATGTTTATTACCACTACTACCTTTACTGTAGCAGGTATAGAGAGATATTGCTCGGCTGTGATTTCGCGAGACGATCTTTTACGTGCATGTGTGTACAACTGCTATAAGCAATTAAACACATGGCTTCTGATATTTGATCAAGAGATCTTGGTTGTGTTTTGGAAAGTCAGAGGGGATTCGGAGGTTTATCGGAAAAGGAATTTGGAGGATGACTTATTGCACGGGAAGTCGAGTGAAGGAACGTCAAGAACTTAGGGTAAGTCCTCTTTTGAGCGGGAATTTCGAATTGTTATTTATTTACAGATCTTGCGAGCTTATTCTATGTCAAAGTGTATAATACAGGACTCTGATGGGACATGTAACTCGACGTTGTGAAAAGAAATTTTCAATTTAGTGCGCGTTTTCTCCGACGAGAAAAATAATTAAACATCAAGCACAGCTTCCTTTTTAGAGAAGCGATAGCATGTATATAGACGTAAAGAAAAACTATACATGCTCTATATTATATACTTACATCTCGACGTCGTTGCACGGAAGAAAGATTGCGGCTCAAGGTGACGGCACTATCGCGGCGATTTTACGCGAAAACCCATTCGAAACTGGATCGATAACACACGGTTCTTTAATGTCCCTCGCGGCTGTCGCAAAAAACGAAAAACAACAACGATCGTAAAAAAAAGTTCTCAAAGATTCTCATATAAGTACCTATATTGCAAGAAAACGGGAGGATGATACACTGTTATATACTTGATGTTTTTCGGTCGAGGAATAAAGGAGACGCGCGCGCGCGGCTTATCACGTTCTCCTGCAGACTCTCAAGCGTTATAGTATACATTGTTTCGCAATTATACCCCTCGTTAACTCGGCCGGAATTATCTCACCCGGAGTAGGAAGACGAAGAGAAAAAGCTTCGTGACTCAAGGTCCGGGACGTAATTTTCTCTGCTTTCCTTTGAGACCGATGCTATAAGCTTCTGGACTCTGAGAAATGCTGTTTAATTTTTTACGCGATTATACATTATAATATAATAATTTGCGACATGTAATTTCACTCTGTATAATCCAGGTGATTAGGTGAGAGTGTAAAAAGGCGTGAATATCTCGGGGTCGAAAGAATTATCCTGGCGTATACGAGAGGATCAGCTGCGCTGAGTAAGGAGGATCAACTTTTGACGACTAACAGCGTTCTAGTGCCTGGAATATGTCACGGTGGATGAAGAGTTAAGTCTCTGGTATTAGCAACACTCATGCCACTGCGTAATTTAATTTAAAAACCGCGATATTGTTTTTTTTTCTGAATTGGTCTAATTAAATCTCTCTTATGAATTCGTCTAATTAAACCGAGCGTAATAATAACAATAACCGCACTGTATAAATAATATCGTGAATTTAACGAGGAAACAAAACTGTCTAATCAAAAAATACACGCTTGGCAGCCAATCAAGCGCAATTTCATCAAGCGCGGAATTTTCAAAATTGTTTCAACATTCCAGCCCGCAATTTATCTGTTAATAACCTGTAATAAATATCAAACTCTGGCCGCTCTCGACACTCTCGAACTGTAAAAGCTGGCAACGAAGTAATTTTATAACAATCGTGGAGTTATCAACTATTTTCATGAAAATCCTCTCAATATGCGCGTCAAGAGTCGAAGTTCTCTCGAAATACTTTAGGAATGTCTGATATTGCGCGAGTCTGATAATGTATTTGCTTCTCAATGTTTTGTAATAAAAGAACACCCCGATCTTCTCAGTTGTACATTAACAACATCTTTATAGAGAGGCTTTTAGCTTCTATAAAGGCTCAGGAAAAAGCTCGTATTACCAAAACAATCAAGCCGTCACTAAAAACCTCTTTCCTTCACCCTCACTCTCGTTAAATTATTTTTCTTCATTATTTTCCCTGCCGTTATATAGCCAGCTCTGCTTATCTTTTCTCGGCCTTCGAAACTTTTTCCCTCTCTATGCATATTAGCTTGTGCGTCTTTCGCACAAAAGAGTCGTGCGAAGCTCCTCCCGGCGCCTTAATTAACTTCGTTGAATGGCTCTCTTTCTTTCGTTTATTTTAATTCCCGTATTACCTACATCTATTTATCATCGCTGAAAGGATGACGCGCGCCCGCGATGCTATTCGTTGTCATTCGAGCGTTGATTTCATATAAAAATTCCCGCGCAAAATTCTTCAATTATAAAGGGGAGCTTTTCGTGCAAGTCATACATGCGCGCGTTAAAAAGGGCGAAGCCTCTTGCTATTCTGGCCTCGCGTACCTATAACCCGGCCGACTAAATATAGTCCCACAGACACCAGACTCACACACAAAGTTATAAGACAGAGACTATAAGACTCACCGAGAAGCCCGAAGAGCAGCAGCGGCGCGAGAACTTGTTGCGGTTGCCTGGCCAGCAGCAGCATCGTCCTCGTGCCTTCCTCAGGCGCATTTATGTATCCCTGCGCTGCTCATCGGTCTCGATCACTCGATTATCCCAGCATTTGGCTCTTGCGTCGATCTGTTTTTTCTCCTCCTGTTGATATGTGTTTTTTCAAACTGTAGAAACTTTATTTTTCATAAAAGCTCGCTCGCGCGTCTGGATGGTTCAAAAAAAGCTTGCAAGCGGGAATTTTTCAGCCATGGAATTAAAGCGCACTTACAAATAGACGGAGTAGGAAAGAATAACACAGAAGGAATGAAGCGAGAATCGACAAGTTGGAAAAAACTGCGCAAGTGCTTGCGAGCTTTTTTTCTCATTCAAACCGCCTCAAAGCGTCGGAAAAGTAAGTATACTGTGTAAGCGAAAAAGTTTGAAAATTAAAAACTACGAGAACAATCCGGTGTACGAGCGCAAAGGTACAATATAATAATAATAACAATAATAGACGTAAGAAAATTCTGACCTACATTCCTCCAAGCTTCTCGAGAGGCTATGTACTTACACAAGAATAACAAAACTCGAGCTAGTAACTGACAGCCGAAGCTTGTTAATTAGACCGAGCAACAATGGAATTAACGAGAACGGACGAACAAAATTACAATAACAGCAGTAACTTATACACTGCGCCGAAAAAAAAAAGTTGAAGCCGCGTATTTAATCCAGAAAGAAGATCATACACAACGCGAGCGTAGGCGTTGTTGCGGCGTTAAAAGGAAGAGACGCGCGTGCGAACGAATAGCCGGAGCGGAAAACGGGCAAATAAAAACGTAACACATATAGGAGGCTGCGGAAACGCTAACAGATCGGAGAGAATTGTGCACACGCACGCTTCGTTGGAGAATAGTAATTCAGAACGTTTTACGGCAAAAACAACGTGTTCTCGGAGTTATTTCGGCACGCGCTATACTGTGTGCAATATATATTAAAAATAGTCGCATCTTTTTTTTCGAATAGAAAAGAGTAGAAAAATATCATACTAGAGAGTCAAACCATTGCGAAGCATTTTAACGAGGTATATTTTTCATCTCTACGAAACTTTGTCTGCACTTCAATTTTATTAAAAAAATAAATAAATAAATCACATAATACCAACAAAAACATGCAAGCTCGCGCGCGTTATTCAAAACGCAAGCACTCGGTGACGACACCCATTCAACAATTCATCTCCGTCCTTACCTTTCAACAACAACAATGACAACCGACAGCAGTACAACGACAACAACAGCCTCGCACTTTTCCAGTGGCGCGTAGCTCGCTATTTGATAATTATTCGTTGTAAAGCGGCGTACTCGTCGTTCCTCTATTATTCAGCGGTATCACCGGCGATATGTATATGCATTCAAGAGACGCTTGACGATATTCCTTTGTGCTTGCGGGATGCGTCCGCGCTGTAGAACAAAAAAGAGAGGATGAGAGAAAGAGATTAGTGAACTTGGGAAAAATGTATTTTTAAAATCAGGCCAGACGGAAGTGACACTTTTTCAAGCTCGAGAGAGGGGACAGTATTATACGGGAGAGGATATTGGGGTCAAGGTGCGTTTCTTGTAATATATTGATTTGGATGTTATGGGGCATTATTGATACAAGCTTTTTGAAGAGATTGAAGTTTAAGGTTAAACAATTGTACGATTTTTAGAAACGCTCCAATTTCTTATTATTAGCTGCAAGAACTCTCCTTTGTCGCAAGGATTCCCTTCTTTCAGCAATGCGGATACAAAAAATTTTTAATTTTAAATTCACGACACAAGGCTTCTCGTGAAAACTCTTTCCGCGTATACTTAATGAAAAATTCCGCAGAAATTATAATTATAAATCCTACTCTGCCTCGCGCGGAATTATAAAAAATCCTATAACACGAATTGTTTGAAAGACACGTCCTCCTATATATACGCGTTTAAAAAGTCACACCTATTATATCCATGAATTCCTCGATACGTATATACGTATATCGCTATCGAAGTTCCATTCCGTATAGCTCTGGTATCGAGCGAAAGCAGAGCTTCGAATTCCCTTTGTACACCGGTCAGCTTTTTTTCCGTGCACTGCGAGCGACACCAGCACATTTTTCCTCGCTGGAAGATTTCATTGCCGCCGCCTCAGTGCAGCCGAGAGAAAACATATACACGCGTCGACGTTGTGGCCGAGCTATACACGCATTCTTACTATTGCAGAGCTGCTCTTTTTCTGCACGGGCTGTAGGGGTGAATAGGTAGTTCTTTGCTTGTCAATTCTTGAAAGGGGGGAAGGGGGCAGGTTACCCTCGACTGAACGGTTGAACCCTGACGACGTTGGTATTCAGTTCGTGTATTTCTTTGGATTTCATTTTTGGTTTTGTATTGGTTTCGCGTGTCTATAAGCTTTGGAAAAATTTTTAAATTGAAACGCGTTATTAAAAAAGCTGGGAAATGGGTGCTTCTTGGATGAGAAAATTAAATTAAATTGTCGACAGGCTTTCAGAGGTGATTGACGTTTTAATCACTTTTTCATTTTATAAGCAGAGGCTCGCTCATAGCGTTATGAAATACTCCAGTTTGGCGCTTTTTTTTACAAAGTGAATAATTATAATTCTATAAAATTGTTCATGTATCCGACTGAGTAATCAGGCAGTATAGTAGCCTCGACTTCTAGAATAAACCAGATCATTCCAGCTTATTCTCTTCTGTATAGAAAAGCATAGCCCACGCGAAAGAATACACATATCTCGCAGATATTTGAATTCCCGCCACGAGCTTGCGTTGACGCCGCCAGATCGTGTCTCTCGACCAGCTGAGTTCGCTCGGAGGAGCATAAATCTCGCAAGAGACTGAGGGAATATCGTATAGAGCGTCACCGAAGAGCCGAGTGGAGATATTTCACGCTGGAAGATAGGCACGCGTCCGGCGTGACTGGGATATGGAAGCACGTGCAGTGTCGTCTCTTTCCTCGCTGCAAGCTCGTATGTGTGTACACGAGAAAACGAGTATTAAAGAACAGCCTGATACGTTGCACGCGGCACGAGATGAACCTGCGGAGCTGTTTGATTTTTGAAGCGCGGGGATTTCTTTTTTGCTGTGTTTGGTATTCATGGTTTGTTGGACAGCAAGATTAGATTAGAATTCTGTCGATTTTTTTTTTTCAAATCTGGCGTTATCATAAAACATTGTTTCTCCTGTACAAAAATAAAACACAGTGACGGTAATACAAAGCAATTTTGGACTGGCCGTTCTCCTGTCCCGCGTGAACGCTCTAGTCTCCAGCTAACGACGATAGGTGGCGCATAGGCACCTTTTAATTTTCACACACTGCATATATAGTGAGGTTTCCCTTTTGCCAAAACTGGCTTGTTTAAGCCTACTGCTTAAGCCGCTTATGCTTTTACTGCTGTATTGAATCTGGGGTCATTGAGAAGTATGGGCCATTCGAAGTAAATAAAGTTCGTTAGAAGCTGCATGCAAGTTTTTTAAAAAGAAATAATAAAAATTGTTTAATATAAAACTACCTCTGTAGAAGAATCGCAAAAGAAAATATGAAACAACAAACTGCGCACAAAATAAAATAAAAAGCCCAGAAGAGTTGAAACCTGGTACGTATAGAAGACCAGAGTTTTATTGAAAAAGAAGAATCAAGGCTTTTCGAGTCTTTTCATGCGCACCGTTTGTATATTAAATTTATTTTAAAAATAAGTGAAAAGCACACTTCATACATCACAAAAGACCTAATACAATAAGGCGCAAGATACACACAGAGAAAAGTAGACGAGCACACGAATTCATATATTTATTCCAAGAAGAAGCGATTACCCGTTATAACTTGGAATCTAAAAAGAGGTAAAATTGCATCAGACACGCCCGAGCAGAGGCTGACAAAAAACGCAGAAAAACTCGTTAACTTTTCTAAGTCTTCGGGGATTCGGTATGAATTTCATTCGGAAATATAAAACTCGATGAAATACGAGCTCGGCGCAATAATAATCTCGCTCTCTCTCTCTCTCTCTTTCGCGCGCGCTTCGAATTTTGTTGCTTCGCGTATTTTTATTCTCGATCGATCGTCGTCCGAAATTTTATTTCCTTGAAAATCACCGGATCGATATAACGAAGAGAAGCGAAGGTATAATTTATGAACAGAGAAATAAATTTAATTTACGAAGCTCCGGGGGGGCCGCATCGAAGGCTCTTGCGCGTTTTTTGCGATAAACCTAATAAAGCTCGATGCGTTTTTTAGCGCCGCGAGAGTAATGCCCGATGGGAAATCACGCGCGAATATAAAAGCTCTGATATCGATTTCAAGCGAGCATAAACATCTCTTTAGCCTTCGAATAATGAAAACTCACTATTTATTTCGACGTCACGTCGGACCTCGTACTGAAAGCTGAATTGAAGCCGTCGCTCAACAAAAGCTAGGAAAAGCGAAAATAGAGTCCCAGCCGTGAAATTAAAAGGAACGATGAGGAACAGCGAAAAAGACCAAGTCGTCTTTTTCAAAGATTATCCAGCGCGACAGGCGGAACTGCAATAAAATTCGTCCCGACAAAGGCGACGCGCGAAAAAACGACGTCAGTGACGCGTGTGCAGGCCAGGAAAAACGTCGAAATGAAGCTCGACGACGTTATACTACAAGCTGAGCCGGAAGAAACAATTAAGCTCCGAGCTGAGGAAAATAATGGAAAGCGATGGCGGATCGATGCGCTGTATATCAGACAACGTCGGCCAAGTCGATGGGGAAAAAAAGATACAAAGGCACTTATTGCTACTGCGCGACGTTTGAGAGGGATGACTTGTCTGCGTGCGCGACGACGATTTGAAATTTCCGCTGCGCGCGAACATGACTATGGCTGTCTCTGAATATGTGACGCAAGTGAAATTCATATACTACTATAGCCTGACATTTTATTTGGCTTGTAGCATAAAAGAATGAATTTCAGATGTAAGATTCATATAACCTATCAATCTCGGCGAATCGTTGAAATGCGTTGGCCTATCAAAAACTCCATTCGACAGCACAGCCAATATTCCAGCAATTCGAACACCGCTTCTCGCCGTGCGAAATACCATGTGCACATCCGAGAGAGATAGAGAAAGAGACTGGAAAGAGCGACAGGCATTTGGCGGCGAGAGAAAAGTGGCACCCGAGCTAAATTGAAAATCGATAAAACCTTCTTAACGCGAGTTATCGCGGTGTCCTGCTGCAATACTCCGCCTTCCGTGTACCTCGAAAAGCCATAGTACACAGAGTCCTTTGCTCCATTGTCAGGACAGGACAAAGGCGTCCTTTGCTGAGCTGAGAGCGTCGGCAAATTTTCGCAACAATCGCCGTTCCTAGAGTGACGGGCTTTTTTCTGGGGATGTTTGAATTTTCAAGCAGGCGTTATTAAATTGTCCAGGTGACGGGATGTAGAAGTTGGGTAGAGAATTGTACATTTTCAGAATGATTTCAAAAGTTCAGTTTCAACGTCAGTTGCAAAGGTCGAGCAGAATGACTAGTCGTATGAATTCGCTTGAGAAAATTCAATTATAAATTTGAGCTTTTGTTTTATAAAATTAATTTTATAAATACTTCAAGTGCCATAAAAGCCAGCCTAGCTTTAAACCAGTCCAGTGTGTCATTTTAATAATGGCTTACCAAATTCGTTATTCTAATATACTTATAGCGAACATCTGATGGCCAAAATATTATCAGACAACCGCAGAGGTCATTTGTTGCATTTTTAAATACCACATTTCGTTATCATCATTTTTCATCAAAAAGCACGCAATCAAATCGAGCACCGCGTCAGGATTTTAAAATATTCATATCGAATCGTATTATATGATATGCATTTTAACGATATTTACTTGTCGCGTCGTTTGTTTGAATGATATGGTATTTTTCCATTATGCCACTCATGACGTGCCTTATAGTATTTATATAGCAAAGCTGTGAAATTTTTACGAGAAAAAATATATTAATCATCAGGATTTCTCGTAACTTAACGCAAATAGAATGTCGATTTCATCAGCCGGATTCGTTATTCGTTAATTAAACCTGCTTTTTCATTATATACAAACGTCATAAAAAATACGCTATATTTATAACTGTGCGTATATTACGTCAATAAAATATTTAATCCTTAGTCGATACTTAAATTTGAAAATCTAACTCATTTCACATTGATTTGAAAAATGCTACACTTAACTGATTGCGGTACTGCAGCACAAACAATCATATATCGGCCATCCAAAACTTTTGCGACTTTTTTGCTTTTCTGATCGTAAAGTCAAAATAGACGCAATAAAGAGCATCCCCTCTTGTAAAAGCCATTACATACTGCCTGCACGAGAAGAGAAAGACAATTCAGTCGGATTAAATGTAACAACGCGAAGAAAAATTCGACAAAAAAGACAAGCAAACTTTTATACTATATACAGTAGGTATAACGCTCGGGCAAATAATTCGAGCTGGCTGGCTCTTTCTTGATTAACGCTGAACTCCCTTTCTCTCCAACAGCAGCACTTCCCGCAAGATCATTACTCTTTCGCAATTTCTAAATTAAATAAAGGTTTTCAATGCTGAAAGTGCGCGCAGTCTATACCCTTTGTGCGATCAAATAAGCCGCGCACTTACATACCCACGCTGATGGTTAATCAATGTTTAATTGAATCGTACCTGATCCGCTTCTGTGTTTAAATTTCCCGCTCGAGAATTTTGATTGGATTCGCGGAGCTTTCAGGATCAATTTTTTTTTTTATTCGTATTCAATACATAGTATACGTCGGCTATGGTATATTTTCCACGAACTAAAGGTACGTTTTCAGTTGAATTCTCGGGATAAGAGAGGTTGCTTTCCCAATAATCTTTGTGTTCTTGTTTTTCCAGCTCATTAATCATTGCTTAATGGTCTGAAAAACTGTACAGTGTTGCGCGCGGAAATTGAAAACGCGCTGCAGTTATTTTCCAAGGTATATAATCGCGTCAATCGTCGTTCAAGTCTTATTTTACAAATAAGATAGCGCGGTGCGGAGAACTCACTCTATTTCTTTCGCATCTTGCATTGTATGAAAATTGAATCGAAAATATGCTATTGAAAAATGTACCTTCAATTCGATTTTCACTGTAGAGAAAGTAATATTCAGATATGTAATAAGAAGCTCGATGATAAAAAGAATTTTATTATAAAAATTGACTGGATGACGTGTAAAACTTTGCCGAGCGAATAACGCGAATCTTGCTGATAAAAGTTTACCGGTGCAATCTTTTATCTCGACTCTTTCAAAACTCAAATCACAGTGAACTTAATCACAGCGCAGAAATTTTGAAGTGGAAAAAAGTTCAGTTAACCCCAGCATCCCGCAAGTTTCTCTCTCAACGAATTCGCATCAAGTTAAGGCTAATCAAAATCTTCCGTCTGCGATCGCGAAATTAAAAGAAAATAAACTTTTTAATCCAAAAGAATCGATCTATCTCAAAAAGTACCTAAATCCTCCGCTTAGAAAACTAGCTCGAAAATTTACGAGCTTTTAACCTCGAACATCCTGCTAATTCCTCAATCCGATCGAACGGGTATAAAAACCTCCATAGCTCGAAGGTAATCTAAAAAAAAAAATTATGCTTCGTCCATCCTGCCTTATTCTCGAGCGCGGCATTACTTCGCTTTTCCAAAATGCCCGGCACGTCTTGTACGCGCGAAAAAGCTAAGCCCTGAGCTGCAGCCAGAGCGTGTATATATATAGATGTATATAATGGTAAAGGGAAGCCGCACAAAAGCAAGAAAAAAGCTCAAGAGGGAAAAAGTATCGGCCAGTTCTATGTAGAGCCCGAACGCGCAAACGCGGCAAAACCAGCAGTCGATGGAAAGAAGATGTTGCAGAGCGAATCACCGCCTGGGGGGATCAGCTACTGTGACACAAACACCAGTGGCTCTATGCCGCAATATAACGAAAGTTTCGAAAAGATCTTGCCAAGTGGCTGCGGCGTTCTCAATTTCGATCCTTTGACTCGGCGCAAGGGTTAATGCTCCGAAAGGGTTCGAGGAGGTTTGATGAAAAAGTTTGAGAAAGAAAGAAGCTACTTTTAATGACTGGAGATGCTGCAATTTTACTTTGATGATGAGGAAAAAGGACTTTTATGTTGAAAGGGAATAAGAAGTTTCTGAATAATGAATGGAAAGTAACTGTGAGTAGTGGCAAACTCATGTTAAAAGAGTTAGTCAAACATTGAGGGAGTAGTGTAAATACGGTTTATTGGTGTTTCTCACGAATTTGGGAATGACCGACCGATGTGCTTGCATTGCGGAAATATAAACATGAGCAGTTCCGCTTATACACTCTGGTTCGAAAATCCCGTTGAAAAAAATGCTACATATGCGCACTTGCTGTTAGAATAAAGTGTGAAAGTTTAAAAAAAAAAAATTAATAAATCAAATAATATAGTATTTAGGATTTTAAGTGGTGTGCAAATTCTCAAAATCAGAGAGACTGGTGCAAAGTAAACGTTTGTATAGTACGAATTAGTTTAACAGAACTCTTGATGGAAAATCCGAGTTTGCCGATGTGAATACACTTTGTTTGAATAAAGTCTTAAAATGTCGCTTTAACCGTTTCAATAAAGCATCGATTTACAGCAATATCATAACAAAAGCTTCAAAAAATTAATCAAACCTCTTACACATCCCTCGTTTAATCCAAAAAAATTTCTTCCTCTATATAATACGACTATCGTAAAAAAGCAGCTTTCGTCGGATAGGGTAAAAAATTTCAACACTGCGCCATCGTGGATAAGCCGGTAATTTTTTACGGGTCGGCTTGTCGCAGTAGCTACGCCAAGGATTCCCCGCGCGGATATAGTATGTACGAACACCTTGACAGATTGAAAAATATTCCACTACGCCGACTACGAACAGTTGAAGCTTAGACATACGCGTCGTAAAGAAAACTGCGAGGAAGTCTCTCACGTCTCTCTATGGCTATATTTATATGCGTTATACTACGCAGAGCCATATATATATACGATGCGCTTTTGAGAGAACGAGTAAAATATGCGAAGCTTTGCAGACGCTCAGACAGCTTTAAATTAAAGTAATGAATGAGGCTGAGAGTTTGGAGCTTCTGCGGCAAAGATCTCCGAGATCCAAAGGGATGCTGCAAGGGTGAGTGGATGCGTGTGGTAAAAATACGCGGAGAAATTAAAAAGTCGTTGATTTTTTTTTTCTCAAATTAGGCTACGAGTCTTAGCGGATTCATTAGGGAAGTTTTCAACTCGTGTGTTATTCAGAGCGAGAGTTGTTATACAGACGCGCTAGTATATATAGGTTCGCGTCGTAATTTCGAGTTCGTCGACCTGCAATACCTACTTTTCAATTCACGCGTCTCCTCGCGCATCAAGTCTCATAAATATAGCCTCGAAGCTCGGCAAAACAAACTTACCTCCTGAACTCATAGACTCAACACGCTTTATTGCTATTCCGAGAATCGAAGACGATTTTACGCCCGACTGTCCGTCAAGCGCACATCAAAAAGCTCTGCCTCCAGCGCGAAATCTCAATATTCATACCAAATAAATTCTCAGCGTATAACGTGCGTAAGACGTTATATATCTGCTATACATACGAAAAAAGCTCTGTATCGCGTATGTAAACGCGTATATGTATGTATAGGAAAAATGGGCTAAACGTTGCTTCTGTTAAAGCCGCTACCGATGCTATATAACTCGCGCACGCGGAGACTCGTCTAGCGCGGTCGAGGACACTTGGCTTGGCGCCGAGATTTTTCTTGGATATTTTTGGCGACGACTATACCTAATACTCTGCAGCGCCTTTGCTCTGTGCTTGCGCGCTTTCGCATGTGTATTTCGTCCGCGATTAGTTCGCGAGATGTCTTTGCTCATTCAGAGATCGAAGATATCAAAAGCGTAGGCGTGTGAGTAAGTCTGATATAGAAATGAGGGGAGAGTTAGCTGCAAGTCGATCGGATATGCTGATTTATGCGCGGGAAATTCAAGGGAGCTTTTTGATTCAATTTTTCGCACTTTTTTATACTTCTCATAGTCTACTTGATATTCCACTAGAGCGGAAAATTAAATATTCTATCGGAGCTTGTAATGTAGGTAGAAGATATTATACTCGGACGATGTGTGTTACGAAATTTTTCCCGGCCCTCTGCTACTGATGCAGATAGGAAATATGGGTCATCGGTATTCCCTGCGTTTCTCATGCGACTCTGTTTTAATTAATCTCCTCGTTTCTAAGTATCTCGGATTACGCCCTCTCTTGAATCGATCTATTTTCAGCTGACGACACGGCATTGACGATAAAATATTTTGACAAGCGATATTTCGTGTTTTGCGCTTTGTGGACTATACACCGGAAGACACATTGTTTTTTTTTTAATCTTTATGATCATTTAACAGCGATTATAGAAACGTCGCAATACTGGAAAAAGCTCCGCGAGCTTTTCCATAAAATATATCGCGTCGGAGAGGAAGGTGTAATTTCATCTCGATAAATGGATATTAATGGCCGGCGAAATTACTCTGTAACAATGAAGCCGAGTGGAGTGAGAAAGAGCAAACAAAGAAACGTTTATCGCGGAATTCCGCTCTGAAATTCGCACCGAATGAATAGGATTTTACAGTGTCATAACCCTTAGCTTTTATTCTCTCCGGACATTCCATATATGTAGTCTGCTTCCCCGGCGGAGAACTTCGTGTGATTAAGAGCGACGAGAAGTTTGTCAAAAATACCATGAGTCACTTTGTATTGCGTTTCGCTTTTGGGAAAGTTATATATAGATCCGAATGTTCTGGATTTCAAATTCGGAGCTTGCAAGCAGGTGGAAACTGAATGTGAGCATTCGATCGTTTTGCCTGTGCAGACGACGAGATGCACGCGAAATTTTGATTACATAATTTGGAAAATCGCAGAAACCCGTGGTGAAACATGGTTTTATGGCGGACAACGTTCTCTCCCCCTCTCTCTCTCTCGGTTTATATTTATCACGCGCATCGAAATATTATCGCAAGGATTCTCATTCCTCGGAGTGCCATATCGCAGCTTTAAAATAACGTTGTTTCGATTAAATGCGTCGAGGCGAAATTTAATTCGTGTATGACAACATTAATCATTCAATCCGATTATCAAAAAGCTTGCCGATTTTTCACACTCCCAAACAACCACAATAAAAAAAAAAACTTACGTCTCAAGCATACACTCGTAATCCTTAGCTAAACTTCCACTTCTCCACCACGATCCGAGAGTTCCAACTCGCAGCACAATAATAGATCATCAGCCTCATCTAACGATCCCTTGCCGATCTTTCATGAAACCAACAAAGCACAGTGTCATCACCACACACCAAACGTTTCTATAACAACGCAAAAAAAAATCGGCAATATTTGTTTCTCTCGCGCGCACTATCCTTTAAAATCGGCACGTGGTGTACAGCTCGCGCTGACAAAAATAACAACAACGGCGCCGATGCTTCGCGCACGAGATTCGGCCGCCGACTGACGAGAGCTTGCAAGCTCAACTGGCCTCGTTCGCACATTCGCCGTTGCGGCGCCGCTGTGGAATCAGAGAGAAGAGAGAGAGAGAGAGAGATACTATGATGCCGATCGCGTCATGGCGTGTGTGATTTCTCGTGGGGAAGTGTTGCACTTGTGGTTTTGGGATGGGTGGGAAGCTTTCTAAAGGATTTTTGCACCGCAGGGAATATTCGCTGGAATGTGGCATTTCGTATATACGAAGGTTTGTACTGTACAACGAATACAATGGAAAATGTTTTTCGCTTACGTACTTTGTCGAGCTTTTCAAACTGTTCATTCGATTAATTTAAAACCTTTTTTTGGCTCAAACTCTTTTGTCAGGGGAAAAAAAGCACGAAAGCGCTAGTGGTGTGCGTATTTTGTGGGAAAAAAAAACAAACGAGTTACGCAGCTCTATACACACAATGGTTACCTCATCAAGCGTGGCCTCCGTGTCAAACGCACAAAAAAGCCGCAGCTGCATTTGGATTTATGATAAATATTCAAGCACGACAAAAAAACGGTACGAGAGTGGCCTAGAGGCACAATAAAGAGCTCGTATTTTGGGTGAATTTTCATCGTGCGTTTTATGCCCCCTCGCCTCAATGATGCGGTTATTTATTATTTTTTTTTTTTTTTCGAGGATCAGCGAATATGCGGTTATACGAGCTGCCGTTGTAACTGATTCAAAGTGTACGATTGTGCACTTTTTTGAATTGATTTCGTTTTTTTATATTGCAATCGTATCATTGTCATTTCGCGACGAGTATCATTTGGCAATCTATGCATGATACAACTATACAAGGTAAATATTGATATTTAAACAAATTTTCATCGCGTTAATCCCAACATATGTACACTGCGGCATGAATAACACGAGAGCAACGCGCCGTATTAGCTATGTATGTATAGAGCATCTATATAATTTACATGCCAATATTGCCGTTAGACACTGATAATTCAGAGCCGTCATTCAAATGCAGCTAATGCATCTCTTGTGCGCATAGTTCCATAATAATTATAATAAGCGATTCGCTCTTTCCAGTCGTAATAGTTAATCAGCATATTAGCAAACAGCACATCTCAATGATTCCACTGCGATCTATAATGTAATTCGAACACATGCCTACATGACAACATTGACAACTAGACTGTAGGGTAACACGTATTTTGAATTATTACACGCAAACGCATCCAAGTCCACTCGAGCGCAGTCGAATAAATTTTGACGGTCAATATACGTATATCAATTCGAAACGTGCACAAGCATCATTCAACAAATCAAAAACGTTTCCCTGTCAAAAGCGTCGAAAGCTCTATATACACCTATCGAATAAAAATCCCGATATATATAATAATCTCTCAAGAGCCTTACTGCACGAGCGCAATAAATCAAAAGTCTGATCCACGTCTCTCTCGCTCTTATTATACCGCACGTCCTCGAACATTTGCGCAAGACAACCGCCGCACTTTCCGGGAAAAACTTTTCCCCTTTTCCAAGATAACTTGGCTCACAAAGCGCGGAACTACGCAATTACAATATAACCTGCCCGCTCCAAACTTTTGAAGCAGCAATAGCAGCAGTGGCAACGACGGCAAAAGCACTACTCGCTTTGATCTCACGCCTTATTATACGAGCGGCTGCGTTACACGCATGAAAAACCAAGGCTGGACTTTTTTTTATGTCGTACAGGATAGCGGCAAAGGATTAGCTAAACTAGGCGCGCGCAAAGCCGGAAACGTATATATAGCGCAGCTGCTGCCCAGGTAGCTGCATGAAAAATGAAGTGACTGTAGATGATATGGGGTTGCGTATAAGGCTAGTGGCAAGTGGCTTATTAAAGGAGTTAAAAAATGTATCAAAGCGAGATGCCAAAAAGCTGAGAGCCTTTGAGCTGATATTCTTTTACCCGCGGTGATGCGCTTGAGAGAACGTCGAAAGAAATTGAAATAGTTATAAAAATTGCGTTGTACTTGTTTTGCTTTTTTGCAAAAAGCTTTGTTACGCGGTGAATATAACGTTTTTACCGGAGATTTTCCAACGAGATGTTACATGTCAAGTAAATTCCCCCTTTTTTACTTGTCCACAGAAAAGATTGATTAAACAATTTATAAATATATATAAAAGTGAAAAAAGCTGTCAACTGATACGGAAAAAGAATGATGTTTGAATGTTTTTAGCGAACAGTGCAAATGGCTGATGCATAGTTTGCAAATACGTTAAAAAATATTCGATTGGCTGCAAAGAGAGCCGTGAATGCTGCGTGAATATTTCCAAAACAAAGCTGACTCTGATGTATTCGAGCTTTTTGTGCTGTTGATAGAATATCAGTATATTGTAATTGGTTTTAACCAATTAGAATTTTTCCAATATTTTGATTACTAAAGAATTTCATCTGAAAACGCTGCGGATACACCAAAGCAGAGATACATTTTATTCTATGAAAACAAAGGATTGAGCTTTATACACATATAACTACATGTAAGAGCCGAGGTATCAGAGTATGAAACAATGCAAGAAAAAAATTTTTCTATCAACGCCATTCGTAATTTTTCAACAAAAGCAAACTTTTGCAAAACATAACAACGAGATTCATAAACAAAGCTCTTTTAATTATCTACCAAAAATTAAAACCAAAGAAGTAGCAGCTTATATAATTAACTACTCCCAGAACAATTGTTATTCTTCGCAATAGAGGCGGTATACCGCAATCGCAGCACTGCCCCCAAAACGCGCATTAGTCGCTCTTTTGATGCGTTTTGGGAATGTCCCGCCGGCACACTATCGATAGATATTGGCTCGACGAGGTTGCGCACAACCTCGTGACTAAAAGATATTTCAGTGAAATTTCAACACCGAGAGAAAAATACACAAATGCGCACTACTGTATACTCAGAGAAAAAATATAACGTCTATGTATTTTTCAAACACACTATATGCGTATTTTTCAACGTCGATGTTTTCGTAGCTAAAGAACGAGCGGCAAAGTCCATAGGAAAACATCAGCAGTTTATAATTATCCACACCATCGGTGCAGCAATTCTCCTGCCTCGTGTGTCCTAATCCTCTTTTTTTCCCACCACAGTTCCGAATAAGCGTTACGGCTTTTAGTCGCGTTTGCACAGAGCTTCCCTCTTTTTTTTTTTCAACGAGAGTGGGAGAAATAATTGCCGCTGCGGGCTTACAAAAAAAAAGAGCTTTCCAATCTATTTCGTCAACCGAAAAGTCGTGTACACATGCGAGTATACGGCGTGTAATTCGCGTCTCTGTGTGAAGGACAAATTTACAAATTTACACGGGTGAATCGCATGTATTTGCAGAGCGAGAGACTTGATAAACTTCCCATTTACAAGTGATTAAAACCTCTTCGGGTGTCTGTTTGATGCAGACGATGCGTTTTTAAATAAATAATGTGCGAGCCGTTGATGTTCGAAAGGAGAGAAGGGTTTGTTTGAGGAGAGCTTAATGAACTGGCTGGGAAGGTTTGGGTTGATGGAGGAATTTTTTAATAAAATTCTGGATGTTTAATTTATGCAGATTGTTGTGTACCTATACACTTGAAAATGAAAAATCATAACGCTAGTCCATTTTTTTATCGAGTATCATCAAAAGCGAAATCTACTCCTCGATATCTCAGAAAATCCGCAGAAGAGCTCCGATATCAAACCAAAAACAGCGCGCTTCCACAATTCCGACCCCCTTACCCTATGATCCCTACCTTACCGACCGTCATCAACCACCCCCTCTACATTACCAACAGCGTCTCACCTGACGCGCCATATATCGTGAAGCTACACGCATCGCGATGATCTCAGCAGTCCACCGCCCAATCGGCCAACACACCACGACAAGTGCAGGTCTACCGTCAAATCCATCACACCTACACACCAATACACCGGGCTTATCCCCCCATCATCGCCGCCGCGCTGCCGCAGACACCAGCCGCTGCCGCCGCCGCCGCCGCCGCCGACGACGACGACAACGGAGTGTTAGTGTATAGTCGAGAAGCCCGAGGAGAGGAAGAGAAAATTCCTCAGACAGTGAATGGGTCATGGCAAGTGATGGCGTATGTTAATGTCGCCGAGTGGAAGACAGACCAAGTGTGCGAGTGGCTAAAAGGTGCGAGGATTATTGCTATTAATAGAGTATCACAGTATTTACAATCTTAAAAGTGTGCCTGCGAATAATAGAAGTGGTAGTTTGTGCTCTGATGTGTGATGCTTGTGTGTGTGTGTCGATGTGCGAAGGAAAAGTATATACTAGAGCGCGCGAAAAGACCGTGGGAAAATCCCTCTTGCTTTTTTCCAACACGTCCTACATAACTCCTCTCTTCGCAGCTTCTCTCTCTCGTAACTCTCGCTGCATAAAACTGTGTATTATAGGTGTATACGTGTATATCTGCTCATCGCAGCTCACTCACACACGTGTGCGCGCTCCGTCAATTATCGCGCGTTCATTAAAAACGCCGAGGGAGCGCCATTCATGAAAAACGAAGCACACTCGTGCTCTCGCACGTATATACACATATAGGTATATACATGCCACACGGACACTCTAGCCCGCCGCAACGTCTCTGCTCTTTGTCAATCGAATTTCGCCCGTGTAAAGAGAGCTTCGTCGTGTCGGCGCACCAGTGTGTATTTTTAGGCTCGTTTCCCTCTTCCTTCTCTATCTCTCTCATACTCACTCGCTCTTACGCATATACCCACACTGCAGCATCATTTCTCTCCCGATGCGTCAACGGCATTTTTCTCTCCCTTGCGTATACTAAGTATACCTATACGCTCGCTTACACTTCGCTACCTGCTCGCTTTTCGGAGTGAAAAGATCTCCGAAAAATACTTGTTTACTCTTGTGCGAAGAGGATGACACGGGGGAGGGAGAGCAGAGGAGAGCTGCTGCATGCAGACTCGTTGCGACGTGTTTCGCAGGAGAGAGAGAGAGAGAGAATGAAGCTGCGGGGAGAGAAGAGAGGGAAAAGGGAAAAACAGGCTACATACACCGTGCGGCCGAAGAAGAGAGTTGCTTCTGATGCTGCAGAGAGAGAGAGAGAGGAGAGTTAATTTATCCGAGGGCTCTGCACTCGCCTCTCTTCTTTTGTGAGAGGAGCTGCTCTGCTCTGCTTTTATTGAACGTGCGCTTCTCTCTTTTTTTTCTCTTTCTCTCTCTCGTTGCACGCTCGGTTTATCGAGCCAGTCGTTCGACGAATTTTAATTCGATGCTCCGATGCCCCCACCCCCCCTCTCTTATTGTTGTTCTTTTATTGCTTCCGCGGGGCTTTGCCCTTTGCTACTATGAGGACGACTGTCCGCGAGATGTATTGTGTACACTCTCATTCATATGTTGCGATGCCCAGTTTGTTTATAGGTGTAGCGCTAACAGCTGTAGGACATAACGACTTTTTAAACTCTGGATTTCATTTGTTTGTTTTTTTTTCTCCTTGTTTTGGAGTCTTCTTTGTTTGCGAATGATTTAACGTAAATATTACTCACTGGGATTTAAAAATAATTATGAATCAAAGACTGTTAGGTCAGTCTCTGCAACATGTGGTTTGCTTTGTATACAATCTGCGTGTGCGTGTCTTTGAGATTCTGTGACGTAATTTTTCCGCGATGCAACAGAACGCTACTTGCTCCAAAACTCCAAAATGAATAGAATTGGAATACAGTCTGGTTTTAAACAATAATTCATAAATATCTCTTGTATTTCAGGACTAGACAATTCTGCTCTACCCTATGTTCATAGTTTTATGAACCACAATGTCAACGGGCAGCAATTGTTGAACCTCAGGCCAGAGGACTTGGAGCACTTGGGTGTCTTCAAGCTAGGTCACCAGGAGATTATCTTAGAGGCAGTAGAATACCTCAGAAACTTCCACTATGAGCTGGACAGAGAGAACCTTCAGCTGCTGGCGATGCGGCTGTCCTGCCAGGCGCACAGTTTGCACAACGAGTTGTCGCGTCAGACCGACTCCAAACCGGTCACCACACAGACATTATCCGACGTAGTGGCGATAATCACGGCTGTCAAACCACTGGTGCGATGGCTGGACCGTCCGCCGTTCAGTGGACAGCTAGATTATAATGACAAGAAGGCAGAGCTGCTCAAGTTGTCTCTGGAGATGGCCACCTGTGCGCAGAGAGATAGGTTTGCTGAGAAGCCCATAGAGGAGATAAGAACCACTTGCGGACAGATGGCCAAGTTGGCTGATTACATCATCCAAGATGTTGCTGACCCTATGATTCTGCAGCCTTCTAGTTTGGACTTGGCCACTCTGAAGAAGAGACCTGGCGATGACTTGGTGAGAAAAATTATGACTCATAATATTATTAGATAAAATTTGTATTCCATTAATCACTGAATTTCTGAGGATTTATACTCTTCTTTTTAATGTTGAATAAATGTTACGTTGAGCAAATATACTTCAACTCTAAAGCCTTCATCGTTTTTGCACATTACTTTATCTAGTAAATATTGGCTTAGTGATAAAAAAAGTGAAGGCTTAGCTAGCAAATATGTAATATTACGCATACCACTCATAGTGCTCAAGTATGTGCAGTCATTGAACATTTAAAAAAATGGCCAGACATTAAATAAAACTCTTCGAAATTGAATGCTTGATTTAAAACAATTTATCAAAAAACAAAACTGAAATGCATTCTTTAAAAGCCTTTAGTTTTGTAGGCTACAAGAGATAAAGTATCATCACTCTTTGTATTCATTTAATTACAACAGGACTGCCACTTCCTCTTGTGATAATAAACAGATATGCAGTCTGACTGGAGGCTCAAATTTCGTCAGTTTGTTTCTTTGTTTCGTAAAGTATTAATGTGAGTAACTCGTTTGATTTCAGGGCTTCTACATTCTGCCTTCTTTTCATGGAGCCCATCAAATTGCCGAAATTAAATTCGGTTCAGCTGCCCATCAATGTGGTAAAATGGAGGAGGGAGACGAAATAGTGCAGGTAATATTGACTTCTAGAAAAATACTTTTTATTCTTTGCTACTCACGCGCGCGTCGATATTTCTGAGTTTGTTGACACTTTACGGAAAAAATCATCCTCGTAAAAATAAGTCGTTATCAAGCCCCCGTTTCAAAGCAATTATTCATAAACCTTGACTAGTGTTCTGTCATGTGATCTATTCCATGAATGACAAATGCCATGACTCACCTTTCCAGGTTAATTATCAGACTGTAGTAGGCTGGGAGCGCAAAAACGTGCTGGAGCTGTTTCGCGAGAGTCCCGCGGAAATTCTGCTGACGCTCAAGCGCAGACCCAGACACACTAAGGTTTATGGTCAGATTTACATTAAACCATACAGACTGCCAAGCAATAAAAAGACGCCTTACGCAACGAGATGGCAACACAATTTACCATCGCCAAGGCCGGAATTACTGACAATACCTGATTTCACGATGCCCCTACCAAGGTGAGTTACTTCAGCTAATTTTGCCAACGATGATTATTCTTCAGATAAGATCGGCCGTTTAATTACTCACTTTTCAAGCTAAAATTATACGCTTAATTTTCTTTTTCTTCATTGTTTTTAAAAATTACTGTTAGTTTTAAAAAACGCTCAACATGTCGACGGTCTGACAATTTTATTAAAACGCATCTTCTATTATAAAAACCATTGAACAACAATATGTATTTTCAGGCACGCCCCGAAGGTTCCCACGCCGGAGCCAGTTTCAATTCTCGACACGGTCTCGATGCTCGACACAATGACGACGGACGACAGCAGCGATACGGACAGTAGCGAGATCGAGCCTCCGTCATCCGTCCGCCTCTACTCGGCGAAACCACGAAACCTCGTCCAGAGACGGGCGACGATAACCGGGGCATCGCCGACTGCCAAGCACAGCGTCGACATCGAGCAATTTTGGCGTGAGCTCAAGCAGGAACACAGTACGAGTTTTCAACTACGGGACAAGGCTGCCTCCTGTGCTCACGGCCTGGACAACGTTCCAATCCAGCCCAGTCTAAGACCCCAAACCTGTCTGGGTATCGAACAACGGCCACCTGGATCGAAAAAACAGGGTATCACCGAAGGAAGGAAGGTGCAGTTTCAGGACGGAACTGCGCATGAGACCGGCAAGCGGGATCAGATTTCGCTGGCAAAGCGAGAGGGTAACGATTCTGGTGAGTCATGATAGGGGAATTTGATTTGTCTTTATGTGCTGCGTGAGGATACGCTGATGGGTGGGAAAGTGCGTTTGAAGGACAAACGTTGAAATGAATTTGAGATGTATCCTGTTACTTGGAAACGAAAGTTTTTTTTTATCATTTCTGGAATTTTTAAGCTATGAATTCAAAAGTGTTTGTCTTTCACGCAAGTAATAAAGCACTCAAAGATGCATCGTTAAATGAGTTGTTAAACTATTTAAAATTTCCAGCCAATAATAATCACCAACCGCAAGCGTCGGAGAAGGCATCAGCGAGTAACGAAAGCAATAGCAAAAAAAGTGATAATACTGTGCCTTTAGAAGTAAGTCATCAGCGGCAGGGTAGCAATAGCTCGAACGACAATAGGGATTCTACGACTGCTCCTATGCGAAGTTCGGGTGGCAAGGAGCGCGGCCGGCTCGACAAGAGCCACAGCACGCCGGCTTACGATCTGACAGAGTCGGACGACGACTTTATCGAAAAGAAATTCGAGGCTGCCCTAGATGAGCATCACAAGCAGCAGCAAAGAACCCGAGCAGCCGCTGGTGCCGCCAATGGTAATAGCAGTAGTTTCCATAAGACTGACTCGCGCTACTTCGATTCCGCGGAGGAATCAGAGGAGCACGAGAAAATGATAACGCCAAAGCCTGCGGCGGATGATCGTGAGCTCGACCGGTCGAGAGTTATCGGCAATGTGGCGAGGAAGATCATCGACATCGAGAAAAATCTTCATAATAAAAGGTAAAACATATACTCGAGTTATATTACTGTACTTTACTATGATCAAACAGGATTTTTTAAATTAATTAAATATGATTTGCAGCAATGAAAGTATCTCGGAAAAAGTTCTTCCAAAGCCTACCATAGTGCCTGAAGCAAAGACCAACATCCACATCAAAATCAACGATGTCGAAATTGATGTAAACGACAATTTGGACGAATTAGAAGCCGACTCAGGCAACATCACCACGGATCTCGATACCGATGAAGAGAGCAACTTGCTCAACCATGAAGCAATGATCCAAGAAGCGAATCCCGAGCCACCCAAACCAGCTGTTCAAGATGATAACGCCGCTAATAAAAGTGCGGAATCAAGCAGAGAGAGCAGCGAGGATAAATCTGAATCGACGAGTAGTTACGTCGAGGGTGGCACGACAAGCAGCGACGGCGACGCGACCATGAAAAAGTTTTGTGACATCATCGAGACGATCGACAACGCGCTACTCGAACAAAAGAAATTGAGCAACGGCAATGAGTCCGAGTACGAGAACCCAAAGCAGCACATCTCTTCCTCAAGCGACAATAAATCCAACGACTATCCGGACAATAACAATCAGCACGATAAAATGATCGAGGCTCTTTCGCCCAATATTCAGGTCCACAAGAGTGCGCTGGTCGAGAATATCAGCATGAAGTATCCGACGACACCGGTTCCCAGCAGTCCCTCGCCCGCCACTCGGCCGGAGACACCGAAGAGAGAGGCTGCGGCCAAGCCGGAGGTCAAGCCGAGACTAACGCCCCCAGAACCACCACCAAGGAAATACTTCACCAAACCGGCTCCCCTAAATTTCAACGTAAATCAGCCACTACCGCAGCCCATCAACAACAGCCCGCGAGATCCCTATCAGCCACAGCAGGTAAACATTCTCCGCATTTTCGTAACTTTCATCCGAATTTCGCAATGGCATTCTTCGCTCCTTTGTGCGTGAATTTAAAAAAAAAAACATTTTGTAAATTAAAGATTCACCGTAGCTGGCCTTTAATTTCAAAACAAAAGAGACACAAACATTCCCTTCTCTTCTCGGTATTTTAAAAGTCTGAACAAAAAAGGTAAATCAGCCGAGGAGCGAGCCCAAACCGATTTACAGTCCTTGCGGTATTTTTAAGGCAATGGAGTTCCTTTGTATGACGTCACGCGGCCGAGAGAGCTCAAAGGATGCCGCGCCGCCGAAATGCATGAGTCACACGCATTCTCGAGTATTATAACTCCTTTTAAATAATCCCTAGAATTTCAGAATTTAATGAAGAAATTAATGTTCCGTCAATTAAGAAACACGTGTGTGGTCGCTGATTGAATATCTATTATTTCCTAATTAAGCATACCCAAACTCGGATGATCAAACTCTTATCAATTAACACTTTTTTTTTACAAAACTCAATATCTGCTTTCAGCATTCGCAAGAGAAGCCAAAAGTCCCGGATAGGCCGAGCGTCAGACGAGACCTGAAGAAGATAGACATTCCTCCGGAGGTCCATCCGCGTGACGAGAAAACCCTTATCGAGCATCGGCGGAAAAGTGACCGTTTCGAGACCTACTCGGACTTTGTCGAGCGTTCCACTGACTTTATCGATGAGCCAAGTACACCTATCCATGAGATCAAACCTTCAACGTCACTTGTTGATCCCTACGGTTACACGCAGATTCCGGAGCCTAAGGAAGAAGCCTCGTACGCACAACCTGGTACCAGTAGTTCCATTGATGCACAGCAGTACAAGCACGAGTACTGTCCGCAGAATCTAGACTCGCCTGACGGGCTTTGCTATTCGCGGCAACAAGCTCAGCCCGGTGTGGGAACTCCATCGTCTGACGCTAAGCAGAGAAGTCTTGAAAAGGACAGAACAGGTATGGTCAATCGGGCTATGATGGTCGCGAGAAGTATGGGTTTACATGGAAACTTGACGAAATCGAACAACAGTCCGAGAAGCGCTAGAAAACGAAACACCATTTTAGCCAGTGAGTATAGCAGTGACAGCGATACTTTTATGTTTTTGCTTTTATTTTATTACAAACGAAAATAAAAACTAATTGAATTGATGATGATGCTTTAGAACGAAGAAACATCGCAGTGAAAGATATTGCTCCTGGAGATTTGGAAGGCTGGTTAACTTATCGCAGCAGAGGTGCTGGTGGAGCATGGGCCAGAGCTTGGTTCATAATAAAAGATACTTCGCTATACAGGTTTGTTTTAAGCTGATTGAATTTCAACATTTTTTATATTAATACCATTCTCTATTATAACATAATCATATTTATTATAGATTCAAAACGCAAACGTGCACAAAAGCAGATTGTCTGATTGCACTATCAGGATTCACGGCATCGCAGGCAACCGAAGTGAAATCTCGCAAGTACGCTTTTAAAGTTTACTACACAGGAACGGTTTTCTACTTTGCCGCGGATACCGAAGACACTCTGGCAATGTGGCTGGACGCTATAAACCGAGCGACAATAGGACCCGACCGATCAAGTGGCTTGTTCACCGAAACTGACGAAAGTGACAGCGAGACGAAGAATAATAAAGCTAAAAGCCCTTCAGCAGACTCAAAGCCATTGGCGGAAAAGACTTTCGGTTCGCTCAAAAAACTCGGCAAAAAAGACTCCGGTATGAAAGACCACGAGATGGGTGGTGCGAGTTTGGATAGAAAGTATCTGAAGTTTCTGGGATCCAGGACTCAAAACGTGCCTGTCCCCACAGCACAATTTAGAAGCTATAGAAGAGTTTTGCCGACGTCGACGCCTAGCAGGAAACCAGAAAAAATGAGTTCACCAGATTTGCAAGTTACGATAGCTGGAAGTACATTTTACGGGTTGAACACATCTCACAGTGCCACGGATGTGATTAATTCCTCTCAAGACATGGGCGATTATCGACGAACTACTGACAGGTAAATTGGTTACTAATATAGATTCTTTATACGTATAATTTGTAATAACTGTGTAAAACGTTTAACTTTACTTTACAGACCGCGAAGTAGTCGTAACCAAAGACCTGAAGAGCTACAAGGCTTCATAACTCTCGAAGAATTTATGCTCTCGCGTCAAGAAGAGGAATGTCAGCGCACCGCCAACAACAGTACAAATAACACCACTCGTTTTACGCCGTTGAACAATGATCACGTGCACTTTCAGCACCGGAACATTGCAGATAGTGGTCCCGTGAGCAGTATGGTCCAGAGTAATAACGGAATGATCTACGGCTCTCCGAGAAATGGTGACGATGCTCTGCCACCAGCACCACCACCTCCCAACCCTCCCATGCGAGGTGATCTCTACTCTTCCAATCATTCATTTGACAGCGAGACCAGCAGCAGCAATAGTGGCAGGAATGAGGCCATTAAATCGAAAACGCACAAAAAATCGTGGGAACCGAGCTGCTTGCAGAAAAAGAAACCCTCGACAAACAACAACTACGAAGGACATCAGCCCTACTCACCAAGCGTGGCCAACAGGGAATTTACTCACAATCAGGCAAATGTAGTGAACGATAATCAAATTGGATTTTCAACCCTGGATTATGGCGATAGGCTCAAGCCTCAACCCTGGGCGAGAACGGTAGACACGAGCAACGGGAACATAGACTTTCAACATGCTACCAGAAGGATACTGCGAAACGATGGTCATTCAGGTTCAAGCGGTGACCTCGCCTGTCATACATGCTCGGAGACGATGCAGCGCACGAAGAAAGAATCTTCTATTGCACGCAATGGTAGTTTCAACGTAGCCGACCGTCGGCGGCGCGATCACGTTCATCCGGAACGTAACTGGATAGAGTCGCTGCGCTCGAGTGACAAACGCACTATGAACGTCGACAACAAGGGCAGGTTAAAGAACGTGGCTCAGTACCAGCCACCACCGATGCCCATGTCTTCGTTCGAACAGGACGGCATGAGGGCCGCATTTGAGATGCATCTGGACAAGGCGAACGAGCAGAAGAAAAATACCAAAGGATTAAGGAACTTCTTTGGAAACAAGAGTCCGCAAAAGCCGAGCTCGTTGGATCTGCCCCGTGAGCAGCAAAAAACCTTACTGGGTAAGTGTAAAAAGACGCGATATCATATGATTAAGAACCACTGTTAAATACGTGATTCAAATTTTCAATAATTTCTTTAGGTTCTCCGAGGTTGCATAGAGCTTTATTCCGAGACAAATCATTTCATCAACGACAAAACAGTCGATCAGGAAGTCAGAGTCCTGGTGATAGTGGAATTAGCCAAAGTCTAAGCTCCTGTAGTGGAACTAGCCAGTGTCCAACGTTTAGCCAGAGTTTCAGCTCGGTGAGTTCTGCTGGCGACTGGAGTCCATCAGATACACCAGCACCTCACGTTCCAAAAGTAAAGACTTGATGCATTCTTTCATTAAAACATCTATACAAAGTCTTATGTGATGAGTCTTTAATCAATGATTTTTATTGCAGTGTATGGTGGGTGGAGTCTCAGTATGCCAGAAGAGGCCAAACACGCGACACCCACTAGGACCTCCAACATTGCCTTACATACCACCGCCAACATCACCTCCGCCCGATTACCCGGGTCTCGAGTATCCTCCGGTTTTCGAACCAGGGACCTATTCGCTCTCGGACGCCTCGTTGCTACGTCACCGAGGCTCCAACAATGGCCAGAACCAGAACTTCGGAGATTAGTGATAATTATAGTAATAATCCGTCGCAATAATCTTTCTAACTCCGAGCACAAATACATATGCATACGTGATACACTCGTTCCTATTGTTAAACTGTCTTGTCTTGTGAGGATCAAGTACAAGAGTAAACATCGAAAACGGCAAAGGGAATTTCCGGTAATCAGGTTCGATTTATCGTTGTTATTTGTTACTTTTATTCAAAGCTTACGTAGGGTAATCGTTTTTACGAGTAACCTTTTGCGAATGCTCGTACGTTTTTAAGGAGAGAAAATTGAAAGGATGAAAGCTAGTAATTTAATTTTGTGCCTTGAAAGATAAGAGACTAGAAGATATGACGCCAACACGCCTTGAATCTTGCCATCGCTAAACACGTAGATTACTGAAGAAAACGTAGTGAGTAATTATTTCTGCATTCGCAGTATACAGTTGAGAGTAACCGTCCATTATGTGCCTCTACGATAGGTAATGACAAATGATACACAAGACATATGTATACCTTACTTTATAATCGTGTCGGACAAGTTAATGCCTTGTAAATATTTATTAGAGATTTTACATGATTGCGTCGTTTAGAGAAGATTTTATTATTTCAAAGATGTTCTATAATAACGTAATGATGATTAATAGGAGAACTACGCGCGCATGTTATAAAGCGTAGCGGCTTCTCCCTCTCGCAATTTTTTCGGTCACTATTTACACGAACGCGATAACTTTTAAGAATGCTTATAAACAATTTTTAAGGCACTTTTTGACTGATCGTCGATATCTTCCACTGTATTGATATTAAGAAATTACAGTTTGATAAGTTGTTACGTTTTTAAAAGCACAATATTTTACGTTTTTAGGGGAGCTTTTAGACAAATCAAAGAAATCGTAGCTGCGTTTTTTTATGAAAAAATTCAACGGCTGTAGTATTATTAATTTTAGATTTAGAAAGTATTTTTGTCACGGTAAAAAAATTGTATTCTACAAAAAAAAATGAAAAATCATGAATTGTATTATATATAAGAAATTCCACTTAGTCTTCCTTGACCAAGACAAATCGCCGAGAGATACGATACAAGCGCGTTAGTTGAAAATAGTAGATAAATTATAAAAATAATTTTTTAGAGGGACTTTTATTTTTAGTAAAAGAATTTGGTCATTATTATCTTGTGTATACTCAATCAATTTATGTATTTTAATTTGTTAAATTTTTTTAATCGGTGAGCGATGCAAGCGTTTACATATTTGTAAATAATGCTAGTTTGTTTTTTTTTAAATAAAGCAATACCTAGATTTAATTACACCACCTTTCAATTTAAATACCCATACACGTCATCAATCTAAAACTTAATATATATATATATATATATATTCAAATCTGACTGTTTGAATCGAAACTATGATCAACAAGTTCACACCTATGTACTTGTGTGCACACCTATATTTACATCAACGTTTGTCGACCCCGCATTATAATATCGTTTAGTCCTTCACAATTAGTATTAGAGCAGCTTTCACAGTTAACACTACTCAAGCTATAATCCTCTGCGTCTATTATCCATCGATTTAATTCTTGCTCAAACGTTCAATAAGTGTATAATTGCAACATTAAATGATTTCGCGATTAATTGATAATCAACTATTCAACTATTAAAAATTCAAACGCGTGTGCAAAATAACAGTAAATTCAATTCGACCCAAAGAAATATCGGCATCGAATAATCATCGGAGATGGCAGGTTTTCTGACAGGCCCAGCAGCTCACCTGGTCGGTGCAGGTATGCAGGCGATCGGCGTCGGCATCCCGGTGAGCCAAACTGGGGCTAAGCTAATCAACGGAATGCGCGACGTGGGTATTCCGGTGCCACCCAAGTCCTGGTTCAAACGCAAGAACAGCAAAGATGACCCGGAGATCGTCGGCAGTAGTAACATCAAAGCTTCCAAGTCGCCGAAGAAGAACGTTTACGACAAGCTCGAGGAACATATCCAAGGGGTAATACAGGTCGTGCGCCCGGTTATCGAACTCAAGCAGATGGTTCGCGAGGGCTGCTGCAAGTCTGCTGATCGTCCCAAAAGAGGTAGGATACTTATATTTGTCAGGTATCATTCTAGAGGTCAATAGTATGACGTGAAAAATAAACATGGTGTTTATCGTTCTAGCTGATCGAAGCCCATCTCCGAGTAAAGAAAGGCTGAAGTACTACACTCCGCAAAAGTGCTCGTCTGGAAATTGCGAGTTCGAAAAACGACGTGATTCTGCTTCACCATCGAAAAAGGTGACGATATACAATATCAAAGAAAAATTTGAATAAACATAATGTACGTACATACGTTTGGTGATGATTAAAAGTTGACCTTTATTTCTGTTCAGAGAAAGTCTGCTTCCAGGAAGTCCGCCCCTCGTCGCAAGGACAGCACCGACGACGATGCTGACGAAGTAGACGGCATCGCCGCTGCGCCGTCGAGAAAATCCTGCATGTATTGCTCAAGATCGAAGCGGTTGCTGGAGCTGCCTTGTGGAGGTGTCATCTGCTCCAAGTGCGACGAAACGGAGGACCATGAGCAAGAATGTAAGCAGTGCAAGAAACTTATGAGTTAATTAAGATATATAAAGCTCTAATTTGATAATACCTGTTTCGATAATATTCCGCGGGGTCGTTTTGAGTTTATTATTGAGACTTTTATTGTATTTATTAGTTTTAAATGAGACTTAGACTGTAAATTTTTTTTAGACTTCAATTGATATATTTATTCTAAATGACTTGAAAAGTTATGTATTTTGTTTATGTCCGTTATTTACGCTATATACAACAGCAGACGTGATTGTGTTACACGCTATTTTAATGACAAAAATGTAATTAGTTTTATAATAAAACAGCATTTTTGAATAGAGAAACCCGGACTACATATCTTGATTTCACGCTTTCTCGCAGAATCGAACACTATATTTGAACTAAAAACAAAAAACTCTCGGAAAAACGGTTATAATTTTGCAGCTCTGTCGAAATCTACTATACCGGCTGCACATGCAGACGTATCTTCTACGATATGTTTTCATCCGGCACGAACACACGTTACTTATAGGTATAGCCATCAGGAGTATCAGGACTAGCGTCAAAGCGTAATGCATCTTCACGATCGCGTCAAAACAGTTTGAAGCGTTCATCTCTCGTCGAAATAAGCCAAATCCCGCATTCTGATCGAACAGTTCCAACGCGCAGTAGCCATCGTTACGTTTCGTGATTCTAAGCATAGATTCGTTGTCGCCGGAGAAATAAAAAACTTATCGTTAGACAAGTGCTAAAAATTTAGCAGTTTATAAGGTTAGTTTGTGCGTGTGTTATATCGATATATGCCAATGGTAACTCCTGTGGATGATCTTGAGACAGAGATCTAGAAGTATCAGTATTTATCAACCATTTACTTTCGATTTACAGCAAAAATGCCTCGACGAACTCATAATCTTCGAAGTTCTAAAGATGAGAGAGCAACCGAGCTGATAATACCCGACATAGTAGATCCAGTTGATGTAATTGATCTTACTCAGGACTCTCCGATGAACACAGCTTTGAGACTGCCAAGGGCTTGTGCTGGTCACGAACCCGAAGAGATAGCTATCGAGCAAGACCATTCCGAAGGTGATTCTGTGATACTTACCGATGAGTCAGATAGTGCACCAATGGCCAAGAAACCAAAACTTAAGTGAGTATTATTATCTTGTTATCAACAATTAGATAAAATGCGTTTCAGAAGATAATAAATGAAAACCTATTTTTCCGCAGACCTGCTGTGATTATTAACCTAGATGAAACAATAAACTTAGATGATAATTTGAATAATACGCCTAATCAGAAAGCAGTATCACCAAGAAAGCCAGGTTTGAATTGTCCCATCTGTTTAGAGAATCTAGCCGATGAAGATATTAAAGCTATGTCAACTCCTTGCGGCCATGTATATTGCTTAGAATGCTTAAAGAAAGTGACTACAGAAAAGAAAAAATGTTCACTGTGCCAAAGACCAATAAGTTTTGCAAAGTGCATTCGTTTGCACATATAATAGTTATTTTAAAACTCAAGTGTTGCACACATCTAATTTTAAAATTGAACATGTTTAGACAAATTTGAAAACTTCATGGTGAAATTTATGTTTTTATTCTTCCAATAGTAAATTATTTATAGACTACAAGTTTTGATACTCTTTTTACTTGTTTCATTAGATTTTGTTCAATTCATTGTCACATTAATTGACTTAAATGACAAAAAGAAATACATAAAATGTTTGTTTTCATTTAATGTAAATTTCCAAAAATAAGTATTATATAAGATATTTTTGTAAAAAGATTGTAATTATAATAAATAATGTTACTTATAATGCTATAAATTAGTTCATTTTTTGTACATACAAACTGATAATTAAAATATAACTATGGTTTATTTAAAAAGATAAACTTTTTTATAATTCTTCACAATTATTCTTGCTGTTGCAAACATTACTGAAACAAAACTACAGGAAAATATAATTCATCACAATTATTCTTGCTGTTGCAAACATTACTGAAACAAAACTACAAGAAAATATAAAGCTACACATTGTTAATATTCAGTTTCGTAACAATTCCTTTAATTTCATCAGCATGTCAAGCACAATGAATATTATAATGAATCATATCATAACAAAGATCTAGTATAGATATAGCTAAAAACTGATAAGAATACTGGAAAACAAAAGATTGCATAGGGACTTATTTTTTCTTTTGTGAACTCTGAATAAATTTATGAAGATAAGATGCAATTTCCTGATTTCATGAAAATTTTTTATAATTAATAATTTTGTCATATCTGTTTTATATGGCTGTAGAAAAATTAATATTTCATTCATTATAAATGCCGAGTCACAAAAATCAAAATCAATTGATAAGATAACACCCATTATGCATTATTATACTGAATACTCTTAATCTAATGCGCGTACAATATTATTTATTTATCGCCTACCTAGACCGACAAAAACAAATAGAGGTACGCGTATTATATGCAGTTGGTCGATACTACAATTATCATTGTCTTGTCTGCACCTGTAATTTTTTTGTTATTCGCGTATTGCGTAGTTTCGGAGCAATGACCCACATTTTATGCTGAATAATTAACAATTCTTTGATACGCGGAAAACTCGTGACATGTGCAATACATACCCGGAAAAACGTTGCGAATAAGTACAGATAAAAGCGATAAAAGCAACTGAAAAGTGTAATATCAAGTAGTTTTAGATAAGTTGTCTGTTATTAGATTCTAAGAGTTTCGAAACCTTCAGTTCGACGCATATAAGCGTTCGATGCCATAAGTAGTCGGGCTTCTTTGATTCGCTGTTCCAATTTCGAGGAGTCCGCATAATCGAGCGCGACTGTTTTTTTTTTACGCAATTTTACGCTCTGATTTTTTGTAGATTCGACGGAAAATAGAAAGCATAAACAAGAGCCAAAAAAAAAAAAAAAATGAGCGCAGCTCTCAACACGCGCGCTTTTTTCACAAGAATTATTTTAAGCTCATTATCCGAAGCAAAATTAAAATTTAACGTGGCAAAAAACCGGAGCAAAAGGTGTGGCGATGACAAAAATGGATTATTCAACGTAGCTAATAGGGTTTTTTCTCTTCAGAAATACAACTCGTCGTAGTCTACTGAGGTTCTTCGAAAAACTACACTTCGACGTAGATTAGCATGAAAAAAGCACAGCAAAAAACTAAGCTGCAGCATAATGCATACTCTGAATACATTTTAGCCGCAACTACCCATAATCTGAATGTTCTTCCTCTTTTATTATTACGCGATCGTGGCAGACTTGTGCAATGTATAATCGACTTTAGGCAAGAGCCATACTACCGAAGATTTACAAAAGCGTCGGTCGAATAATTCCGTTCGAAAAACAAGTTATAAAGCTACCTCGAACAAGTGTCAACTTTTATTCATTCTTCCTCCAAAACATTTATTTCGCAGCTCGGCATACAATTATCATTTAATTTTTATTTTCCCCAATCGCTATATATTCCGTATTCGCTTCTCGAACCTCGAACGCTTATCGAATGATTAAAAGTGCAGCGAAGTTTTCAATGTTATTACGAAAAACATAAACATCGCACAGCGAGGCGCTCAGTCGTTAAAAAAAAAAAAAAAAATCAACGGCGTCGCATCCCCGACTCTATTTAAAGCGCCGTGCACGCATCGCGTTGAGTGGACGTCGCTGCGCTGCCTATAGCATTTAAATGCCACTCGCGCAGCGAGTCCATATACCTCCCCGCACACACACGCACGACTGTCGAGGTCACGTGACCCGAAGTGACAGTCAAAAAATCCTCTCCTCCTCGCGCGGCGTACATAACAGTCGGCTCGGCGGCACACAACACACACACAGTACAGTGCATTCTCCTCTCTCTCTATTCTCTTCTCTCTCTCTCTCTTCTCTCCCCTGCTGAGCAGCCCATCTGCAGTAGCAGTAAGCAACTACCTACATAAACACAAAGGGGCGACGACGCTGCGTGTGTGTGCGAGAGCGAGTGAGTTTCCGGGAGCAGCTGCAGCTCGACAACCGCTGCAAGAGCGAGAGAGAGAGAGAGAAAAACTGTGGGGCATCGACGCCAAGCCCCGAGACTACTTACGCGTTTTCACGTGCAGCTCGAGCTTACTGAGTGTGGTGTGTAGTGTAGAGAAGAAAAAAAAAGAGAGCCGAGCGCAGCTGCATCACAGGCAAGCCTAATACTCTCCGGCCTCCGCTGTCGTCAACGGCGGCTGTATACACTCTGCCATTGCAAGAGCGACTCGCGCAGTGCAGTACTGCAGCAGCAGAGGAGGTGAATAGAATAAAGAATAGTCGGGTGTCAGAAACTCACAGCGAATAATAGTCCTCGATATGGACTGGGGACAGTGCACCTGAGAACTTGTGCGCGGACACTGCGGTATATATACAACTGCACTCAGTGCGCGCTCGTGTGTGAATATACCCCCATCCATTGTTGCAGGCCTTTGTTTCGTTCGTCCGCGCGCGCTGCAAAACAAAAAAAAAAAGAAGAAGCCGCTGTCGTCTTGGTCATGTGCGTGACGCTGCTCCAGGACTGCCGCCGCTGCTGCTGTCGTCTGTCGTCGTCCGCGGTGCAGCTGTGCAGCCACAATAACAACAACAACAACAACAACAACAAGACGCTGCAGCGCTGCAGCAGCAGTAGTAGCGCGTACTCCAAGTCCCTGGACTCGTGCTAACTCGTCTCGTCTCTCTAGCTCTCTCTCTCTCTCTCTCTCTCCTGTCCTCGGGGAAGAGGAGCATGACGGCTGAGTAGCCCGCGTTAATTAATTTAGACGCGCTTAATGCCGAGCGCGCGCGCGATGACTAAGACGTCGACGAGAATTTGAAATTCAATTTTGCCGAGACAACGCGCACGTATATAGCTTACAGCCAAGACTCGATACTTATACCTCACATACCCGGTCGCCTGCTCTCTATCTCTCTCTCTTTGTGGTTAACATGCGGATTTTATGCTGTTAGTGTTGTTGAGTGTGCGCTGAAGAAGTCATCCTGGTTATTAGTGGCTGCGAGTGGATAGAGAAGAAGAGGAACATGACAGTGGAGGGTGCTGGTGCTGAGGTAACCAGTGAAATGCTTCTGATGACCCAAGTTTCCAATCAATAGAGTGTTTCCATGTTTGCCTGCGATCAGAGAGTTATGCCAGTTCATCAGATCAATGTCAATCCCCCCGATTGGCAACCATCTCAGTCGCTTGGCTCGGTTAACAGTCTCAACAGCCCGACTGCTGGAGAGCAGCAGCTGCCAGAATGGACACCGAGGGTAAATATCGCTCTCTGACATAGCAACTCTTAAAAAATCAAGGCTCTCTTGAAAAATATTTAAATTTAATTTAAATTATCTTATCTTGCAATTGATTGGTTTGCCACAAGGATAGCAAACACTTTCTCCTTGGTACACTACAGTCAAAACAAAAACTGACAATCGCAGCTTACAATCTCTCCTTGCTTGAGCTGCAATTAATTGACCTATTACTTTTTCACTTTGCTATGAGACATATGATTTAACATAATATATGACAAAATGAGGAAATACATAACGTGCTTAAAAATAAAACTGACAAATGATCCATATTGACCTTAGCCAAGTCACACAAAAATAACTACATGTTGAAGATTGTACCAAAGTCTAGATATTAATGTGTGGTGTAGGCCGATAGAATAACATTCAGCTGTCAAGTATTTCAATGCATTAATTGTCCACTGTTAGAGCAGTTTAAAGCGTTAAGTATACTAAAGATACGTGGCTCACGTTTAAAGGTCAAAAGATAACTGACTATCGACTAAGATAATTCTTAATTATGTGCCACTGACAATCAAGCTTGAATTTTCTCACAAATTTAACAAAATACACATGAATTGACAGCAGCTTCTTCTGTCAGGCACATAACTGAATTTTCAAATTCCTGTATTCTACTAATATCACTGAAAATCGTAGTATAACTTTGAAGCATTTGGCTGTCTGCCACCAATGCAATTGTGTATTTCAGAATTCAAGTTCAAATTTAGCAACATGCTGTGTCCATATCATGCTGTGTGGACTATTGAATAGAAAGAAAATAGATTTGAATTATCTTATATAAAAAGTGTAGTTAAATTTCCCCATGTGTGTGGATGAAGAATCTGATGTATGTTATCTGCTGTTGCTTCAGGGTGAAATAAAAATAACATTTTTTATTTGACGCTTTCAGGAACCAGCATATGCACCTGTTGTAACAGTGATCCCGGATCACTGTCACTCATCAGTGAGTACATTGTCATCAAGCAATCATGACATATGCCGGTGAGTAAACTTTAAATATTTATAGTTTGTAAAAGTGAATTGTCATCTAAGGGGAATTCATACTAGTACAGCCATAATCAGTAACCATTGCATATACTACAACAAACATTTTCTTTGTAAAGGATCTGTCACTGTGAAGGCGAGGTTGGTGCTCCTCTTCTGGCCCCTTGCTACTGCAGTGGCAGTCTTCGCTATGTTCATCAGGCTTGTCTTCAACAATGGATAAAGGCATCTGACACTCGGGCCTGCGAATTATGTAAATTTACATTCATAATGCATGCAAAGACAAAGCCATTCTCTGAGGTAAACACACTTTTTTTACTCATGAATTCCAATGCTATAGTAATTTGAAGCCACTTTTGGTTTCTACCTATAAATACTAAGTATACTCTAAATTCATTGAAATTTTTTTAGTGGGAGAAATTGGAAATGTCAGCACCAGAGGTTCGTAAACTATGGTGCGCAGTTGCTTTTCATGCAGTTGCTGCGCTATGTGTTGCTTGGTCTTTATACGTATTGGTGGAGCGAACTGTTGAAGAAGCTCGCAGAGGATTTGTCGACTGGGGTTTCTGGATGAAACTAATTATTGTTGTGATAGGTTCTACAGGAGGGCTAGTCTTTATGTATATTCAATGTAAAACTTATATTATGCTGTGCAGAAGATGGAGAGCGTTCAATAGGTACATTTAAACTTTATCAAAGTTAAATTACTGCCTTATTCATACTTTAAACATCATTCTTTGTAATGATTCAAAATACTTTTGTTCAACAACAAGAGTTGCTCTACTTATAAAAGCTTTATCAAAGTGATACTCTGCAAAAGAATACAAATAGTTCCAAGGAAATCATTAAATATGTAATCAATTATTAAATGAATACTCATTTAGATAACAGAATAAATTCATTCAGAGGCTATAGTGAATTGACCTTTGGCATATATTAAAAATGAGGAATATTGCAAAGAAGTTGTCAGTCTCAAGGAATTCCTTTGTGGTTCACAAATTAAAAAGACGACATTTGGATCTTATTAGTGATAAAGCCTCCTTGATAGGTTCTCGTTTTCAATTAAAATTAACTGACATAGTATTATTAGTACTTTCTTTAACTGAATATGAAGATTTGTTATTTAAAGACAAATTACGTAAGCAACATAATATCAATATACTCAGTGTGCAAATAAAATAAATATTTTTTCAGAGTGATATTCATTCAAAACGCTCCGGAAAAAGTGGTGCTTCCACCTTCACCCACGGACTCACTTCGCGAAGTGACAGTGCCCTTGAAGGATCCAACTGCCTCGATGCCCGAGCTGAATCGAAGCCTTTTACCTCGAACCGTCGAACCACCTTGCGCCTCTCAAACTGTCAAGCCGGACTCTGCCTCGATTTCGCAGAGACACGATGCTCAACTCAAGCTTTACGTATTCGACAAGCTTTCCTCGTCGGAAGACAATTTGTAATATAAGTAAAATGAAGAGGAAAGATACCGCGGTCGACGAATACATTAAAAAAAAAAACGACAAGAGAGAGAGAGAGAGAGATGTAAGACAACACTTGATTAATGAACAAAGACGGATAAGCCATCGTTACAGTGATAATATCTAAAATCCATCCCCGGACAAAAACAATATTTTCTTTGAAATCTAATTCTCGAGTGCTCTGATTTCGACGACGACAGCGCGTATAGTGTGGGAGCATCAAGCGAAGATTCTTTCTTCGGATAATCAAAGAGTGGAAATTCAAAGAGTATTTTTTGAGAAAAAATAAAAATTACTATCTAGTATAGTAGATCAGTGCCATTTCGCAATCTTTGATAAATTAGAAGTCATGAGACGAAAATAATGGAAAAAAACTCAAAATATTGGAAATTTTTATAGCCTCAGACAAGGTTGAGTATTTTACTGTAATAATTCACAGAAACGGTTCTCTTAGAGCTTTGGCTTTGGATTTCCTCTTTTTAATTATTGTATATACATAATTGTATCTGTGATGTTATTAAATAAACTTTACCATATTTAAAACAACATAAAGTATGTATTTAAATATATATTGGAAATACGAAATTCTTCCTTGCTGTAACATTTTAATACTAATCACTGTACAATCAAATTTTTAAACATAAAATGAGAAAAAAGTATTTAGCATGGAAAGTAATGGTTTACAACATTTTTTTATGACATGAATTAGTGACACATCTTTGACAAGGAAAATCGAAAAAATAAATTGATAAAATTATTCTAAAATTGATGTATTTTGTATTTTTTTGTATGCTTAAAGATATATGTGATTTGTATGATGCATCGGATTTAATGCTAAGGAGTACAGACATTATACTGAAAGCTAAAATTTTTAATATTTTTTATTTTCTTAGAAATATATTATATGCCGATAAATGTAATTTATGCTTAATAAACTTGAGTCTGATAAAGAACAACTTATGTGTAACAAAGAACTGAAATTTCGTTCGAGATGTGAATCTATGTAAAAATATTATATAATTTAAATAATGCATGTACTTATTTACTCGAAGTGCATCTTAAATTGTTCTATATAGGATCATCTTGTTAGCGTTAAATTTATTTTTCATTGCAGTAATCAAAGTGCAAAACTTGAATTTTCATTTACATTCTCGATCATTACAAATTAAAAAAAAAGAAGATTTGTTGCTCATGTGACAAGTTTCAAGACAACACCTACTTTTAATTGTGTATCGAAAATGTGCAAGTATTCATTGATGAAAAATAAAGTAATTATAATTAAGCTTGATTAAGTTACGCATCTTAATTAGTACTTACCATTGGTTTTAGAATAATTTAAAGAAATTTTACTTATCTGTTGTTATTTATATTTTGTTTTGCATGTTGACGGCATCATTTTGCTATTTATTTTCATTTTTACAAAGAAGCAAACATAACATTGAGGAATACAAATTTCTACACCATATAAGTTTAAATTTATACTCAAGAAACTATAATCGAAACTCTCCCTCGATTAAAAAAAAAAAAGGAATCACCAACCAGAATTTTTTCATGTATCAATCGATATCGAGCTTTTTAAAGCTGCCCTCGATCCCGAAGAGATCGGAGGCGTTCTTGGCCTTACCAGGTCGCAGTGACTCGTCAATTCGCATGGTTGCCTCCTCTTCGACGAAGTAGTCACGGTTTTCGTCAAAGTTCTTGCTGACTCTGCTGAAGAGATCGTAAATTGAACCACCTTTACCGCCAGCCTCGTTCGGAAGAATATCAACGGGAAAGTGTTTTCCGATGCTGTCCAGCGTTGGGTGCAAGTACAACTGAAAAGTGAGAATAAAATCTTGTTGTTTTTTTTTTAAATTATTATATAATAAAATATTACAATTCTAGTCAACAGGTTTGATGCGTTTGATCGGACTCAGAATCCATATCTACTCGAATCATCAGCATCACATAAGTTAAAGAAAACGTTCATCAAAACAATGCCGTGCTTTCAGTAATCGATAAAGATACTGACCATGTCCATAAACTCCTTCTTCATGAAAGGCCTCATCAGACCCAAGATGAAATCCATCACAGAAGTAGTGTTCATGAAGTGTATAGACTTGATTCTTAAGGGTATAGCTTCCTGAAGATAGAAGAGGTACTTTTTGACGCCGACCGGAGGAATTCGTAAAACGTGAGACATTTGTACGCCTATGATGTCACATACGAGCACCTGTCCCTTCATTGTTCCTTGTTCGGTCAGCCACAAGTCCAGTAGCATATTGAATATCTTCATACCGTCGTAGTATATGAAACGCTCCACTTCGAAGTTCACCAATCGTGCATAGATCACCCGGTGTCCTTCAGGTGTCAGCTGATCCATGGGGACTACGTGTCTAAAGGTGTATAGGTATGACTAAAGTTTTTTTTCATATTAAAATGAAAATATTTTTTATTATTATCTTACAATGTTTCCATTGTGTATTTGATGTCACGGCATCCGATGGGATCTCTGTTATGAAAGATTTCCGGAACGTGAGTTCGGGACATGTAGTAGTTCTCCATGCAGGTTTTTGTTGGTTCCAATCGGTAGTAACAGCTATGCAGAAAAATAATGAGATCGCTGTCAGGGATATTTTTTGGGTAGTGGGGTTGCTTTTTGACCCATTCTCTCAAGTGTTGTAGGTCCTCTTCCTTCAGCTCTGGATTTTTCTTAAACTCCTCTTCTACCGGTACCCTCTTTATCGTGTTCATTTCTATTTTATTTTTATTCTACAAAAAAGATAAAAAAGTAAATTTCGGATACGAGTGACTTCTATTGTAGAAAAGCGTAAAGTATTGCGAAAGTAAAAAATTGAGAATATGTGCGTGAGCGCATTGATGTGAAAAAAATGTTGGAGATTGACTCGACCTCCATGCTGACAGGATAAAATTAAGAAAATTACCGATCACTTTTAAATGTAGCAGTTTTAGTATTGCTTAATCACTGTGCTACTTTGCACATTAGTTCAACTTATTTGTCAAGTTTGTAGTTCCAAATATAATACAGCAAAGTGCTGGTTTCCGATGATTTTGTTTATTCTTTTAAAATTTGTTAATTAATATTTTAATTAAATACTCGATCTGATCAATATATGATGATGCATGATTCCGAAAAAGAATTTCAATTAAAATCATACAATATCGATGAATTCCAAAATAAATTTACACGCGCACATTGTTAATTAATGGTACTACATTGATATCCGACTCAGAAAGTGAAAAGGGAATAATTAATACACACGAACAAATAAAGCTTTAATTAATATTTCCAATATAATTCGTCATTTCAAAATATACATCTGTCGGATCGTCAAATAAAGTTATATCAACAACCAACCCCGCGAATTTCGTTTTTCGTTAATAAAACTCAAAAGTGTAAAAGTAAATAGAAAATTACTCACCGTAAAAGTACGAAAGTCGCGCCTCACCTGTGTGCGCCACAAGTGCTTGACAAACACTACTGCCTCTTAACGCCAGTTCTTATTTTCATAAAACTGCAACCATCATCCATCTGCAGATACGTACCAACAAGAAAAAGTGACATATACGTGCAGCATCGCGACGACAAAACCACTCGAGTCTCGCGGGGTAGGTAGGAATTATCAATTCAACGTGCGTGAGCTAAAGAAACAAATATATAGGTATATTGGTATTATCACATCGCACGCACTGCCCGTACGAATTTTCATATTGAAAATTATGAAAGCTGTATGTGTATATATACTCTGTGATAGGATGACCCTTTTAAACAATAATAATATACAAGCTTTTTTTGGATTACAAAAATTCATATATAAATGCATGAGTATAAGGAACGAAAAAAAATTGCTCTATGAATACGATCAAAAAATTAGCATCTTATCGTTCATTATCCGACGTTACGAAGCGCAAAAAAGTTTAGGATAAAAGTCTCTTATAAGGATCTCTAGAAGAGCGTGACGTAAATAACATGCTACTTACACTCCATTTGCCGCTGTAGCACAAAAAATCGAGTCGTCTATATGTACTTGCGATGATAATGAAAAATTTTCAAATTACAGACGACCACATCGTCTATATACTCTGACTAACGAAAAACAAACTTGGGTAAAGAAGTAATTTACTAATTTAGATATGGGTGAACGAGTATGACTGTAGAGAGAGCGGCTATAATATTTAGAGCGCATTTTGCTTGAGAAATGGCAAGTATTAAACTAAGCGACGGTTAAAAAAGTGAGATTATCCTGTTTATTATTGTTGTTTCAAAGATTTACAATACTTTTTTTATACGACTAATATAATACAAACATTTACAACAATAGAAAAACTATTCATATATATAACAAAAGATAGTAATTATAACATGAAGAAAAATTTAACAAGTTTTAGCGGACTCTGCGTCTAAAATCGACTGAAATTTTCTATAAACACGTTAAATTTTCAATCTTAAGTGTATTATCACAATCATTCTCAATAACTCGTATTTAATTTAGTGCAATATAATGCAGCCCTGCTCTGTCGATCTAAAACAAATTTAGACATCCATAATCAATATTGAGCATCACGATATCAAATACATAATACATTAATACTCACATCAATCAATGTCGAGCTTCTTAAAACTACCATCAATACCAAAGAGATCATTGGTCGACTTGCGGGGACGTAAGGCCAAGTTCACCCTCATTTCCGACTCTTCGGCTAAGAAATACTGTCGGTGGTCCTCCAAATTTTTAATCGTTTTATTACTCATCTCAATTATCGGACCAGCTTTTCCACCCGATTCGTTCGGAAATATTTCGATGGGCATGTGCTTCTTCAAACTAGCCAAAGTTGGATGCACGTGAATCTACAAATTAATACATAATATTATACTTCAGAAAAAAAATCTCAGCTGTTCATACATCGAGGTTTACTAACCTTGTCCAAGAGCTCTTTGTTCATAAACGGCTTCATGAGTCCTAGAATGAAATCCACAACAGGAGTAGTATTCATGAAGTGTACAGCTTTGAGTCTGACCGGATTAGCCTCCTGTACGTAGTAGAGATACTTCTTGACCATAACAGGTGAGATCCGAAGAGCATGTGACATCGTCACACCGGTCAGATCGAGGTTTAACGTTAAACCCTTCATTGTGCCATGTTGAACCATCCACAAGTCTAGTATCATCATAAGCAAGCGAACCCCATCGTTGAAAAAAAATCGTTCCACCTCGCAATTGATGAATTTTGCGTAAAGGACACAGTATCCTTCGGGAGTTTCCTCTGGAAGAGGAATTATAGACCTACAATTTTTCATACAGTATTATAAACAAAGTAGATCTTTGCGGATAGGTTGCAAAAAAATTGGTTTCTTCTCTTGAAGCTTCTTTTGCAACCAGCCTCGAGTGAAGATTGATATACGTCCATGTCTTTAGTGTATCGTTAATCAATCATCGGCGAGAGATAGAATTACAACAGCGCAAATTGTTAGCAATATTGCAGATATAGAGATATTTACATAGTTCCCATGGTCGATCGAAGCTCCTTCGAGCCCAGTGGATCTCTGTTACTGAAAAACTCGGTCACGAGTGTCCTGCAGGTGTAGAAGTTCTCGATGGCCGTCTTTGTCAACTCGAGCTTGTAGTAATTGTTGTGGAGGAAATAAATGAGATCTTCGTCGGGAATATTTCGAGGATAATGCGGCTGCTTCGAACTCCAGTCCCTTAGATGCTGCAGATCGACTTCCTTCAGTTCGGGATTTCTTTTGAATTCATCCTGAACCGAAGGCCTTTTTACGGTATTCATGCCGGCTTTTGTTCTCTTTTATTCTATGAATACAGATGAATTTAAGTTATGACAAAGCGATAAAATTTGCGCGTAGACGGAACGAAAGCCAAAAATCTTGATCTTGAAATGATACGTGCAGTGCCTTGAGAACAAGCGAAATTTCTCGAACGCGATACGGAAAACTATTTTGGGCTCAACGGTAATAAAATAAAATTAAAAAAAAAAAAAAACATATTGAAGACCCCGAAAACAACAGTTATTTTACTCAACAGTTTCTTGTATAAGTTCTAATTATTATCAGAGTAATAGAGATCCGCACACGTTGTATCACCTATGAGTTATCTTCTGCACATCCAGTTCTATTATATCATCACTAAGTTATTTATTTTATCATATTAAAAAGAATCAGTTAAAGCATTCCGAATAAACGAACAGCGCGAATCAGTATACGAATGTAAACGATGTTATAAAACTAAAATTCCGAGAACCCGGAAAAACTGACCTGGGTGAAGATGGAAAAAAAAACCGGCGGTTAGTCGAGTGCGCGCTCTGGAAGTGCTCGCTAAATACTGCTCTCGTCGACTGGTGCTCGCTCATTTCATTAAAAGCCATTCGAGAGAAAAAACTGCAAGCATCATGTGCCCACAAAAGCGAGCGACAAAAGTGTACAGGATAACTCGCGCGCGGGATGGACTGCATAACACACAGCGCTTATAGTGCAGGAATAATTATTAAGCGCAGCGCTATCTCACGGATATTATTCAAAAGCGGATTTTTCATTAATTCGAACATGACGTTCGAGTATTTTTATTTGTGCTTTGTGAGAAGAGTTTGTCGCGTGCGAAGTTGGTTCTATTGACATAACTTATATGGTGATCTATATGTACGCGTATTGTGTGCTTATATGATATTAGGATGAGGTATTGGATTGTGGATTTGTAAAAAAAAAATGCAATTATAAGTAGGTGACAGCTGGTTAGAGACTATTATGACTTAGTTTATTAGCTAGTCGGGTTTACTGTTGAGGTAATCAATTTATAAATAATCAAGTGTTTTTTTCGTTCTTATAGTTGCATGATGCAACGACATACATAAGATACTTTTATGGTTGAAATAAGGTTTGCTAACGTACACTCTATACAAGTTATAAATGTAAGTCATACTTGCAGGATGAGATCTTTTTATTCTCTTATTTCCTACACAAAATAATCATATCTATATAAATATTATTATGTTCTAGCGATAATATAAAAATGATATATATAAATATAGCATGTCGAAAATTCTGACTGAATACAATATATATTTTGATTTATTTAAATGCATCATCCTTCTAAAGTTTGACTGCACTTCCGCATGTTACCTAGAAGCCAAATAAAGACAGTATATGATAATACCATGTATATAGAATACAAAGAGTAAAAATAAATAACTAAATTAAATACCCCATATCAGTCGATGTCGAGCTTCTTAAAGCCACCTTCTAATTCAGAAACGTTATTGGCGGGCTTGCCTTTACCAGGGCGTAGCGACTCGTTTATTCGCATCTCCTTCTCCTCGGCCAGGAAGTACTCGCGATGTTCCTCGAGATTTTTCAAGACTTTTCCATAAAGTTCAGTTATCGGCCCAGCCTTACCACCTGCCTCGTTTGGCAGAATCTCGATGGGCATGTGCTTCTTTAAACTTTCCACCGAATGGTGAAGATGAAACTGTCGAATCCGACCATAATTATTACAATCAACAAATATGCATATCATGTTTTAATAATTTAATATACTGACCATATCCATAAGCTCCTTCTTTATAAAAGGCTTCATAAGTGCCAGCATAAAATCCATGACCGAGGAGGTATTCAAATAATGCAGAGCCTTAAGTCTGATAGGAGCAGCTTCCTGCAGATAGTGAAGGGACTTTTTAATACCACTTAGTGGAGTCCGTAATGCATGCGACATCTTCACACCTTGAATATCACATATCATAACTTGTCCTTTCATCGTTCCTTGTTGCATAACCCACAATTCGGCTATCATATTGATGAGACGCATATTATCGTAATATGAAAATCGATCTACATCGAAGTTTATCAGTCGCGTGTACAGAACGCCGTAGCCCTCGGGTGTCCTCTGCTCAAGAGGCAATATGCACCTGTGTGTATAATTTTTTACAAATTTTTTTATTCAAGTCGTATAAATCTTCTACCTCGATGATTCAGCAAAGAAGCTATACCGATTCATACGTAAGCTATGACTGATTACGCGCAGTCAATCTTAATAGATATAAAACAGAAATCTTACACAGTACCCATAGCCGTTCGGAGCTCCTTGCAGCCGACGGGATCTCTGTTGCTGAAAAACTCCGGTGTGTGTGTTCTGCAAGTGAGAAAATTCTCGATGGTAACTTTCGCCTGCTCAACCTTATAGTCACTGACGTGAAGAAAGTAAATGAGATCTTCGTTGGGAAAATTCCGAGGATAATGCGGCTGCTTCGTATACCAGTCTCGTAGATGTTTCAGATCGACTTCCTTCAGTTCGGGATTTTTCTTGAATTCATCCTGAACCGAAGGCCTTTTTACGGTGTTCATGTTGGTTTTTGTTCTTTTTTATACGGCTGTAATAAATATGATAAGGGATTCTTTAGTTCTGAATCTATGATGCAATTTTGCAATAGCAACAAATTATTATTTTTAAAAAATGGTCCGAATTAAAGCCCTTGAAAAAATCCATACAAGCAACATTTTCAATTTTGACCAAAAAATCCACAATCCACAATAGCCGTATTGTTGATGCTCACTTTATCTAAAAATACATTACGCGAAGTTGCTTGACTGGGTTATTGGTAAGTATTACGGAGCAGCTGTGCGTCTTGCATACAGAAAAGAGAGGTGGATAGTTGTCTGCCTTGCTTCCGCGGTTCGCACGAGTCAATGGAGTGTCACTTCTTGAGATCGCGCATCCTTGAAGTTGCGGTCCCGTGTACCAATTTTTCCACAGGAAACCAAAGCAATGTATTTTGAAATTTTTATTAGCATTTTTATCGTAAGCATGCGATGATTTCCTGTGTTTATTCGCGCTATTGTAAATAATGCGTGTATACAGCTTTGTCATACCATTGTAATGCGTTTATTGTGTCGGTAAAAATTTAATCTAAAGCATCCCAAGTTATCATTAGCGCGAAAATCAGTCTTAATCTTGATAAATCTAAAACTATATAAAAATAAAATCCTTAAAAACTCACCTAAGCAAAAATGCGAAAAATCGGCGGTTAGTCGTAATGCGCGTGCGCTCTGGAGGTGTTCGTTAATTACTGCTCTCGTAGGCTGTTGCTAGTTTCATTGGAAGCGATTAGAGACAACTGCGAGTATCATTATGTACCCACAAAAGTGAGTGACAAAAGTGTAGATAGAGGACAACTCGCGCTGGACATACTGCGCATTTTAGACACAGCACAAAGCGCAGAGAAAGAGAGAGAGAGAGAGAGAGAGAGGATAGACGAGAATAATAGTTCAACGCAGCGCTATCTCACGGATATAATACACAAGCGGATTTATCATTGAGTCAAAGATGACGTTTGAGTATTTTTGTTTGCGCTTCGATGCGATTAGATGAGAGGAGATTTATACGAAAAAAATGCAACTGTCTACTGGCTTGTCATATAAATTGCTTTACAAGGAAGAAGGTATACTTGTGAAGTAATACATTTTTGAATAATCAAGCGTTTTTTTTGTTCTTATAGCTGCGCACGCGACGCAACTGTTTGTACGTAAGATGTATGTTTTATTGTTAAAGCGCGCGTGTTTACAACTATAAATGTGAGGATTATATTTTGATTGTTGGATAAGATTTTTTATTTCAGTATTTCTTACATAAAACAATGCTATTATTATTGAAGGATCTTTTCAGCGTAGGGCGAAAATACCGACTAAATACTATATATATCTTATTAATTTATTTTAAAATCATTCTTGTAGTTTGTTGTTCTTGAAGTTTGTTGCTCTTTCGACCCACCTATAGAAACAAATTTAGTTCGTCATAATTGTATAATAAAAAGAATTACAAGAAATAAATAATTAAAAATTTTTAGGTACCGGCACACATTAATCGATGTCAAGCTTCTTAAAACTGCCCTCGATACCAAACAGGTCGTTGACAGACTTGGCTTTACCAGGGCGTAACGACTCGTTTACTCGCATCTCTTTCTCCTCAGCCATGAAGAACTCGCGATGCTCCTCGAGATTTTTTAAAACTTTCTCGTAGAGTTCGGTAGTCACTCCAGCTTTGCCACCTGCCTCATTTGGCAGAATTTCGGTGGGCATGTGCTTCTTCATGCTTTCCACCGTGGGGTGAAGATGAAGCTGTCAAATTCGAAAATAATTATATAATCCAATAATTATGTGCATTAATAACCACGATCTACACAACCGACCATATCCATCAGCTCCTTCTTCATGAAAGGCTTCATAAGTCCCAAAATGAAATCCATGACCGACGTAGTGTTAAGATAGTGCAGAGCCTTGAGTCTGATCGGAGCGGCTTCCTGCAGATAGTAGAGGAACTTCTTGACGCCGATCGGAGGAATGCGCAAAACGTGCGACATCGTCACGCCTTGAATATCGCATATTAAGATGTGTCCCTTCATCGTTCCGTGTTGTAGGACCCACAGATCGGCTATCATATTGAAGAGGCGCATAGTATCGTAATAGAAGAATTGGTCCACCTCAAAGTTTATCAGTCGCGTGTATAGAACACCGTAGCCCTCGGGTGTCCTCTGCTCCAGTGGCAACATGCACCTGTCGAATTCGTCATTTACAAAAGTATTTTTATTTATGAAATTTTCGTAACTCGTAGCTCGACCGATATGACGCAACGGAAAAACGTTAAAATAGCGCGTTACACAAGCTGTTTATGTCTGACTCAAAATTAGAACTTACACGGTGCCCATAGCCGTTCGCAGTTCCTTGCAGCCGATGGGATCTCTGTTGCTGAAAAACTCGGGGACGTGGGTTCTGCAAGTCAAGAAATTTTCAATGGTGGCTTTCGTCGGCTCCATCCTGTAATAATTACTGTGAAGAAAGAGGATGATGTCTTCGTCGATGATTGCTTTAGGATAGTGGGGCTGCTTTTTTATCCAGTCCCGGAGATGCTGCATGTCGTCCTCGGTGAGCTCGGGATTTCTCTTGAATTCTTCCTCGACGGAAGGCCTCTTTAATGTGTCCATCTTGGCTAATTTTGATCGCTAGCGATTTGTGCCTGTGAGTGAGATTCTGCGATTAAAAATTCTCATTGCTTCGCGATGCGGGAGTATAATTGCTCGCTGTATATAGCTAATATGCGGATATAAGTGATGCACCCCAGGCGAAAATAATTTTCATTCACATAATTGTTAATAAAAGTTATTAGCTTTTATTAGCTTTTATTAGATTTTAATAACCATTTATAAAGTGTGTGGAATTTGGACTCTAATAATAGTTTATAACACTTATAATTGTTTGAAAAATTTAATTATATATTTTTTTAATTTTACAAATGTTTTTAAGCTTTTATTAGGTTTCATTAGTTTCTTGAGCGTGTTAAATAATCTCCAAGAAAAAAGCTTAAAAAAGTTAATAACAGCTATTAGATCTTACTAGAGTTTAGTAGCTTTTATTAGTATCTATGTGTGTTTTTAAAAACTTCAAAAATCGGTGATTAAAGAATTTTTTTAAAGATATAGAAGACAAAACTAAAAATAATTTATAAAATTTCATAGCAGTCATTAACTTTTTAAAAAACTTACTAACATATATATCGTAAGAATTATAAATACCTACAAATCCATATTATTGTTATATGTAAATATTTTTTTTAATTTATTAGAAGTTATTATCTTTTTTGGCGGTCACGCATTCATTTATTTTTGTGCCAGAATATATATAGAAAATTTAATAAAAGTTAAAAAAGCTAATAAAAGCTATAATTTATTATTAAACGTTTTTAGAGTCCAAAATCTAAATATTATAAGCTGATCATAAAAGTTATTAGCTTTTATTAGCTTTTTTTTGGGGTAAATAAATTTCCGCCTGGGACGTTGGTGGAGGAGTTGAGAAATCTTTATTTTAAGGCAGTGGAAAGACTTTAATTGTGCATTGATTATTATATTCATAAATTGAGGTGTGCAAAAAAAGGTAATCTCACAATTTGGACGGATCAATTTCTCATTTTTTGTAATATCAATTTGAAATTTCTTTTCACCCATAAAATAACAAAGGAAATAAATAACTAAAAGCACAAAATCACACCGAGATAGAAGAAAAATCGTGAAAAAAACTCACCCAGCAAAGAAGAAGTAGAATAAGAACGCGCTTTAGCAGTGCGCGCTGGAAGTGCTCGCTAAATACTGCTCTCGGCCGGCGGTACTTACTTCAATAAAAGCCATTCGGAAAAAAATGCAACCATCATGCGCCCACGGATGCGAGGAACAACACAAGTGCACTTACACGCGCTGCGTTACCACGCAAAACCGCAAGCCGCCGACGTCGCCAGGGTATGAATTATCAACGCAAGCTCACGGGACATCGAGTACGTCCGGGTATATTTGCCTCGTGTCCTGTGACGCTCTAAATAGATCTGTCGCGTGAGGATTGTTCTATTAAACCGTGATTTCGTTTTTATTTTCTATTTTCAGTCAGTGGAAGGTTTACGCAAATAAGATGTTATATTTTATTTTGGCAAATTATTATGTTAATTATATTATAAATTTCCCTGCTCAATTAAATCATAATAATTTGCTCAATCGGCACATCAATCAGCGATAATATTTGTTCTTCATTACATAGCCATGATAAAAACAAGTTTTTAATGATGAGTTTGAATCAGTTTCTATAATAAATTCTTTTATATTTTATTTATTATACGCTCTGTAGAATCAATATAGTACATTAAAAGGGCCCTTTTCATGCACACGCTAAACGCCAAAACGCCAAAACAGAGTTAAATAACCAATTTTCTCGTTATTTTCTCAGAGTGAAAGAAATTTAACTGAACCAACCATTAATTTTATCTGAACAATCAGTTGTATAAAAGACACCTATTTATTGATTTAATTAGCAATAAAGTAAGTTATAGACAAGTAAGCATATCATATTTTTCATATAGCTTAGTTTATTTTTGGAGTTATGCTAACATACGTTTTTTACTTTAAAAATTGTGTAAATTTATACAAATTAAAATTATATATTTTTTCAGACATATTTGTTTTAAACCTTATTCAATGATTCAATTATTCATTCTTATTCAACCGTACGCAATGCCAATATTTTTTTGTATCGTCTGTCCATTTTTTTTTGTATTCGCTTCAGTTTTCTCATGATCTTCCTACAGACAAATAAAAAAATCAACAAATTAAAAATGTGACATTAGACAGTTTTAATTCATTTATTTTCAATTAATTAGTTATTCTTACTCCTTCTTCATATAGTCCTTCAGATTAAAGCAGAAATATGCTGGACATTCAGCCTTTTGGCAGAAGGATGAATGGTGGTAGGATAATACCACCACACGCCAACAGGTTTGACAGCCTCGAGGTCCCGCTCCCTTCTTGCAGATCTGAACGTGACGGTAAATCATCTTCATGTTCTTGCAAGTAGGCATGCAGCAGTTTTTGTTTTTACACTTAGATGCATGCACCAGATTGTCTATGATTTTTTCTACCTCAGGATCCATCTTAAAATTAAAAAAATCATTAAGTGGATATTTTTTGTATTAAATTAAGCTTAAATTGTCATCGAAATGACATTGCAAATCTTGTGGATTTCTTTGAGCGAACAATGGTTCAAACATTTGTTTCCAATTTTTTCAGATCACATAAATTACATTTAAACGCCGTCTTTGAAGGCCTTTTTTCCTTTCTGTTACAAATCAAAGAAGTCCCCAAATAAGAAATGAAGAAAATACCCAGTGACTCCCTGTCGACGTGAAAAGATTCGAAAACACAACTATCTTACCTCAGTAATTACACCATTAGCAGTGCCCACAGACTTGCCATTTCCATGGCCTTCTCGCTCGCCTTGTCCTTTCTCCGTAAGCGTTTGTCCAATCTCGGATATTGTTTGCCTGATGGCGTCCATGTTGCCAAGTTCTTTGACGTTAATATCAATGTCTTCGTTAGGTCCGAAAGCATTACCCTCTTGTTCCGACTTGATAGTGTCGCGCACGAGACTCTCAAGAGCCGTTGTGATTTTAATATTTTCATTGGACATCTGCGACGACATAATTACAGTGAAATTGAGAAAATGCTAAGGAGTAACTGCTGTCGCATCAACGAGCTCTACGCTCTACGACTAAACTAAGTACGAAGTACGGAGTCACGGAGTGTGGTGCGATCATGGCGCAGTGACGCTCATGCAGAATAAAAAAGGTTTTCACCGTTCCTTTGTCCAAAAACAGCGTGTGTGCTCCACCATACTGCCAGTAAGGATGCGCGTACATATATGCCCGGCTGCGCAGACTCACTGGAACAGTACTGGACCAGTAAGTTTGCGCAGCCGGGCGTATATGTACGCGCATCCTTACTGGCAGTGTGGTGGAACACACCCAGCGTTCCTAAATCCAAAAGTGGCAGAATAGAAGGCGGTCAATTTGAATGGTTAAAAAATTTTCCAAAAAAAGTTGCCGAAACTAATTTTCCGATATCAGATAATTATTAAGGTACTAAAAGAATTTTTACAATTTCAATAATTTTCAAAAATAAGTATTACATAAGATATTTTTGTAAAAAGATTGTAATTATAATGCTATAATAATAAATTATAGTTCACATTTTGTACATACCTACAAACTGATTATTAAAATATAATAATGGTTTGTTTAAAAGGATAAACCTTTTTATAATTTGTCACAATTGTTCTTGCAATTGCAACCATTACTTAAGCATGATAATTTTTTTATTTTAGAAACAAAACTACAGGAAATTTATACAAAGCTACACACTGTTAATATTCAGTTTCGTAACAATTCCTTTAATTTCATCAGCATTTCAAGCACAATGAATATTATAATGAATCATATCATATAATAGTTTCCCGATTTCATGAACATTTTTAACAACTTAATAATTTTGTCATATCCATGTTATATTGCTGCAGAAAAATTAATATTTCATTCATTGTAAATGCTGATCGAGTTATAAAAATCAAAATCACAATTGTTAAGATAATACGCATTATGCATTATTATACCTTGTCTGCACATGTAATTTTTTTTACGCAAAATTTTACGCTCTCATTTTTTGTAGATTCGACGGAAAATAGAAAGCATGAACAAGAGCCAAAAAAAAAAAATGAGTGCAGCTCTCAACACGCGCGCTTTTTCACAAGAATTTTTTAAGCTCATTATTCGAAGTAAGATTAAAATTTTACGTGGCAAAAACTAGAGCAGAAGGTGTGGCGATGACAAAAATCAACGTAGCCAATAGGGTTTTTTCTCTTCAGAAATCAACTCGCCTAGTCTACTGAGGTTCTGCGTAAAACTACACTTCGACGCACAGCAAAAAACTAAGCTGCAGCATAATGCACATCTGAATACATTTTAGCCGCATACTACCCATAATCTGAATGTTCTTCCTCTTTATTATTACGCGATCGCGACAGACTTGTGCAATGTATTAATCGACTTTAGGCAAGAGCCATACTACCGAAGATTTCCAAGCGTCGGTCGAATAATTCCGTTCGAAAAACAAGTTATAAAGCTACCTCGAACAAGTGTCAACTTTATTCATTCTTCCCCCAAAACGGTTATTTCGCAGCTCGGCATAGAGTTGTCATTTAATTTTTATTTTCCCCAATCGCTATATTCCGTATTCGCTTCTCGAACCTCGAACGCTTATCGACTGATTAAAAGCGCAGCGAAGTTTTCAATGTTATTACGAAAAACATAAGCATCGCACAGCGAGGCGCTCAGTCGTTAAAAAAAAATCAACGGCGTCGCATCCCCGACTCTATTTAAAGCGCCGTGCACGCATCGCCTACTATATAGAGTGGACGTCGCTGCGCTGCCTGCCACCTGCCACTCGCGCAGCGAGTCGACCTCCCCGCACACACACGCACGACTGTCGAGGTCACCTGACCGGAAGTGACGTGACAGTAAAAAAATCGTCTCCTCCTCGCGCGTACATAACAGTCGGCTCGGTGGCACGCAACACACACATCGGCGAGTACAGTGCATTTTTTTCTCTCTCTCTCTCTCTCTCTCTCTCTCTCTATCTCTCTCTCTTCTCTCCTCTGCTGAGCAGTCCATCTGAAGCAGCAGTATGCAACTACCTACATAAACACAAAGGGGCGACGCTGCGTGTGGTGCGAGAGCGAGTGAGCTTCCGAGAGCAGCTGCAGCTCGACGACCGCTGCAAGAGCGAGAGAGAGAAAAAAACTGTGGAACATCGACGCCAAGCCCCGAGACTATACTTACGCGTTTTCACGTGCAGCTCGAGCTTACTGAGTGTGGTGTGTAGTGTACAGAGAAGAAAAAAAAGAGAGCCGAGCGCAGATGCATCACAGGCAAGGCTATACTCTAGCTCCGGCCTCCGCTGTCGTCAACGGCGGCGGTACACACTCTGCCATTGCAAGAGCGACTCGCGCAGTGCAGTGCTGCAGCAGCGGAGGAGGCGAATAGAATAAAGAATAGTCGGGTGTCAGAAACGCACAGCGAATAATAGTCCTCGATATGGACTAGGGACAGTGCATCTGAGAATTTGTGCGGACACTGCGGTATATACAACTGCACTCAGTGCACGTTCGTGTGTGAATATACCCCCATCCATTGTTGCAGGCCTTTGTTTCCTTCGTCCGCGCGCGCTGCAAACCAAAAAAAAAGAAGAAGCCGCTGTCGTCTTGGTCATGTGCGTGACGCTGCTCCAGGACTGCCGCCGCTGACGTCAAGCCGAGACTAACGCCCCCAGAGCCACCACCAAGGATATACACTTCAGCAAACCGGCTCCCCTCAATTTCAACGTAAATCAGCCACTACCGCAGCCCATCAACAGCCCACGAGATCACTATCAGCCACAGCAGGTAAACATTCTCCGCATTTTCGTAACTTTCATCCGAATTTCGCAATGACATTTTTTGCTTCTTTGTGCGTGAATTAAAAAAAAAAAACATTTGTAAATTAAATATTCACCGTAGCTGGCCTTTAATTTTGAAAGAAAAGAGACTCAAACATTCCAAAAAAAGGTGAATCAGCCGAGGAGCGAGCCCAAACCGATTTACAGTCCTTGCGGCATTTTTAGAGCAATGGAGTTCCTTTGTATGACGTCACGCGACCGAGAGAGCTTAATTAAAGGATGCCGCGCCGCCGAAATTTAATGAAGAAATTAATGTTTCGTCAATTAAGAATTATTTCTAATTAAGCACACCCAAACTCGGATGATCAAACTCTTATCAATTTACACATTTTCTTTACAAAACTCAATATCTGCTTTCAGCATTCGCAAGAGAAGCCAAAAGTTCCGGATAGGCCGAGCGTTAGACGAGACCTGAAGAAGATAGACATTCCTCTGGAGGTCCATCCGCGTGACGAGAAAACCCTTATCGCGCATCGGCGGAAAAGCGACCTAGTTTCGAGACCTACTCAGACTTTGTTGAGCGTTCCACTGACTTTATCGATGAGCCAAGTACACCTATCCATGAGATCAAACCTTCAACGTCACTTGTTGATCCCTACGGTTACACGCAGATTCCGGAGCCTGAGGAAGAAGCCTCGTACGCACAACCTGGTACCAGTAGTTCCATTGATGCACAGCAGTACAAGCACGAGTACCTACTGTCCGCAGAATCCATCGTCTGACGCTAAGCAGAGAAGTCTTGAAAAGGACAGGACAGGTATGGTCAATCGGGCTATGATGGTCGCGAGAAGTATGGGTTTACATGGAAACTTGACGAAATCGAACAACAGTCCGAGAAGCGCTAGAAAACGAAACACCATTTTAGCCAGTGAGTATAGCAGTGACAGCGATACTTTTATGTTTTTGCTTTTATTTTATTACAAAGGAAAATAAAAACTAATTGAATTGATGATGATGCTTTAGAACGAAGAAACATCGCAGTGAAAGACATTGCTCCTGGAGATTTGGAAGGCTGGTTAACTTATCGCAGCAGAGGTGCTGGTGGAGCATGGGCCAGAGCTTGGTTCATAATAAAAGATGCTTCGCTATACAGGTTTGTTTTAAATTGATTGAATTTCAACATTTTTTTATAGTAATACCATTCTCTATTATAACATAATCATATTTATTATAGATTCAAAACGCAAACGAGCACAAAAGCAGATTGTCTGATTGCACTATCAGGATTCACGGCATCGCAGGCAACCGAGGTGAAATCTCGCAAGTACGCTTTTAAAGTTTACTACACAGGAACGGTTTTCTACTTTGCCGCGGATACCGAAGACACTCTGGCAATGTGGCTGGACGCTATAAACCGAGCGACAATAGGACCCGACCGATCAAGTGGCTTGTTCACCGAAACTGACGAAAGTGACAGCGAGACGAAGAATAATAAAGCTAAAAGCCCTTCAGCAGACTCAAAGCCATTGGCGGAAAAGACTTTCGGTTCGCTCAAAAAACTCGGCAAAAAAGACTCCGGTATGAAAGACCACGAGATGGGTGGTGCGAGTTTGGATAGAAAGTATCTGAAGTTTCTGGGATCCAGGACTCAAAACGTGCCTGTCCCCACAGCACAATTTAGAAGCTATAGAAGA